>CM070762.1:9254430-9854430 GCA_036346245.1 Bonia amplexicaulis
GTGGAAGTTGCATTTTAAAAAATATGCAAGTGTGTGTGAGAGTAAAACCCGTTTGTGCGTGGGTTACTGGGTTCCCCAATTGTAAGTGATGTAATCCACTAAGGAGTGGTTCATTTGGTGTGAGGTGATAGTCTCCACTATATAAGCTCTTATATTGAGAGAGATTGAGGTCAACAAGTCTAGAGTTAAGGTTTCCTTGTGTCGGAGCATTGTGTGTGCTCTAGACTTAGAGATAGTCTGTTATCCTAAAGAAATGGCTATAAAACATTTCTCTCCAAGTGAAATGAATATCCAAAGTTTGTCCAAGTGAGTTGTGCCATGGATCCTCCCTTGTGCTCTTGATTTGATTGGCTTTCTTGTTTGGATTTATCTCTTCTTTGTATTTTCTAGTGTCAAGGATATGTAAGAGGTAGAATTATCCCTTAGAGATCAGATTCCATCCATCTATACACCTTCTAGAGAAAGTTCTTGAGTTTGCCTAGTTTTCCTTCAAAAGAGAAAGGTGATTTGAGGGTTTTATTCTTGTGAGTGTTCTGCCTTGAATTCTAGCTTGCTATGACATGTCAGAACCCATCCAAGGTCATCTAGTTCATCTAAGACTCACAAGTAAGAGTATATTAAGGTTTACCTCTTTTGCCCATTTTTTGTGCAACTTTCCTTCTAATAGCAAAAGGTTAGAACTTTGTCAATGATTCTCTCGGTCATTGATTGGAATAGGTTCATGACATCACAGAGAAAGTGCATACGAAGTTGCAAGTCATTTGGATCAACGGAACAAAAGTTACATAGATTCTTAGTTTCGAAATCGTGATGATTTTCTGTTCTGAGCTAGAGGTCTAACCACCCCCACGTAGAGGTCTGACCACCCTCACATAGAGGTTAGACTAGTAAGGGTTTGCAATTCTAGAGTTTTACATTCTTTGGCTCAGCTTTGGTGTGCTTAAGTGTTTATGTTTCTGTTGTATGTTGTATGTTGTTGATGATACTTAGGGAAGATTTTGAAAGAATTATTCACCCTCTCTGACTTGTCATATCCGACCCTACAATAAATGCAGTTATAGTGAGGAAGGGTTTAAGCTTTTGGGTCTCACTAGTTTCCCCAACCATAGAATTAGGAGGTGTTGGCAGTGCAGCATGGTGGCAAGGGTGCCACCGGCTATGAGCGTGGTGTTCGATGGAGGGTGGGGTTGGTGGGGGGCAATTGTGATCATGAGTGGTAAATTAATTAGGTGTTGAAAGGGGTGCTGGGAGGCAATCATAGGCAATGGATCTAGCCATCCAATGCCTGATCACTCCATCAACAGTGAGCCACTGGAGATAGGGAAGAAGTTGCCTGGCAGCGAGGAGGTCGTCGCTAGCAAGGAGTCCAAGACAAATTAGGTTATGGGCAGTAGGTGGTTGTAGCAATAGTGGTGGCGATGACCAATGGCGCTAGTGATTGCGAGACAATAGCAGGTGGTGCATGGTGGGGTAGGGATATGTGACTATGTGAGGGTGGCTGCAGGGGTGAGATAAGATAACGGGATGGGTAATTTTGATATGATAATCCAGAATTAAGTTAAGGGCATGTTCATATTAGCTTCTATTTCTGGCTTCTGCTTAGAGAAACCAGAAGCGAATATGAATACTTAACCTCCCGAAGTGGTTTCTCCACTTCTCTCGCACCTGTCTCTCTTCGGGGATTAGAGGATTACGGACACATCACGCACCCCACTCCTCTCGCTCCCATCTTGCACACGCATCTCTCCCTCACTTTTCATATCACTTGTCCCCTCCTTTTAAAAGCCACTTTTTTTAGCCACCACTATTTATTTTTAGCTAAAAATTATTAACTGCAGCAAAAAACCAAAAGCCATCAATGTCTTCTCTTTAAATAAAAACCACAGTAAAAAATTATCAGCCGTAGCCAATATAAACACCCCTAATTTTTGGGCAAAATCAGCTGGTTAGCCGGAGACACCACCATGCTCATTATGTATATGTATTCATAAGTCTACTGCATCTTTCTATACAATTGCACATGATTTATGGGCTAGTAAAAAGGAAACGAAAAGAGAGAGCTTCCTTCCTGCCACGTGTAAAGTTATGTCATGTAATATGCAAAGAGAACATTATTAGCTCGCTGGCTAGTGGAAAACAGCAACTGCATGGTCTACACAATATACTTTCTTCAAAGAACAGAGATACCATTTCAGACTGCTAAGATATCATACCCATTGGACTATTTGTGGAGTTTTTTGATTTTTTTTTATAATACCTTAACCATAATTTGCATGCATGGGCTGTTCTTTCAAAACAAAAAACATTTGCCTGGGTTGTTTGAGTCTTGGTAGTTATAATAACCAATTGTAGATTTGTGACTATTCATACGAATCAACATATCATATATGTCAAACAAATTAATTTCACGTCTAAATTCTATCAACAGGTCGAGAAACCAGAAAAAAAGACAATTTCTCCTAAAAACTAATTGAAAATAAATGAACAAAACAGGAGAAAAGATAAACTAATACTCATTGACACTTTCCATTTAATTTTTTTCCTCATAATATATTTTTAGTTTAGGATTGAAATTTTGTTGGCTTCTTGATCATCTCAAACCATCTAATCAATAACAACTTTCGGAATTTTGCAGACCATTTAATCATATTTTATTTTTTTGTGGTAGGATGCATGCATGCATGTATGCATATATATTTCTGCGACAGCATATTTAGGACATTCCCAGTGGTAGACATTGCACAACAATATCTATAACCTCCACGTCATGTAGACACTAAATAGACACTACAACTCTAATGCATAGTTTCCACCGGTGGACCTAAACAATAAATTGGTAATCTTCTTCCAATGCAACAATTATTGTAGATAGATACTAATCTCCTTCTAATACAAGTTTTTGTTGTTTCTTATGTTGGATTTTGTGTCCAAGCAGTGTCATACATGAGACACTGCTTCCCTCTCTCTCTTTTTTGATCCCCTCTTCACCTTAGCATCAATCTTACTTGGCAGGCTAATTAATGTTATGAATATTGCTGATATAGGATGCATTGGGAGTGCCCTTAAGGATATACTATACAATGTTCATGTGGATAATCAAGGTACTTGAAAAGATACTGTCGGTGAAAATTGATGAGATCGATTTAACCACACACGCTTCTACTCACTGCATCACTGCATTTTTACAATCCTATAAGAATCTTAAGATACATGTTCCTCGATCTATCGAAAGGTGTTCGATTAAGGTGCACTTGTTCTTTTTGTGAAAAGATATAGGTAGAAATATTTGATTTGATTTGATCGGTTGTATCTCTTGTGGTCCTCCTTCCTTGTTCCTTGTTTAGCTCCTGTAATCACATGTAACCAGATTGGCATTGCCGTGAATATATACATATGTGTGGCTCGACATTTTTTGCACGAAGCCTGAAACTCTGAAACCAATCTTTATTATCATCGTTTGTTTTCATACGGTATCAGAGCCACCTCTTCAACAGAACATCATGTGGTCAGTGGTCCTGCTCATCGCCTTGGCTTCCTTCGGCTAGGGTGCAATCGATTCGGATATTTCCCGCCTGACTGGATCAATTTGAAGTGAATTCCTAGAAAATAGTCGGTAACTGGATGATTTTGCTAGATATGGTATAAAAATCAGACAGTACTTATTGGAGTCAGAATCCGAAGAGTAATTTTCGATGAATAGAAAAACAGCTGAATAATTATTCGATAATATCTAGTAGAAGGTATTCAGTAATATCCGAAGGCCAACCTAGTCTGTAAGGCCACTGGGCCATTTGCCCATTAGCCAACAGTTAACCCTAGGCATCTCCACGATTCCTCGTCTCCTACCTGGCTGCCTTGGTTCGGTGCCTCCTGCGCCTCCAGTCGGCAACTCGGCTGAGATCTGAGTGACCATCTCCATTCCACTCCCCGTCTCCACCAGATCTGGAGAGCCTCCGCCAGTCCGGCGCCCTCCACGGCTCCAGGCTCCACGGTGCTTTTGATTATTGGTGCTCTGTCATGTAGCAGTTCAAGAATTATTATCATAGCTTTAAGCCATAATAGAGTGGTAAATTCCTTGGCTTAGTTTGGTATTAATGTAGCAGAAGTATTGTGAAAGTTTTGCTCCAGGGAAACAAAAGCTGAAACTCGAGAGTTGCTGTAGAAAAATCACATCTCCGTTTGATAATATTGCTGCAGAACTAAGTTCTGATGATAACTTTGCCATGGGTGTTTCTTTTTGGAAAACAAAATGCTGCTCTATGTAATTTATGACCGGAAATAGTTATGTTCCACACAAATGTTCTTGAAAAACATCTATTTATAATATGTATGATGGTGTAAGTAAAATACGTGTGAAGAAACCATTAGGGGTTCTAATTTGAATCAATCTCCAGATTAGTTTATCACTGCAACAACAGCTCAAATCTTTGAACAGATTAACCTGTTTCATGTCATTACCGCATTAGGACTATCTTTCCAGCAAACATCATCCAAGCAGATCTCAGAAGGCTAGCTAACAGGATTGTTTATTGTACAGTAACATGACGTGTATGGATATACCTAAATAATGATATCATAGTGTGTTAGTGCCCCTCTGCATGCAGCAAATACATTTGAGTACAGAGTGAAATTCAAACCTCAGACTTCAGAGCCTCATTTGCTAATTTTTCTCATGTTGGATTGCTCAGAAGAAAACATAACAATACATGTTCCAACCAAACTTATATATGAAAAGCAAACAGTAAAGACTATCAGTAGAGGGTAAACCAAGCAATGTTCTCATTCTGTGCCAATCAACATCAAATTGTCATTCAATTCATATCTACAAGGTAAGCATTTGGTACCCCATATTGGTCATATTGGTCATATTGGTCACTCCAAAATCCATACCCCTGTCCAAGATCTCCATCTCAGAAATATTCTTCATGTGCCTAAAGCATCCAAAAGCCTTCTTTCTGTTCATCGATTGACATTTGATAATAATGCTTTTGTTGAATTCCATCCTAATTTTTTTTTGTTAAGGATCGAGACACAAGGAAGATTCTACTTAGACAGACATGTAAGGGAGGGCTCTATCCTATATCGTCAAATGACATTCCCTCTTCGAGACAAGTTCTTGCGACTTCCAAACCCTCTTAAGAACAACGGCACAACTTGTGGCTTCCAAACCCTCTCAAGAACAATGGCACAACCGCTTGGGTCATCCATCCTTCTCTACCATTCAAGAAGTTCTTAGATCAAATAATCTTCCTTTTGTTAGCATATTGAATAATGTGTCAGTTGTGATGCCTGCCAACAGGGAAAGAGTCATCAATTACCTTTCTCTTGTTCTAGCAGATGTCTACTAGTCCTTTGGAATTCGTATTCTCTGATGTATGGGGGCTTGCACCCAAATCCGTTGGAGGATACAAATACTATGTTAGCGTATTGATGATTTTAGCAAGTTTACATGGTTATATCTTCTTAAAAACAAGTCTGAAGTTTTTAAGATCTTCATTCAGTTCCAAACCTATGTTGAAAGACTACTAAACAAAAGGATTATCACCACGCAAACTGACCGGGGTGGAGAATACCAGGAATTACATTCTTTTTTTAATCGAATTGGTGTTTCACATCATGTGTCTTTCCCCCACACACCAACAGAATGGCTTGGCCGAAAGGAAGCATCGTCATATTGTCGAGGTTGGTCTCGAACTGTTAGCTCATTCTCATATTCTTCTAAAATTTTGGGATTCTTATTAATCGTGTTCCTAGCAAATTCATTAATTCTCTCACACCTCTAGAACGCTTGCTAGGAAAAAATTCCAACTATACATTACTCAAAACCTTTGGCTGTGCATGTTGGCCTAACCTACAACCCTATAATCAACACAAACTCCAATTCCATTCCAAACAGTGTGTTTTTCTTGGCTATAGCTCTCTTCACAAAGAATATAAGTGTCTTTTTATTCCAACCGGTCGTATATACATCTCAAGGGATGTCGTCTTTGATGAAGATGTTTTTCCCTTCTACGCTTTGGCACCAAATTCCGGCCCTGTCTACGGCCAGAGAAACTACTCCTTCCTCCTTGTGGTTTGGATGATGGGGCCAAATGATTAATGAGCATACTACTAATGCACTTGCTACTAATGCACCTGCTGCAGTTCATGCTCTTTTTGCACAGGAATTGGAGGCTACTGGCAATGTTGATGGATATAAGGTGTGCTAGTTCTTACACTCCGACTACCATTCATTGGATAACAGTGAAAAGAATTTTGAGGTATCTGAGGCATACTTCTATGCTTGGACTATCAATAAAAAAAACTCCCTCAACACTGGTTAGTGTTTTTTCTGATGCCGACGGGTAGAATGCCCAGATGATCATTGGTCTATAGGAGCATTTGCAGTGTTCTTTGGATCAAATATGATTTCTTGGAGTGCTAAGAAACAGGCTACAGTCTCAAGGTCTAGTACGGAAGCTGAGTACAAGGCTATGGCAAATATTACTACAGAAATTGTCTGCTTACAATCTCTCCTTAGAGAGCTTGGAGGATACCAATCATGAGCAGCAGTCTTGTGGTGCGACAATTTAGGTACAACCTATTGATAAAATTCAGTCTTTCATGCAAGAACAAAACACATCGAAGTGGATTATTATTTTGTATCGGAGCGGCTAGCACGCAAGGATCTCGATGTTCGATTCATTTCAATAGGAGATCAGGTAGTAGATGGGTTTACAAAGCCCTCATCGGTTTGTATGCTTGAGAAATTCCGAAGCAATCTCAATCTTGGTCAGTTGAGATCGAGGCGATGTGAAAAGATATAGATAGAAATATTTGATTTGATTTGATCGGTTGTATCTCTTGTGGTCCTCCTTATAGGATTCAGTTTCCTTGTTTAGCTCCTATAGTCACCTGTAACCAGATTGGCATTGTTCTGAATATATGGCCATATTCTTTTCAGTTTTTATAATTTATTTTTTGATTTTTTTTACAGTAACTAACTTTTTTAAACAGAGTATCTTTTTAAGATAAAATTTACTAGTTAATTATAGTATATATTCTACCGACTTTATTTATATCGGTAAAAACCACACGTGAGTTTCTGTTACTCTATAATCTCTTGTACGAACAGTCTAAAAATTACAAGCTATAACTAAAAGCCACAGGCAGCACAAAAAAAAAAAGAGCCCCTATACATGCGTGTGGCTCGGCATCTCTTTGCACGAAGCCTGAAACTCTGAAAGCAATCTCTGCTATCTTCGTTTGTTTTCACACTTCTAATGTACGTCGCATTAGCCCACTTCTAGCACTAGCTATGTCGCATTAGCCCACTTCTAGCACTAGCTATGTCATGCTTGTACGGCGTAGACTTGGCAAGCAGGCACCTCGTATAATGCGGTATTAGGACGAGACGAGATGCTGTTTCATGCTTGCACGGCGTGTGCAAAACGGCCATTTCTTTTTACTGTAGTTTGTGGTTTTTAACTAAAATTTTTAAATTTTAGTTATTTATGGTACAGATTACAGAGAGTCAGATGTTTATTTGTGATTTTGACTGGTACAGATGTTGAACTTTTAACATGTAGATCGTTTAACTTGTAGACCGCATCTTAAAAAAATATTCTGTTTAAAAGTTAGGTACTGTAACAAAAATCAAAAGTCGATCGACTTTTGACTTACTGAACAGGTCCTAAATTATAAGGGCAAGACGAAAACGATGCACACCTAACTAGATCTAGTCAGAATATTTACCTTGACTTATTTGCATGCCAGCTTCTTCCTGTGTCGCAAGCAAGTACGTGCGTCTGGGACGCTAGCTAGCTAGTTCGCGAAATCTATACTTACAAATTCCAATTGACCTATACTAATTATTCACACTAATATTTTATACTAATTAATCACTAGCCTAATTAATCACCTACATTAATTAATTACCTCACTAGCCAATTGAGTCATGGTATATGGAGGAAATAGCCAATAGGGAGGGAAACACATAAACGGAACAGGCAAGCTCCATTCAGGATACTAGGTACGAAAAGCTTGTGAATTATGTTGTACTTTAATCTGCTTAATTGTGCTGTGTATCCTATTGTCATTACACCCACTGTATATGTACCAGGTCCGGGGCTAGTGCACGTACATAAGTGAACGGTATGTAGAAATAAGTATGTGTCAGCTGGTTTACTTATATACTCTTGGTAGAAAACCAACTTTTTGTTTAGTTTTTCACATGGCCTGAAATGCATATTTGCCCTTTTTTTTGTTTTTCTATAGTTAGTATACTTATAAAAGTTGCAAAATTATTATGAAAGTATTTTTCATGAAAATCAATGCCTAGAAGGAACTGTTGGTTAAAGATTCAAAACTTCGACTACACGCTTCCCACCATGGGTCCACGGTAAAAATTTGTGACCCTATGAGGTAGTAAGAATTGGGTTTGCTCCGAAGGGTTTAAGCTTCTAGTTTATAAATTTGACTATGGCTAAATTTATATTGTAGTGATTGTTAATTTTTTTGAATCATTTTATTAAAAAAAATTAAAAATAAGAAAAAAATAAATAAACTGTTATATTACCACGACAAGATAAAGAAACAAGGAGAAAAAGAAAAAAATAAAAAGCCAAAAAATTAAAGTAAAAAATAGAAACAGATATATTTCAAGTGGCTTCTAATTTAAATAAACCATAAATCAAAAAAGTTAGAAGCTATTTAGAGTGGGCCGAAAGCTAGTGATAGTGCAACCGCCGGACTCGTCTATTCCTGACATATTTTGTGAAGAAACCTATTTACCACATTTCGTTATTTTGTGAGGCCATGCATCACAATTTATCATTTGAGAGGGAGGCGTCGGCAGACTGGATGGATACGTACAATGCACGAGGCCGGACCTCGAGCTAAGCTGAACCAACGCAATGCGACCACGACGACGAGATGACAAAGCAGCAGAAAGCGACGTGTTTGTTTTCCATGGATACCTAGCAGAAAGGAAACGTGCGATGCGACGAGCCAAGCTTGCCAAGTACGGATGGACACGTACGACTAGACCAAAAGCGACCGAGCGGATAAAGGTGCTGTTCAATTAGGCTAAAATAAGTTGACTAATGATTAAAATTATAGCATAGCTGATTAAAATTATATTATATCTGATGTTGATTTATTTAGTATATCTAAATTTAAAAAATTAAAAAAAACAGATTAATCTATCACGGATAACGTAAACAAATACGAAAAAAACCAACAAAAAAGCTTAAAAAATAAAATTTAGAAATAATAAAAAATAAACCAAAAATCAGAAGATCAAAGTGAAGCGTGCGGAACCTAATTAAGCCAAATTAAAGAGGCATACGGATGAAGTGTCACCGAGTTGCTTTTAAGTTGTTGGTTTGTGACTCTTCTCGCAGACTCTTCAGTGGAGCGTCACGATAGTGCTATATGTCGTGCCAGCTTGGATGACTCTTTTGGGAGGTGTCACCACCTAACACTCCTCGTCAGGAGCGGGACAACATCTGGAAAAAGATAGATTTTAGTTTAAGATGTAAAAAATATCTAATGTATAGTTCAGATAAATTCAGTTTAGTCTGACTAATATTTTTATGGTCCAGTTCAAGTAACCTAAATCATTCCATTACTAAGCCCGGAACGTAATCAAATCCTGGCTCCGCTACTGCTCTGGTAATATTTTTAAAGTGTCATTCGGTACAATTTAACTTTAGGAACAACGATACATGTATAAATAATATTAAAATTGAATATTTTGGGGAAGAATAATACGAAGATTTTTAAGAAGGCATAATACGAGAGTTTAATTAATAAATTTCTTATCGCTATTCTTTTAAAATATTCTTACAACGACAATTACAAAATAAACTTAGTTTCCGTAAAAGCATAGTATAGAAGATCCAATTATGTTATAGTTCAATTCCCACGTAGTCAAACAATGCCCGATTTTTTTTGCTTGGAGTGCGCCAAAATTTTAAACTATGTGATACAAATTTTGGATAAAACACGATGTCGTCAACTGTATTTAGTTTTGAATTTTGGACAAACCACTCTCCACTGTCAGATCACTTTCCAGTCTATCTCAACCCTTCACCCCTACCACCCAACCCTAACCTTTCCTCACCCCTATCCCTATCTCTCGCTCCTCACAAACCCTCACAGAGCCGTACTTCTCTTCCAAGCCCCCATTGCCATCGACACCCCTACGCAGTAGCCGCAGCTAGGGTGCAAACAGGGCGGATAATTTCTATCCGTCCAACCGACCGAAGGCAAACGGAACGGATACGAAAGGGGTAGATGGGTATCCGGCACTATTCGTGTCCGACTCCGAGGAAAAAATATGGACCATCGTAGAAGTTAGGGTCATACCCAGCCTACGGTATGCCATCATCCAACTACTTACATGGGTTCTACCGTTGTGTAGCTCGGCAAGTGGTACTCAAAAGTCTACTCTGTCTCACCCTGAACTACAGATATCAAGCCTTTTCCTATAAACTTAATAAAGTGGACAATGTACTAGGCTAAGTTTGACTTCTTGGCCCGTGGATGGGCTCCAATCATGTCAATTTCATGGCACAAGATATTACACTTTATATGCTTCAGGTGAGACGTCCAAACAACCAACGTGCAAACCAACAAGAGCATATCACATAACCAACCACTTGCCCAATCCTCACCCTCAGCCAACATTTCCAAAACATCACTCTCGATGAGTGACACAATATTTTTACTCATCATACCATAATGGCCATAAACTCTAACGTGTCAACTTGTGACGACGGACCACAATGTAATGAGCCTATTGTTGTCCACATTCACTACTATGTTAATCTAAAGTATGATACACTAACTCTAAGTTCATCAAGGAAAATCATATCAGATTATTTTCAAGGATGGGAAGTAAACAATATAATTAAGGTATTAACTACTTAGGCAGGATTATTCAAAAGTAATTGATAACAATTAGCATTGACAAATAAATAATGCAAAAATTAACCCATACGTAATAGGAGTTCAACA
The DNA here is from genome assembly GCA_036346245.1 of Bonia amplexicaulis. NCBI lineage: Eukaryota > Viridiplantae > Streptophyta > Magnoliopsida > Poales > Poaceae > Bonia > Bonia amplexicaulis. The sequence goes on from CM070762.1 coordinate 9,265,432, forward strand.
CAATCATCGAACATGCCTTGCCTTGCTACTCATAGTTGGCACTCACTTCTTCATTGGCTTTAGGATCGTCATTTCTAGTTCCAGTTGTTCCAAGTGCTTCTTCTTCATAATCTATTGTACATACACACATGAACATGGCCAAATAAGCTTACTGCAGAGCTACAACACTTGCAAATGAAACACTACTAAACGAAAAGGGAAAACTAAGCCAAAAAGCTATCGAAAGGGGAAACCAATGAAGAATCAGCTTTGGAAAGCTTTGAATTGGCAATGGATGGTGAACAGTGATAATTGAGTGGTCTACAGGGGTTTAGGGTTAGTTTACTCTGCAGAACCGGTGCTAATTCAGTGAGAAATAGACTGGAATCAAGCGAAATAGACTGGAATCAAGCGAACTAGTCACAAATCTGTTCTAAAATAGGCAAAATCAGTGGGAATTGGGTTGGACTCAGACTAAACGGGTTTGACTTGGGTTGGACTTGGTCTGAAACTAGTTCGGGTCCTATTTGGTTTGACGCGGGGTGGTTTGTGTCGATTGCGTGCGCAAGATCGAGCTCGGCTCGATCGGTGTGGCAGATTGGTCGAACACGCTAGCTGGCTCCATTGGATCGCGAGAGCGCAGTGCCGACTGGTAATGTTCTTCTTCTCAGCCGAGTAGAGAAGGAAACATAGAGAGAAATGAGATAGCAACATGACAACGGAATGATGATGGCGACTTGTGCATGAAGTGTTCCCGGGCACTACGAGTCCATTTTGGGTTGTTTGGGAGGAAGACAAGGACCATGGTGGTATGAAATTGTAAAGCAAGGGTGGAGGTTGCGGATTAGGGGAAAACTTGTTGGCGGTGATCTCTAGCGGTCTCCGATGCAACCAACAAGTGCATGAGCATAGCGTCAACATGGGGAGTCTTTCAGTGAGGATATCTTGGCTTGGGGTGTGGCATGGAAGGCTAGCGATGGTGGCGGTTACGGCGACAAGGTGGAGGATGGCAACGGTGGCGCATGGAGGGGAAGATGATTGGACAAGGAGGGGTTTAGCATTGGGACAACAAGGCACACCTCGTGACACAGATGATGACAGAAAGGGATGATAGAGACGAAGGATCGATGGTGGCGATGGTGAGACTGGTGATGCGACAAAATCCGATGACGACACCAATGATCTTCCGTCGAGGTGAGGGCATTACTACGATCGCTAGGAAGGGGAATACAACAGCGAGCTTAATTTTGAGAAAGAGGCAAGGGAGTGGAGGAATTTTATGGTTTTATCGGGTGGTGGCAAAGAAAAGAGGACAGCTTCGTAGGGCTTGGAGGTGACAGCGGTTTTGGTGATGGTGCGGTTAGCTTCTAGGGGTGAAGGGTAAAGAAGAGAGCTGGATGTTGCTATTGCTTTGCCTTTGTAGCCACCCACAGGCTATGGCGCACAGGGTGCGACAAGGGCAGAGGTAGTGCATGGGTGTCGGCGTGGATGAACGCGTGCATCTCATGGGCGAGCTGGTGTGCGGTGGTGCAAAAGTCTTCACACGGAATAATTGTGGCTATTGTGCTGACAGACCAAACAGAAAGAGATATGGTAGTGGAGAGTGATCGTGCTAAACTAGCACACCCGCAAGTGAACGGGTTGCCACTGAAATAGCGGCGAGTGTCGTGTTCTCCATAGGGACTAGACTTAGGCTATCGGTGCTCAGCTAAAGCTAGGTCAAACGAAACGGGGGAGAAAACTAAACCTAAAGCGAACTCTAACTCGTACGGACGAAACAAAGAACAAACTAAACGATGACTCACTACACAAATGACACACAAACGACAATGACTACCGATCGACGACTAACTAGGCGACGACGGCAACGACAACACGACAGACTACGACAAACACACGCACGACTTAACTATCGAACGACCGCTGAGAGAAGCAAAGAGGGAGGTCGAGAAGCACAAGGGAGGACTAGAAGCAAAGAAGGGGGTCAAGATAGCACGGGAAAGGGAACGGTTGCCGGCTAGCTAAATCACGCTAGACAACACACAAACATAGACATATTCTAACACCGATTGCTACTACTGACAATGGCATTTAACAAACACTAAGTTAACATATGACCACTCAAACTAAGAACATAACACAAGTATTATTAAATTTGAACAGCACAAACCAACATATTAAAAGATAACAGATTCTCAACTATAGTTCCACATCCACATATTTCACAGTAACAAACAGGGCCTAATATCATCTCAGTGAATACATGCACAATCACTGTTCTCAGAAATTCCACAATTCATCGTCACAATGCATAGCTCAGCAATTTAACAGAATAGGGCACAATATTATCTTCACTGATCTCATGCACACATCATAGATAACATTTGCATTTCATATAGCATCAGTTAACAGGGAATTAATAGCAATTTAGTTGAAGAGTAGTTGCAAACAACAAAGAGGTAAAGGGAGAAGAATTTGGGATGAACCGAAGTGAATAGGAAGCAGGGAAACCGAGGAGGAGTTGAAGAAGAAGATGCAGTCGGTGGGGAAGAGGCTGACGATGTAGAGGATGATCCAGCCCGCGGAGGAGCAGATGAGAGGTCGGCGGCGTCGTGGAGTAGCAGGGGGCGTCGCTGATGGAGGTCGGCGATGCTACGGTCATGGCGAGGGTGTCGTTGGTGAAGTGGTGGCGGTCGATGAAGATGTCGGCGTCGTCGGTGTCGGTGGAGAGATGATGAAGTCGAGGCCACCGGCAGTGAAGAGGTTGAAGAAGATCGGGGTCGCGGTCACCGAGGTGGTAGAAGGGGAGCAGCATCGGCGGCAGGTGAAGCAGAGGAAGAAGTATATGGTGGCCGGCGCGACGGTGGTGAGGTGGATGGAGCGGCGGCGCACGGGATTGGACGGCGGCCGGCGGTGGAGAAAGGCGGAGAAGGGGAACGGCCAAGAGCGGTGCTGGGGGAAGAGCAGGAAGGAGGCGGCGAGTAGAGGAGGAGGCGGTGGAGAAGAAGGAGGAGAGGTGGCGCGCCGGCGGTGGGTTTGGGTGGCGTGGATGGAGAAGCGGCGAGGGCGCACAGAGGGGAGCAGGGATGCAGTGGAAGGAGAGGAGGGGGACGGTGAAGCTTGGTGGCGCACGGTGAGTCGGCCGGCCTCACGGCCACGAGACGAAGATGAATCGGGAGAAGAGAAGAAGGCGATGGGGAGAAAGGAAAGAAAGAACTGGGCTCCGTCTCCCTCTGCAGGCAGCGGCGACGGCTTAAGGATTTGGGGGATTTGGCATTTTGCAGATTAGCCCTCAAAGATTCTAGGGTTTACAAGGAGGTCCTTCCTCATTAGTATTTTCATCTGTTTTGGCCCTCGGAAACTCCGATTTCTTCGCGGTTTGATCCTACGCATCCGTGATGACGCACATATTTGTATAGAGCAGTCCCAAAATGCCAAATTTATCGTTTATGCGCCTCGATCGCGTCGGCCTGCAGAAAAATGTAGAAAAAAAATGTAAAATTGTCCAATTTGAGCAATTAAATGTGAAAAAACGTGTGAATGATGATACATGGTTCCAAAATATGAAAAATATGAGGGTAAAATGATGGCTAAATATATGTAAAAATGACGCATATCATACCCCCAAGCTTAAAACTTTTACTTGTCCTCAAGTAAATGGTATGGTATTATCGAACCCGGACAACAAGTCATTATGGTAAAAGACTAGTTTAAATGCATGTAATAGTCAAGAGGCATACAACAATGTAAAATATGATTATCTAACTTGAGTTTTGAGAATCATCCAAGATGAGAATGAATATTCAAGCAAAGATCTCTAGTGATAACTACAACATTTGACCAAATCAAGTTACGTACACAAGTGTCGAAATGCACTAAGTGATCACATGAATCTAACCAAAATTGTAAGGCATCGGAACTAGGTATAACATCAAAAATGAGCATATCAAAGAGTCATGCTAAGGCATTTGCTATTTGAGACAAAGAGACTAATACTTGCATGATATTTATGAAAAAGCCCACACTTGAGCCATGATACCTAATTTTTTTTATGTTTAGCAAAATTTAGAATACACATTGGGCACTTGTGCCACTTATTCCAACCCTTGGGCAAAACTTTGCCACTTATTCAAACATTTTCGAACCAATGTGACATAGTCACTTATTTCACACACTCACACATTGTATTACATTTTTTTTACTTTATATTTTTTTAGTTTTGATTAAGTATCTTTAACCGGTTTTCATTAATGCTAAGTAACACATGTCCTTAGGCATGGATACTTAGATAAGTCAACCAAGTTATTGGCTCAAGATAGGACTACCCCTTTCACAAATTTTACATTCAAGCAAAGTATCAATATCTAAAATAACATATGCCAAAGCATGAATCTAAGATATAATCATTCAAGAGGCGATGACTAGAACCAATTCGATCTGCAAATGGTTAAAACACATGTGTAACTCGCAATGAATCAAATGCTATAGGATCACAAGGTTTCTAAGCACATCAAGGATAATAAACAATACTCAAGCTTTAATATGATGCCAAGCGACTTAAGACATACAAGGAACTAGTGACAATATGGCTCAATTAAGAAAATTTCGACATGACCTTTCTTGATTAACCATGGCATGGGCTCACACGGCCAAAATATACAATCAAGCATAACATGAGAGCAATAGCAAAGGTCATATATCGTCAACATAAGCATAAGAATGACCATATATCATCAATTACACGACAATAAGCTCAAATGCTCACAAATATATACAAACATGCTAGAACGTCATCCATACACATACAAGTCTTCCCCCAAGCTTAAATTGAGCAATGAGTTAGAATGTGCTTAAAGGGTAAGAAACACTCACAGGGCATATATGACGTAGTGGAAGTAGGCAAATCATCCCGTGGCTTCTCGCGCGTACAAGGATGAAGATCTAGCACGGGACCTGAAATAAAAAGAAAGAAAAGAGGAGAAACCAACAAAAACTAACAAAAGGTATGGAAATAAAAAGGTAAAGAGATGTGCTCATTTGGATGTAGCGGGAGGAGGGCCAAGGAAGGGACATGGAAAAGGCACATGTCCGCCCTCCTCATGAAGCAGCATGCCTCGAAATCCACCTGGATCCCAAGGAATATCGACTCGAACCATGTCCGCTCGTAGTCGATGGTACAAAAGTGTAAGCCTACAAGCAACCTCAAAGATATGACAAGTATGTGTGATAGGGTTAATGCCCTTGAAGTTATCAATAGAATATACAATCACACAAGCATATCGATAATGTACATCATGAGGACTATATGCGAGATAAACACAATCAATAATAGAGAATGTCTCGTCAAGGCCAATGAAGTCAAACCTGAGGTGATCGGAGAAGAGTTTCCATACTACCTGAAGTGTAGGTGAAGTAGAATGTACGGTAGTAGAAACCTCCAGAGGGGCGATGTCGACCAAGGAAGTAGCTGGTGGTGGATCAATAGAAATATGCTCCTCCTTGACATCGGAAGCAGCTCCCTCATCATCAAGAATGAACATCTCCATCTCAGGCTCAAAGGTCGAATAATCATCTAAGTGGCCCACATCCTCAAAGGTGAATCTCTCCATATCAAGCTCAAGAAGTACATGATAAATGTCAAAGCGGTGAGAGTCCTTCGCATCAAAGCTAACAGTCTCTAACTTAGGCTCATCCATGAGAAAGTCATCAATCTGAAGTACTACGTCTGGGAGGATGGCGTCAGTGTGAGCTACCATATGCACCATAGAAATGGTATCATCGTCATCAAAGATAATCCGCTGAAGCTCAATCCTGTCACACATAGAATCCGAATCAAATAGGTGTGTATCAATGGTACTCAAAGACGTCTTAGGAATACACTCATCAATATCATCTATCTTGTAACACTGACTAGGAGACTGAGTAGATGGCTTCTTATGATGATGACATGGGGGATGTCTAGAAGTCGTAGGGTGTTGTCTTTGGCTTCTTGGTGGAGTAGGTGGAGTAGGCTCAACCAAAGTCGTACCGCTCTCCATGGTGACAGAATGGTAGTGAGCTAGAGAACTCGGGTAAGACTGTGAGGATGCCAAACTATCACAACGGGAACTCAAAGTGCACATAGCCTCTCTAAGATCATGCAATTGGGTCATCAAAGTCTTCACACCACATAAGCGTGACTCGGATAAGATATATGCAAAGCAGACTGACTCGGGACTATAAATCGATCATGATGAAGAGTAGGTAGCTGGCTTGAGGTGCAGGAGTAGAATGAAAACTATGGTGGTGCAATGACAAAGAAGGTTGTGGCTGACTAGAGCTCAAACTGTACTGATCCATATGATGCTCAAAGCATGCACTTTGGTCATCAAAGAATCCAAACAAGGCTTCTCATTGTGCCACTGAAATTGATGGAAAGCCATGTTCTCAATAAGAGTGAATGCATCATCAAGTGTCTTGTTTGTGATTGCTCCACCAGCTGCTGCATCGACTAAAGATCGTGTGTCACATGTCAAGCCTCTGTAGAAGATCTGCAGAACAAGCTATCCCTTTAGACCATGATGGGGACATCTCCTGAGCAAAGCCTTGTATCGCTCCCAAGAATCATACAAACTCTCTCCATCAAGCTGAGCAAAACTGAAAATCTGATCACGGATCTCAAACTGTCTGGATAGCGAAAAGAATCTCTCCAAGAAAGCACGTGACAGCTGATCCCAAGTGAATGATCTCGATGGCAAAGAATGAAACCAGGTACGAGCACCATCTCAAAGAGAGAATATGAATAATCTGCATCTGATAGTGTCCTGAGAAACCCCATGGTACTTAATAGTATCAGAATACTGCAAGAATATGCGAATGTGCTCATAAGGGTCCTCGCTGGGTAATCCTCCAAAACGGGTCTCCTGAACCAAGGCTATCAAACCAGGTCTTAACTCAAAGTCATCGACCTCAACTACTGGCAAAATTGGCCCTGACATAGTACTCTGACTACTCGGAGCCCAAAGATCATGAACTAATGCCATATCCTCAATATAAGCTATAATGATCACCATGTGGGACAAGATAAGAAAAACCACAAAGGGAAGTAGAAATAGCTGGAATAGGGTTAGGGGTTAGCGATATATCACAAATATGAACAACGACGAAATGAAAGACAAGTCAACACAAACACAAAGTAAAAGGAAACAAACAACGACCTAGTCTATAGCCTAACACTGTCGCTCAAAGCTAATCCCCGGCAACGGCGCCAATTTCTTGATCGTGCTAAACTAGCACACCCGCAAGTGAACGGGTTGCCACTGAAATAGCGGCGAGTGTCGTGTTCTCCATAGGGACTAGACTTAGGCTATCGGTGCTCAGCTAAAGCTAGGTCAAACGAAACGGGGGAGAAAACTAAACCTAAAGCGAACTCTAACTCGTACGGACGAAACAAAGAACAAACTAAACGACGACTCACTACACAAATGACACACGAACGACAACGACTACCGATCGACGACACGATTACCGACCGACGACCTAACTAAGTATCGACCGCGAGACAGAAGGAGGGAGTCGAGAAGCACTGGGGGAAGTCGAGAAGCACGGAGGGAGTCGAGAGAGAACGAGAGAGGAAGGTGCGGCGACTAACTAGGCGACGGCGGCAACGACAACACGACAGACTACGACAAACACACGCGCGACTTAACTATCGAGCGGCCGAGAGAGAAGCAAAGAGGGAGGTCGAGAAGCACAAGGGAGGACTAGAAGCAAAGAAGGGGGTCAAGATAGCACGGGAAAGGGAACGGTTGCCGGCTAGCTAAATCACGCTAGACAACACACAAACATAGACATATTCTAACACCGATTGCTACTACTGACAATGGCATTTAACAAACACTAAGTTAACATATGACCACTCAAACTAAGAACATAACACAAGTATTATTAAATTTGAACAGCACAAACCAACATATTAAAAGATAACAGATTCTCAACTATAGTTCCACATCCACATATTTCACAGTAACAAACAGGGCCTAATATCATCTCAGTGAATACATGCACAATCACTGTTCTCAGAAATTCCACAATTCATCATCACAATGCATAGCTCAGCAATTTAACAGAATAGGGCACAATATTATCTTCACTGATCTCATGCACACATCATAGATAACATTTGCATTTCATATAGCATCAGTTAACAGGGAATTAATAGCAATTTAGTTGAAGAGTAGTTGCAAACAACAAAGAGGTAAAGGCAGAAGAATTTGGGATGAACCGAAGTGAAGAGGAAGCAGGGAAACCGAGGAGGAGTTGAAGAAGAAGATACAGTCGGTGGGGAAGAGGCTATCGGTGTAGAGGATGATCCAGCCCGCGGAGGAGCAGATGAGAGGTCGGCGGCGTCGTGGAGTAGCAGGGGGCGTCGCTGATGGAGGTCGGCGATGCTACGGTCGCGGCAGGGGTGTCGTTGGTGAAGTGGTGGCAGTCGATGAAGATGTCGACGTCGTCGGTGTCGGTGGAGAGATGATGAAGTCGAGGCCACCGGCAGTGAAGAGGTTGAAGAAGATCGGGGTCGCGGTCACCGAGGTGGTAGAAGGGGAGCAACATCGGCGGCGGTGAAGCGAGAGGAAGAAGTATATGGTGGCGTAGCGACGGTGGTGAGGTGGATGGAGCGGCGGCGCACGGGATTGGACGACGGCCGGCGGTGGAGAAAGGCGGAGAAGGGGAACGGCCAAGAGCGGTGCTGGGGGAAGAGCAAGAAGGGAGGCGGCGCGCGAGTAGAGGGAGAGCGGCAGGTGGAGAAGAAGGAGGAGAGGTGGCGGCGCCGAGCGGTGGGTTTGGGTGGCGTGGATGGAGAAGCGGCGAGGGCGCACAGAGGGGAGCAGGGATGCAGTGGAAGGAGAGGAGGGGGCGGTGAAGCTTGGTGGCGCACCGGTGAGTCGGCCCGGCCTCGCCGGCGGCCGGAGACGAAGATGAATCGGGGGAGAAGAGAAGAAGGCGATGGGGAGAAAGGAAAGAAAGAACCGGGCTCCGTCTCCCTCTGCAGGCGGCGGCGACGGCTTAAGGATTTGGGGGATTTGGCATTTTGCAGATTAGCCCTCAAAGATTCTAGGGTTTACAAGGAGGTCCTTCCCCATTAGTATTTTCATCTGTTTTGGCACTCGGAAACTCTGATTTCTTCACGGTTTGATCCTACGCATCCGTGATGACGCGCATATTTGTACAGAGCAGTCCCGAAATGCCAAATTTATCGTTTATGCGCCTCGATCGCGTCGGCCTGCAGAAAAATGTAGAAATGTAAAATTGTCCAATTTGAGCAATTAAATATGAAAAAACGTGTTAATGAGGATAAATGGTTCCAAAATATGAAAAATATGAGGGTAAAATGATGGCTAAATATATGTAAAAATGACGCATATCATACCCCCAAGCTTAAAACTTTTACTTGTCCTCAAGTAAATGGTATGGTATTATCGAACCCGGACAACAAGTCATTATGGTAAAAGACTAGTCGAAGATGCCGGCGGAGTCGAAGTCAAGGCGCAGACAGGCTCATGCCACGGACACCCCTGGGCACGAAGTAGGCGAGGCTCCCGCGCATAGCACCGGGAAGTCGAGTGGGGGGAGGGGGCTCCGCCCGGTCTGGCGTCGACATGGCCCGATAGCTTCGGGGTCCGGAGATTTTGTCTTAATGATGGCCTGAATTGTCAAGGGTGGGCTGTTGCAGCCGTACGCGCTGTCCCGATGGGGAGGTACACGCGGCGGGACGCGATTGGCGCGTCGTGGGCTGCCAGTGGCCGCACGACCACGGTCGCGTGCCCCTTCCCGAGAGAAGCGGGACACATGGCGGGATGCTACTGGTGTGTCGTGCGCTGTTCGGCCGCCTGCCACTGCGTGCCCACAGTTGTCAGCGGTTACGCTCCCCGATCGTGGGGAGCTGAACCGTTGGGCTCCCGCCGGTTGCATTTTTGATCGTGGAGGAGGTGAGGGGGCTTTATAAGGCGTCACCACCGACATGCGAATGCTCCTCTTGGCTGCTTGCTTACAGTTGCTTTGCTCTCTTCTTCATCGTTTTTTTGTGCAATCTACCCTTGCTCCTACTCTTTGGCGCTCTACTTCAGAGAGGAATGGCTTGCCACGAGGACCCCGCTCGTCGGCTCAGTGGTAGCGCCTCGTCTAGCCAGGGCGGCTTGTCGCCCCCCGGCGGAATATCCTCTGGTGGTGCAGGAATCAACGCAAGTCGACAAGCAGTGGGACGCCATGAAGAAGTCGGGGGGCCACTGCTCCCGTGTGCTGGGGCGAAGTCACGCTATGGAGGAGATGATCCAAACTCTCCTCCGGGAGAAAAAACTGGAGGAGCATTCAGGGGTTCGCCTGCCTAGCCCCGACGAGACGGAGCCGCACCCGGCGGAGACGGAAGCGATTGTCTTTGTCGCGTTCTTTGATGCTAGGCTCCGGATGCCTTCGACGCTCTTCATCGGTGAGGTCCTGCGGTCTTTCGCGTTGGAGCTGGCGCAACTGACCCCAAATGCGATAGTTCGCTGGTCATTTACACACAGGCGGCACGAGCGAGAAGGTGTCCGTCGCGGTGAGCACATTCGCCATTCTACACGATGCACGCTGTCAGTCGAAGAAGGTCGAAGGAGGGGCGCTATCGAATTTCAGCAGCGTCAATTTCGTGTTGAGGGTGCATTGCACGAAGCTCTTCCCTGCATTGGCTACACGAGAGAAGTGGGAGTTCGGCTGGATGCGACGGTGGTTCTACTACCATGTGACGAGCACGAGCGGTCTGCTGTGCCTGGGATGGCCAATATCGTTCAACAGCTCACCGGATGTGAAGCCGAGGGGCGATGACGAGCAGCGGGCGCGGAGGCTTGCCGGTGTCGCCCGTCGGTTCAGTATGCGTGACCTCGCTGAAAAGTTCACTATGTACGGGGTGGCACCACTTTTCGCCTGGTGGAAGTACGAGCGACGAGGCTGCACCCGGCGGGATGGCATCCACCCGATAGTATCTTCGCTCCTAAAGCCCTCCGCTCCTTGTAAGTCCTTCGGCCCTAGGCTGCGTGCCCGCGTATGTACGCGTGCGACCTTTATATTAAAACGCCCACTTTTGTGTGCGCCCTATTCGGAGGATGCGGAGCGCGCGGTAGTTGCACTCCTTGGGCCATACACTGCCAAGGAGCATAAGCTGCGCGAAGCTGTAACTGCCTCGGCGAAATAGGGGCGGATAAACTGGGTATGCGAGGCCCTGGGCATCCCTGTGCCCGAGCGAGTGGTACCGGCGCCGGCACCGGTGCGGAGTCATCGTAGCGATGGCGACGGCAAGGTGGGGGGCGTCTCCCCTCGGCTCAGGACTCGGTTTGATGTCATCGCATCTAGCCCGTCGGTGGTGTCTCTGGTGGGCACCGTCGAGACCGAAGGTACGCCCGGTGCCGGGTCCGAAGCGGCCGGCTCCGAGGAGCACACTGCTCCCGATGAGGGGGCTTTGGGCGACACCGAGGGGGCATGCCGTGGCGTCGACGCTCCGGGGGACGATGCTTTGTCGCCTGCACCAACTGCCGACGGCTCATTACCTGCCCCGGTCGTCGTAGCCGCACAGGCTACTAAGGAGACATCCCCGAAATCCCCGAGGGCGAAGCGCCCCCAGATACGGTCGCCCCTATCGTCAAGTAGACAGTTCAAAGTGGCGAGCGCGGTCACCGGGGTCCTGGAGTCCGACAGATGGAGCCCCCGCGCCCCAGATGGAGGCTGAGTGGACACCTCCCCGTGCTTTGGTTGAGGGTGTCGAGGGTAGGCGCAATTCCTTTTCCCCCCGCGACTTCGCGAAGCTCTCTCTGATTTGCTTACTCATTCCATCATCGACATCAGGCGAGACGAGGTCTCCCGGACACGGTCAAGGATCGAGCAACGGAGGTGTCTGTGAAGTCTCTGGGCTTGTTGCGCAGGACATGACGTGGGCGTCTGGTGCTGCCGGAGCTGCTAGCGTAGAGGGGCCGAGGCCCGTCGTCTCTGATTTCATCCCTCGATCGGAGATGCTTTGCGTCCTTCACGAGGTCGCGGAGCGCGTGGCGGGCGGCTGGATCGCCGGGTCTTTGTCAACGCGGGAGATCTTACGGCGCTTCATGTTGGGTGCCTCGGAGATAAGGGTAAGTGCCTAGGTTTGCGGCCTACGCCGCTATCGAGTACATAGCTAACACTCGCAGTTTCTTTTATACTCTTGCTCTCAACCAAGCCCTGGAGGAGACTCACATCCGCAAGCAGAGGGTGCTAGAGGACCAGCTTTGCGCTGCCGACGAGGCTCACGCCGCCAAGGACGAGCGTATTCACATGCTGTAGGCGAAAAACGCGAGGGTAGTTTCTGATGCGCAGATGCTTGCTATGAATGCGGAGAGCGCAGTGGCGGCGGCGCAACGTGCCACGGAGGAGACCCAGCACGCCACGGCGGAGAAGTGTGCCGGCTTGCTTCAACAAATTTCCGCGCTAGAGGAGAAGAAGGCCCAGCTCGCCATGTCCCTTGTGGAAAGGAACCGAACCTTGGATGACGCATCGGTGGCGGCGTGGAGGGTGATGGAGTCTTTGGAGCGGGCCCTCCTGGACCTTTCCGTTGACGTGCCTGACATTGCGCACAGCCCCGCGGACCTAGCGCAGACGCTTCAGCGAATCGTAGAGGGCTCGGACCTCGCCCTCCGCGGTGCCAGAGCCTTCGGCGATCACTACGGCTTTTCCAGCGCCTGCCTCACCTTTGCCATGCTTCACACCCGGGGGTGTGAACACGTCGACGAGCTGGTCGACCTTCAGCTGAATCTGCCAGCCGAAGCCGGGGCGATGTCCCGTGCCCTTCGCGCCACTCAGCCCGCCCTCCAGACTTTCTACGATCGGATCTGGGGCTACATCGGGGAGGACGCGGCCAAGGTCGTGCTGCAGCGAACGCTGCATCGGGAGGGGAACTTCATCCAGTGGCTCGAGGACATTCCCCGGCGCAATGAAGATGTCGCGGACCCACGAGTGTGATGCTGGGATCCGGTGTGTGGTGTTGCGTGTGCTTTGTACGGTTATCGCCTTACGACCACCTTTTTGTATGAATGAAACAACACTTGCCCAACGTTGTGTATTATTCGTGCTCCGGGCAAATGTGTCACGCAAAGGTTAGCTTCTTGCGCCCATCTTCGCTCCTTTTAACGGTCGTAGCGCTTCGTGACCGAGGTAGCCGCGCAAGCGCTCCGTCCCCTATCTTCCGAAGTAGACGCGCGAGCGCTCCGCCCCTACCCTTCGAAGCGGTGGTAGCGGAGCTGGCACCTAGTCGAAGTAGACGCGCGAGCGCTCCGTTCCCTACCCTTCGAAGCGGTGGCAGCGGAGCTAGCGCCTAGTCAAGGTAGACGCGCGAGCACTCCGTCCCCTACAATTTTCGAAGTAGACGCGCGAGCGCTCCGTACCCTACCCTTCGAAGCGGTGGCGGCGGGGCTGGCGCCTAGCCGAAGTAGACGTGCGAGTGCTCCGTCCCCTACCCTTCGAAGCGATGGCGGCGGGGCTGGCGCCTAGTCGAAGTAGATGTGCGAGCGCTTCGTCCCCTACCCTTCGAAGCAGTGGCGGCAGGGCTGGAGCCTAATCGAAGTAGACGCGCGAGCGCTCCGTCCCCTACCCTTCGAAGCAGTGACGGCGGCCAAGTCGAAGTAGACGCATGAGCGCTCCGTCCCCTACCCTTCGAAGAAGTGGCAGCGGAGCTGGCTCCTAGGCGAAGTAGACGCGCGAGCGCTCCGTCCCCTACCCTTCGAAGCGGTGGCAACGCAGCTGGCGCCTAGCCGAAGTAGACGCGCGAGCACTCTGTCCTCTACCCTTCGAAGCGGTGGCAGCGAGGCTGGCGCCTAGTCGAAGTAGACGCGTGAACGCTCCGTCCCCTACCCTTGAGCGGTGGCGGCGAGCTTGCGCCTGGTCAGTAGATCTTGTGAACACTCTGTTCACGCCCTTGAGCGGTGGCGGTGGGTGGCGCTGGTCGGAGTGGATGCGCAAGGGCGAGCCTCTACTGCGTCCCATTTACACTTCGTGTAGTGCGCTGCGAAGGTGAGCCTCTACTGCGTCTTATTTATACTGTATAGAGTGCGTGGGAAAATCAGCCACGTCTTATTTATACTCTATAGAGTGCGTGGGAAAAATTAACCTTGTCTTATTTATACTCCAGAGAGTGCAGCGCGGTATAGCGTCCCTGCGTCTTGTGGGACATTCGCGTCTTGTTTATATTCAATAGAGTGCGCAGGGACAACATCTGCCTCTTATTTATACTCCGTAGAGTGCGTGGGAAAATCAACCATGTCTTATTTATACTCCAGAGAGTACGCACGAGGGCAGCGCCCGCACGTGCGCGGGGACATCCGCGTCTTGTTTATACTCAGTAGAGTGCGCATGAACAACATCCGTGTCTTATTTATACTCCGTAGAGTGTGTGGAAAAATCAACCACTTCTTATTTATACTCCGGAGAGTACGTGCGAGGCAGCACCCGCACGTGCACGGGGACATCCGCGTCTTGTTTATACTCAGTAGAGTGCGTAGGGACAACATCCGCGTCACGACTATGTGCAGGATGAGAGCTTGGCAAACGATTGGCTTTACTAAACTCCCGTTTGTGCGGGTGAGCATCTTACAATGGTTGAGGTGCCGAGCTTGCTACAGGCTTCATTTCTGTTCTAAACATAGTACCGCCGCAACCTGTCTGCATTCCACGTGTGGCGGAGTGTCTGCCCTTCCAGTGTAGCGAGGCGATAGGCTCCCCGCTGCAGATCTGCTACGATGATGTACGGTCATGAGCGACCATGGTCGAAAGCGGTCACAGTCGAAGCGATCGTAGTCGAAAGGTCTTAGTGATTGGATGGTTTTAGCAGTAGGAACGCCGAGAGTAGTGAAAGGCTAAGGAACGATCGAAGGCTACAGAGTGGTCAGAACTCTATGGTGGTCGAAAGCAAGAGGGGTCAGAAACGAAAATAGTCGAAGCTATAGTTCTCAGAAGTTTAAATAATGGTCAGAACTCAGGAGCGGTCGGAGTAGCTGAGGTCGATGGGTTTGCCGTGGTTGAACGCGGAGCAATTGTTTTCAACAGGCATGGGGGTTTACCAGAGTTAGTTGGAGAGTGGTCGATAGTTAGTTGGAGAGTGATCAGTGACGGTGGAAGACGGCGGCGACAAAGTTCTTTGGTGAGTGAAGGGCTCTGGCAGCGGATTTGCTCGACGGCGAGGCAGAAGACGGTGGCGACAAGGTGCTCTGGCAGGGAAAGGCTCCGGCAGTGGTCTTGGATGGTTAAGCGGTAGGCGAGGTCGTTCTCCTTGCAGTGAAGCTGGTGGTGTCGGCAGTGACCTTGGCATTGCCTCGGAGACTTCTTTGGAGGAGGGGAGATTTTGGCTAGATGAAAGGGAAGGCGACACGGTCATGGTGCTCCGATTTATAGCTTCGGCAAAGAAAAGAAACGACGGAATTTATGGCACTGTGCGAGTGTTTTGGTATTCATGGATGCGCGAAAGGAATGGAAAGATTGATTGCTAGCACCAATTGGGTGGTTTCCAACTGAAGATGCAGAGGGAAAAAGGCTTTTGTCGGTTGGAGCTTTGAGCTTAGGTCTGACACAAGGTAGAAGAAGATGAACAGTAACCATGGCATCAAGGGTAAAAGGAAGGAAGGGAAGAAAAATCCAAATAAAATCCCAAAATTTTTAAATAAGTAATATGGAATTAATTTTTGAAGGAAGCAAAATTTTAGGATGTTACAAAGGGGCACTGGCAGCCGACGGCTAGCTAGGCAAAAGTAGCCAAAGGCACTAAGCCAGGTTATTCATTGATTCCAATTTTTCCCCTTCCTCTCCCGACCCTGAAAATCAAAATGTCTAGCCACCTAAATCCCAATTTTAATTTTGCTCTTTTTGTTTAGGGCATTTAGGATATACATAATCTCATAGATTAGGGCATTAGGCCATTTTGGTACTGAAGTGAAATTTGAGTTGATAATTTCATAAATGAGAAAGTTTTTTCCTAAGAGAAGCATTGAAAGTGGTGGAAGTGGAACCAACCCAGGTACAAGTTTAGCACAATTACCACGTCAACTAGAAGGTCCATCACCACCATCAAATAGGGCTAATGTGGTGGATGAGTTTAATCCGGATGAAATCATCTATGATCCTGCTCTTAGAAAACAAATTGATGAGTATGTTGTAGGTATTCAATACCAAGTGAGGAGAGCATACAAAGCTGAGGGTCCAACCCAACAATTTGTGAAATTTCCTCACAAATAATGTGGAGATCATAAAAGAGCCTTCTCACAATCGTGGTATAGCAAATATGATTGAATAGAATACAGTGAATCTCAAGATGCAGCATTTTGTTTCTACTACTTTCTCTTTAAGCAATCAGGAAGGGCCAAAAATTTTGGTTTTAATGTCTTCTCCAAACAGGGTTTACTGATTGGAAGCATGCATATAAAGTATTGCTGGAGCATGTAGGTTGTGTAAATAGTGTTGACAACAAGGCAATATTGCATTATGATGACTTTAAAAATCAAAGGCAAAGTGTGTCAAATATGTTTAGTAATGCAACTCAAGAGGCTGAAGAATTATATCAAATTCATTTGATTTCTTTTGTAGATTGTACAGAATATCTGATAATGCAAGGCTTAGCTTTCCGTGGGCATGATGAAAACCTACTTCCTTAAATAAGGGTAACTTTCTAGAGATAGTTGATTGGTACAAAGATAAGGAAGAAGTGAGGCATGTTTATGACCGTGCTCCAAGAAATTGCATCATGACTTCTCCATAGATTCATGATCCAAAGAACTCTTTTTTCAAGTTTGATGTCAACAAACTTACTCAACTTGTTAAAATTTATGATGAAGATTTCTCTATTTGTGGTCATGCAATTATAAGGGATCAATTTGAGACTTACATTCTTCATGGGAGAAGGCTTGTTGCGCAATAAGATTTCACATGAATGGTTGAATAATTTAATGGTGTGCTACACCAAGCGGGAGAGTTGTTTTTTAAAAAAAATTGATAATAACATGATTATCCGACGGTTCAAGGCTTCAAATCTAGGAGAATAAACTTGCCTTGTAGTCATAGATTACCATCTTAGCAGTATATTTTGATTCTTTTCAATGTCAATTTTTTGTATGCTATATGATTGTTAACTAATCAAACATATTTTTTTATCTTACAATGTCATTTGGGTGTGGATTGTACTTTTGTCATCGCAAAATATCTAGACAAGTTTCCGCAGAGAGGCACCGCCATAGTTTTATGCATTTAGTTTTTTGCCTATGCACAATCATATGTATATTGGATTTTCATATTACCTTAGCTCATAATGCATCTATCATGCCATGAATACCATTTTCCATCATTATACCACATATCACAGTTACTATCAAATTAAAATCGTATTGAACAAAAGGATAATAAAAATTATTACATGATATGAATAATTCAACGACAGTGAGCAATTCATCATCTATCATTCTACTAAGCACTTGCCTTTTTAGTTGCGACGGCTGGTTTGATTAGAAGATGACAACATACCCAAACTGGGCAACTAGGTAATCAACAAAATCAGTTTAAAGATCTCTACGCATCCATAGTCTTGGATTCCCAACTAAGCTGCATATTTTAAATTTATCTTTCAGTTTCATATTCAATTAAGGTCTCGGGCATTTCACACCCCCTCCATCAAAATCCGCTCTCTCATTCTACGCCAACCCATTCTACTCACAAGAATTGCAACTCATCAAATAAATCCCTTGGGTACAAATCTGCCTCAGGGAAAAGAAATCCGAATCACACTTCGGAAAACCAAAAGGTCATCTTCGCTTTCCATGGCACAAATGTCCAAACTCTCAATAATACTAGGAGCTCTTCCCTTATCTCTCATATGATCCTCTCACTTAGCGGGACACGTCCCTTGAACATGGGGAGAACACATACTAAACTCCTCAAAATAACTCTCTTTCAAAAGAACCCACTCAAGAAATAACAAAGAATTCAATAAGAACCATTCGACTTCCAAATAAGAAATTTGCATTTAAGAACCACATAAACCAACCAATAGAATCATTTCAAGGCACAAAATAACAATTCCCCCTTTTTATTAGTGAAGAAAAGGACCACTATAATACCAAGACACCACTTTTTTTAAGAACAACGTTGGACAAAACATATAAAGTGAACAAAAACCAGAAATGCATCTCACTGCCCCTGAAAATGTACTTTAAGGTATAATTTTCAACTGAGCCATAAATTTTCCGAAACATCACAGATCCTACATATGGATTTTCTTTCAAATTGCCAACTTCAAGGTTAAACTCAACCTTATTGCAACACCACTACAAATCTAGGAAAATTATAGTGGCAAGGTTCCCACACAAAAGTATCACGCCTTTTTCTCAACTACACCTAACTATAGATTCCCTATTGAATCCTGTCAACTTAGTTATTATAGATAATCACATTACCTTTGAAATCGGGTAACTCAAATCATTACATGCCACCATAACAAATTCCTCCACTACATCTAGTTGGACAGAGATACAAGCAATATCATTTCATGATTTCAATTTCAAGGACTCCTACAATAACATTTTAGTTGTAAATGACAAAGAAATTATAACAAGTGAACCTAGTCTCCACTAACTATCTCTAAGAAGATATTCAAATTCCAATAAGACCATTCATTAAGGACAATTCGTATATCATGATAATAATCTAAGCAATGTTTCAAGTTTCCATACTTTTCATGGATTCAAGCATCCACAACATATATAAAGAAAGGACAATATAACATCAGCACATAGGAAAGCTTTAGCAAATTGCAATGAGTTCACTTACAAGTTAAGTAATAATTTTGCTACAATTTTTTGTTAACATTCTATTGAAGTTTTTTTCAAAGGTTTAACACTATTCTCAAATACACTCAACACCAATCTTAATGCACATTAATTACACTCTAGTGTTTCTCATTAATGATCAATAACTATTTTGATTGTGGAAACCTATTTATTGTCCTTCTTCTATATGCAATCACTTAAGCATATACAACCACAGATTCAATATTTCCATCTTATGTTCAAAACTTAGAGCAAAATACTATTAAAACATTATCAATATAATCTCTACCAAATAAGGTTCAACACGATGATACAACAATATTCACCCATTCCATTATACGCAGTAGATCAATTTAGCATGGCAAAAAAGATGTAAATCAAGCATCTGTATATGTTCACCAAGTACCCTAAAAATTTCTTTAGGATTAATATTTACCAATAACAAAAATCACATGTCTCGTTAGTATAACATTAACAAACAATTGGAATAATCTACTTGAACCAAATAACTCAATTTATCCAATATAGTTCAAGAATTCATAACATTCTAGTTATATTTTACTCTTTGCTATAACCATAACAATTCAGGTAATAATGGACATACTCCTAACCACTATGCATCATGTAACTACTGCAGCACACTATCATATTTAACCAACTTTACATACAAAAGATGTTACTTAAAATCATTCATACACTACTTCCTTTGCCCAATTTGACATTCCATGCATTAGCAACATTTTTTAGATGCTCCTCTAATTCAAACCAAAGAAGTCATCACAACAAGAGTTTTAGTTTTTTTTTCCTTCATAAAACCAGGCATTAAACTTCAACACACAAGTTACTCTAAAAAACATATGGGTTTAGAACTTCCACGTAAACATGGTTTACAAAAAGATATTCTCCTTGATCCAAGAAGAAAATATTGAGCCAAGAGATATGTCATAAACCTCAACAAAAATGGTAAAACCACCACGAAAAGATGGCCCAGCAAATTGATAACTTTCATAGACAGCAAAAATTGTTCAACAATCGAAAAAACTGTAATTTCTTCATGGAACCAAAATAGCCAATGAAAACTTATTACTAGCATTTAAACCAACTAATCCACTAAAACTCATGGTGAATCAATAACTCACCCATAGAATGAAAATGACCAAATAGAAACGCAGCCCCGATCATTTGACTGAGGTTATTTAAGAAAAACTTGTCATCACTCATGCACCACGTATAGTGGCACGACTTAGCCACACCCACGGCCACAACCACGACCACTATATCTCGACATCGCTATTAATCTCAATTAATCAATAATCCAACACAAACATAGGCAACAACTCAACACTCAATAATAATTATACAACTAACAGAAGCGTAAATGCAGTGCTTGATCCAATCCCATCCTATTGTGCACTAGTTTGTCAAATTTATGTTTTAAGTAACTTAGTTTATCCTAAGTAACTTAAGTTTTCCGAAGTCGTTTTATTATTAGGATTCGTATTTTCATTAAGTTACCAAATCTATGTCAATTTTTTAAGTTGATTAAACAAGTAAGTTATTAATTTATTCACCATAGACTTAATGCCTGCTCTAATACCAACTATGACACACTGGCTTCTTAAAAGGCCAAGATGTCACCCACAACCATAAACACTACTAATTTAAACATCAACTACACATTACCAACCACTAAGCATCATGGATAATCATTATAAATGAAAATTTCAGCAATACAATAATCAATATAACGAACATAAGATAAACTATTACAACACTAGAACGAATCAATTTTAAAGCAAACCAAGGAGCACAACAAGCAACCACATTAAGAACCAAAGAGAGCTAAGGGAAAACCACTAACCATCTAATTCTTGCATGGCTAGTCTAGACTAAATATGATGATAAATTATGGATCTCTAGGTGAAGTGACGAATTATAAGAGTGCATTGTCTCATGTGCTATTTCCACCAATACATGTCATCTTCAATATTCACATAAAAACAACAATAAAGCAAGGGTGACTCCACGACTCAGCAAGTACAAAACAGAACAATAAATGAATCCACATCATTTTTAATAATTTATGTCCATTTACCATTAACTTAATTTTCACATCTCATTATCATCAATTCTCATCCACATTTCTCAATATCTCATCACTCTTCTCATAAATGCAATGCAATGCACATGTCTTCTTCTGTAGCTCATACCGGTATAGCGGAGGGTACACCCATCGATGTCACCCTCTACCTCCATCCCGTGGAGGTGCGTGCCAAAGTAGGTCTTTTCCTCCACTCCCGTGGAGGTGCCTACCTCTGTAGGTCTTACTCAAGAGCACGCTGGAATAGTCACATAACTTAACTCATAGTTATTGACTTTCTCACCGCCCTGGCTCGTAATACATATGTCATATCATGAATGCATTTTCCATCATTATACCACATGTCACAATTATCATCAAATTAAAATCATACTGAACAAAAGATAATCAAAATTATTGCGTGACTTGAATAATTCAAAAACAGTAAGCAATTATTAATTATCATCTATCATTCTAGTAGGCACATGCCTTCTTAGTTGCAATACAAGAAAACACTGACTCGACAACGCTCCTACACGCTCCCAACTCCACATCTTTTCCCCTTTCCGGATAGATATCCCCACTGTCCCGGTACTAAAAATATCATAACTTTCATATCACAGATCCTATCATAGCAAATCTTACCATTCTGGAACCTACAAAACCACAAGTTCTTAGCTGGCCACATGACCAGATTAAACCACCAAATGCCCCATTTTTAACCTAGAGGATCGTTCTGTCATCTTTTAGATAGTAGATTTATTGTTTTCATTTCTATTAATCTACACATGCAAACCTAGTGAACTATAACATTTTTAGAATCTACAGGAAATTTTCTACCATTGTCTAGTTATTACTAAATTTTAATTCTGCTATTAACCTAGTCAAATTAATGATTTTTTATGACTGCATCCAGCAACAACCCGGTACTCGACAGCAGCCTCCCAAAATTCATAATTTCTAATAATCTATCTAAAAATTGTGTTCTTAGACTTTCCGGAAATCTCAAGAAATTACCTACAAAGTTCATGTAGACCAAACCCCCATGTTAATTCGTTTACTATTTTTACTCTATAGATTAACACATACTGCCAGAACACAATTAATTTAAAAGACAGCAGAATTATAATATTCATATCTCAAGATCTACTCATCTGAACGACATGAACAAAAATTCTATACGAAGTATCAAAACCCTCTACAACTTTCTAGTAGAGGAAACTCCCAAATTATGCTCATATGATGACCAAATCTACAGTACACGATGTCACCAATTAAATCGTCTACTATTAAATACCTCTAACGAATACGTATAACCTCTTTTTTTAATCTGAGTTCTAATCTCTACTCAAAATAAACAATAGAGGGAAAAACTAAATCATTGCTCACAAGACAAAAATTTAGATCATGGTCTCTTTCTTACTTTGCCTTCCCTTCTCCTTCCTTGTGTTCATTTCCTCTACCGTAGGACTTCTTTTCCCCTTGATTTCTCCCCTAGTTTTTCCTTCGGCTTCGATGCGCTGCAGCCCACATGGCGACTCACGGGCGATTGAAACACACATAGGTGTGACCGGTGGCGTGCAGTGCACTCGATATCTGGTGCGTCTCCCACGCGCATGCATGCTGTCGCCCTGGCCGCGCATTGATTGGCGACGATTAGCATTGGCGACGTGTGGCACACATGCATCCGACGAGCGACTCACGAGCGCATGGCTTGGCGAACTCCCATGCGAGTAAGCTAGCTCTACACAGGCAGAGCTGCGGGCAGCAAGTAGCATGGCCGGGCAGCCGGTGTCGCATGGCCACGGGACGTGGCACTGTGGGCACGCGAGTTCAGGCGACGGTGGTGGATGGCTTCGGCACGCAACGTGTGGCATGACTCGATGTCCACTAGCGCACGTGAGAAGGCAACGGCAATGGGTTGCTGGCGAATGATATGCGGCCATGTGGCCGCTGGAGATGGCGTGCATGTCGGCTGGCGATGGCGTGCTGGGTGAACGGTGATGGGAGTCTAGCGCTAGCGCACGGCAAAGGAGGATGGTACTGGCGATGGGGAAGGACACATGGGTGGCAATGCATGGAAGGGAAAAGAATCAGCGCGACTAGGGTTTGGGTTCTAGGTCCCCTCTTTCACGTCCTTTTTTATGATTTTTCATGACTCCCTCCTACGCCAAGTGGCTGCTCCACCCACCTCGCCCCGTGCCACACTAGGCGCTGACGCCACCATCCTTCACCTCAGCAAGAGCATTGAAGCCACCCAACGGCTACCGCCTCCTCCTCTCGGCTATAAAAGCCTCCGCGTCGCCCTGAGCTCCTTACACCCCACCGTATCTCTCCCATCTTTTGCTTTGGCTGCGTTGAACTTCCTTCTAACTCGTCGATGCCACCGCCTAGCTCCGCTCGGCTGTCGTTGTCGCCAACCCTCTTCGGTGAGTCGCGTGCCCCACCAAGCATACCCTTGTGTTCACCTTGCTCCCCCTCCCTCTCTCTCTCATCGTGCCTGATTGGCTTCTCTAGCCCTACAGCTCGTCGGCGCCATCTTCGTTCCCGACTCCGGCCACCTCTGTAACCCACCGGCTTTGAGCATCTCCGGCTGATTTCTCCCTTCGAAGCCCCCTCGTGACCTTCTTCGTCGATCCCTGCTATCATTTAGGACCACCATCGCCTCCACGTCGTTGATGTCGTGCTCCTTCCCTGCGCTGCCTCGGGCTCTCACCGATGTACTGCCTCAACCACCATCGAACCCTGTCAACCCCTCTGATAGGTCCCTCTTACCTCGTAGATTCTCTCAATGCTATTAGTTAGATCACTCCACCTCCAGTGCCATGGCCGCCATGTTGGTCGTGCCTCTGTCACGCCTCTCGCAGTCATGTTGCCCCTCCGGTGTGTCTCCGGCGGTGCCATTCCCACCCCTAGGTGCAGTTTGGCACCCGCAACCCATTTTTACCCTCACCGATGACCGCTGTGGCTTCCTTCGCCGGAGACGAACTGCTCTGTAGCGCACGATTAGATTACTCAAATCTTAATTAGTGCTAATGATCATTATTAAGTTTTATTAATCTCTCGCTGACCAGTGTGACCGCATCTTTAGTTATGTTAATCAGCCTCTAACATGTGGGCCCAGCCCATTTAAAAATCCTTTTAAAATCGGTTATTTGAAATAAAGCCACTGAAAAGTCATCCTCCTTTACTGTGTTATACATAATGATTAGTTCGACCTATCAACCCCTAAGCCTTTTCATTTAGAAAATTAATTCAAAAAGAATTTAAAACCCATTTTTAAATCTTAATAAACATGTTAATCCCTTTAAACATTGTTGTCATTAATTACCAAAACCATTTTTAGGGGCCTAAATGTTTCAGGGGTGATGGCACGTGTGGCTCCACACGAGCGAGCCCGTAGCCACGATGGTGAGCCAGCAGGCGTGAGGTAGAAGACTAGTACTGACACGTGGGTTCGAGCGGTCAGCGACAGATGGAGAAAGGAGCACAAGAGACGGACTTGAGCGGGGACGCCATTGCGAAGAGAAAACAAGAAGGAGGCGGCTGGCTAGGGTTGGCACATGGGCTGGGATTGGGCCAAAATAGGTACGGGGTAGGCCGAGAGAGAAAAATTCAGCCCACAGATGGAATCGGATTTTTTAAATCGCTTTCTAATTGATTTTAATTGCATAAAGAAGTTACAATTTTTAAAATTAGCAAACCCACTCCAAAAATTATGAAATATTTTGAGGAGGTATCTTAGATTATTTAGAACTCAAATAAATTATCTATATGTTTAGAACAAGTTTCAATTATTTTCTAAAAAAACATTTCCAGCAGCTAGAAAATAAGTAAAACAATTTTATTTAATGCGGAAATTTTCGAAAATGTATGAAAATGAAGAAATGCTAATTTTGAAAATATTTATATAGCTTTTAGGAGTTTTGGAACGTTACAATGCTATGAGTGATGAAAACACTATGATGCGGATTGTGAATGTGGTTCATTGATTGGGGTCAATGAATAGTGAAATGGACCTACCTATGGCTATAGGGGCAAAGGAATCGGCTGAGGTGGCCGGTCCATAAACCTTCTTGTCTCATTAAAGCTAGTGTCACTTCTTCCCTCTCACCCCTACCTACCTACCTAAGCATAAGCAACTCACCATGGTGCACTAGCCACCTGGCGCAGTGGAGGAGGCCCCCCCGAGGGCCTAGTTGAGGAGGAGGCACCAGCAGAGGGCCAATTGACAGGTGTCGACCCGGTTGTTGTGAGGGCCTTCTTCTAGTCTGCTTTTGTGGGTCCTTGGGGGAACCTATTAAAGATATATTCTATCTGTAAAGTCTAACTTGTATAACAAGTAGTTGATTAGTTGTATACGTGTGAATCCATATTAGAACCCTCTTGTTTTAAAAATCATTCGAACCCTCATTTATATACGCTAAAACCAACTTTTACTTGTAAAATATATTTTTAATTCTAAACAGTTAATGCTACATTTGTTTGTACTTTTTCTTATATTTAACCCTTCACATATTTTAAAGTATGAAGACGATGTGGTTACATCCACAAATAAGATGCTATCATAGTATTACAACTTTATGTTTTTTAGTAATGTACTACTCTCCTTGTTTCAAGATATTTGCACATAGTCCACCACGCGCACAGATCAAGAAAATCTAAGAAAAAGTTAATGAGAAATGGTCAGGCACTCCCCAATTAAATCTACAACCACTTAACCTTCTCCAAAGCAATTTAAATAGAGGTAGATAGTGAAAACATTACAATAACTACATTCTTAATTCCTTTAATGGACAAACATTTTGAAACAGGAACTTTCGAGGCTATAGAAAAATACTATGAAATGGAGGAAGTACAACATTAAAAACAACTAAATGTTAAAACTTATAATGTTGCAAAACACAAAAAATAAAAAGGATAAATTTTCTTTATTTTTTCCTTCTTACATATTTTTCCATTTCCTCCATTCCATTTATAGGATGAGTAGTGAATTGTAGAAAAGACATAACTAAAGTGCATGACATAGAAAGCGAATGAGCCATAGATATTTTTGCATTAAAAAAGTAGATATTTTCACAAACAATTAATCGGTTCAACAAACACCACAAATATCCTAAGTGACCATCAACAAAAAAATATTGAAAATGGCTGTAGATGGAAGAAATCATAGCCATATTATCTTGCCTGCTTCATTGATGGCTGTGTTGTGCGTCGGAAAGGAATAAAACAAGGGATGAGTTGTTGCAGCTCGAGGCTAGAGAAAGCAATCGAGACTCTTTTCTTGATTGCTCATTAGTAGTAATGCTCATGATACAGTCACGATGCAATACCAGTAAATAGTTCTATACATACCTTTATATGCGTGCGAGCTAGGCCCCTATTAATGCTAGGCCCTGGGTAGGCGCTCCTATTGCCCTGGCCCAAGGCCGACCCTGCGAGGCGGCTGGATGTACACCTTGTTGAAGAGTATTGCGATTCCGGCGGGTGGATCTGAGTGGGAGGTCTTCAACGTGGAGGCCCAGGAGACAGCATATAGCCCTGCGATGCGAACCCCTGGAGAAGCTCAACTGCATGCGGCCTTCAGAAGTTGCGGCGTGGCGTTGGCGCGATGAGGTGTGGCTGGCCGAGGAGATCCTCATCAGTAGTGGTGGATCTAGGGTTAAATCATTCTTCGGACTAAATTTTAATCAAATAACAATCTAATATACCAGTAGTCTAGAACTATATTATAAAAATTTTGTTTAATGCTCAATACTTTGAGAGTTCAAGTGTTCAACACAAATCACAATAAACAAAGCATATCAAACCATAAATAATGTAGCGTAACAAAGATACATTGAGTACTTAAAGTCCTAAATGATGGAGATTTGCTCACTATCCTATACGACTAACCCACCATTTCCTCCTCAATAGTAGGTTGACATTGTCTTACTCCTATTCATTTTATAATTTGTATCCTTAAACCTTAATAGTTAGCTCCTAAATAGCAAATGCAAAACATTGGACATATATCATTCATCATTTTATTTCATCTGATCATTCCTACTAATTCGAAACATAAAAGATAATTCCTACTGATTACTAAATATCATGCAAAGTAGCAAACTATGAAAGATAATAGATTCAATCATTCAAACAAAAGATCATAGAAAGGATGATTATTGCCTTGCCTTGACTATTTGCCTTAGCTCGGCCCATATGTCGCTCGGTGCCTCGGCCAGTGGCAGTCGCCCTCGTGGAGTCGTTGGGCTGTTGGCCACCGGGGCCTAGGGGGAGCGCACGCAGGACTACAGCCTACAGGAGCATGAGGGTCGCGTTTGAAGTCGGTGGCGTCGGGAAGAGTCAAGGTCACTCGATCCGAAACTCTGGTTGCCGATTTGGGGTCTTAGCAACATCACGTTGTCAAGGAGCATAGACTCGACCATCTTGCTTCGGTGGCTATCGGCTGCCTCTCGTCTTCTCAGGCAGTGGGGGGGAAGAGGAAACGGGGAGGAGGCGGCGGCAGATGAAGTGGGGAGGAGATGAGGGATGTGATGGGGAGGAGGTGGTCTACGGATGGGAAGGGGAGGTGGCGATAAGGTATGCGGTGGCCGGCGAATAGGGAGGGGGAGCATCGGCGGACAGATGGGGAGAGAAGGCAATGAAAGGATTCGGTAGAGAGACAGTGTTAGGCAGATGGAGGGAGAACCGGAGGAGGTAGGGTAAGTGGGAATTTTGTATGAATAATCCATTTTTTATTTGAAATTACAGAAATATACCCACGAAATTTTTTTTTACAAAAATAAGCTCAAGTCGCCCAATGGGAGCGCGACTGGAGCCTATCGCCCAACGAGGGGGCGACAGAGTCACTATCGCCCTACCCTCGGGCGATTACAGCCAGTCGCCCTCCCATTGGGCGACTTTCATGCAGTCGCCCCCCCATTGGGCGACTGCACTCAATCCCCCGTGAATGTTTTAAATTTTATCAATTTTGTAGTTTTAAACTGGTAAAAAATCTGCTGGAGTTGTATTAAAGGTTTATGTTCATTGTATGTTGTAGGTGCGTAAAAAATTTTGGAAAATTTTTTTTAGGAACGATTGACCGTAGAACGATCGGTACATACGATGGTAAGTGATATTTTGATGTTACTGAGAATCTTCGTGCGGTTGCCATCATTGAAGTTCACTATTCGTTTGGAGCGTGCATCAAGTAGGTAACGAGTACAAGTAAGCACGGCACAATACTAAAAATTTCACATTATAAATAACAAACGTAAACAGTATATGAAAAATGGTGTACAATCAGGACTACCCTAAGTCGCCACCCTGGCCTGCCCCGTCTCCACGCCCGTGTCCTCCTGTACGGTCCTGCTTGGCCGTCCTCCGCTACAACGAGTTACGACGCCCCGACAACATAAGACAATCAGAAGCGTGTCGCACCCACCCCTGAGCTGGTGGAGTCAGCTGCACCTCTGGCTATGTGCCCTCCGGTGCACCGGGGAAGGCAATGCCGGAGAGAACCTCCGTGTCGTGTCGAGGTGCGGACCCGCACGCGCTCGACCCACTCGAAGAAGAACTGGTCCGGATCGTCCGGGCTCGCAAAGGGGCTGAATCGCTGCTCCGACAGGAAAACACCTGCAAAAGTAATATTGTTAGTTTCAGATGTAAAGCATTGCGATAAAACGGAGATCGTACGATACATACCCTCAGTTGGCGCCATCGCGCCTGGAGGAGGGGCGTATGACGTCGAGTATACCCCCTGTGTGGGTAAACCAGGGATGTACGAAGGACGTGTGAACATCTGCCCTGGCAGTGTACGGGGCTATCCCCAGGCAGATCCTCCAGCATTGTCTGGGTGAGGTGCTGTAGGACATGCCCACGTAGAACCTCCAGAGTAATGCCACGCCGATCGGGGTAGCATCGGTGGCTGAACCGTCCGTGTGCTGGGCGTAGGCGTGGAGGCCGTTGGTAGCCTCGTGCAGGACAACAGGTGCACGATACGTGTACCCCACTCCTTGAAACAATGGTACGCGTTGTTGTGCTCCTTGTGGCTCACCTCGACACCTGCGGTGAGCCTATGCAGCATACTCTGGGCCTCCGTGACGATCGAAACACCCACGTCAGCCTGAAGGAAAAGACATAAAATGGTTAATCATCCAAGGTAGTATTGCCATTAGGGAATGTTCGAAAATACGTGTAACGTACTGCGATGTGCGCGTCCCGCGCGAAGTACGCGGGATACATGTCTGTCGGAGCGGCGAGGTGTCCACGACATGTACGAGCCTCGTACGTGTCCGGCCCTGGTACCAGCGCAGGTACTCCATGTACTCCGTGCTATCGTAGGGGTAGTACTCCTCAACGAGGTCGTCAAGCGCACCGTCCCACTGCGCAATCCACCCCTGCATCTTCGTCGTCCAGTCCATGCCGCGTTTCACTCCCTTTCTAGAGTGCCTGCTTGTAGGACCACTTCGTTAGTAATTGCCAATGGAATAGTAAGTATGTACAATTTTATAAGACGCAGGCACTCACGCGTGCATAGGAGGTGGCACTGTAGGTCCGACTGGTACCGGGACAGCCTGGCATAGACCAAACTGCCGCATCACTCGCTGCGGTGAGTAGTTCTCCACGAAGATGTCGTAGACGAGCTTCCGGCGCGTCAGTCAGAAAGCCTGGTCGTGCCAACAGAGTGTCGACAACCCATCGGAAGCACGGTCCATCAGTGCCGCATGTGAGTACGGCTCCCGACGCACTTCATCGGCCGTGAGGCGGTCGATCTGCTCAACAAAGGGCATATACGCCCGCGTGACCTGCACATGTGTGAACTGCACCTGTAAGGACGAAGAGGTGTTACGTACGACCGTCGTTAGTACAAAGGAAATAACTAATTGACATATGACTTACCTGTCGACGACACCAAAGAGAACCCATCGTCGGCCGGTCGACGTCTCCCCCGGATACAACTCGGGCCCATACGAACCCATGTTGTCTAGCAAAGGTCGTCCGAGGCTAAAGCGCTCGAACGACCACAGCTGCAGCAGTAGGGGACAGCCTGCGAGGACCGAGTTCGCCTTGGTCCTCGAGCACGCATCGCATAGGTCGCGGTACGTCGCAGCAAGTGCGGCCGATCCCAAGCTGACCTAGGGGGCCTCGCCGTCCGCGATCGCCCTCGCATAAGAGATGAGGCGCGCATGTCGTGGCTGGTGGTGAAGAGCACCCAACCAAACAGCCACAACACGTACGCCTCCAAGTGGTGCGAGACCTGGTAATTGTCCGCCTCTAAATCCATTTGCTCCACATGAATGCAAACATGTTATTAGTATGTAATAGCGCAAATAAGAGCTTCGACGGCACGATTGATTGTAAAGACCACGTACCTAGAACTGTGCGAGCCACCTCAGTGATGACCCGTGGGTCTGACTTGCCAGGAACATGTGGTAGTCATCGATGACACCCGGTGGAAGGACCCCCTCGAATCTGCCGAGCAGGTCAGCGTGCCACTCGGTCGGGGCCTCCAGTAGGAAGGCAGCGCTTCCCACGATCAGAAGGCCAAGCAGCAGGGACACATCCTGCAAGGTCGGCGTCATCTCCCCGAATGGGAGGTGGAAAGTGTGCGTCTCAGGCCGCCAACGGTCCACCAAAGTCGTCAACAAGGAACGGTAGAACGGGAAGTGTCGTAATCGCTCAACTACGTCGTCCCCGCCCACGGCCACGGCGGGTCCATCCTCGTCCGTGGCCTGCACCATCCGGGCAAGAGAGAGTAGCCCAGCATCCCGCAGCCTATAAACAAAGTGAAGATCAGCACAGAACGTTCTTATGGCAGCACTAAAATGCTGGTGGAGTGCAAATCTGACTATCCAACGGGGGTCGAGTCTCCAGGCCACGCGAGGTGTACGTATCCGGACCACTCCCAGCTCAGCCGGCTCGTCCGCGCTCCCCGGTGGCGGCACACGACGGGAAGCGCAATGCACAAGGTCCACGTGCTCGTCCAACAGGGGATACCATCAGTCGGAGCCACGACCATCACGCGCCATACCTGCAATTTGTACATTACGGTGAATGAAATTTCTAAACTAAAATTTCGTACGCATACTGTTAATTTTTTAAAACTACATGTTTAGTAAATTTAGTATAAAAAATATTTAATTATTTCTATCTAGATCTACACTGCTTCTTCGTCTCCTCTCCGTTCTACGCCTGCTAATTTCCTATAATTACGTTAACTAAATTTTCTATACTAAAAATTGTATACTACAAATTTTCTATACAAAAAATTCTATACTAAAAATTGTACTAAAAATGTTCCATACTAAAAAATATAAACTACAAATTTTCTATACTAAAATTTCTATACTAAAAATTGTACAAAAATTTTCATACTAAATTTTCTACGTCTACAATTTTTACTACCACTAACATTTCATACAAAATATACTACAAATTTGCTATAGTAAAAATTGTATACTACAAATTTTCTATACAAAAATTTCTATACTAAAAATTGTACTAAAATCTTTATACTAAAAATGTTCCATACTAAAAATTGTATACTACAAATTTTCTATACTAAAATTTATATACTAAAAATTGTACTAAAATTTCCATACTAAATTTTCTACATCTACAATTTTTACTACCACTAACATTTCATACAAAATATACTACAAATACAATATACTAAAAAAATATCTGGATCTGAAGATCTAACCCTCTCCTCTCCTCCTCTCCCTCTCCTCTTCTCCCCCTCCTTCTCTTCTTCCCCTCCTTCCTCCTCTTCTCCTTTCTCTTCTCCTTTCTTCTCTCACGGCGCCAAACGATCGAAAGAAATGAGGCAGCGGCGGCGGCGCGAAAGGTTGCCGTTTAACCCCCATTGCCCGGCCGGTGGCGATCGAATTCTTGTCGCCCAACCAGACGATCGAAATCCGCCGCCCAACGCCCGGGCGACAGCAATAACTCGCCCAACTGTTGCCAAACTGCCCACGTGTTGCCTCCCGGTTGAGCGATTGGCTCAAGTCGTCCAATGGGGGGGCGACTGGAACCTATTTTTGTAAAAAAATTCCTGCAGGTATATTTCTATAATTTCAAATAAAAAATGAATTATTCGTACAAAAAATTCGGGTAAGTGGTGCGGGATAAGGTGTTGCTCGGTGGAGGAGGCAGGGTAAGTGGTGCGAGATAAGGTGTTGCTAGGTTGGGTTGAAATATACTGGTTAGTAGGGGTGCAATCGGAGCGGATACGGTCAGTAATTGCTCATCCTGTATCCTATACCATATTTTTTCTCGGAATCGGAGTCGGACACGGATAGTGTCTGATACGAATACGAACGTAGATAGTATCAGTCATGAATACAGAACGAATACGGAGCGGATTCGATACGGTAACCATATTTCATCAGATAACACGCGAGAAGACAAATGTTAAACGACAAACGTGTAGAGACTCCATACATCAAGGTTTGCACAGCATCAAAACATCAATTTCAGTGTACTGGATTTAAAAAACATGGTATTACATTATAACAATCAATCAGTTAAATGGGGATTATCATAGTTGAGGCTTATATATGTGGCCTTTTCTTCCAAAAAAAAAGTCACCCTCACAGTTCGCCTCATCAGGCTCAAATGAATCACTAATCAATAATCCGGCAAGTCCGTGCACATCACATCCGGTTCGCACTTGCTTGTTCTCACATGATAATCCAGCATGCTTGTCATATGATGTCCATCTGTAGAAGCAGAAGGGATTTAGATAAGCCATAACAACCGGAATAAAAAGAGCACTGTGCACAGAATTACATCATAGGATCCCATTGATAGCAAATTTGAAACAGTTTCACAAGAAGTACAATAAAATAACACGCCTATACCTCTCGATCTCGCAAGCTCATGTTGAGTAAACGCCCATATCTCTTAGATCTCCTTCCATTGCAAAATCATGTCGTTATTACTCTCCTTGTCATCCCCACTGATTGCCCCTTGGGCATAGGGTGTATAGAAAAGAAGGAAAAAAGCGAGTTGTGACGATGGAGTACTAATGAGCAGATATATAGTGCAGACTGTAGTTGTCTTTGCAATTGCAGGATCATCAAATTTTGATTCAAAGGTTAAATGGATATTCTGTTACAAAGAAATGGCATACTTTCTGGAAGCCAATTACGTGCCAATGGTTTGGTTAATTCTAGACCGACCAATTACTCATAACAATAACAGCACAGAATAGCATATTTATGACATTTCTGCGTGTAGAGAACATATCATAGGAAAGCATTTTAGGTTTGGAATGGAAGGGATACCTCTTTTGTTGAGCCCTGTACAAGTTTCCAGTAATTGAATCTTTGACTGGATGCCAGCTTCCTCATTAACTGGAGAACCTCCTATCTCTATCTCCTAAAAATATAAGGAAATACATGGCACAACCAGACATTAGGAATCAATTGACTAATGCAGATGAGTAAGTTAAAATGTACAGAAGTAAAATTTTATGGAAAGTTAAAAGGTAGAGAAGTACCTTAAGATATTATTGTAAAATTTCAGAAAGTAAAATTTGATGGAACAAACCTGCAAAGTATCTTTTGCTCTATTCTCACCACCCATAAACCTGCAAGCAGTAACAAACAATAACAAGGAGTAACAACCAACAAGTAGTAATCACTAATCAAACAATATATGCACATTCAGGCAGCCAGTCAGTGAGTCATTCGGCCAGCCAGATAGCAGTAACAAGCATTCATAACAGCAAGTCATAAGTCATAACAACCAACAACACAGTCCAAGTGTCCAACAACAACAAGCAGTCCAACATTTAGCAAACAACATAAGTCCGATAAAGAGACTCCAGTAGCAGCAGCAAGCAATCCCCAATCCATCAATCACTGTCAGGATCAATCCAAGTTTCATCCTACAATTAAAATTTTAAAGATATAGTTAATCATATCAGTGGTCTATATAATTTATAAACATGAACAACAACCAATAAGTAAGATAAGAAACTTGAAAACCTCATGCTCTATAGCCTTAGCCACCATGTCCATGTCCAACTCATCCATGAGTGATGCAATCTTCTTCTCCTTGGAACCTAACATTTTATTGTGGCAGAAGAAAATTAGTAAATTGGAAATCATATGAAAATATGAAGTAAATGAATCAATAATGTTTATTGCCTTTTTTGGCCGCAGCCGTCCAATCCTTGGTACAAATTAGTGCTTCGACCACCTCAGGCTCTAGTCGACTACGAAATGGATCGACAACACGCCCACCAGCACTGAACGCCGACTCAGAGGCAACCGTTGACACTTGCATAGATAATACATCACGGGCTAATCGTGATAGAATAGGAAAAGTCCCTTGTTTACCCCTCCACCAATCCAATATATCAAATTTGGCGTCATTAGTATCAATCCACCAAGTAGTGGTTCTTTCATGTATGTCTCTAATTCAGTTTTCTCACTTTGGCTTGGCACATTAGCATCATACAAGAAGTCTTCAATCTCTTGGTCAACACCACATGGTTGAGAATCAACAACTGCCACTATAGTGGTAGCGTTTGCCTCAAAAGTGCTAGACTTGTGTAACAGCCTGAAAACTTAGAGGATCTGTATAATAAAGTGTTGTAGAATATTTTGTAGAGTATTGTGATGAGTTGGGTTTTGAAAGTGTTTGTCTGAAGAATTTTGTGGAAAAGCCCATCTGTTTAATTAATAGAGAATCCTAAGTTTGAATTGAATCAAAAGATGATCCATAAAGAAAACTCAAAGTTAACGTGAATAGGTTTTCAAGGAAACAAGGACAGGTTTAAATTCAGTAGTATAAGTGGCAGAAGTGCCGATGAAAGCCTCCTAGAAATGAGTAGGGCAAGCTTAGATATATATATATATATATATGTATGTATGTATGTATGTATATGCATGTATATATATGTATATGCATGTATATATATGTATATATATGAGTGCTTTTACACAAAGTAAATATATCTCCAATTATAAAAGAAAAGAGGAGAAAAATAAAAGGAAAAAGGAAAGAAGTCGGTTGTAGGCCAAAGAGCATTAAATGAAATAACCATTTTATGGTGGAATAATTTTATTAAACCCAAAAATATCTCTTTGAGCCTCTGCGAATTTTCTAGGATTTTTGGTGGTGATTTAGTATTTTTCCGAATTGTATTATGCCCTCTAGCATTTCTGAAAATTCAAAATCAAAATAAAACCCAAAATCCCACCCCCGGCCGACGCGTGGACGGGCTGGATCCTCCCACGTCGCCCCCGGATCCGCCCTCCCCCTCTCTCGGGTCGACAGCGTCCGGTCCGGATGGCGCCACGTCCCACCCGGCGCCATCTCGGCCACCCGCGGTCGCCTCTCCCGCCCCCTCTCTCTCGCAGCGGGCCCCTTTGTCAGGCCCGTTTTCCTTTCTTCCTCCTCCTCCGCCGCGCTCCGGACCCCCTTCCGCCACGACCCGCGCGGCGATCGCTGCGGGAATCCCGCGAGAGGCGGCAACATGGGAAGGCCACGACGCCGCCCATGTCCCGCGGGCGGTCCGTCGTGCCCGCCCGCTCCGATCGGCTATAAAGGCCGGATGCGCCCAAAAGAATCACCGTGACTCCTCGACCCTTCCCTACAAGCACTGCCCCAACACCACCCGGCGCCAGAGAGCCTCCTTCTTCCCCAACTCCTACCGACGGCCTTGCAGTGATTAGCACGATCCTCACCGTGGGAGCTCAATTCCTTGCTCCCACACCATCTCCGCACCGTCGCCGAGCTATTACCGGCCTCCCGAGCTCCTCGCCGACCGTAGCTCACGGCCGTGAGCCCTCCCGAGCCGCCGCCGCTCGTCGTGACCCACCTCCGGTGATCCCCGCCCTCCTCGTCGTCACCACCGGCCGCGCGAGCTCAAGACCGTATTTTTCCACTTCCACGACCTCGGTGAGCCTCCCTCGCGGCGACCACCGCCTTCCCGGCCTCAGCCGCCTGCCCCACCCGCGCACCTTACAGGGGAAAAATCATCCTTAAGGGTGAGATAAACCGGCCGGATTGGCTACCGCCGCTCACTCCTCCCCGGCTCCCTCGGCGCGTTCGAGCCCCGCTCACGCAGCACCGAGGTTGAGCCTTTCTTTTAATTTCCGCCGACGGTGGGTCCCCTGCCGTCGGCAAGATACACCGAAGCGGCCGGTAGGACCGCATGCTAGGGCCACGCGGGCGGCGTGAGTTATCGCCGCTGGGCCCCACGTGTCGTTCGCTGAAGGCGGTCACCGACAAGATGCCCCACATGTCGAGTTTAATATTTTGGATTTATTCAAACCGAAGATATTCAAATGTGTATAACTTATTCATTTTAGCTCCAAATTTAGTGAAATCAATTTCTAAATTCATCTAAAATCAAGGGCTACCTAATGAAACCAGAACTAACACTTTTGAAGCTTGTTCAAATTTTCATTGTGTTATTTGATTGTTGTGATGATTTTTATCTAAATTTTCAGCAGATAAAACGTAGCTTCGAGACTCAAGAGGAGGAAGCTGCAATGTCAGAGAATCCAACGCTCAAAACCGGACCTCAAAGAACCAAGGCGAGTCAATGCTTTGATCATTTTGAGCCTATGTTTTCAATAAATTATTTTGGTTTAAGTATTATAATTTGCATGCTTATATCTATGTTGCAATACATGTTAATTTCAGCTTTTAGATATATGCCCATGTTCTCTTGATTTAGTATATGTCCTGTGCAATACTTTTGGCTATGTGATCCTTGTCACCCTAGTAAAAGTAATAATGCTACAACTCTTTTCAAACTAAGTTTATAATTATAAATGCATGCTTAGAGTTGTTTTAGATAAACAAGGGTGTGAAAGCACCCTAGCATATCTTGCAAACTAAAGAAAGCAGTATTGGGCAGTCATTGTGATGATGACTAGTTTATGTTGGTATAAGTGTATTTTCACCGAAAGAACGACATGCTTAATTATCCGGGCGGATGGTTGAGGGCATGGGTGTTGAATGGTGCCGTGATAGCACAGATTTGTGATAAAGTGGTGCCGTGATAGCACAAGGGGATCGTGGTAGAACCGCCCAGATAACCCTTAAGGACTGAATCTTGTGATGACCTCCCATGGTACAACAGGTGCAACCACATGCTGGCAAAGTGTAGGCAGGGCTAAATAATTTACATGGACTTAGTAAGAGTTGCGTCGGTGTGAACACGGGCGGGTAGAGGATGGCCACATCCTCCAACGTGATGGCGCAAGAGGGGGCTTCTGGAAGGGCGGTCGCATGCAGGAGGAAGTGGAAACCTTAGCGGTCGAACTCGCTAGGAACATGCATCGTAAAGGCTCGTGATAGTCTACTCGACCACATGGC
Source organism: Bonia amplexicaulis (assembly GCA_036346245.1). NCBI lineage: Eukaryota > Viridiplantae > Streptophyta > Magnoliopsida > Poales > Poaceae > Bonia > Bonia amplexicaulis. The sequence goes on from CM070762.1 coordinate 9,302,653, forward strand.
TAAGGAATCATGTGGGGCAATGAGCAGATCTATCTCATGTGGGTAAAGTGTACACACTCTGCAGAGTCAAAACTATTCGAATAGCCGTGCCCACGGTCAAGGGCGGACATGGGAACTTAACTAGATATAGTTCTATTTCAAAAACTGTGAAGGGGTGAAAATGGAAAAGTGGAGGGCAGAGAAAGGCCCTTATTTGAATTGTCCTGGGTGTCGTCCCAGTGGTAATGTAAGCGACTATACGCTAAAGGCATGGTATGAGGAGCAGAGACCATGTAATGGTGGATGGTCTCTGATTCTATAAGAATAAAGATATATGTCATTGAATATCATGTTTAAAAATTCAACTGGCTAGGTCCTAGGGAATTTTAAGTATTATAGTTCAAAAGCATATTTCATAAAACAAAACAACTTGAGCCTTCCCTTGTTAAAAGCCTTGCATACTACCTCTCGTGATTACGTGTGTTGACTCGTGAGCACGGTGGTTAGTGTGCTCACTCTGCAATACCAAAATCCAGATTCGGGAGCTCAAGATCTGTATGCCTATGAGGAAGCACCTGCTGCAGATGGAGAAGACCGCGCCGGGAATTAGGACGGATAATCCGCGCTTAGACCCCTAGGCATCTAGACTAAGGTGTGGTTTCATCAAGATATTCTAGAGCCCTAGAATATTTGTGTGACCACTTTTGCCCTCAGTCTTTGCTTGTGGTTTAAAAGCCTACTTTGTATCTCTTCCGCTGCTAGACTTTTGTAATGTAGATATTTGGCCTATTGGCCCTCATCAGATCAACTGCGCCTTTGTGAAGGCCTAACTTAACATTTGCAATGTAATAATATTATGGCTTGTTGTGAATTCGAATGTATGAAATGATTGACAATGTATCATGTGCATTATCTCTTCGATCCGTGGAATAATGAAGTAAGGCACAAGCAGGTGCGGATTGCAAAATCGGGTCCGACAGAGTCGGTATCGAGCATCTGTTGTAGGGTAAAAGCCTTAGTTGGTCGTTAGTATTTAGGCTGTTGTATATTGAAAAATGTATAAAATGAGTTTATTAAAAATATAGCGTAATAATTCTTATCGCACCCTTCCTAGCTCTACTCTGATCTACCTTTCAGTTGTTATTTCAAAAAAATTACTAACGATATTATTTAATTACAGATGGTAGGAGTTGCGACGTTGGTTGGACGGGACTTCTTCGCTCACTTGAGTGCGTGAGGAGAGTTTGCGGATATACTGCAAACTACTCCACTACTTGGCTACGAGGACGCCCATCTACCGCTACCGGAGGACCGAGATAGGAGGGACGAGTCTGGTTGGTGGAGATCTTCATCTACCCGCGGTGCGAGGGAGACCAGTCTCACGTGTTCCAAACTACCCACCGGAGAAGCCTAGTGGCAGCAGCGCTACAGGATGCTGCCCGTCTGGCCGCGGCCCGACTTTGCGACATCCACGCGACGCTGGTGCTAGAGTCTCCTTTCACCTATCACCCACTGAGGACAGAGCACGCCAGGTTCGACAGGACCCGGGTGACAGAGTTGGAAGACGACCCGAGGCTTACACACCAGGTGGACCTCACTCGGGTCATGGGTACAGCCCATGTGGTGGCTCAGGAGGAGATCACCGCACTTCGGGAGCGCCTCCTCGACGCCACATTGAGGTGGACTCCTTGCGAGCAGCTCGCCCAGTGAGCGGGCCTTGGCGAGGCCAAGGCCGAGGCGGCCGTGTCGCACCTGAGCTCGCAGACACCTTCACCGACTCGGTTCAGTACCTCGCTTGAGTCCGGGACTCCGACGAGCTCACAAAGACGCAAGAGCGTGCAGCCCCTGTGGCCTCGATCCGCTTACGCCTGGAGAGACTGCCGCCGCCGCTCCGCTCCCACTCCGACACCGACCCGTCGAGTTTAGCGGTAGCAGTCTCGTTCTCGATGTCGGACTACACCCTCCGGTCCAGTGTTGGTGACATGGAGGAGTAGGCAGTACGTGGGTCGGTTAGTGCAGTGCTTGCTAGAGTTTGGCTAGTAGTAGCAAGCATAGGCCCCACCTCACTAGTAGCAGCTTATGCCAGTACCTTAGTATCGCTAAGTATGTGTATGTTTGTAAAGCCCAGCGTGGCTTGTGAAGCCATAAAAAGCTGGCTATGTGATGTACTGTCTGTGCTTAATGAAAATGGCCTTGTGTTTATTTACTGTTGTTTGGTGTTTGTATTGGTTCTTTAATGTGCTGGTCGTGGGTTATTAACTTTTATAGGGAGGTTAGAACAAGGGTCTAAAAGAATATTAAATTATCTACAGATGGCTAGCCATAGAGTTACCCGCGCACAAGCTGGAGCAAACCCGGACATGCGTGTAGTGGAAACCGGTCAAGAAGCACAAGAAGCGTGAAGGGTAGAGGCCCGGTCAAGGGTAAACCTCCCACCCCCACCGGCTAACCCATCTGTGGCACAAGTAATGGCCCTACTTCAGGCTATATTCGCAGGCCAGCAAACCCACGCCAATGTTCATGCCTCCGACCTGGGCGACTTCATCAGGACCCGGCCCCTTACCTTGGCCGGGCGGATGAGCCCCGGAGGCGTAAGATTGGTCATGGTTCGTAAAGGAAGCTTCGTTTGGCGGTGCTCTTTGACCTATCAACTCCAAGGGGCATGGTACTGGTGGGAAAATTATTTGGCCACCAAAGGATATGAGGATACCCCCACCGAGCTAGCGCAAACAATCATAACCCGGACAATTCAAGGCGGCCTTCAAGGCCAATTTCGTCAGTGGGGTAATGCGAATAAAGAAGAATGAGTTCAGACTTTGAGCGGGCGGCTGTCAATCAATGATTATCTCACCAAGTTTAATCAAGCGGCTCATTCGCCCCAAGGATGTGGTCGATGAAGAGGAGAAATTGACCGGTTCTTTGAAGGGATGAATGAAGAACTCCGTGTGCGCTCATCACGCAGACTTCTCCGACTTTCATCGGTGGTGAATAAGGCATTGGTCCCGAAAATGAGAAGAAGAACACGGAGACTAGTTGCAAGCAGGCGGTGGTTCGGCGCCCGCAAGGAAGGTTCATCGAGATTCTTCAACAATTCCCCTTCTGCAGGACAACCCGTCTCGAGCCCAAGCCCAAGACCTCGTCCGGTGGTAGCACGTTCGAACTCCTCGCCCCTCGGCCGGTGCAGGACAAATCCTCGACCTCCTTCAACCGCTTCAAGCTGTGGCGAGAAGGGCACTACGCCTATCGGCGCCTCACGAGCACCACTCGGTGAAGTTCAACTTGGCACTACCCGCTTCGAGGTCAAGCTTGACACCACAGAGGGAATCGGGCTCCTCAATCCAACAGGGCTGCATCAACCCCAAATCGAGGAAGAATTAATCATGTCACCGCGGAGGAAGTTGAGGAGGCTGCTGGAGTCCTACTGGGTATGTTCTCTGTCAAGACACTACCAGACGTGTCCTTTTGATTACGGGGCATCGCATTCATTTATAGCAAAGGGTATGTGGATAAACTTAAGCTACTGTCCACTGTTGAAGAAAACATTAATGCTTAGTTCACCGCGAGGATGATTAAGGCCACCTTAGTGTGTCCGGAGTAGAAATTGTCATGGAAAGATTTATATTCCTAGCAGATTTAGTCGTGCTAACCTCCCAGACCTTGGATATTATACTAGGAATGGACTGGTTAGCTAAACACCAAGGAATATTAGATTGTGCCTTTAGGCAAGTTAAATTGACCAAGTGCCCAGGATTGACCATTGTGGTGAAGGTGGACCGACCGTATAGATGGGGCCGAGAAATATATTATTGTGAAGATGTACCGCTAGAAGGGATGATGGTGGTGCAAGACTATCTTGAAGTCTTCCTCGAGGAACTCGGCATGCCACCGCATGAGATCTCGAGTTTGTTATCAACTTGAAGCCCGGTGCGCCCCTACCTCCAAGAGACCATACTGGGATGACCGTAGATGAGCTAGAAGAATTGAAGAAGCAACTCCATGAGCTACAGGACAAAGGTTTTATCAAGCCGAGTTCCTCACCTTGGGGATCCCCGGTTATCTTTGTAAAGAAGAAGGATGGCACCTCTAGGATGTGCGTAGATTATCGGGCTTTAAATGAAGTAACCATCAAGAATAAGTATCTCCGCCGAGGATTGATGACCTATTTGATCGACTTGGGGAGCCACATTATTCTCCAAGATTGATTTAAGGTCAGGTTATCACCAACTGAAGATTAGGCCAGAAGACATCCCGAAGACTGCCTTCACCACTAGATATGGACTGTACGAGTTTACAGTTATGTCTTTTGGGATGACCAATGCTCCTGCCTATTTCATGAATCTCATGAACAAGGTCTTCATGGACTACCTGGATAAGTTTGTGGTTGTGTTCATCGATGACATTCTCATCTACTCCAAAACCGCGGACGAGCATGCCGAGCATTTACGCTTGGTACTGACAAGATTGAAGGAACATCAACTCTATGCCAAGTTCGGCAAGTGTGAGTTCGGTTGCGACATCGCTTCACAGGGCATATTGTGTGCGAAAAAGGGTGTCCGTTGACCCCGCCAAAATTGCTGCGATAGAATGTATGGCGAGCCTACCTCCATCGAGGTGAGGAGCTTTCTTGGATTAGCGAGGATACTACAGCGGTTCATTGAAGGGTTCTCCCGAATTGCCAAACCAATGACCCGATTACTCAAGAAAGAGCGAGCATTTGGTGGACCAAGGCATGCGAAGAGAGTTTTCAAGCGAAAAGAGATTGACCACCACCCGGTCTTTGGTCCCGCCCGATGTCGCCGAGACTTTGAAGTATCTGCGATGCGTCACATCAAGGGCTTGGGGGTGTGCTTATGCAAGAAGGCAAGGTTGCGGCGTATGCATCCAGCGACCGCCCTCACGAAGCCAACTACCCAACCCATGACCTGGAGTTAGCTTCTGTGGTTCATGCCCTGAAGATCTAGAGGCACTATCTTATTGGCAATCATTGTGATATCTACACAGACCACAAGAGCCTCAAGTACTTCTTCACCCAGTCGCATCTTAATTTGAGGCAAAGAAGGTGGCTGGAGTTGATTAAAGATTATGACATGAGTGTCCACTACCACCCTGGAAAAGCTAACGTAGTGGCAGACGCTCTGAGTCGGAAGGCCTCACCGCAATCACCTTATGGTTCAGAGCACCAACCTGAATTATATAAAGAGCTGACAGCCCTGAACCTAGGGATTGTCGAAGAAGGAGCCCTAACCGTCCTGGAAGATCAAACAAGTATTGAAGAAATGATAGAAGCACGTAAAGGAGACCCGGTGTTTTGAAGTGGAAGAAATCGATGGAAGAAGGAAGGCCCTAAAATGAATCGATCATCAAGGAATTCTAGCACGCGAAATCGATTGTACCCCCTCAAAAGGACCTTAGGGATCTAATGCTTCGGGAAGCACATAGCTCCGCATATTCCCTTCATCCTGGTAGTACTAAGATGTACCAAGACATGAAGCAATACTACTGGTGGCCAGGCATGAAAAGAGACATTGCTGAGCACGTCGCTTTCTTGTGATGTCATCGAGAGTAAAGGTCGAGCACCAAAGGCCGGCAGGGCTCTCTGACCTCTGCAAATACCCCAATGGAAATGGGAGGAAGTTGGCATCGACTTCATCACCGGATTCCCGCCAACGAAGTCAGGATATGACTCAGTCTGGGTCATCGTTGATAACCAAGGTTGCCCACTTCATTCCCGTCAAAACAACGTACAAGGGAGATAAGTTAGCTGAGCTGTACATGTCCCGCATTGTGTGCCTACATGGCATACCCAAGCGAATTGTTTCAGATCGAGGTTCCCAATTTACCTCACATTTTTGGGCAAGTCTGCATGAAGCCCTGGGTACCCATTTAGATTTTAGCACTGCCTACCATCCTCAAACAGACGGACAAACAGAAAGGGTAAATCAAATACTAGAAGATATGCTTCGGGCATGTGCTCTAGACTTCTCGAAGGAATGGGATAAATGTCTGCCCTATGCCGAGTTTGCCTACAACAACAGCTATCAATCCAGCTTGAAGATGTCCCCCTTTGAAGCCTTATATGGCAGAAAATGTCGGAACCCACTCCATTGGTCCGAAGTGGGAGAAAACCACGTGTTTGGTCCCGAAACTCTAAGGCAAGCAGAAGAAAAAGTTCGTCTGATTAGGGACCGGTTGTTGGCGGCCCAATCCAGGCAGAAGAGCTACGCCGATAAAAGGAGGAGGCCCCTAAGTTTTGAAGTTGGAGATCACGTGTACTTGAAGGTGTCGCCCTTGTGGGGAGTCAAGAGATTTAAGGTCAAAGGCAAGCTCACCCCGCGCTATGTTGGGCCATTCCCTGTTGTAGCCAAGAAAGGGGAGGTTGCATACCAACTAGCCTTACCCCCAAATATGTCTGACGTTCACGATGTCTTCCATGTATCCCAGCTAAAGAAGTGCTTGCGAGTGCCAGAAGACCAAGCCCCATTAGAAGCAATCGAGCTCGAGGAGGACTTAACTTACAAAGAACGACCCATCAAAATTTTAGACACAGTGGAAAAGAGGACCAGGACCCAATCCATTCGCTTGTGCAGAGTTCAGTGGAGTCACCATTCTAAGAAAGAAGCTACTTGGGAGCGTGAAGATCAGCTGCGCAAAGATTACCCTGCTTTGTTTTCTAGCTAATCCAAATCTCGAATTCGAGATTTTTTAGGGGTAGGTTTTGTGACACGAAAACTTAGAGGATCTGTATAATAAAGTGTTGTAGAATATTTTGTAGAGTATTGTGATGAGTTGGGTTTTGAAAGTGTTTGTCTGAAGAATTTTGTGGAAAAGCCCATCTGTTTAATTAATAGAGAATCCTAAGTTTGAATTCGAATCTGAAAAGATGATCCATAAAGAAAACTCCGAAAGTTAACGTGAATAGGTTTTCAAGGAAACAAGGACAGGTTTAAATTCAGTAGTATAAGTGGCAGAAGTGCCGATGAAAGCCTCCTAGAAATGAGTAGGGCAAGCTTAGATATATATATATATATATATGCATGTATATATATGTATATGCATGTATATATATGTATATATATGAGTGCTTTTACACAAAGTAAATATATCTCCAATTATAAAAGAAAGAGGAGAAAATAAAAGGAAAAGGAAAAGAAGTGGGTTGTAGGCCAAAGAGCATTAAATGAAATAACCATTTTATGGTGGAATAATTTTATTAAACCCAAAATATCTCTTTGAGCCTCTGCGAATTTTCTAGGATTTTGGTGGTGATTTAGTATTTTTAGAATTGTATTATGCCCTCTAGCATTTCGAAAATTCAAAATCAAAATAAAACCCAAAATCCCACCCCTACCGACGCGTGGACGGTGGATCCTCCCACGCCGCCCGGATCCGCCTCCCCTCTCTCGGGTCGACACGCGTCCGGTCCGGATGGCGCCACGTCCCACCCGGCGCCATCTCGCCACCCGCGGATCGCCTCTCCGCGCCCTCTCTCTTCGCAAGCGGGCCCCGCTGTCGGGCCCTTTCCCTTTCTTCCTCCTCTCTCTGCGCTCCGGACCCCTTCCGCCACGACCCGGCCGCGACCGCTCTGCGGGAATCCCGCGAGAGGGGCGGCATGGGGAAAACACGACGCCGCCCACGACCCGCCACCCCCGCCGCCCGCATGGCGCCACGACAGCGCCGCCATGGCGCGGCCCGCCCATGTCCCGCGGCGGGTCCGTCGTGGTGCCTGGCCCGATCGGCTATAAAGGCCGGATGCCCAAAAGAATCGCCGTGACTCCTCGACCCTTCCCAGTAGCGCATTGCCCCAATGACCACCGAGCCGGAGAGCCTCCTTCTTCCCCAACTCCTACCGACGGCCCCTTGCAGCGGTTACATCGATCCTCACTGTGGGAGCTCAATTCCTTGCTCCCACACCATCTCCAGACCGTCGCCGAGCTATTGCCGGCCTCCCCAAACTCCTCGCCAACCGTAGCTCGCCGGCCGTGAGCCTCCACTGAGCCGCCGCTTCTTTGCTCGTCGCCGACCCACCTCCGGTGATCCCGGCCTCCTCGTCGTCACCACCGGCTTCGCGCGAGCTCGGACCGTATTTTCCACTTCCCGGACCTCGGTGAGCCTCCCTCGCCGTGGCGACCACCGCCTTCCAGGCCTCGGGCCACCCATCGCCCACCCCGCGCACCCACTTAAGGGGAAAAATCATCCGTCAAGGGTGAGATAAACCGAGCGACGGGTTGGCTACGTCGCTCACTCCTTTCCCCGGCTCCCTCGGCGCGTTCGAGCCCGCTCACGCGGCGCACGAGGTTGAGCCTTTCTTTTAATTCCGCCACGACGGTGGGTCCCACTGTCCGATCACAAGATACACCGGCGGTGATACCGGACCCCGCATGCCGGGGCCGCGCGGGCGGCGTGAGCCAGCCGATGGGCCCACATGTCGAGTTTAATATTTTCGGATTTATTCAAACCGAAGATATTCAAATGTGTATAACTTATTCATTTAGCTCCAAATTTAGTGAAATCAATTTCTAAATTCATCTAAAATCAAGGGCTACCTAATGAAACCAGAACCAACACTTTTGAAGCTTGTTCAAATTTTCATTGTGTTATTTGATTGTTGTGATGATTTTTATCTAAATTTTCGGCAGTATAAAACGTAGCTTCGAGACTCAAGAGGAGGAAGCTGCATTGCTCAGAGAATCCAACGTTCAAAACCGGACCAAAGCAACCAAGGCGAGTCAATGCTTTGATCATTTTGAGCCTATGTTTTCAATAAATTATTTTGGTTTAAGTATTATAATTTTCATGCTTATATCTATGTTGCAATACATGTTAATTTCAGCTTTTAGATATATGCCCATGTTCTCTTGATTTAGTATATGTCCTGTGCAATACTTTTGGCTATGTGATCCTTGTCACCCTAGTAAAAGTAATAATGCTACAACTCTTTTCAAACTAAGTCTATAATTATAAATGCATGCTTAGAGTTGTTTTAGATAAACAAGGGTGTGAAAGCACCCTAGCATATCTTGCAAACTAAAGAAAGCAGTATTGGGCAGTCATTGTGATGATGACTAGTTTATGTTGGTATAAGTGTATTTTCACCCGAAAGAACCTGACATGCTTAATTATCTGGGCGGATGGTTGAGGGCATGGGTGTTGAATGGTGCCGTGATAGCACAGATTTGTGATAAAGTGGTGCCGTGATAGCACAAGGGGATCGTGGTAGAACCGCCCAGATAACCCTTAAGGACTGAATCTTGTGATGACCTCCCACGGTACAACAGGTGCAACCACATGCTGGCAAAGTGTAGGCAGGGCTAAATAATTTGCATGGACTTAGTAAGAGTTGCGTCGGTGTGAACACGGGCGGGTAGAGGATGGCCACATCCTCCGACGTGATGGCGCAAGAGGGGGCTTCTGGAAGGGTGGTCGTACCCGGAGGAAGTGGAAACCTTAGCGGTCGTAACTCTGCTAGGAACATGCATCGTAAAGGCTCTGTGATAGTCTACTCGACCACATGGCTAAGGAATCATGTGGGGCAATGAGCAGATCTATCTCATGTGGGTAAAGTGTACACACTCTGTAGAGTCAAAACTATTCGAATAGCCGTGCCCACGGTTAAGGGCGGACATGGGAACTTAACTAGATATAGTTCTATTTCAAAAACTGTGAAGGGGTGGAAATGGAAAAGTGGAGGGCAGAGAAAGGCCCTTATTTGAATTGTCCTGGGTGTCATCCCAGTGGTAATGTAAGCGACTATACGCTGAAGGCATGGTATGAGGAGCAGAGACCATGTAATGGTGGATGGTCTCTGATTCTATAAGAATAAAGATATATGTCATTGAATATCATGTTTAAAAATTCAACTGGCTAGGTCCTAGGGAATTTTAAGTATTATAGTTCAAAAAGCATATTTCCGCAAAACAAAACAACTTGAGCCTTCCCTTGTTAAAAGCCTTGCATACTACCCATCGCATTACGTGTGTTGACTCGTGAGCACGGTGGTTAGTGTGCTCACTCGCAATACCAAAAATCCAGATTCGGGAGCTCAAGATCCGTATGCCTACGAGGAAGCACCTGCTGCAGATGGAGAAGACCGTGGCAGGGAATTAGGACGGATAATCCGCGCTTAGACCCCTAGGCATCTAGACTAAGGTGTGGTTTCATCAAGATATTCTAGAGCCCTAGAATATTTGTGTGACCACTTTTGCCCTCAGTCTTTGCTTGTGGTTTAAAGGCCTACTTTGTATCTCTTCCCGCTAGACTTTTGTAATGTAAATATTTGGTAGGCTTGGCCTCATCAGTATCAATCGCGCCTTTGTGAAGGCCTAACTTAACATTTGCAATGTAATAATATTATGGCTTGTTGTGAATTCGCAATGTATGAAATGATTCAAGAATGTATCATGTGCATTATCTCTCGATCCGTGGAATAATGCGAGAAGGGCCTGCAGGTGCGGATTGCAAAATCCGGGTCCGACAACTTGTAAGCTTGAAATAATTTGTGAACAACATCCATGAAATCATTGAATTCTACTTCCACTTTTTGCCACCCATACGTGTCAGTATGAATCTTCTTCAAAAAAAACTCTACCAATTTTTGCTTATATCTTGGATCAAGAAAGCATGCAATGGCAAGAGCTTTATTGGACTTGTCCCAATACTACTCATATTTAGCTTCCATTGACTTTGCCATAGTAGAAATGGCTTCATCACAATCATAAACCCAATCTCTAATTGCTAACTTTATCTCACAAAATTTCCACCAAAAGAGATTAGCTGTTGGATACAAATGTCCAGAAAAGATATTTGTTGCATCACGAAATTTCTGCAAACACTTAGTTAGAGACTCTGCCCTATCCCAATCATCTTCACTTGGAGCACATCTTCTATATTTGCTCTCATTCAAGAACAATAGCCTTTGAAAAGCCTTCTTGAAGTAAACAGCATTATTCAACATGTCAAAAATGGAGTTCCACCTTATTATAACATCCAATGAAAGACTTCTTGTGACATCCAACTCACATTCAAATGCACGTTTTTGGAATTCCTCCCACTGCAATGGGGAATTCTTCACAATTGCAACAGTATCTCTAACATTCTAGACTGAAGATGCAATTGCTTTTAATCCATCTTGAGCAACAAGGTTTAATATATGATATAAGCATCTCACATGGAAAAAGCCCCCATCACAGATCAAGGGAGCATGCTTATGGAGTATTGGAATAAGTTCTTTAACACATTTGTCATTAGATGATGCATTATCTAAAGTTAAAGCAAATAACTTCTTTTCAAGGTTCATGGACATCACACCCTTCACAACCTCATTGGCTAGATTTGTCCCAGTATGGCTACCTTTCACATGCATGAATTTGATTATCCTTTTCTGCATTTGCCAATTATCATCTACCCAGTGCACGGTGATACACATGTACCCTTTATTTTGATTTGAAGTCCACATATCCATGGTAGCAGAAAAGCGACATGACATAGTTTTAAACATATTATACAACTTTTCCTTTTCCTCTGTGAACATTTCTAGTATATTGTTCCTTGTGGATGTGCGACACTTAAATGAAAACCCAGGACGCAATGACTTAATAAAGTCCACAAAGTACTCATGCTCAACCATATTAAAGGGATATTCATGCATAACAATTGCCAATTGCCACTTTTTTAGGCTAGCTTCTGGATCATACATGTATGCCTGCACAACGGTGTTGTCATCATTCTTTTCAAGCTTGATTGTTTGTTGGCCTTGCTTTACAGAATGCTTGTATTCCACATGATTCCAAAGGCCTTTGTACCCCTTGTGGTCTCAGCACGACCCTTGTAACTACATTTCTTGCATTTTGCCTAGAGTTCTTTCACTTCAATGCTATCTAGTCCAGTTTTTGTCTCCCAAGTCTTTGTGAAGTACTGCCAAACCATAGAGGTAGATTTCTTTTACTTCTTCACAGGGGGCTCATTTTCCGCAGTGATTTCCGCTTCATGTTCACTTGCTGCCACTTCATCACTTCCTATTGGTGCCACTGCCACTGCCACTACATTCCCACTATGTGCGTTGATACTTGCACTAACTGCGGCAGCAGAATGTGACTCTCCTTTCCTAGGGCAAACATTTGCACTTCCACTTCCAGTTTCCATCCTATTCACAACAGTGACATATGCGTTAGAACATATACTGAATTGAACAGTGAACACATATGCATCAGAACATATAATAAAGTCTTTAGATTACAACATTCTGCTAAAGTGATAATACATCAAGTTCAACAGACAAGTAGACAACAACCAACAGGGCACGGTTAAATGCTCAGTAATTTCTGCTAATACAGTGAAAGTAGAAAAAAGAAGAGAACAACCATATCAGCTCCTACTAGATGTCTAGATTACAGCATCTTTCAACCATATCTTGCACTAGATGTCTAGATTACAGCATCAAAAACTACAGTTTACGTACCCGGCGAGCGGCGACTACAAAGGCGAGGGCGTCGGCACACGGAGGCTAGAGGGGAGGCAAGGCACGGCCGAGGGGAAGCTTCATACCGGAGGCCGAGGCCGGAGGGGCTCATGAGTCGGGAGGGAGCTCGCACCGTAGCGGATCTGGGAGGAAAGCTCGTGAGCTCACGCCGAGGCCGAGGGCGGGAGCTCACGCAGTCAGCGACGCCACGCGCAAAGAATCTGGAGGCTAGGTAGCTCGCAGGGTGACCGGAAGGCGCAGGCAGTGCAGGATCACCGAGCAAGGAGCCACCCGCAAGCGCGCAGCCTTGGATCTCGATGGAGGGCGCCCCGGTCGCCGCCTTGCCGCTTGCCCCAATGCTATGGCGGCGACGCGGCGTGGCCCGTGGTCGTGGCGGCGTCGCTAGGGTTAGGGATCTGTCTTCGCCGTTGCGGCCTGCGACTGCGAGTTGATGCGTGCGGTATTGCGATGCGGACTGCAGGGCTAGGGTTAGGACTAGGGATTGGCTGGTGTGATTAGGGGTGGAAACGGATCGGATACGGTCGAATAGTCTCAAATACGAATACAGATTCATGTTTTTAAAACGGATACGGATAAGAATTCAAACATTCTCGAATACGAATACAAATCGAATATCGTAACGAATACGAATTCGAATCGATATATGCTTAATTCGATTCGAATACTGAATATCCTCCTACGAATGTTGTAATCGACCGGTTTTTCCGATTAGCGGTTTTAAATTCAAAATTTGACATTTGAAATTTTCTCAAAATATGATTTTCATAGTTCATATTTCTGGCACCATTGTTTATTCGCACATGTAACATACACGGTAGTAATTGTATCCATCGACCAAAACTGTAAACATCACCTCGTTCTGTAATGATCTCAGATTTCTAGAATTCATGTGCTTTATAGTTTAGTAATGCACGCATCCGACCTGACAAATGGCGGTAGCCCGCCGCCACCGAAATGGCGGCGGTAGAAGCGATCGCACGGAGTGTACTAATTGAGGACTTGAGGTCTTGGCTCTTGAGTCTTGAGTACTAGTTGAGGAAATCTGGAAATGAGAAGTTAAGGAGTTAGTCTTAAGTCTTGAGTACTAGTTGAGCGAAATGAGGAGTGTACTAGTTGAGGTCTTGGCTCTTCCTCTTCCGCTCTTGGCTCTTGACGCTGTGACGGAGATACACTACTTCGTTGAGTTCGCTCGCCGCCCAACATTGCCGCCGAACGCCAATACTACGCCACTCGCGTCGCCAGGCAGTCGCCAACTTGCCACGCCCAAACTCATGCTCGGTCTCGGACGCTCGGCTAGCCCGGACTCGCCACTCGGCTTTTCGGTGTCTCGGTTGCTGACCGAATGAGTAAATGACTCGTGAGTCTCGAGTCGTGACTTGTGACTCCGGCTGGCGGACATGGACTCCCGCCTTGGCGTGCCATTTACGCCATGGCGAATTGGCGAGCCGACGCCCGGCGGCAATACGAATACGAATATGAATACAAATATGAATACGGATGTTCTCGAATACGAATACGAATATTCTTGAATATGAATACGAATACGAATATTCTCGAATACGAATGCAAATACGAATATTCTCAAATACGGATACGAATATTGTCGAATACGAATACAAATATTTTCGAATACGGATTTTTGCTTACCACATTCACATTTTCTCGGATACGAATATCGGATAAAACGAATTATCCGTTACCGTTTTCCACCCCTAGGTGTGATGATGTGATCATGTGACTCACAAGTAGGCCGGGCCGACAGAGGTATTTACCGGATAAACCGATTACATTTTTCGGATATTACCGAATAAATTTCCGAATATTCTCTTATCCGTCGAAAACTGCTCTCCCGATTCTGATTCCGATTCCAAAAATTACTATCTGATACCGACACCGTATCCAACAAAATTTTTTCAGTTACCGAGTTTTCTCCCCGAATTATATCCGAAGCTATCCGGTCGGTCGATCGAGAGGTATCCGATCCGATTGCACCCCTACTGGTTAGGGTTGAAATTATATTGTAGCCAGCTAAAATTATACTAAAGCTATTAACGATTTATTTGGCATAACTAAATTTAAAAAATTTAAAATAGAAAAAACAAGTTTACCCATCATAGATAATACAAACGAATACGGAAAAAAGAACCAGCAAAAAAACTCAAAAAAAAACTAAAAAGTCAGAAAAAGGACAAAATTTATGAATAATGAAAAATAAACTAGAAACCAGAAGCTCGAACCGAAACGAGTAGAACCAGCCTACAAGTTTTAGCTACAGTAAAAAATCATAAACCATACTAAACTGAACGCCCCCTAAATATCGGAGCAGATGAGCCACGCGTGAATTATTTTTTAGAAAAGAAGGAAGAGGAAAAGATACCATTCACTGGCTTTTTTTAAAGTAGTAAACATACATTTAAATGATACACAGCCCTCACAGAATACACCAAAAGATCAACCCAAGTGCAAAGCTTTGGCAAAAGACAACCATAGGCATCGCATCGACAAGAGTTTTCCTAATTTACTGCTTCTCCATTATTCTTTGGTGCTACCTTGCATGAAAAATGTGAACCGAGTTATTTTCTTCTGTGTGTCTGCGTTACTTGGGCGAAAAGAGAAGCGCAGAAAAGATGATGAAAAGAGGAAAACCTAGTTCCGATACAACCTCATATACAAGAAAAGTATGAACAAATAAGTGCTTTCTAAAACAAATAAAGCGTATATGGTATTTACATTAAAAGCACTATGAAAAGATCTGTTGGATGACTGTCTCTGCATTTCCATTGTATTGCATGAGTAGTTGGATGGCGTCGGCCCTTGGCAAAGCAAGGAATTCCTACAAACAAGAAATAAAGATAAAAGGTTGATTCATGAAACATATGTAAAGCAGGTGAGAAGATGGAATTACTAACGAAGTTTGTCTGCAATGCACAGATCATTTTCAGCAAGCTAAAGTACATGCATAAACATATTCTGTTCATACCTATAAATAAACTAACTAGAAAACAGCAAATTGCCACTAAATCTGTTCAGTTTTAGACAATAACAATCTAAATGAGCTTCCCTTGGTGGATAAGTTCTTTAGGAGATATGAACAACAAATGAATTCTTGGTAAGGATGCCCATGTGAAGCACAAGCCACAATTTGCAATTCTTTCTGAATTCTGACAATTCTACTTAACATATGGGTCTCAACGGAGATCGGACTCAAAGGACGTTCAGAATGGTCAAACCGGTCAAAGATGAGGGTATTAAATCTTGGCCGGTTATTGCACTGAGTTGACACCGATTTAGTCTGATGTATTCAGATTTACTACCTATTTAAACTGATTATAGAGATTTAGACATATTTCAACCAACTCACGGTTTTCGGGATATGAGTGTTACTATGGTACAATCATTTTTTTTGTGTACTTCACAAACATTTTTTCCACCTTCCACCACTCATAACTATCTTTTTTAACTAAATGTTTGCACTGGAGTCATCCCCACTAAGATGTGTATATTACTTACCATAACCTTGAGTATAGCGTTTTCATCGCAGGCAACTTCTGATGACACCTGAGGGCTACTACCTTCATCTGGCACCTTGCCACTTGAGCATGTTGTGATTTGAGAGGATCCATTGCCACATTCATCTGTAAGAGCCTTGGACATACTGTGACTCCCCGCAGATGGATCAATCTCTTTTAGAGAATCAATCTTCAAAAAATGCTCAAAACAGTCCTTGCACATCTGAAGCTTAAACCATTCAGTGTGTGTATGTAGTGTTGTTCTGACTATCTTCATTAACTGAGGTTCTTCGATACCAAGCCTCCTGCTCATTGCAATCTGCAAATGAAACTATGTCATAATATGATCCAACTTCACCCTAGAAGAACATTATAAAACTCAGGCCTTGCGTCCTTTACTTTGATTAAAAAACTACAATCTACAGCCAAATATATTTTTCTTGTCTATTACTGCTAGTATTCCACAGAAGCGATAATGATGTGTTTTTTTCATGCACTCCCGGAGATACTGGACAAATTCTAGTCTAACGCTACAAGTCCATAAGAGATTAAAAATGCAGAGCAATTACAATAGATAGGATGAGACTTGGTATTGACTAACGATATACGAACATTAGACAAACCTGGAGAGAACTTGCAAGAACTGGCAATGATACTGCCTTTGTGAGTACATCTTCACTGGTTTGAATCAGTGCTACCAAAGTTTCCTTCAAAGGCTTCAGTAAAGCTTGGTTACTGGCAGCAAGAGGTCCCAGATGAGCGGATGCTACCTTGAGAGCAGCTACATGATCACCAGCAGCTACTAGCTTAAGAAATTCAACCTGAAACGGTAAAAAAATCAACATGTCAAAGATAGTGCTTTCCTACCTATCAGGACTTGCAGACTAATGTTTATTGTAATGTAGGGCCTCACCTGTTTCAGCTGAAACAGAAGGATAGGGTTTTGTGAAAAGAAATCAGGATCTATGCTGTTAATTTCTTCAACAACTTTTGAAGCCACTCCTTGACGTGTGAGGTCCCTCATCTCTAAAATAACTTCATATTTCTGTTCTTGCATGTTTCTTGTATCAGACAAGCCAGAATCTGTCATCAAGTCCTAAAACAAGGTATATAATCATCAATAACCTTTTGTCAACAATCTCGGTTTCAGGCATGTAACAATGAATTAAAAAAAAGTTTACCTGTTTTTCAAACATAGCATCTTTGTCCATGTCAAGGGCAGGAGACAAGATATCATGTTTATTTGCATCCAGTGAAGTCTCACAAGCATAATCTTGACAATCTACTCGTCCTCTCCATCTCTTTCGCCTTCGCTGCCCCGATGTACTACTTCTAACCCTGCGCAATCTCCTGGACCAGGAATCATGAGAGGTAACATCACTGGTGCTACAATCTCCATTCTGATTGTTAGTCATTTCACATTCAAGCCGTGTTTCATAGTTTGTTCCTTGTTTATTTACGAAACTTATGTCATTGTTTTGGTTACATTTCAAGTCAGCAGTGCCTACAGAATATATAGAAAACAATTTGCATTAGTCCCAAACAGAACAGAAAAACAAATTCTAGGAGTTAACTGAGCGATAGAGCACTATAGAAAACTGCTTATTTGAAGCAATCAAAATTGTCAAGTAGGCTATCGTGCAGGCTCAGTCATTTACCAGGAAGGACATGAGAACCGCCTTCAACTATTCCCCTGTAGATACAGTACTCACGAACAAGTTTATCCAGAAGTGACAGATCCAGCTTCATTCGGCACAATTCGTTCTGGCATTTTTGAACAGGGTAAACTTACACAATGGATATTGGATACCAAGGAAGGCATAAGGCAACAATTGTTGAAACACAAGTACAAACCGAAAACTAGGTTCATTGAGCTGTGTTAAATAAGAACCCAAGAAATGAAGATCATACTGTGCGATATATAATTCATGTTGATTTAATAAATGGCAAAGGTGCAACTGCAAATCTGTTCATCAAATTAACTGTTGGAATCTCTGGCATACCTTAACATTATACAATGAAATGCAAATGCAAATCACAAATTATAGTTTGTGTACACCAAAGAACTACAACTGTAAAGGGGAAAGTAACATTCAGGACACTTCAGCTTCTCAAGTTTCATGCATATCAATGGATCAATCCTTCCAAGGTATTGACAAGCGGAGCCAACTAACAGAATTACAGAAGTGCTTAACCTAACAGTGACTCAAGAGACTTGATAGACTTGTTGGATATCTTGGTGAAAACGTTAATTTACTCACACCACCAAACATAAAGGAAAATTGTACCTTTTGAAAAATTGAGGGCTTAAAATGCTCACATATCCAAACTGGGGCCAAAATGGTACTTTTCTCTTAATGATTCTACTCACCCAGAATGGTAAAAAGCCATACACAACAACTAACAAGAAGATTTTCATCTATTTACTCTGTTGTAACGCTGTCAAAATTACCAAGTCAGACCTGCCCATTTCACCGTGATCATCTTACACAAACCTAACAGGCATGCATGCATTGGTGTACAGCATATAGTGGCAGAATAAGCAGTGCGTTACACAGGGAAGTGTGTGCAACAGACAAAACCAACTTGAGGCAAACCAAAAGTAGATCTCAGGGTGTCAATACACTCATACCAGATAATATTAAAGCATAAAACGAAAATGGCATCAACAGGTATAATTCTTAGAACTCCAGTGTGCATATGAGACACTACAAAACATGGGTCGATGCCACAGTATGACATGTCCATTGGCCAGCTCTGGATAGCATCAGCAGGCCAGTTTTGCAAGCTCAGGAGGTGCTGGGAAAGGAAAACAGTGGGCAATATACCCTGCAAAATGGACAGTGCCGTATGAGGTTTCCTGTTATATTTGTTCCTTCGATTTTATATGAGAAGTCTTCACACAACTTTGGTGAATTTTGCGAATTAATATCTAACACCCCCCAAAAAAGTGATGCAAGTTGTCTTGCGGTGTATCTGCATGGTTATCAAAGCGTCGCCTAGGTGATGCTAACGCGTCTTGTCGGTGGACGCCGTGGACCATCGCCCCACTCATGTCTAGTTAGACGATTACGGGCGGCGCTTTGTGATGGCCACCACGGGGGGGGGTGGTGTAAGTAAGCCCACCCGAGTACTCCTCGGTCCAGTAGCCTCTCCTTGGTAGGGTTTCAACGCGGGAGACCTCCGTCGCCGGCACCGATCTGCGGCGTCCTCCCGCCGCCGACGCCGATCCGCTACCTCTTCCCACCACCGATCTGACCTCGCCTCCCTACCGCCGGCTTCCTCTCCATCGGTCTAGCCTCATCGCGCCGCCGATCTACACTCTCTACCTCCTCCCGCCCGTGGGTTCCTCTCCGATGAGTCGCACTCGGTGATCTCCCCTTCTTTTGATTTCTTCTCTCACGGCTCCTCTGCTCTACTTTCATCTTTCTCCTTTGCTTTCTTGACTTCTTCTACGGCCGGCTCCTCTGCTCGACGATCAGCCTCTGCTCGCGCCTAGATGTGCTGGTAAGTAAGCCCACCCGAGTACTCCTCAGTCCAGCCTCCAGCCGCCTCTCCTTCTTAGGGTTTCACCACGGGGAGACCTCCCGTCGCCGGCACCGATCTGCAGCGTCCTCCCGCCGCCGGCGCCGATCTGCTGCCTCTTCCCACCACCGATCTACAGCCTCTGCCTCCTCCCGCCGCCGGCTTCCCTCTCCAGCGGTCTAGCCTACTGTCGTCGCCGCCGATCTACACTCTCTACCTCCTCCCGCCTCTGGGTTCCCTCTCCAGTAGTCGCAGCTCAGGTGATCTCCTCCCTTCTTTTTTTGATTTCTTCTCTGCGGCTGGCTCCTGTGCTCTACTTTCATCTTTCTCCTCTGCTTTCTTGATTTCTTCTACGGCCGGCTCCTCTGCTCGGGCGATCCAGCTTCTGCTCGCGCCTAGATGTGCTGGTGGTCTCCCGCTCCTCTGCTTTCTTCTACGGCACCCGGCAGACTGCAGTAAAGAAATGTGTTGTGCTTGTGCACTTGTGCCATATTGCCATAAGCCATTTTGTGCAAATGTATGTGTATGTGACTCTGAACCTGTAGGCTATAGCCATTAGCCATTTTGTGCACCATGTTAGGATTTGCCATGAGCCATGACTCATGTCATTGTGCAAATGTATGTGAGCCTGTAGTACTGCAGAGTTAAACACATTATGCCTTAACATCTTTGTTGAAATCTGCGATTTTGGCGATGCGATTATGCGATTAGAACCCATTTAGCGAGTCCAGTAGTTCACCATGTTGGTACCCTTTCAGACTTCAGACATGTATTAAGTTTTTTCAGACATGTACTTAATATCCACCATGTTTTTTTGTTAAAGGACGATGCATCCATGACAACTTTCTTTTGGTGCATCAAACAGTCAAGCTGCTGCACAGAAAGAATGAACCAAGAATTCTACTCAAGTTGGACATATCAAAGGCTTTTGATTCGGTGTCTTGGTCTTTCTTGCTGCAGGTTTTGAGATATTTGGGTTTTGGTCCAGTTTGGTGCAATTTAATTACTAAGCTATTGAGAACTTCTACAACTCGAGTTTTAGTAAATGGGGTGCCAGGAGATCTGATTCAACATCAACGGGGGCTGCGGCAAGGAGACCCTCTATCTCCAATGCTTTTCATTATAGTCATGGATGTGCTTAATGCTTTGATCAATAAAGCAAGTGACATTGGCCTTTTACAGCCCCTACTCTCGCGAGGTTCGAGTCAGCGAGTCTCTCTTTATGCTAACGATGTAATCCTCTTCCTAAGACCTTGTTTGGATGATTTGGCTTTGATCAAGGAGATTCTTCAGGTTTTTGGTGAGGCATCAGGGTTGGTCACTAATATCACTAAATGTTCTGTGAGCCCGATCCAATGTCAGGACCAAGATATTGAAGTTGTGCAAACCTCATTTCCATGCAAGGTGCAAGAGTTCCCTTGCAAGTATCTTGGGCTTCCTTTGTCTATCAAAAAACTGTCTAAGGCTGATTTCTATGCAATAATTGACAAAATTGTCGACAAGTCGCTCGCTTGGAAGGCAACCATGATGCACCCTACGGTGGGAGGGCCACCCTAGTTCGTGTAGTGCTTACGGCTATACCCATCTATCAGCTCCTAGCATTAGACTTTCCTAAGTGGGTTGCCTGGGGTCGGGTCAAGAGGCCGATTGATCTAGGAGGCCTGGGAATTCTTGATTTGGAGGTACCTGGATGGGCATTGCGAGTGAGGTGGTTATGGCTTAAGCAGACTCAACCTGACCGGCCCTGGGTTGGCCTTGATATCCAAGTGCATCCAAATTCTTTGGCTATGTTCTCTATTTCAATCTTATCTATTGTGGGGGACGGCAATAGAACACTTTTTTGGAGTGACAAATGGCTGCATGGACAATCCTTACATGATCTTGCACCGCTCTCAGTAAACTTGTGCCAAAAAGAATTGCTAATCGAAGGATCATGTGAGGCGGCGAGATGGTACTTGGATTCGTGACTTTGCAAGTGGGTGGACAAGTGAGTTTCTATCGAATATCTCCATCTTTGGGAGATCTTAACCGCTTTTGAACTCACTCCGGAGTAGAGGATCAACATATATGGATACCATCTCCTCTGGCGAATTCTCAACCAAATCGGCCTCTGCCGTTTTTCTGAGGTTCGTGGAGTTTGAACCGTGGAAGGCAATTTGGACAACTTGGGCTCCACCTCGATGCAAGTTCTTTGTTTGGTTGGCCTCTTTAAATCGTTCTTCGGACGTACCGATCGTTTGGCCGTCGTGGATTAGATCACCCGGCGTTGCCCACCTGTGTGATCGGGAGGAGGAGAATGTGCAACACTTGCTCACTACTTGTGTGTTTGCAAGGAGTGTGTGGTTTTCGATGTTATCTCGATTGAGGCAAAGACTTAGCTCGGTGTGGATGATCGCATCTTCTGATTGGTGGCATCAAGCTTTCTGATGGGTTCCCAAGGCTATTCGCAAGGGTTTCAACTCTTTGGTCGTGTTGGTGGCATGGTGGATTTGGAAGCATAGAAATGGTTGTCTTTTGAGGGCTTCACCTAACCATAACGCTATTATGTGCTATTAGAGATGAGGCCAGTTTGTGGTGTATGGCGGGAGCCAA
This sequence comes from Bonia amplexicaulis, assembly GCA_036346245.1. Classification (NCBI taxonomy): domain Eukaryota; kingdom Viridiplantae; phylum Streptophyta; class Magnoliopsida; order Poales; family Poaceae; genus Bonia; species Bonia amplexicaulis. The sequence goes on from CM070762.1 coordinate 9,324,733, forward strand.
AGGGCTCCGTTGGATTTGGCATTGATGGCCTTTTGTTGTTTTTTTCCCTCCCCCTTTAGGGGTTGTACGAGTCGTCTAGACTCCTTATTGTTTTTCTTCTTAATATAATGATGCGCAGTTCTCCTGCGTATTCGAGAAAAAAAAATATCCACCATGTTTGGATCTGCAGGCTGCAGTAAAAAATGCATTAGGTTTTGGTGCGAATGTGCTTACAGATTGTGCTCTTTATGGGCTTACAGAGTAACATATGTCGTATACACAAGCTGGGGAAGGCGATGAGAGTGACTTATGATCCATCCAAGGATCCGAAGAGAAAGGCCAAGTCAAAGGACCCAGGATGGAAATACAGATCTGGTGGAATGTACCCTTTGTGGGAGGCATGTGCACTCGGGCATCAAGAGGCTAAAGCAACATCTCATTGCGGGCTTTGGGGATATTGTGAAATGCCCGGAAACCACTACTGAGATAATGATAGAAATGCAAGAATGGATGAATAAAAACACTCGAAAGGTGCCAGTCACCATTAAAGAAGAGAGTGGAGGGGGGGAGGATGGTGTTGATGAAGTCCAGGAGGTGCAGCAAGAAGAGGCATCCTCCAAGGCCTCACGTCCATCTCCGGCAGCGACAAAGGTGACTCCAAGCTCCGGGACAGTCTCCAAAAGGAAGGCTGCAGCTGCTGCCTTATTCAAGAAGCCAGGGCCACCGAAGCAAGCTAAAATCCCTACAATGCTATTGAAGACCCCAACAGAAGTAGTAAGACTTAAGGCATACCCCAGAGGTTAATCAAATCAGCATGTATAGAAGTGCAAAGAGCAAGGAAGAAAGACATACGACGATCAAGTACATTGCTAAGTTCTTTTATAAGAACGGCATTCCATTCAATGCCGCAAACTCGAGGAACTATGAGATGGTTGAAGCAATTGAGCAGTATGGGCATGGGTTGAAGCCGGCTAGTTATCATGAGTTGAGGATTCCATTGCTAGAGGAAAAGATGGATGTTAGCCAGTTGAGGTTAAGCATGAGTTGTCTTGGAAAAACTATGATTACTCATTAATGTTGGATGCATGGTCAAATAAGAGGGGAAGGCACTTAATCAATTTCCTCGTCAATAGTCTAGATAGAACTTTCTTCTTGGGGTCAATGGATGCATCACATGAGGTTCATGATGCTAACTATTTGGCCAACTTACTTGAGAAACAAATGAATGAGTTGTCTTGGAAAAACTATGGTTGCTTACTAATGTTGGATGCATGGTTAGATAAAAGGGAAAGGCACTTAATCAATTTCCATGTCAACAGTCTAGACGGGATTTTCTTCTTGGGGTCAGTGGATGCATCACATAAGGTTCATGATGCTAACTATTTAGCCAACTTACTTAAGAAACAAATGAATGAGATTGGTGCTGAGAATGTTGTTCAAGTAGTCACTGACAATGGGGCTAACTACAAGGCGGTGGGAAGGATTCTAATGGGGCTAACTACAAGGCGGTGACATTGACTAGACCAGATATTTCCTTTCCTGTTAATAAGGTCTGCCAATATCTACATTCACCAACTATATTGCATTGGACTGCTGTTAAGAGGATCTTAAGATATCTAAAGCACACCATGGGTGTCGGGTTACAAATAAACAAATCAACAAGTATGGTTGTTAGTGCCTTCTCTGATGCAGATTGGGCTGGCTGCCCTGATGACAGAAAATCAACTGGAGGATTTGCTGTGTTTCTAGGAAATAATCTCATATCATGGAGTGCACGAAAACAAGCAACGGTGTCAAGATCTAGCATTGAGGCAGAATATAAATCAATGGCAAATGCTACAGCCGAAATTATGTGGGTTCAAACTCTTCTCTGTGAGCTGAGCATAAATTCTCCCTCTATTGCTATATTATGGTGTGATACTATGGGCGCTAAGTACCTTTCAGAAGACCCAGTGTTTCATGCAAGAACTAAACACATTGAGGTAGATTACCATTTTGTCAGAGAAAGAGTAAATCAGAAACTATTAGATGTAAGGTATATACCTACAGGAGATCAAGTTGCAGACGGATTTACCAAGCCATTGTCAGTTCAAAAACATGAAGAATTCAAGCACAATCTCAACTTAAGAAAGTTGTGATTGAGGGAGGCTGTTAGATAAGGTATCTTTATTTTACCATATATGCTCTCGACAGATGAAGCATGCATATCTCGGTTGCCTCAATATAGGTGTCTATGTATAGAAACAGATTGATCTGTTGAATAGAAAGTAGAGATTGTATCCAAATAGAGATATGGCAGTTATGGTAAACCGAGATATGCGCAATTCATCTCCTGTAACAGATCTGGCGCTTCAGCCATCTATTAATAGACATGTGCGGCCTCGAGAGAGGTTCAACGCTTTCCCAAACTAATCTCTTGCATTTTCACAACGAGAACAAGATCACCATATACATCTCGTGCCGGGAACGGCTCCTATCACCGTCCGACCATATCGATACCCTCAACTTCTCAAAGACGAGCTGGAAGGGCAATGTGCGGAGATGTTGAAACAAGGAATTATTCACCCAAGCACCTCGGCTTATTCTTCACATGTCCTTGTCAAGAAGCACGATGAGACTTGGCGCTTTTGTGTCGATTACCGCGCCCTCAACAGCCAGACGGTAAAAGACAAGTTCCCTATTCCTGTGGTGGATGAGCTCCTGGACAAGTTAAGGGGGGGCAAGTTCTTCACAAAGTTGGATCTTCACTCAGGATATCACCAAGTATGGATGCACCCTCCGGATATTCCAAAGACAGCTTTTCGCACTCATGAAGGCCTCTTTGAATTTCTAGTGATGCCGTTCGGTCTGACGAATGCTCCGGCAACATTTCAGGCCCTCATGAACAATATCCTTCGATCTTACTTGCGTCGTTTCGTCCTGGTGTTCTTTGATGATATCCTCATTTACAGTCCCTCTTGGGTGGAGCATTTGCGCCATGTTCGGGCAGTCTTACGGCTCCTAACGCAACACCGGTTTTTTCTTAAACGCTCCAAGTGTTTTGGCGAATCAACCGTGGCATATTTGGGACACGTCATCTCGGCAGAAGGAGTTGCCATGGATAGTACTAAGGTACACGCAGTTCGGGACTGGCCGGAACCGACCTCAATTCGAGCTCTTCACGGATTTCTCGGGTTCGCGGGTTATTACCGCAAGTTCATACAAGGGTTTGGGACAATTGTTGAACCACTAACCCGGCTTCTCAAAAAGAATGCCTTTGCCTGGACAGATGCAGCAGCAGGTGCGTTCTAGACACTTAAGACGGCACTCACAACTGCACCTGTGCTACAGCTTCCAGATTTTGATGTTGCTTTTGTGGTGGAATGTGATGCATCCGGATCCGGCATCGGGGCTGTCCTCCATCAAGGCCAAGGACCAATTGCATATTTCAGCCGGGTATTGGCTGCCCGTCATTCACATTTGGCAGCATACGAGAGACAACTCATGGGTCTAGTGCTCGTCGTCCGACATTGGAGACCGTATTTGTGGGGACGCCGGTTTGAGATACAGACTGATCATTATAGTCTCAAATTTCTCCTCGATCAACGTCTTTCCACCATCCCTCAACACCGTTGGGTTAGCAAGCTGTTTGGATATGATTTCTAGGTGGTTTTCAAACCAGGCCGACTAAATGTGGTGGCCGATGCATTGTCACGCTGTGTGGAGGAAGATGGTTCAGCCTGTGCAGTCTCCTTCCCTCACTTTGCTCTCTTCGAAGACTTGCGTGCTGAAAATGCATCCGTTCAAGAGTTCCTCTCATTACGTACACAGATTGAGGGATTTTTGGGTCAGCCATGGAAGGTTGTCGACGGCTTGATTCTGCATAATAACCGCGTCCATGTACTGCAATCTTCACCGTCCCTTCAGTCCATCTTGCGCGCAGCACATACAGCTGGTCATGAAGGGGTACAGAAGACTTTACATCGTCTGCGGGCTGATTTCCATGTCCCACTTGATCGCAAACTTGTAGAGGATTTCGTCCGCTCATGCCAGATTTGCCAACGCAATAAGACCGTCCAGCCCCATCCAGCCGATCTCCTGCAGCCGTTGGCAGTTCCTACGCGGATTTGGGATGATATCTCTATGGATTTTGTGGAGGGCTTACCACGCGTTAATGGCAAATCAGTCATCCTTACGGTGGTTGACCGTTTTTCTAAATATGCACACTTCATCCCATTGGCTCACCCCTATACTGCCAATTCAGTAGCCAGAGTATTCTTCGATGAGGTGGTCCGTCTTCATGAGGTTCCCTGCTCGATTGTTAGTGACCGCGATCCAATGTTTACAAGTACTTTCTAGTCCGAGCTCTTCCGTTTGACAGGTACTAAGCTTCATTTAAGCTCCGCTTTTCATCCACAATCTGATGGCCAGTCAGAGGTTACCAACAAGATCATTACAATGCATCTCCATTGCCTCACGGGGGATCGGCCGAGACAATGGGTTCGTTGGTTTTCATGGGCCGAATACTACTACAACACGTCGTTCCAAACATCATTGCGAGAGACACCCTTTAAAGTGGTATATGGCCGAGACCCTCCGACGCTTCGACCACACTCACCCATGTCTACTCGCTTACAAGCCGTTGATTAGCTTCTTTTGGAAAGGGACCAATTGATTGTTGACATCAAGGACCGCCTCCTTCTCGCTCAACAGCATCACAAGCAAGCTTATGATTCCACACATAGAGAAGTCTCTTTCGATATTGGGCAATGGGTCTGGCTTCGTCTTCACCACCTATCAATGGTAACCGCAAGTTGGCTCCTCGCTACTACGGGCCCTATCAAATCTTGGACAAAATTGGGAAGGTGGCGTATCGCCTTCAGTTACCGGCTAAAGCTCGTATCCATGATGTGTTTCATGTGAATTTACTCAAGCCATATTATGGCGACCCCCAACTCAACCACCCGCTTTGCCCGCACTTCACCACGGTCGTACTGCTCCAGCGCCACATCATGTGATTAAGACCAGATTGACTAATGTGGTGCGTGAGATTTTAGTGCATTGGGAAGGTCTGCCAGCCTCTAAGGCGACATGGGAGTCTCCAGAGCTATTTCGTCGCCAACATCCATCATTTCAGCTCGAGGACGAGCTGTTTGTGGAGGAAGGGAGTAATGTCAGGGCTAGACGCTTTGGACAAGTCTACACGAGGAATCAAGCAAGGCGATATACATTCTCTGAGGAACTTGGGTTAGAAGTTGTGTTTAGAAGTGAGTCGGAATTAGTATTTCAGTCAGTTAAGTAATAGGATTTGGATTCGAATTAGGATTCAACTGTAAACCTTGGCTTAGCTGAGGACCCTCCTCTATATATAAAGGGGAGAGGTATTTGAATAAAGCAAGAAGAAATTACCCAATTTTGTGCCCTTCTAAATTCGACCACTTTGCAAACCCTAGCTATGGTCCGACCGCCTATCTTCGATGCCCGACCGCCCACCTCTTTAGGTCGACCGCCGTCTCTCCGGCAAGACTCTTCTTCTTCCTCTTCCGTTGCCGTCCTCCAGCACGGCTCCTCCTACCTCTTCCAATACCCAGCTACCTGCAGCACATACATACAATCTGAGACCAAGGCGTGACATGAGTCCTCAAACTTTAATAGTTTATGGTTCAATTAGTTCTTTACTCCATTCTTAATCTTTCTAATATGGGGCTTTATGTTTCACACTTTATCTTTTAGTGGATTGGTGGAAATCAAACGGTAGCCTAGATATCCCATTACAAAAAGTTGCGAAACACACTGTTGGTCTTTGTTGTTCCTCATCCGGTTGTGAACGCAATTAGAGTACATTTGAGTTTGTAAGTATTAAGTAAAGCAAACAAAAGTTCATTAATTATGTGCTGCATTTTTTCAATTTTGGCTGTTTATGATTCATACTTTCATTTATGGGCTATTTTTGTTTCCATTTTGTAGCTCCATACCAAGAATAAGAACAAGTTTGAGTTTAAAAGATTGAATGATTTGGTTTATATCTCATATAACAAAAAGATTGCATCTAGATTTCAAAGACTTAGTTAACAAGATAACAAATCCAACCCTTTGTTTCTAGAAGAGTTCTAATGGGATAATAAGTAAGTCGACAAGGATGCCGCATCAGCTGAACAAGTGCATGCTAGTGAGGATGATCTTCTATGGTCGCATGTTGATAAGACTCTCAATGCAACATCCTCGCTTCGTGGGTGCAATTGTCCTAAGAGAGCTTGTGTGGACGTGCATCTCTATCTGTTCGTGACCATGAGGAAGAAGATGTGATGGGGTGTGATGATGATGTTGACAACGAGTTTGGACAACCACTACCTTCTCATGAGTGGTGAAGAACGTGCTCAAATTGAGCTTGTGCATGGGAATGAGCTAGAGTTGGATGATGAATGAAAGACTACGATGAAAATAGAAGACTTTTGAGTTATTTTATCATGTGATGCACTCATGCTACTGTCACATTTTGTCTCTTATGTTGTGTCTTGTGTGGACTGTGGATGTCTACTTATGGAGTATGGACCTTGTTATGTTAATGTTATTTGCTATTATGGATCTTGTTATTAAGTGTTTTATTTTATGTCAGTTGACTTAGTTCTCTAATATAATTGCTCCAATCAAGATAATTGCTTTAGCTAATGCGGCATTTTTTCATTGACAGACTGGCAGGTGAACCTTCCTGACCGATTTGATATATATAGCTTGGGCCGCATATTCTTAAAAATGGTATGTAGTATACCTACCTATTAATTTGTGCTATTATATTGTATGATTATTTAATTTTCGGTCACATAAGATATTACTTGTATTTATTACTACCGTCTAACTATCACTATGGCGGGCACCTAGTCAACTAGGTGTCCAGGCGCTCTAGGCTCGCCGCGACTTGCCGGAGCCATGACAACCTTGTGTATCGGTATGTTTCAAGGTTACCAGGAACTATCCTTTTGTTAGTTTATTCCTCATCCTCGTGAACAATTCATCAAACAAATGCTGGAACAAGCAAGTCCAAGTCGAGAAGTAGTTGTGAATAGTTGACCACAATTATACATATATATTAGGAGTGTTCATATCCCTTTCGATGGTCCGACATTATGTTAACCATTCCATTTTTGAGGCCCAGGCATCCAATTATTGACTAGTGCCTGTGTCAGCAGCCTGACACGACTCTTGAGGCAGTGGGGACCAGGGAAAACAACTTCGGTTTAAAAAAATTTCGGACCCCTCCGAGAAATACGAAATTCGGTGATTTCGAAATTTTCGTAATTTTTTCGGAACAATTCTGTCGAAATATTCAAAAATACAATTTGAATTCAAGAAATGCAAATATATTCAAAAAATTTGAATTCAAGAAATGCACATATTGGACGAGGAAGATGAAGAACAACGCGTTCTTGGTGGGCAGCAGGTCGGGCGCCCTTGGGCCGTTCACAAAGCTTCAGACCGAGATCTGCGGCAGCGGCAACACGGAGCCACGGACAACACGTCGCCGGAGCACGTAGCGTCACGCGATGGCGCATCCGTCGCCTCCCCCTTCTCCCGCCACCACATCCGCCGCAACAGTAGGAGCAAGCGGCGGGACAAGGAGGGAGGCGGCAACTGGGGCAAGCGGCGGGACAAAGGCGGTGGCAGGGCAAGCAACGGGAGAAGGGGAGGCAGCGGCAGGGCAAGCGACGGGAGAAGGGGAAGAAGGGGCGAGCGGCAGCGAGTGAGGGTTAGGGATTGCTTGCGAGTGAGGGTTCGGTTCGGGAGTGACACTGTGGCAGGCTAATAGATGGTGGGCCGGTGGGTTGGCCCAACCGACCGAAAAAATTGAAAACAGGCCGAATTTTTAACTGGATTGGGCATTTTCCGGAGTGGGTCGAGAAAACCAAAATTCGGTGAATTTCGCGAAATTTCGCGAATTTCGACCCGAAATTGTTATCCCTAGTTGGGACAGGACTTGGCGATTATACTAAAAGTAAATTCTGTAAGGGAAATATGGATTTATGACATAGGAAGGGAAATGTCTATTGTGAAAATTTTGCAGGCGGACCAAATAAATATATATCTCCTAACATCAATAATACTCAGTACAAGAATATATGACGTTTTTAACATCGGCATGGTGTTTTTGACATCGGCATTGTCTCCAATATCCAACTTTGACCATTACTTTTCATATGAATATGTTAGTAAAAAATACAAAACTATTATATTATGAAAATTTTTATCATGACAAATCTAATGATACCATTCTCACATGACCAATCTAAAAAGTTTTTTTATATATTACTAGTCAAAGTTAGAGAAGTTTGACTACATGCTTTCTAAAATGTCATATATTTCTGAACGGAGGGAGTAGTTCTTAAAAGCCAATAAACAATAACAAGATCAACAGTGTTACTTAAGTTACTTGCAAAGTATAAAAAATTGCAAGTTTTACAAGAAACTATTCAAAACAAATTTGCCCTTCTGCCAGGTATTTGAAATGGAAATGACAATAAAAATTCCATATTCATAGCTGAATAGTTTCATATTTAAATTTTAAATTTGAAGAAAACCTGAAATGCTAGATATAAGTCTCCTTTCGCAAACTTCAAGCTGTCAACAGAACTTTGTCTTGTCAACTCCACAGCATGTGCTAGGGCTTGAACATCAACCTGATATTCAGATATTAAAAGCTGGTACACATAGCATAGCATATAGTTAAATAATTACCAAGAGGTGCTTGCCTCGTCAAATGGCGGTGCTTCTAGTGAACATTCCTGAGGAACAGCAGGTGGATCACGATCCTCAAAGAGCAGACGCTCAGTCAGATCAGATATAGGTGATGAAATTCCTTGGCGCAAGCAAAATACTTTGTGAATGCTTTTCAAAATGTTGCAAGATTGTCAGAATGGTGTGGGAAAGTAGCCTAACCAACTATATTAGGAAGGACAAGATAATGATGTGATATATAAGGTACCTTATTAAGTATCTTAAGGTCATCGAGAGAGTAGGGTCATAAGCATGTAAATGAGCTCTTAACATGGACGATAGCAACCCAGCAAGTTCAAATCTCCTCTTTACAGACCACTGTAGAGCAAAACATTTCAAGGAAGAAATAGGTCATATCTGAAATAATAATAGCTTTAATACGGACAATAAAAAGTGCTAAAAGATGTAAAATAGCAAACTCTGAGATTAGAAAATAGAAGTTATACAAAGCAACAAACATAGTACTTAATAACAAGAGCAGGTACAAGAGTAATGCAGTATGAACAGCAAAATGTCAATGAACTAAAGGACAATCAAAAGCTACTTCAACTATGGAGAATTTAAATAATTAAGAACCCTTACTCTCCATGGAAAATTCCCTCTTGAATCTATTTATTGTTGAAATGTACTTCTAAATCACTATTTAAAGAAGTAAATATGCTCGAACAGAATGCTAAGAAGTCTTAACAATTAAGATATCCTTGTATCCTTGCGATTATTCTTCTGTTGAAAAGCTCACAAAGCATAATATGGCAATAGAGAGTTGTACATACCTCATTGGCGACTGGGGAAGATTGATCATCTTTGTCATATATCAATACCAGCAGTATATGCTTGAACTCCTCATAAGCTTCCTTCAGAGCATATGAACATACCAACATTCAGTAGGCAAGATCCAAAAAAACACAAATAAACTTTAGCGAACATGCATGAAAAATAGAATACATGTGCATATTCAGGTGTCCTAAATTTTCATCTAAATAGATAGGAACTGAACGATAGTATGGTTATTGTTTGCAGGGGCTATTGTTTTCAGTAGGCAAGATTCAAACAAACACAAATAAACTTTAATGAAAATGCATTTTACGTGTGCATATTCAGGTGTCCTAAATTTTCCTCTAAATAGATAGGAACGGAAAGATAGTATGTTTATTGTTTGCAGGTGTTATTGTTTTCTTTGAAACAAGTAAAAGTGCACCTCCCTTTACTGCCTAAATGACATTGAACCTCCTCCCCACTTTGACTGATATCTGTTCATGTTTCCATAGCCACGCATTGATCATACGTTTGCATGTTCTTTTGCAGCAATATCACAGGTTATTTTGCATTAACGATATGTGTTAGTTTGGCCCCAACATATGCATCCCCATACTAACATGCATGGTGTGCACCAAGATGGTTCCGACAGTCTTTTTCAGATAAGTTCAACAACAGTGCATAATAACTCCCTACTACTGAAGTAAAGATGTGTTTAATAGGAAAAGTAAAGCTATAGGACCAAGTCTTTTCCCATCAAGCGAAGACCCCCTCCAAAAGATGCAACCTAGCTCTTGCACTTCAAGTATGCAATTTAATAGATCTATCCCCACCTCAACCAGCTTATTATATCATGAGATGCTTGCAGATTTCTGCAAGGACAGGTGACATCTATTTGGGAAAAAAAACTTGGTCCTGTAGCATTATTTTGCTGTTAAGTACATCATTACTTCAGTAGTAGAGTTATTACGACATCGTCATATCGGGTTATTTTCTTGTAACAGATACAACAATATGCCGTCAATATGCCGTGTTTGAAGCATTGGTGCAGCACAAGTCAAATCAACTGATGGAATAAAGAGCCATTTTTAGAACTTCTATGGTCATGAATTTTAGTATGTTATGAGCTGATGAATGACAAGCCAAATCTGTCCATCTCAAGGTACTGGGTCTTCAAATATAAGGAAACTAACCATGTCACACATGATGAACAGACAAGCCAAATCTGTCCATCTCAAGGTACTGGGTCTTCAAATATAAGGAAACTAACCATGTCACACATGATGAACAGATAGCACCACACTGGATGGGGGTCAGAATCCCAACTTTTAGCATTTGCCATACCCTGCTCTTTTGGTTTTTATATGTATGCCCCTCTAATAGATTTGAAATTTGCCCTCCCCAGGCTAGAACAGGAAAAAACAGGAACTAATGATACCAGTGTGTGTTCTACATGTAGGCAAAAGGAAGTACAGATGAACTTAACGAAAGTAATAATGGGAGCTCTTCCTGGCTTATCATTCCAATATATTTGTTCCCAATTTCCCATAAAAAATATAGTTGCTTCCAATGAAAGAAGACCAGATCGATCTTTCAACGACGAGATTCCACAGGATACCACTTTTAGCTGTGCAACTGATTGAAGTCTTACAGTTCTTTCACATGGAAGAAGATCCAGTATCAGATGGGCATATCTTCAACAACCCTTAAAGAGTAACTCCAAAAACACACCAGCATTATCACCCCTTTGTGAAAATAACACCACGTGTTGACTATCAGTCTGAAAATACAAACCCTTACCAACTTAGTTCTTATTCTCAAAAAAAATGTTAGCTACTACAGTTAGCCCTGTACTAAATAAGCCTAATGAAGGGCAACAACGTGGGTTTACATCCTTCAAACCTCCAAAAATAGCAAAGAATTAGCACCTAGAATTCAAAATTGCTTAGCAATAAATTGTGAAATAAAAAAGAAACCATTCATAATGGAGTATTAAATTTATTGTTTGAGGAACCACTGTTAGCCATGTCAAGGTACAACACAATCCATGGCAGCACTAAAAGAGGACTATCCTGAAATCAGAGTATTGAGAAATTGTCCACTAGCTTTCCAATAAAGCACCAACCATTTTTGTAAACAAGTACCTTGTATTTTTTATCCCATAACTTGTCCAGTAAGGGTTATAACCCTAAGTCAGTCCCAATAACCAATATCAGTGATAGGCATTGTTCTAAACATTAGCTGCTATGACCTAGATAGCAGCCGCTATAAAGGCAGTGGTGGGTCTACCACAATGATATATGCGTATCACAGTGGTATAATTTAGTGGTTGAGCGGGCCGGCGATTTAGTGGTTAAGTGAGCCTTGAAATGCAAAAGCAGCCTTGATTGTGTCCCCAAAGCCAAAGAAATCCCATATTCTTTCATCTGTCTTCCTTTCATCCTGTGAAAGTTCAAACCAGTAGTGACTAACCCTTAGCAATATGTCCACATATGAAAGAATATATTGCACGTACCACTGTTTATATATTATTTCAATTGTTAAACCTTTTACAGGGCACTTTCAAGGCCACGTACCACAATATTGCTACAAGGTGGGGTGGCCACTCGCTAACCATCGACCGCTAGGCGCTATTTCGAACATTGGTAACAAGGGATCCTTACCACCCCTAAACCATTTCCCCCTGATTTACTAATACAAACCACAACTACTGTTTCAAAACATTATGGTACCCAATCATTTATTCCCCTCATACAGTACTAACTGGGATTTCCTTCAGTATCAGTTACACTTTAATGACTTCATCAAATACTCCACATGCAGATACTCGCTGCTACGACACTCAATAAGAAGCAGTTGTGCTCGAACAAAATGCTAAAATACCCAAAAAAAAATCTTTCAAGACATTTCCATCAAAATTAGCACAATGTGTAAATGTAACACATGCATATGAAAAAGAAAGGCTATCTTCCGCTGCATGAAGCAAGATAATAACATAATGATCTGCTATGTACACGTAAATTTAACCCTACAAGAATCATAATACGCATTCGCATCACACTACTAAGCAGCATAAGAAATTATAATTATGTGCATGCATTCACCTCTACATTCAATAACAGAATCTATTGTGCTCACATCATAGCAACCGTGTCATGCACATATGAAGAAATGCTTATGTCAACCAACAGCGAATCCGACAACTCGCACGAATTAGCAACCGTTCAGGCACCACTCATATGATCCAATAGCTTAAACATGCAGACTAGTATACCCAATGAAAAACCATTCCACTAACATTGGACACACACAGGGCATGCTGCGAACCACCCATGAAGGTCCAGTATATAGTTACAACACCAAATTCACATCACATTAGGCCCAAACACCCTGAAAGGGGAGTTGTTACATTAGGTTCAGGCTAGAGGGGAATCGAAGCAACACTCACCGGATAGGCGTCGAGGGCACAGGGTGCGAGTGCCGTGCGGAGGCAGTCCAGCGCCGCCTTCGTGCCCGCCTCCGTGCCCCTCCTCACCAACTCCACGAATCTCTGCACCACCACACAAATTCATATCTCGCGCGCGCGCGAGTAGACACACAAAGGGGGACTAAGGATTGGTACGGTACCTGCTTGTGGAGGTGGAAGAGGAGGCGGTGGTCGAGGAGCGCGGCGGGGGCGTGGGCGCGGAGGATCGCGAGGGCGTCGTCGACGTCGCCGGCCTCGAGCGCGCGGCGGGCGCGGCGGATGAGGATGCGCGACCGGTAGGACGAGCACGAGGAGGTGGAGGGGGATGAGGAGGAGGTGGCGGTCGTGGTGGAGGAGGAGGAGGACGGGGAGGAGGGTGGCGACGGGGAGGCGGGGGACGACGAGGCGGTCGGATCTGGCGAAGTCGAGGACAAGGGCGTCGAGCGCGTCCCAGTTCACCGGCGGCGGATACTGCGGCGGGGTGGCGGTGGAGGAGGTGGCGAGTCCATCGCCGGCGAGCAGAGGCGGTGGCGGTGGCGTGGGGCTACGGGGAACGGGTGGGGATGGGAAGTCGGGATGAAGTCGGCGGAAGGGTAGGGAGGGTACGGTGCTTACGTGTAGCGAAAATGAGGTGTGATAAGTTGATACGCATCTAGAATTGACGAAAGATTAGTCTCTTCTTTTGCACTTCCGCCTTTGCGATTTTAGGTTCACAAAAAATCGAAATAGATGAACGATTTAAATCGAATTTTTAAATAGTTTTTACATTTAAAATTATGTACGTCAATCATATCAATGTCTCTATCATTTACTGTCGTTTCAAAAAGATATAGATACAAGTCATAGACATAACCAAAAACTATAAACCATATAAAAAAAGATCATAAGCGTATTGGAACTCAGTTAAGTTATGTTTCTCTTTCTTTTTTACACAATTCTTATCATAAAAAACTATATTTCTTATGGCAAATTAATTGCCCCTATAACTAGTCTAAACAACCCCTCTAACACTTAGTAAAATATTGGTGAAAAAAGTGTGTGATAAAAACATGCACTTAGTAATGATTTTGCATGGATCCTTAAAAGCATTATTGTATTTTCGGAAAGGGTTACTTCTGTTTGTTGGTCTCACTGGTCACTGCATTTACCGATCTCCATCTTAAGTGCTTACCTTTTCTAGAACAAGACATTGATCACAACAAATATATATAAGATGTAGACATTATATTAGCAAAGTAACCTGCCACTAACCATTAATTTAGTATTGAAGTACATATAAGCCTGCTTTAAAAGGTGCTACGTAGGAATTTTGCTGAGGTGGAAGAAAGAAAAAGAGGAGAGAGAAGGAGATCAACTGTAATTCTATAAATAGTTGAAATGCGAGAAAATAGTATGCTATAGATAGCTTACGTGCCATTGTATCAATGTTGTCTATATTTTACAAACAGCTCATTATAGAGAACTTGAAAATAACCTATTATAGAATGTGTCTTTAATATCATCTACAGATGATATAAAATGATATTATAGACATCAGTTATCTGTATCACTGCACATACTCTAAAACAAACCATCCTATGGAATAACTGCTACTACTCTTACCACAATTCATACAATAAAAAAAAGCAGAAAAAATAGCAGCAGTAGCTAGCTTGGCTTTCATGCTGCCGTGAATGCATGTACGTGTTGGGCCTCGGCCTTTTAACTGCTTGATTGTCTCCCAACTCTTCTCCTTTCCCTTTCCAAATTCCTCTGCTCTTTGCTTTTCCTTTAACAAATTAAATAAAATCTCATCGACTGAGCTAACTGATTATATGTAATATACTAGTTTTTAGTGCCTTTTTAAAGTTTTTAAAGCTTAATATGAATTTTTAGAAATTATAAAAAGGTTTAATATGAACAAAATAAAAATAAATTAAATAAAAACAGTTCTATTTGAGTTCCTTGTGTTGCAAGGAATTTTTTCGTTATTTTTTTGAATTTTTTTAGTTTATTTTCTATTTCTTTGAACTCAATTTGAAATATCTCAATTTCTAGAAATCAGAAATTCCATAAAATTCCAAAAGCCTCCGTGGGCCAAAATCCATCTTCAGGCCCATACCCCTTCTCCTGTCCTAGTCCACTTCACGTCGCCTCGGCCCGCCTTCTTGTCCTTTTTCCGAAGCCTACCATCTCCTGCTCGATCCAGCCCGTAGCTCTGCCACTTGTAACCTCTGCGTGCGCCCTGCATGCCTTCTTTCCGCGTCGACACCGCCATGTGGGGCCACCTTGTCAGGTCCATCTACCCCGAGCTGGATTCTCCTCCGTGTCCATCCCGACGCCGTCATCCTCGCCTTGGTGTGCACGTCTCAGACTCCCATGATATATGAAGTAGAAGTATCGACACATTAGAAGGGCCTCTTAATTTGACTAAAGTCTTTCATTTCTCAGTAAAATAGAAGCAGTGAACATCAATCTAATTCTTTCTGAAACCTAAATTTTTAGACCAATCCACATATTAAGGGATGAAAGTAAGCAATCCACAAATCAAAATAGTACAAGCAGAACCTTGAGTAGTTAGTGCTAAAGTACAATAGTAACCTCCGAAATGCTATATAATTGGGACTGTCATAATATCTCAGAAACCTGCATTGCAAATACGTTCAGTTTAGACCACAAGAGCATATTATATGACTACTAAAACAAATGATAGCGTATTTTACATGTATTGGCATCTCTGCAATGAGCAAACCACTGGTTTCTTCCAGACCCTTCAGAGTAGCTACCTTGCCACCAACCACCATGTTAATTAGGGCTGTGCATAAAAAAACCGAACCGAAAAAATCAGACCATAAAAACCGAAACGAACCGTTCAACTCGGTTTGACCGGTTTTCAGTATTTGGTTCGGTTTTTTATATTTTGGGTTTTTTTGGGTGTTCGGTTTTTTCGGGAAAACCCGATTAAAAACCGAAAAAACCGAAACTTCGTGGGTACTACCTAGGGATGGCAATCGGGCGCGGCGGGTACGGGTAGTGCTCGCCCATACCCGCACCGCGACCCGATTACGCCACGGGTATACCCGCGAAGGATTACGGGTAAAAAACATCGCCCATACCCGTCGCCCGCGGGTACTCGTCGCCCGCGGGCATACCCGTTTACCCGCGAACTGAGTACATCATATTCAAACATCACCAATGCATCATACATTCAATCTCATGCGACAGACTTTCACATTATCTCATGCGACAGTCATCAAAATCAAGTCAGTAGATACTTCTGCCAAAAAATCTGTTGTATACAGAGGATATACAGAGGATTTTACTAAGTCAGCATATTCATATTAAGAAAATATACAGAGGAATGGCAGATCAACAAAGGACTTTGAGTAAATTTACTAAGTCAGCATATTCATATTAAGAAAATTTACTAAGTTAGCATACTCAATCACAACAAGCTTCAGGGCTTTCTGGACTACATTGGAATGGCAGATCAACCGACATGTCACTAACATTCAAGAAACATGCAAGTAAACTGAAAGCTACAAAGGAGACAAACAAATCCCTGCTTCATGTTACTCTAATAGTCACTAATTGAGTCCATTTGTACCTTGGAGAACCACAGAACACAACGGTTTTAAATGTGGGCTGCCTGCAACATGATCCTTTGATGTTGAATTTATGCTCTGCTTAGCCTGGAGACGAAATGGAAATTGCTATATTATGAAGTGTAGTTTTGTGAATGCAAAGAACACTGTTAATCTGTTATACCTGGAGGACGGCGGCGGCAGGGCGGCGGCTCGATCTAGAGGACGGCGGGCGGTCGGCGGTTGGATCCGCGTCTCGGCGGGTGGGGGTGGCGGCGGGGCGGCTCGATCCGGAGGACGGCGGCGGTGGGGCGGCGGCTAGATCCGGCGTCTCGGCGGGTGGGGCGGCGGTGGGGACGGTGGCTCGATCCGGAGGACGGCGGCGGGCGGTGGTTGGATCCGACGTCTCGGCGGGTGGAGAGGACGGCGGCGGGCGGCGGCTCGATCTGGAGGACGGCGGCGGTTGGATCCGGCGTCTTGGTGGTGGGGGCTGCGGCGGGCGATCGGAGGACGGCGGTGGCTAGATCCGGCGTCTTGGGCCTCTCGGCGGGTGGGAGTGGGGACCGGAGAGGAAGCGTGGGTGGGTGACCGAACGAGTGCGATCGAACGGCAGAGTTGAATGGGTGGGGGACTAGGGGCGTGGGGCGGCGGCTGGAGTCGGGACTCGGGAGTTGAGTGGATCACTGGAGTACTAGACTCGATAGTTAGGGTTAGGGTTTGTTAGATGACGGGTAAACGGGCGAGACGGGTACGGGTAGAGCTAACTCATACCCGTACCCGTTTACCCGATGGGCAGATATTTCCCCTATTTTCATACCCGTGGGTACAAAATACATCCCATACCCGACTCCATTAGGGTATTTACCCACAGGTACACGGGTAAACGGGCACAATTGTCATCCCTAGTCCTACCCCATACCGGTTGCCGAATCAGGCCTGCTAACGCCAGTTGTAGCACAGAGAAGGCCTAGAGGCCGCCTACCACAAAAAAACGCCTAAATGCGCGAGAACATCATTTCAAATAAATGATAAGAGTATGCTGCTAAATACCAAACGTTCACATGTAAGACATCAGAGTTGGGAGTTGAGGCTGAATAATTTAGCTTGGCTTCCAGGCACAACACAAGATGAATTCATATGTGCCAAGATTGGTAATTTGCATTGGCTACAATATATAGTGCAACTTCAGAATATATAGAAGAGAATTGATGAAAGTATCATACAGGAAGCAGTAGGCTTGCCTGAGTTGATCTTTCAGAGACAAAAGCGACCATCTACAATGACACGAGACAACCTCATGGGCAAAATGGGTGTTTTACCGTCCGTGGTGACGGCTTGGTAGTATATATTCTAGCGTCTACCTGTCTCATTAGTCACTATATTGTTTGCAATTTACGTTAACTTTGGTAAATATGGTATTTACCGATACCGCACCGAAATAAATTGGAATTTACCAATATCGAACCGTATTTTCAAAAATATTGTATACTACCGAACTAACAATACCGTACTTATCGTATATACCGTATTTACCGAACCAATTTTACTGAACTAACCGAATGCACCGTCCTAATGTTAATCACGATTCCATCTACATCATAGCCATCAGCTACAGCAATGCTCACTAGAAATGGATCAATCGATATTTTTTTAACGTACCTGCCGCGAAGCATGCTGACATACGTCTGAAGTAAGATTCCTGGAAAACTCAAATTGAAACGTCAGTTCAAACAAAATGTTTTAAAAATTAAAACTGGCGGCGCTCAAAAAACTGCATGATAGAACTGAGAGATAAAATTCACGGCAGTCAGCTCATGTTGTTTGGTTCAAAAAAGTACCAAAGGTAACAAACTCCATGAATTGATGTAAGTAGCTCGCAAAAGTAAATTCATAGCAGGGTGCATAGACAATCAAGAGAACGTGAAACAATGCTCACATCAGGGACAGAAAAGTAGGACAACTTGGGACCTTTGGCTACAGAACAATATTTGTAATTGCATACTGGACCTTGTAACTGGTATAATATGCAATAGGCTCGATAGTGTAGAAAAATATACCGATGTAAATATATCAATGCACCCTCATCCTTTATAAGTATTAAGGGGTAGAATGAGGATTTCTCATTCTACCTCACTCATGTACATAAACCCCTAGGAGGAATAGGAGGAGTGGCATCCTCTCATTCTTACCAACTCTCCTATATATCTGGCTCTCTTATTCCTCTTCTATGAGTCCTCTTTTTTACTGTTTGACACATAACCACAACACATAACTATAATTCGTAGATGCAGGTATCCAATCATATCCACGCTTTTATCGAAGAATTGAACAAATATGTTGTGTTCTCAAAAAAGTATAACTCCGCTCTGATTGCCAATTGCCAATACAACCACATAGTATCACTAAACAGAACATATCAATTTGCACCCAAATTGAGCATACTAGTGGTGACAACAACACAAAGGGGAGGTTGGCAACAGCAGCACAGACGATATCAAGCTCATCTTGGGACGAAACGCATATGGCTATCGGCAGCGCGCCGCGACGATCAGCGAAAACGCCGAGGAGCTCCAGCAGCGTCCTCTGCACCACAGACACCAGCATAGGTTCACAAGAATCCAAATTTGATTCGATTCGCTTGATGTGGCTGATTAATAGGCGCGGTTATCGTCTGAGAGGAATCCAAAAATGCACGGCAACAAGGACGGCGGAGCCAAGCATACCGTCTTGAACTGGAGCCGGTCGACGGCAAGGTATAAGTGGCGGCCGGAGCTGAGGACGAAGAGGAGGATATGCCGAGTGGGTTGGTTGGTTAGTAAGACGTAATGCACAGGTGGGTGCGAAGATTGGTTCTGGGGATTCTGTTTCTCACCTGGGGTGGTGGGATGGGGTCGCGGCAGGGGAGGTCGGAGACGGCAGCGTGTCGGGGAAGTTGGTGCCGGTTGCGGCTGCCGGAGACAACATCGCGGCCGGAGGGGAAACCGAAATAGGGGAATATTCCTCAGCAACAGCCGCACAACTAGGGTGCAAATGGATTGAGTTAATCACATCCATCCGATATCGAATTCGACTTGTACCGAAACCGGAAAGAAAATAGAAAATCCGGATAGATTGGATACCGGAACCGGATACTACGTGTCAGATTCGATACCGGAATCGGAACAGCAAATATCTAATCGAATTACTTCGGTATCCGAATATTCGGATAATATCCGACCGAGGTAATTGATCTTTTGCCACACCTTTCATTGCATTTGATGATTTGCCCTATGATGTCTCAATGACATGTGGGTCTAAGGCCCACATGTCAATGAGACAAATAGGGCAAATTATCAAATTCCATATTTATGTATGGGGCAAATGCTCCAATCTCCCTATCCGACCGGATATCCGAAACCCAATAACCTAAATCAAAATCCCTAAGACTCTAACCGGCAATCGGCGGCCTCCAGCTCCAG
Source organism: Bonia amplexicaulis (assembly GCA_036346245.1). Classification (NCBI taxonomy): domain Eukaryota; kingdom Viridiplantae; phylum Streptophyta; class Magnoliopsida; order Poales; family Poaceae; genus Bonia; species Bonia amplexicaulis. Next base: position 9,344,703 of record CM070762.1, read on the forward strand.
CCCTCCGCTCACCTGCTCCTCTCGTCTCGTCTATCGTCTCGGCGATCCGATCCCCATCAGGCCATCCTCCCCTGCTCGGCTGCTCCCCATCCAGATCCGGAGATCCCCATCCTCCCCATCCTCTTCCTCTGGCGCCGCCGCTCCGATGCCGCCAACTACCACCTCCAGCCCCAGCCCCTCCAGGTACCCCCCGCTCTTCGCGGTCCCCATCTCTCCCTCCACATGATACGCCCAATCTCTTCCACTGCCTACAGCTAGCTAGCTAATCCCTTGCAAATCTCGCCGTGTATTGCGCTCCAGGAGGAACGGGTGGTGCGTGGCGGCGCTGCGGCGCGCCGCATGCGTCGAAGGCCGGCCGCGAGTTCGTCCGCCGCTACCACAAGCCGCGATGCTAGTACAACAGCGAAAAGCCCCTATCTTTTCCTTCGATTGAATCCAGTCTGTATTAACCCGAGCTATCTCCTCACCAATTTCGGTTGTGCATTTGCAGAGGACGATGCCGAGAGCGACGAGGAGGAGGTCCAGGAGGATCAATATGTCCCCAAAGCCTCCAAGAAGAAGGAGAAGAAAAGCAAGAGTGAGACGCGCAGCGTCAGGTTGGTTATCACGTAGGAGGCCATGCTTTTCAATTCTGCAAGCACTTCTTATACTTACAGGCTATCAAAGGTTGCATTATTTTAGGACATTGCTATTCAGTTAAATCCTTGAACTGCAATTTTCGCTACCTGAGCATACATAAATTGTTCCTCTACAATGTCATTGTGTCACAATATTGTTGGAAATAAACCTGACCGGTGTGTGCTCCGAGTCAGAACGCGTGCGTGCGTGTGTGTGTTCGACGTATGTGCGTCGAGGTTTAGGTGCAGGCTGATCGAGTCCAGAGGCCAAGTCGTTGCCGGTTGAGCGCATGAAGGAGCACGCCATGCGAGAAGGATGGAGACCCGTTCATGCGGAGGAGTATGTGGCTCACGAACGCGTGAAACCAGGTCGTCCAGGCTGCCATGCGTACGTGCGCGTGAAGCTCGCGAAGTGGGTGCGTGGGCGCTGCATCGCCGTGGGTATAAACTGGCCGTGTAGGCTCGTGTTTTAGAGTGTCCCGAGTCGTGTATTTGAATAATAGAAGCCAAGATACAGGCGTTCGTCGCCAGGAAATTATATTTTGTCTACTGTTCATCTTCTACCTCCATCCGCGAGAGTTAGAGTGACTCGTTTCCAACATTTGGTATCAGAGCTAGTTGAGGCGGCACAGCAACACGCCATCGACACTGTGAAGATGAGCACCAGCGACAAGGCCGCTCGGGGCGTCGGGAAGGAGCGGCGTGATCGGCGGCGTGATGGAGCTCCGTCTTGACGAGCGAACTACCACGAGTGGGCGCTCGTGATGCAAGTCAACACGGAGGCATGGAGCTCGGGATGCGTGGAGGCGGGCAAGGCCGAGCGCGCCAGGATCGGCGGGCGTTGGCCGTCATCTTGCGGCGGTGCCACCGGGCAAGGCCGGTCTCGCCGTGAAGAAGACCGCCAAGGAGGCTTGGGAGGCGGTCAAGTCGAGGCGGATGGGGACTCGCGTGCAAGAGGCCAAGCGCAAAGACCTCCTCAGCGATTCGAACGCGGCGTTCAAGGGCGGTGAGGCGATCGGCGACTTCGCCGTGCGGATTGGCTCCCTCGCCATGGGCTGCGCGAGCTGGGGAGAAGATGGAGGCGTGTCATGAAGAAAATCTTGCGGGTTGTCTTGGCGAGGTACAATCAGATCGCGTGCTCCATCGAGATGTTCGCAGATTTGAAGACGATGTCGCTCGAGGAGCTCGTCGGGAGGTTGCGCATGGCGGAGGAGCGCTGCAGCGGCGGCGAGGTGGCTGCGGACAGCGCCGGGCTGCTGCTGCTCACGGAGGAGCAGTGGGAGGCTCGCCGGCGCGAACGTTGTGGCAAGGAGCGCACGCACAGCCGCAGTACGCGCCGTGGCGACGGCGAGAAGAGCGGAGGCCGTAGCGGCGGCCAGGAAGACCCCGACGACGACGGCGGCGGGAGCAGCGTCGCATCGGTAGCGGCGGCGTCGACGCAGCTCCGGAAAAGGCAAGTGCTTCAACTGTGGTGAGCGCGGCCACTTCTCGAGGGAGTGCACCAAGCCGAGGGAAGGAGGCGCTGTTTGGCGACGCCGCCGACGGCGGCGACGCTCAGAGAGGCGCGCGTGGCGAGTTCGAGTTTAGGAGGAGATTGTTGAAATAAACCGACCGGTGTGTGCTCCGAGTCGAACGATGTGCGTGCGTGTGTGTGTTCGGACGTATGTGCGTCGAGGTTTAGGTGCGGTGATCGAGTCCGAGGCCAAGTCGTTGCGGTTGGCGCATGCGAGAGCACGCCATGCGAGAAGGATGGAGACCCGTTCATGCGGAGGAGTATGTGGCTCACGAACGCGTGAAACCAGGTCGTCCAGGCTGCCATGCGTACGTGCGCGTGAAGATCGCGAAGTGGGTGCGTGGGCGCTGCATCGCCGTGGGTATAAACTGGCCGTGTAGGCTCGTGTTTTAGAGTGTCCCGAGTCATGTATTTGAATAATAGAAGCCAAGATACAGGCGTTCGTCGCCGGGAAAATATATTTTGTCTACTGTTCATCTTCTACCTCCGTCCGCGAGAGTTAGAGTGACTCGTTTCCAACAAATATGCTTTCAGCTCCCAACGCTCGTTAGTTAGCATGATTCTTTCATCTTAGACTATGTTCTTAGTATAAGATGACTGATTGCATATTTTATGGCAGTCCAAATTCCAAAATCTCTGCGTTTTTGTTTTCTTAATGCACATGAGTTTTTGCCAATTTGATTGTTCATCTCAGGATGGAGTACAGAACGGAAGTGCATTTTTTCCTTTAATTTACTTTCCTGGTTGTACTGATATCTGTTAAAGAACACATTTTCACACTAAAGAAACGGTCTACTTGCAAGGCTGAAGAAGCTGCACGGGATTCAAGGAAGACTAAACAAGATCGTTATGCGGAAATGAGGAGGAAGAAGGACGAGGAGCGTGAGATCCAAGAGAGATTAATGGTTGGAGATTGTTTAACTGCTGATTGTTCTGTTTGATGCTGTTATGTAATCAACTCTCATGCTAAGTTGCTTATATTGCTTTAGAAAGAAGAAGTTAGGGCACGGAAAGCCAAGGAGGAGGAGGCTGCTGCTCTGGAATTTGAGAAATGGAAAGGGGCTTTTTCAGTTGATGCTGAAGGTACTACAGAGAGCGAGACACAAGATGATGGCCAGGGTTTGCTCCACAATTTTGTGGAATACATCAAGGTACATTGTTCTTTTGTGGATGTAGTCCAGTGTTACATTCTAGCGTATGTGGATGATTCATTATTTGACAAATTCAAGTCTTTACTTTTGCTATCATGAATGTAATACCTTGAACTTAATCTGTATTATATAGTTGGCATGATTTCTTTGTCAAAGCTGACAGCCAAATAAATTTATCGCCTTTGTATACTACAAGATAGGTTGGAAAGCTGTTTTTCACAGTAATTTGCTGTTGTTAATGTTATGATAACCAAAATTGTACTACATGAGGATTTTAACCCTAGGAGATGAACTTTAGATGGACTTGTACCCAACAACTCTCATCCATACACTAAGAGGTGGTTCTCAGTCACTTTCATCGATCATTTCAATTGGTTTAGGACTTACATACATGCAGTTCGAGGCTATCCTGTTCGAGGCTCTTCCTTAATTTTAATGAGAAGACACTATTGAAAATGTTCCTTTTTGTATGTCTGTGTTATCCGCATATATTATCCGCTTCCGATCCGTAACTGATATATATCCGCCCCATTGATATCATATTCGAAACTCCGAATATTCCGAATTCGTATTCGTATGCGGTCTAACCGTATCCGACTTCGAATCCGGAGAAAAAATATGGGTTAGGATACGGTTTAAGCAATATCCGTTCGAATCCGATCCAATTGCACCCCTACACGCAACACAACGTCTGACCGAGAAACAAAGAACCGATGAGACGGCCCAAACTCGACTTAGAGCCCATGGGCCGCTGTCATGTTCCGATCCGCTGGTGTCAGTTGTGTTGTGTGTGGGCTGACAAGTGGGGCTAAAGAGAGTGTGTGTGGATTAGTGGAGGCTTATGGGTCGATTCTTTTGGGCTATAGTTTATAGCTTTTACTTTGTGGCTTTTGATTTCTGACAGTTCGTGAGAGCGAGTACGAAGAGAGAAACAGTCGTATACAATATTGGTCGATATAGCTAAAGTCGGTACAGTATCAACTATAATCGACTTGTAGACCCCGTCTTGCAAAAACACATTATTTGAAACCTAGTTACTGTAGCAAAAATGAAAAGCCAAAAGCAACAAGCCCATTCGAACCCACCCTATATATGCCTGGACTTGTACTCAGAGGAGGGCTGCACAGACAAAAGACCCATTCATCTTCTCTCTTTGTATTTGTTCTTCCAATCCCTAAATCCTTTACTGATTCTACACTGAATTCCCTGCTCTTCCTATTCTAAATTCCATCTCTTTTTCTCTCAGAACCTATTGTATCATAAGGAATATGATAAATTGGTATCAGAGTCGGTTGCCCACCAGCTATTTGATGGAATGTCGATTCTTCGTGTCGCCGTGAGCCACCTGCTCTACCAGGTGACCGAGGAGTTGTTTCACCAGGTCTTCGACTCATTCGATGCTAAGGTGTTCGTGCTCGAGAGGTCAAATCGTGTTTGGGTGCTCGCCTTCTTCTGGTCAGTTCATGAAGAAACACAAGCTCAAGAAGCCTTACATGGGCGATGCATCTACGACAACTACTATTGGCTAGATATCCAGCACGTGCTATTGTCTCCCACTGACAGCATCGTGGTGACACTCGCAAGGTATTCGATGGGGAGTCTCGACCACAACTCTCATATGCCAATGGCAGCATCCACTCCAGTGGTGTCTACTCCCTCGCCAGCAGCCACCCCGGCTGCAACGGTACGAGACACTACTACCAGTAACCTCGGCTCCACGATGCTCACCAGGTGTTTGACACTAGGACCGAACCACGACACCAACGCGTCGATGGCCATGACTACAACGGCACCGTCACTCACGTCCTTGACCCCTCGGCAGCTGCAACAATGACTTCCTTTGCCACCAGAGCTTGGGAAGACGAGCGTGACAAGCTCAAGGAACTAGCTCTCAAGGAGACATCGGAGGAGCCAAAGGAGTTAGCCCAGGAGTGGTGCGAGAGGATGCTCACCATGCTGAACCGCCTGATCGAGGGCAATGTGATGCCAACCTTGATTCTAGCACACCGGCTGCAGCTAGATCAACTTGTGAGAAGGAGCACTATGATTCGAATGAGCTTGTTGTTGTTGTTCCGTCCATGCCAAGCAAGGGCACATGCTAGAGCGTCGTCAAGTGGGTGTCACGGGTGCGCATCATTCATCGCCCGGTGCGCTGGGTCATGAGGAGCAAGCATGACGGCTCTAGTCATAAGGGTGAGGTCTCAGACATTAAGGAAGACAAGGCTACAGATGAGGATGTCCTCAACTTCGAGCTCAAGCATGCTGCCAAGCTCGACAACAAGCAACCCGCAAATGTGTTCGAGGAAATGCCCCTCAAGGTTGGAGGGATGGAGGGCAAGACCGACTAGTTGTTATGGAGTGAGGAAGGAGATGACTGATCAACACAACATTGGCAGACTCTGGTCCTGGTTCTGACCAAGTGGTGTTCATAGAAATGTCACCAAATGACAAGCCATAAGAGTGCATATCACAAGAACAACTCAAGGTGTGGCTCCAATCGGTTACAGGGATGGGCTCTTCGACTATGGTGAATGAGTTGTGCTCAGCCCCTGTGAGTGAGTGGTGCAAGAACAGACCACCATGGCTTTCACAGCTGTGTGGCGCGCATGCCATGGTCGTGAGCGACAACGGGTGCACACTCAAGCTAGGTGTTGATCAAGAAACTCGCTACATCGACGACAACGGGTGGCTAATTCTAGATTGGAAAAACAATGATGCATAACAAGTGTTTGAGGAAACGCCGCCATTGGGAAGAAGTGCTTTTAGTACTTGGAAATATGGAATTGATTGGGCTTGCTTAGTGTTTGACAAATTGCAGCCATTTGGAGAAGAGGAGGTTCTAGTTTCGGAAAGGAACAGAAACTGACCACTAAGAACCAGTTACTACCTTGGCCTTTCCCTTTTCTAGCAATGGCAATACATGTCAGAGTGATTTTAGTTGGTTCAATGCATACCTTCAGCTTCTAGCTTTCCCTTTTCTAACTTTAGTTTATTTTGTCTTTTTAGCTTTTTCAGCTTTTTTTGCCTTTTCTTTTTTCCCTTATTTCTTTGTATTTTCTGTGACGATATAACAGGTTTTTTATTTTTTAATTGAATAATTCAGAAAAAAAACTAATAATCGTTACAGTGCAATTTTAGCCAAAAATCAACAAGCAAAGCCACAATCTAGAAGTTTAAACTCTTTGGAGTGGGCCCTTCCCTTAGGTGGGCTTCAAACCCATCCTTGAAAGGCTAGCTCAGCCCGAAGCCTGGCTTGAGGCCTGTAAATCCATTTTTTGGAACTTTGTTTTTCAAAAATATTATTTTTTTTTTGTCTTTGTCGGGTATTTTTCAGGCTTTGGAGGCCCGTAAGCTGAAGTTTGGGCTCAAGCTCAAAAAAATGGGGCCGGGCCGCTCATGAACAGGTCTAGTACCAACTAGTTCATGTATAGAGCGGATAAACAAAAGAAAACTGGAATAGGGTACAATACAATCCTATCCTAGTATCCTTTTACCAAGGACTACTCGACCTGTGAGAATCTTATCTCTTGACTCTTCTAAAACTAGGTGAAGCTACACCACCGGCGTACGCCACACGTTAGTCATCGAGATTCGGACTTTTAACTACACCCTACATCCGCTTTTAGTCATCTTATGTTATTAATCAGAAACAAGAAGCTACGTAAGCAAATCAACCTAGGTCTCCCACGCGCTAAGGTCTAGAAAATCTCCACTCACATCTGAATGCCAATTTTTTCAGTTTGCTCTGTCCGTGATAAGCTAATATATTTTTAATTTTTAATTTTTTTAAATTTAATTATGTCAAATAAGCCACCTTAAACTACAGTGTAATTTTAGTCAGTTACAGTACAATTTTAGCTATAAGTTAATATTTTTCAGTCCAACCAAGTAGGGCAAGTAACCCTTTGATGCTTATACATCACAATCACTCGGCATTTGTCAACAGATTTTTCAGTAACTGACAACGACTGTTCAGTGGCCACGGGAACCACAGCCATGATTCGTGCTTTTCCCTCTTGTTTCTTTTCCGTCCATATTTTGATATGCAATTATTCGTGTTTTATTCGATATGATCTTCAATACATGTACATACTACATACTCTCTTCATCATCTCAATGTGATTAAAAACTACAGCTACACATATACGAAATTGCATGTACCTGTACATATATCAAGCGTACGGTTGATCGATATAGCGTGCATGCAATGCGTGGCAAACTAGTAACTACATCCAGGTATTCTTGGTTCTGTGCGTGTCGTGTTTACTACAGATACTGCTTGGCTAAAACCCGGCCCCGAAGCTTGTCCGATTCATCATTTTCAGAAACTCCTCTAGGTCGATCTCACCATCGCCTGCATATGCGTACAGTAATTAACGGAAAACTCTAAGGAGTAATTACTATTGCGTTAAGCAATCCTTCTGACTAGGGCCTGATATCATATTGAGTTTTATGCATCAACCGATGCACGGAGGAAGGAGGATTTGCTCAGTACCGTTTTCATCCGCGGCATCTATCATCTCCCTGACCTCGTCGAGCGTGAAGCGCTCGCCAGTCTCGATGGCCAGCCGCTGGATATCGACATCAGATATCTTCCCCTGGAACAGAAACAGAAAGTTGTATGCATGCATCATCTGCAGATACACAATCGCAAGATTGCAGTTCTGAAGGCGAAACGAGCTATTTTAACCAATCAATTACGTTCTTGTCCTGGTCGATGATCTGGAATGCCTTCATGAGCTCGTCCCTGGCGTCCCTCTCGCCCATCTTGTCGGTCATCATGTGCACGAACTCGTCGAAGTCGATCGTGCCGCTGCCGTCCTTATCCACCTCCGCGATCATCTGGTTGATTTGCTGCAAAACACATGAGAAGAAACGTGGTATCTGAACATCCATGAGCTCCAAGAACTGTCCTGCTAATCTGCACGATGCTACCATGCGGCTGTTTGCATCTTCTGAGTAGATTTAAAAGATCACAACCTGTGGTGTCAGCTCAAACCCCAAGGCTCTGCAAAGACAACAACGTATGAATCAGTAGCTGCTTGATTAGAAATTACAGGGAGTCAGAAAGGAAAATAAAAAAGGAACATTACACAGTCACGCATACCTCATTGCAACATTCAGCTCCCTTGCATCAATAGTGCCTGCATAAATGCAAAGAGAAATGAGCAATCCAATTCCATGGCTGAATTTACTGATTATATCCATATCCAAGAGGGGGCATCGACGCATCGTCAGAATTCAGTAAGAAGTGCGTATGTACCGGAGCCATCGGTGTCGAAGAGATCAAACGCTTCTTTGATCTCCTTCCTCTTCTGCGCCGTCAAGCGCTTGCGGCGGCCTTTGTCCTTCCTGTAACCGGAGGCAGAAGAAGGCTCGTAGCCCATGAAAGCGCTTGCCTGCATGGCAAAATTCAGGGCTCAGCAAGCGTGGTTTTGGTTTAAGTACTACTCTCCAGTCTCCACAACAAATTTTCTACACCGGTTTTAAAAATTATTTGTTTTAAAACTGTCACAATTCACAAACAGCCCAATTTGGATATTTTTTCATGTATATATTCATGTGAAGACTGCTGGTCTTTAGCACCATGTGACTGAATAGGTTCTAGCAAAAATTAGGTCACTCTGTTCCATCTTCTGCTTTGTGTAATCAGTTTATTCAGGATCAACCAAGCACTCAAGTGAACTAAAAAAGAAATTAACCGAAGTAGAGTGTTCAGAACAGACTGTCTCTAGGAGAATCAAGCAGAGTTAATCTGGTCTCTCCTGTCAGGTCCAAATGAACTAACTGGACATCTCCGAACACAAACATAGCCAAGTGCCTAAGCAACCAAACTTGGCAGCATCCAATCGAGGAACCGAACTCTTTCTCATGAAGCAGTAACAAAACTACAGTGGAAAACTAAAGAACAACTCAATTTCTTCAACTAAAACTACTCATATCATTAACCTGGCAAGTAGCCGGGAGAAAAAGCAGAAACCGAGCTAGAACAACAAAAGCAATCCTAGAATTCAACAATCACAAGATAATTTTCGTCAGGTTATCTGCATACCATTTGGAGACAACTGGAGCCGGTGCCTGCCCTGAGAGACGAACAGAAGCAGAGTTTTGGACTTTTGGTCAGACTGGCAGTTTCTTCCGGTACACACTGTTTTGTTGAAGAAAGTGGGAGAAGAAATGCTTGAGAGAATAATGGTTTCTGACTGGTGCTAACGAATGGAGATGGAGCAGTGTAAAGTAGAGAGGGAGGGGAGAAGGAAAAAGACGGGAGGGAAAGCGATAGAAAGGATATACAGAGCTCCAGGGAAGTGCGCACCAACACGACACACTCTATTCACAGAATGTCAGCATCCAGTTCTCGGGGGGTCTAGAACAATTTGATGTGGAGACGAAGGCGATTTTGATTTTGTTTTACCGTTATGTCTTGTTTAGAAGTTTAAAATTTCTGACCTATCTTTATGGATGAGTCGGAATTTGAATTAAAATCCTAATCCATCTATAGAGATAGGTCGGAGATTTTGAGTTTCTAAACAAAGCCTTAAAGACCTCGGAAGGAACGAGAGGGATTTCGTGCAAATTATACTGCTTCATGTGAAATTCTCAAGAAATTTATACGAACTTTCTATGTTTTAAAGCGTACACTAACTCGTTTTTGCTTTATATTATCAAAAATTGTAAAAATATAGCACCTCCTGATGGGCTGGGATGCTCTGCACCGATTAATGCTTATAGTTGTACATTGCCTTGGGATGTGAAATGCTCGGATGCGTCCTACCATTTTGATTTCAGGGGCTGTCTTGTGGTGCAGAAAACGGTAGCGCCATGCATCATTAGACTCCATTATCGCTTACGGCTTTGACACGGAACGGGCTAGGCGCAACAGGCGGCAGCTGCTGCTGCTGCCTGCGGCTAATGCTGCAGAAGAAGACATGATTCTTCTTGGTATGATTCTGACAGCGATGAGGTGTAACAGCGACAATTAGTTGCTGTGAGATTATATGGAGATTAATTCGTGGTTGTGATTGTAAGCGAGGATTTTTTGTCTAACAGTGATAAGTAATTGACCTTTGCATTAGAGTTTATGTATAGGTTGAGTTTGATTTTTGATGTTTGTGCATAAGTTGACTCTCTTTCTGTGCCTCTTACGACTTATGGTCGGCAGGCTTTACGACTTCTGTCTACGACTTTGTGGTCAACGGCCAGACTTACGACTTGGTGGTCGGCAGTCGGAATTACGACTTGGTAGTCGGCAGCCGATTTTACGATTTGGTGGTCGGTAGAGGCTTTTATGACTTAGTGGTCGGCAGAGGATCTTACGACTTGATGGTCGTAGCTTTTGCTGGTCGATAGTCGTAACTTTGCCAGCACGTGATCGATAGTCGTAGCCTGCAGTCGATAGTTGTAGCTCTGCCTGGCCGTGGTCGATAGTTGTAGGTTACTGCCTGGTTGTGATTGGCAGTCGTAAGTTGTGTTGTTGATAGTCGTAGCTTCTGCTGAATGTGAGCGATAGTCGTAGCGATCATTGTGGTAGTCGTAGCCGATGTGTGTAGTGGTCGTAGCGATCTGTGCAGTGATCGTAACGCTCTGCATGTGTGATCGATAGTCGTAGTTTGTGGTCTTGATGGTCGTAGCAAGTTGCGTGGTGTTCGTAGCGGTTTTGTGTGTGGTCGTAGACTACTGGAAGGACCTTCTGGGCTACGAGTACCTCATTTCTTGTGCATCCGAATACTCACAAGTCATATTAGACCAGTCGGGGGACTGAGGTTGTTTACTGGATCATTGATATTCTGATCAAGGTTGTTCACTGGAATGCATTTTGATTGTGCAAATTGATGATCTTTGTGTATCATGCGGTGCTATGTGATGGTTTGTTTGTTGGTGTTGGTTGCAGGACTTCGGAGCTAGGTCATGCTGAGGCGTAGGAAGACCGGGACAAGGCACAGGGAGGTGTTGAGGTCCAGAATGGTCAGGGAGACACCGAAGATGATCGAGGCTGGTGAGGTGGCTGCAAACCGGGACGACGAGGAACTGGAGCGGGAGCTATCAGAGGTGGATATGACGGACAACGGCGAGGTGGACCGGGACTAGGCTCAAGGAGGAGTTGAGGTCTAGACAATCAAGGAGGTCGGGTGCCGTCATGTGCGAGGAGAAGTATGTGATGCGCAAAGTAACTTGGGTCGTTTGCAAGCGATGATGGTTCGGTGGGATCCAGACGCGTGAAAGGCTTGATGATAAGTCATTGGGGTCACATGTAAGCTGCTTTGAGAAGCGTGCATGAGTAAAACCCGGTGTTAAGTGGGGTTAACGGGTTATCCCCGGTTTGGGCTAATGCTAGGATTCATTAGATCTAGGGTTCACTTGTGAGACTATAAAAAGGAGAGGGGAGGCAAGAGCTAGTGTTGAGCAGGTTGGCCAAGCCTTGGTGGCTAGTGCTTCTCCCTCACATGGGAGTTACGTTAGAGAGTGGGTGTGGCTCTAGGCTTAGAGCTTGGTCCTCTCTAGGGGAATGGTTGTAAAATCATTCATCTAAGCAATACATCAATCTTCGATCTACATTTTGTGTATCTTTTCTCTGTTTGAGTTTGTTTGGCTTCGATTTGGTTCTTCCTCTGCGTTCTCCATTCTGTTCCTCTCTCTTCTTGATTTGGATGTTTCTGTCTTGTTGATCTGGAGGTTTTCTTGGCTTGATCTCGTTGAAGCTCTGAATCACAGTGACAGGTGGGAATACAACCAAAGCCATCTTGGCTCTTTGACCCACGAGCGATTCTGATCAACGACTTCAGTTCTTGAACTCAATTCTTGTGCGCTTGATCAAATCGCAAAAAGGTCTCAACTTGGTTAATAGGTTTTCAATTCAAGACTGGAACAACCTTGTGAGACCTTTAGCAATTTACGTACAAGTTTCACGACCATTTGATCTTTTAATCAAAAGATATGTGGATTTTAGATCTTGCGGTCATGCGGTGCTCTGTTCTTCTGAATCTTTACGACCGCTCTCAGTTTCAACCACGGTCAAGACTCAGATCGTTTCACGTATGATTTTGACCGCACTTGTTTTCGATTGCTCGATGGTCGTAGATCTCGTGGTCATGTTTTAAGATCTAGTGGTCATGCGCCTCCTCTGGTACTTATAGTCGTTTATAACCACGTCTGTTTTCGTTCGATCAATGGTCGTAGATCTCTCGGTCACATTCTGATCTGTTACGACCATGTACTGGTTTTCGATTGCTCGTATTTTCTGTCTGTACTTTGGTCATCGACTACGGTGGTGTCAACCACATATTGGTCTTCGACCACGTAGTTTGCGATCACGTCGGTCTTTGACAGCGCTGGTTTCAGACCACTCATTGCTCCTGAACTACGCTGGTCTTTCGACCGCACATTGGACATGGACAACATTGGTATTAACCACGTTAGTCTTCGACAACGTTAGCATTTGACCACGTTAGTCTTCGACAACGTTAGCGTTTGACCACGTTGGTTTCGACCACGCTGGTTTCGACCACGTTGGTTACGATCACGTTGGCTTCGATCACGTTGTCTACTTCGACCACGTTGTCTGTCTTTCGATCACGTTGTCTGAATTTCAACTACGTTGCTTTTCTCTACTGACTGTTTGCGTTCAGTTTGGCTGTCTTGTGCTTTCCATCCAATAGTCATTAACAACCATGTTGTGTTTTCGTCGAGTGGTCGTAATTCGACCACATTGTTCTCTGATCTGGTCGTACGGAGTTCTGTGTTTCTCTGATTTCAAGTAGGCCTTGTATACTAAGCTTCATAACTTTGTAGTTATTGGAGAAAAATGAATATGTGAATATTTAGAGGAAAAATCTCTAGGCACCATTCATCTCCTCTCTGTTGCCTGTCCAGTCCTACAGTGTGCCTGTCAAGTCCTACAGTTGCAGTGCAAAAGGCAGGCATGTTTGACTCGAAAGTTTAGACAAATGAACCCCATCAACACTGAAGCATATGAATCCACCGGGAATAAAGCCATGCTGATTAATCCAGTTTAATACTCTTCATGCATCAATCATTAGGGGATGCGATTATGAAGAAACATTAGTAAATGCTACTTGGCGGCCAAATCTTCATGGACCCAGGTAAAGACTGGCCCAGCCCGTCAAATGCTCATGGACTAGTTCATCAAAATGAAACCTACGATCAATTTCAGCTGCAAGCCCTGGTCTTTCCAGGCACATTAGGGTGTGTTGGGCCTAAGGATCTCTCTGCTTCCATGCTTTGACTTTTTAGGAAGGGGAGCGGAGGCTTGAACGAGTGACCTCTCTTTTCTTTAACAAAAAAAAAATTAGCTGACCACCACAAGCTGATCGAGCAAGCTACGTGTTACTTTAAAATTGAGGTCCAGGTAATTAAAATCACGAAAAGGCTAGCATACGGACGCAAGCTTTACTTCGTTTTCAATTGGACACGTCCATGTGTAGCTCGATACGATACTCGTGCGATCATGGCCGTCCAATCATGCGAGGAGCATTTGCTACTTACTCTTCTTCATTTTCTCGAACTGTTGACACACTAGCACCGTAGCCACTTTTTCTATCAAATTTAGCTTTCAAACGTTCATTTTTATAAATCTAGCCTACTCTGTAAGCTCGATAGTTGAGACAGACAATACGTATCACCTGTCGTACTACAGTAGACCTACTGAGCCACCAGAAATCGGCATGTAATTAATTAGCATTAATTAATCATGATTAGCACATTAATCATGATTAGCACTAATTAGCATTAATTAATCATAATTAGCACAAATTAAGCACCATATTGCATAATTAGTGCTAGTTAAGCATAATTAGTGCCGAGTTTGAGGGTGCTAGTTTTGCAAAAACGGACGTCTATCGACCAAATTTGAAAAAAGGTAGCTATAATGTCAGATGTGTCAACAATTCCATTTTCTCCACTGACTTCCTCTTCTTGTTCACCCATATCATCATTGCGTGTCCATGTAATCCCACTTGCACAATGCCTCCCATGCCGATGGTCGAGCCCTGTCTACGCCTGATCCTCTCCTTCCGGCTCCATCAGCAAATCACACTGTAACTTCCCGATTTTTTGCTCTAATGTAAAACGGCATAAATTTTCATAAAACCTTGGCCGCATGTTTGGAGTTGTCAAACATTTTGTGAGAATTCAAAAACTCAAATTTGAATTCAAATTTAATTTAACATTTCAAATAAAGATTGAAAACATTTTCTCCCCTCTCGGTTTGGGCCCAAACCTAACCGTTGGCCTTTTTTCTCCTCTTCCCCTCTTCTCCTTTCCTTCCTTCCCCCTTAGCCCTCTCTCTCGCACTCACTTATTGGTGGACCCTAGTCCCACCTACTAGGCTGAGAAGAGGAAGGCATTGTGCATCTTCCTCCTAACGTTACCTCTCTCACGCACTCACGCAGCCACCTGTATGCACACGCACCGCTCGACTCAGTGCCATCATCTCTCTCTTACCTCATGCACACCCCGTCGTGAACTTGTCAATCACAATGTTGTCCATGTCAAGCCGGTTTCACGTGTGCAATCATGAGATATCGTGCCTAAGATTGCCTCCACATTGCCACACTCATTCTCCTTCTCCTCCCTATTTAAACCACGCCCGAGTGCGTCAAACTCTTTGGTCGCTCCCTTTTTGCAGTTCCCCCAACTTTCCCCCTCTTTTCCATTCCAGGTGGAGGGGAATTTGATCTGCATTGGTCATCTTCTCCAATTCCAGCCGCCGGCTTCACCCATCGATTCTGACCGCTGGGGTGAGCTTTCGCAGTCAATTTCTTATGAGTTGTGGTCGCCTCAACCTCTTGCCTCTGTTGTTCACCTCCTGCCTCAACCACAAGGAGGACGAAACACCGCTGTCATCCGTAGAGCAGGTCGGAGCACGCTGACACCATTGCCACCCCTTCCAGTGAGCTTCAACCCCAATGCCCACGTCCATCTTGTTTGCCTTCGCTCGTTGTTGCTAATGCTCCTCTCCTCCTTAGATGCAGTGGCCCAGAGACATCGAAGCATGCCTTTATCTCTATCGTTGGCCTGGAGCATGCACATACCTTGCCGTTGTAGAATCTCCTTCCTTCCTTGGACTCCGAGTAAGCCCTCATGTCCATGTGTCCCTTTTAGTACTAAATTTGGTTAGATAGCCAATGGTACGCCTAGAGGACTATAGCATCGCTGTAGCGTAGCACCTTGCCACACCACCGTCGGTCACCATGGAGGGCATGGCATGCTGCACCATCTAAAGCACCGTCGGTAGGGATAGGACCGCCTTGTTATGTAGATACTCAAGACCCACTTTGTTTGATGATCAAACAGTAATTTATAGTTGTCATTGTGCAATGTCGCTTCTCTGCTTGGTAGTAGTAGGCTGCGGACTCAAGGCATCCCTGGCCACACCGTTGCTGCCGTAGTGTTAGCCGGGACTGCTACATCCCATTTGGATGTTGCCAAAGCTCGTCATGGCTCCCTGTCGCGGGCACTGACCTCGTTATGAGTTGGCTATGGTGTCCAGGCCGAGCCCTCTATTTGCGAGCACGCTGTCAAATGGCAAACCCTCTCTGCTCCTGCCCTAGCATCCGTCTGGGTCAGTTCTGTCCTGTCTGTCAAGAAGCGGGTTGGGGTCCAGATCTGTGCTGCCACACTACCACGTACTCCATGACTTTCTCGTAAATATTTTTACTGTCAGTCGTGAACTGAAAGTATTTTTACTGTCATTCACAAGAAACTTTACTGTCAGTTACAAGTAATTTTACTATCAAAACACCCATACACACTCGGAAGAATACATTAATTGTAACACAGGTAATTTTACTGTCATTCTTATACAGTTTTATTACATTACGATAAGAGAGTTACTATATCTTCTGAGTAGACTTAACCTCGAGAAGTGAGTACTGTGTGTACCGATCAGCCCACCGTACCAAGGTATCCGTCTAGACACGACACGGCTAGTTATGTTGGGTCAGTACAGTCCATTTACTGTTTATATCGTATGTACCTCGATCGGACCTGATACGATTAGGCCGTTTGGCTAGTAGTCATCCAGACAGAAAGGTACAACACCGTGACGGGACGCGTCCTATGTGGGTAGGACCACGGGGGTGGAGCCTTTTTTCTGAGCCCTCCATTCGCTGATACCACACCCAGTACGCATCGGGCTGCTTCTTCCCCTCTCCAGCCACTTCCGGCCCCTCCGGCACTTCTGTTCTACCCCCAACTACGGTTTGGTTAGTAGTAGTGCTAGTGCTAGTGCTAGTGCTAGTGCTAGTAGTTCTTAATTATGCTTCGCTGTACATTATTCAAACTTTGGCCGGTCAAGTTCTTGCTTAATTGCCCCCCTGTCTGGTTGATTCTTCTTTTAATTTTTGGTATCTGCATGTGTTTCTAGCTATTTCCCTTTTGGATCTTGATGTCCCGACGGCGATACAACAGCTTCTCTGTTCATGCAGATGAGGTTTAATTAGTTGATCTCTTCCTCTCTCGGTTTGGTTGTTCAATATGTGTTTTTTTTTTGGGTGGGGGGGTTAAATTTTGGCGTGCCAATGACGATTACGGAGCTATCTATGGTGAATTATAGATGAATGTGCTTGCGCACGGCTAGTGTGTAGCTCTGGTGAGGAACGCATGCATCAATGTTTTTCGGTAGTCTATCGAACTTTCCTGCCAGTTTTTTGTTCTTGTAAATTTTTTGGTGTTTGTGTGTTTTGTCAAGAACCAGATGTGGATTTTTTTGTTTAATTATGGCGTGCCATAATCGAAAAGCTTGGGTGAATTTTGGATAGAACGTGCTTGCGCACGACCAGAGTGCGGCTCCGGTGATATGCCTTCCTTATGCAATTCATCTGAAGCATGCGTGGTTTCTTTTTCCTTTTTGGCTATAGTTGTCAGTTTTTATCTCAGAATCATGGCGTTTGTGTCACATGTTTGTGTATGGATCTCTTGCTGTTACATGAGCGGTTTATTTGTTGCATGCAAATCTAATGAACTGAGATTAATTTTCCCCGTGGCACGTCTCGCCTCACAAATTTGGATGCAAGGTCTTAACTTTCCCTTAAGAATTTGATTCTGTTGTTCAGTTGAGTGCCAATGGTATCATGTGGTCGTCACTAATTTGAGTTGGACCAATTTGATTGCTCTTGCGGGAGCCTGGTTCTTGTGCAAAAGTATGCAGCATCTATGCTGTTTGATGCGAGCCATCTTATTGTAAGGCTAATTCTCATCTGATTACGTTCCCTGAAGCAAATTAACATGAAGAGATAACGAATTTTTTTTATTCGTAGCAATATACCGTATTATAAGAGTGCACAACACAGTGCAACAGGTATGCATGATCTCATTGGTTCTCCAAACCAAACACTACCTAAGGAACAAGTGAACAAGTTTGCAACTGCAACTCCATGACTTGATTCCTCACCAATCTAAAATTCAGCAGGTGTTACATATCGGGGCATCAGAAATTCAGAATAGTTTGTTGTAGGGTCTACAGTTCTTAGACTATCATATTCACTGGAGCAACCAAAAGTATTTTAACTCTGATTCTAAAGGAACATTTGCTAAGTCACTTTGCGCCTCTGTTTGCTCAGTGACGCGTTTTTTTTTCCCAGCAGCTTCTTACTTTCTTGATACTCTTTTTAATTCTTGAAGAAATGTTTAACAAGAAGAGAAGTATGAAGGGATATTGTTTGCCTCTCACAGATCGATCGACACGTAGAGAAGAAGGAACAGGAGGAAAGCAAGGAGAGACAGCGATAGGATTATAGGAACGCATAGCTCCCAAGAAGTCTTGCCTATTTCTGCGCCATGCAAAATGGCAAATCACCACGTCTTAAGGTTCAAGGGTAGCTTTCTGCTAATTGCCGGTTAGACCTACTCACTACTTACGGCTTCGACAAGAAACATGCTTCTGATTGGGTGCAATGATTGAGTCACCAAGACGTACATAAGTGACAGGACAAGAAACAAGAAACCACATAGCTTCACCTTGCTCATACACACTGTCGGACCTGATATGGTAGTCAGAGGAGGTAAATAATGTTTTTAAATTTAATCTCCTATAAGTATTCCAAAATTTTCACTCTACAAGTTATAGAAAGCAAAGAAGATCAGTTTTACCTTCCAACAAAGCATTCATAAAAACGCGAAAGCAAATGGAGTACAACTCCTCAAAGCCGGTCTAACCGCTATGAGGAATCGATTAGACCGGCCAAGTGGTTTGACGACTGGCCTGACTAGACTCCGGTAGACCGCAAGTCTAAGGCCGGTCTGACCACACCCTTGATCACAGACTGGAAATCAACCCGAGCCAAAACCAAAAGTGGTGCAATCTCCAAAATATATCTTCAAATGATATGAAACTTTGCATACACCGTACTGAGGATCTCAGGAACCTAATCCATCCAAAGATCGCAGAGATCTTAGGTAAAGTTCCAACATTTCCTCAAGATAAATAAGATTGCACTAAAACCAAGCAAACCTTAAGAACTTGATATATGACTTGCTCGTGTGTTCAAGATGGCTCTACATGAGTTTCCATATGTCACAGCAAGAAAGACCACCAAAAGATTCAAAACTAAGACCCTCATACAAGATTCTTTAAGAAGGACTCCAATCAAGCAAGAACCGGACAACATCAAAATCTTGCAGACTACAATGTCTAGATGGATGTGATTTGATCTACGTGAGTCATCACCATCACTTAAACATCCTTGGAGTGCAACAATATCAAGAGGAGAGAAGAGGCAAAGAACCAACAAGAACAAAAGTAAAATAACCAAGACAAGAACACTTTATGTAGGATGAATAAGGTTGATCAATTGCAACTTATAAATGTAAGTTTTACACTCACTCCAAAAACTTTCCCTCCAAAGAAGCATCTCGCTCTAAAACCCTAAAGAATGGATGGTTGGTTAGCTTTACTCAACATGCCTCTAACCTCCCACTCATATAGAAGGAGCAACCAGTTCACATCTAGTCTTAATAGATACTATCCATTACCACAAGTGAAAAAATCTGTTAATCCCACACACTCCGGATTTTACACACACGACTCATACATGCTTCTCAAAGTGCATAAGTCCAAACCCGCTAAGTAGCAAGCTTCCATCCACTTGATCTTTTCAGTATCTTCTTAATATAAACCGCTTTCTCAACGCCCTTTGAGCACCATGGTTTTGGTTTCATCACCGTTTTTGGTATTTTGCTTCTCCGCCAAAACACCAATGTTTTTGGTTTCATCACTGTTTTTGGTATTTTGCTTCTCCGCCAAAACACCATTGTTTTGACCGTGGACCTCACATTTTCTCCTAGCTATGGTTTTCTCTTCCATTGCAAGAAATTCCTATGCCTGCAATACATACGTTTACCAATGGCTCACGCATCGGCAAGTATCTCTGTGTCGGTTCCACCTGACCCCACCTCACTTGCGCTGACCACACTATTCGATAAATCGTTGCTCGGACCTTCTTTTCAGCTTCTCTTGTCTTCCCTGTGTCTTGCTTGACCTCAACTATCCCACCCGACTTCCTTGACCAAACATTAGCTTATCCACGAGTCTAGTCCCGGTCCACACCATCAACTATGATTGCCTTTAAGTTTCCCTGCACATCAAAGGCCAACAAATCATTTTTAGATACAAGTTCTTCATAATTTGACCCACGTTAGTTCAAACATGCTTAATGCACCATGAATATAAGGACTTAAAACTTCAAAACTTAACCCATGACCAAAATCCACAAATATCCAAAAACCCCTCAGATATTTTCAGACAAGACCAATCTGACCATCATTGAGCGGCTGGTCAAACTCCGACAACAGAGGAGCCTGTTAGACCATGGTACCATACCAGTCTGACCGCTCGGCCAATCCCGGTCGGACCGCGACCCATTAGCCAACACAACAATATATGTAGGCTTCAATACGGTCTGTACTTACAGACCACTAGTCCAAGCCTAAGCCCAAGCCCAAGCCCAAACCCAAACCCAAACCCGCCTCCTTGATTGTATCCACTATGCAAGACTCAAGTATTTCTGAATTACATTCACGGGTACAGAGATTCCAACGTCATATCCGGCAGGAGGAAATGTGCAATTCAGCTCTCCATCCATATCACAGGAACAAGCGAACAAGTGTGCAACTGCAACTCCATGACTTGATTCCTCACCAATCTAAAATTCAGCAGGTGTTACATATCGGGGCATCAGAAATTCAAAATATATTGTGGGGTCTACAATTCTTAGACTATCATATTCATAGGAGCAACCAAAAGTATTTTAACTCTGATACTAAAGGAACATATGCCGAGTCTCTTTGCACCTCTGTTTGCTCAGTAACACGTTTCCAGCAACTTCTTACTTTTTTTATACTCTTTTTAATTCTTGAAGAAATGTTTAATAAGAAGAAAATTATTGTTAGAGTTTGTAATCTTGTTTTCAGTTTGGTAGTGGTAGTCGTGTACGACTTGGTGGTGGTAGTCGTGTACGAATACGTCTCTATCGGAGTCAGAGTTCATGGTCGTAGTCGAGTACGACTTTGTGTCCGAGTCATAGATGAGTCTGCTTCATGGTCGAAGAGCAAGGTATAAAAAGGCAGGCCATTGTACCGAGAGGAGCAGAGCGGAGAGCACCAAGTCGACGAGATGTAGTCGCAGATGGCTGCCGGGAAGAGGGCGACCTGTGTGGTCGTAGGAGCAATGAGTGGAGGCGATATAGTCGCAGAGAAGGTGAAGAGCATGGAACGACTGCGCGTGGTCGTAGGCAGTCGGCGTGACCGCAGAACATAGAGCGACCAGTGTGGTCGTGGGCAATCAGCGTGATCGCACAGAAGAGAGGCGACCAGTGTGGTCGGAGGAGGCGACCAGCGTGGTCGTAGGTGATCGGCCTGGGCGACCGGCGTGGTCGTAGGCGATCGGTGCAGGCAACTGGTGTGGTCGCAAGCGGTCAGTGAGATCGCAGGAGTTCGCAGATGTGGTCGTAAAGGAGTGACGACCATGGTGAACAGAGGCTCGTAGACGTGGTCGTAAAGGAGTTTTGACCACGGTAAGAAGGAGGTCGCATACGTGGTCATAAAGGAGTTACGACCACGGCGATCGGGCGGAGGGCGTCCGCAGGAGCAGCAGACCTGGTCATAAAGGAGTTACGACCAAGCTGACGAGCGGAGATATCCGCTGGAGTAGAAGCTGTGGTCGTAAGGAGTTACGACCACAATCACAGAGCCGAAGACGGCAACAAGCGAAGGTGTTCGCAGTGCTTAAGACATGGTCATAAAGGAGTTACGACCACGGTCACAGAATTGAAGACGTGGTTGTAAGTCGTTACGACCACAGCGGGGAGACGTGGTTGTAAGTCGTTATGACCACAGCGGAGAGGCGTGGTCGTAAGTCGTTACGATCACAGCGGTCGACAGAATCACTGCGTGGTCGTAAGGAGCTACGATTACAGTGATCGACCGTGGTCGAAGGAAGTGCAGCGAGAAGCAATGAGCATGGTCGTAACTTCAACTAAACTTTATGATCATGTGGTTGAGGCAGCGAGGAGTGATCGAAGAGATCACAGTGTGGTCGTAACGACTGTCAGCGTGGTCGGTAAACCAGCAGAGTGGTCGTAGCGACACAAAAGATGGTCGTAGCCACTACAACGTGGTCGTACGGCTACAGGAGGTGGTCGTAGTGGCCAGAAGAAGATCGTAGAGATCCTGAAGAAGTCATAAATTATGAAGGGATATTGTTTGCCTCTCACAGATCAAACGGCACATAGAGAAGGAGCAGAAGGAAAGCAAGGAGAGACAGCGATAGGATTATAGGAATGTATAGCTCCAAGAAGTCTTGCCTACTTCTGCGCCATGCAAAATTGCAAATCACCACGTCTTAAGGTTCAACGGTAGCTTTCTGCTGATTGCCGGTTAGACCCGCTCACTACTTACGACTTTGACAAGAAACAGGCTTTTGATTGGCTGCAATGGTTGAGTCACCAAGATGTACACAAGTGACAGGACAAGAAACAAGAAACCACATAGCTTCAGCTTGCTCATACACACTGTCGGACCTGACACTAAATGATATCGTCAAATTTAACCTTCTATAAGTATTTTAAAACTTTCACTTTACTAGATATAGAAAGTTAGGAAGATCGGTTTAGCCTACCAACAAATCACTCACAAAGCACGAAAGCAAATAGAGTACAACTCCTCAGGGCGGTCTAACCGCTATGAGGAACAGGCTAGACCGGCCAAGCAGTCTGACCACTGGTGACGGCTGGAATGACTGGACTCCCAAAGGCCTAGTCCTCTTGTACCCCAAAGGCCTTCCTGATTTCAGCTATGACTCGGCTTGACACATCGGGGTCAAACATCCTTGGCAAATTTGCAGTCAGATCGACCTCGATTGATTTCAGTCTTACAATTTGGTCCCTCTTGAGCATGCTGTCTCTCTCGCTCTCTTCCATTTCTGAAGTGTGATCAGCACAACTATCAAGCCAAGTTTGAAGAACCTCCTTAGCAACTGTTGCCAGTTGACCATGCACTATCTCTTCCAAGGTACTCTCTCCTCCTTGTCCGCAGTCAATACTGATCAATATTGCTGTTGGTGAACAGGCACTGCGCACAAAGAGAGATGGTGATCGGTATGGACGGGCCTGTGGCAATTCTTCAATCTTTTCCCGTTGTTTGTCCAGCTGAGTCTTTTCATAGTACTTCTCTATGTATTCCGGGTGGAATGCAAGGTCTTTCCGTGGGAGCAGGTCCAGAACCACCACGATTGAAGTTGGGCTTCCTTGTATAAGCTCCATGAGGAAATGTGGAGCATCCGATGAGGCATTTAGGAAAATGAGAATGGATGTAATGTCGATCGCACCATTTGGGACTTTGCAGTGAAGTGAGGACTGCAACATGAAATCAATCTGTAGACAAGAAAAAATAGTTCAACTGCATTTGCAATATTGATCAGTAACAATCTCCACTGTTATACAAGATAACTAAGCTGTAAGCAATAAAGCAAGTGTTTATTAGTGAGAGTGTTCTCATGATTCTATTGCCATTGTGCCACTGTGATAGCAGTTTCAGATGGAGCTGTCAGCTGGAGGAATCAAGAATAGAAAATGATACAGAAGAGGGTTAATTGTTGCCACTTTGATTTCCAAAGTTTCACAACAATAGAAGTGAATTAAATTGACAATTGTTAATCTGAAATCCACGATTTTCTCTGAAGACTTGGATTATCAATCTTTGCTTCTATTAGCTTGCCAGTTCAACTTGATAGGACAATCACTAATAATTCAGAGACGGTTGTAGCAACTGCATGTTACTAAATAGTTGCATGATTTCCACATCCAGTTGTTAGAACGATGCATGCAAATGTGCAAACAAAAAAAAGCGGGAACCAACTTTTGTTACTTGTTACTCTACCTACTGTTTAGCCTAGAGCCACCCTTACCAGTAAGTCCCTACAAAATGCTGAGTTGTGAACACTTTTTTTTCATCTGATCGCAGATTCTCGGCTCGATTCTGCTGGTGTGTTTTGTCACTGAGCTTTCCTAATTCCTATCTTTGTGAGTGAATACTGTTTTTTTCATCTGATCTCCTCCGATTCGACTCACTTCTGCCGGTGTGTTTTGTCACTGAGATTTCCTAATTGCTATGGCCGTGCTGGTGCTTTCCAATTACTACGTGTTCTTGAGTTCTTCTACAGGGTAGTAAATTAGCTGCTACTGCTATTTGCTCGTGAGACGAACGAAAGTGAGAGGGCAAATACCGACGAGCCAGGCGCGCCCCGGCGCACGTCCAGAGAGCCGACGGCATTCCCGGCGCCGTTGCGAAACTCGGCGACATCGGCGGGCACGGCCGAGGGCAGGAGCCGCGCACCCAGACGCGCCTCCGCCACGTCCGCGAGCGCCCGTGCCACCTCCCGGTGCGCCAGCTCCGGCACGCGCCCGCGGCGGCCTCCCGAGGCGCCGGCGTCGACGCGCGCATGGCGCTCGACGTTTGCCCCTGAGGGAGGGAGCCGCGCGGGGAACCGGAGCGCGCCGCGGCGGAGGCGGGAGGGGGCAGGGAGCGCTGCGACGGAGGCAGAGGCTGGGGCGGGTGCGGTCGCCGGCGGCGAGCGGAGGTGGAGCTCTGGCCGGAGCATGGTGCACGACACGAGTGCCCGTCAAGTACGATTTTTTTTTCTTTTTCAGAGTGAAGTACCATGCCGTAAACTTGTACTAGGCCTCATAATTTTGGGGGATTTGCTCATGTGCCCTAAAATTTAATGGCGTTTGCTCAAATGCCTCATGATGTCTCACTGACATTAAACTTTGGGGCAAGGGAGTAATTTTTCCCATAATTTTATACTTCAGTAAAAAAAAGTAAAATTAGGTTTTTAAATAAATTTGTGACAATTTAACGGAGATATCAACAAATGCTAACTAGGATGGCAAGGCCTGTTTGGAACACGGGTGTAGACATCTTTACAATTCCTTCGAAATTCCTAAGACACCTCCATTACAATTGGTCCTTATAAAAAATATTACGACAGTACAAATAATATATTGCGACAGTAAGATAAGAGTTACTTAGAAATAATGATAAGTTGCACTATGGAAATGGAATATTTTACAGAAAAAGTTGCAGTAGTGATAGTATATGCAACCAGCGTGAGTAACTCAAAATTACCACATGATTTTTTATGCAAGCGTGTAGCAATATTCTTTTTCATAATTGACACATCGTCTTGATCCATGCTAATACAATATATATAAGTAAAAGTATCGAGCTGCTGTCCTAAAAACTGTATCAAGCTGTAGATGTTGCAGTGTTCAAGCAAAGCACAGTGGCAATTGGAGACAAATGTTATAGCATAAGCATGAAGAAAATTGAAAAAAAAAAGGAACAAGCATGAGTGGCAAATGAAAAAAAAAATCGACGTGATATTTGGGGCCAGTATTAAGAGTGGCAACTATAACCGTATGAAATCTCTACTTCACTGACAGTTTTCAAGGACGGCTTGATATTAACAAGACACGGGGCGTCTTGGAAAGGTAACACACTTCGATTTCCTTTATCACAAGCAGTTTGTTTTAAGAAACACTTTGTAGCACCAATAAAATCATAGGTTAGTCATGTGGCAGACAACAAGCATTGTCGCAGCACTCACATCAAATTGCCAGGCTGCTAGCTAGCGAGGCACCGAATTTTTTCTATTTTAGTCTTTTTTTTTGAAAAATATTCACATTTAGACCCCTGGTAGTTTTAATTCCGTTTTGGACCCGGTGTGCGCCGTGGTCCACGGCGCGAGGTAACACATCTCGGCGCCGTGGTCCACGGCATCTTAGAAGCCGAGCCCGCCGCCGTGGTGGCCTACGTGGCGGCGGCGTGGCAGAACCTCGGCGGCAGTGGGTCGTGGCGCCGAGCTCGGTGGCGTGGATCTTGGCGCCGAGCTCGGCGCCGTGGGTCTGGGCGCCGAGTGTGTAAATCAGCTGCTGCCACGGTGGCGCCCACTCGTGATCCAGTGCATCATAGAGATTAAATGTGATCATAGAGTGAAGGTTGTACTTGTTTTTTCTCTTAGTGAGTTTTTACTAGAAGTTTTCTCATGAAAGTTTTTAACGAGGCAGCTAGTGCAATATATCTTGCGTGTGCAATATACTCTTTTCTCCATTACTTTTTTCCACTAGGTTTTTGGAAGTAACTCTGGATGAGGCATGTGTATATCACGGTATCCACCCAAGGGGAGTGTTGTATAATAGGCACCCCTTAGGGGTGCGCATCAACCACAGTGGGCCCCGTGGTTTCAACTCGTCTCCAAAAGAGATGTGAGCGTATCTTGAAAGATTCTTTAGGTTAGTTGACTATAAATATAGGAGAGATGCTATCTATTTTGTACATCAAGTCATATCAACAAAGAAGATCACCAGATTGCTCTCTTCACATATTTGTCTATTATTGTTTATCTACTTTTACTATTGCTTTGCATGTAATGATTTACAAATTTGAACTGAGTAGACATGATTTCCATGTTCTTGTCTATATGCAAACTAATCAATTATGCAGACATTCTTTGGAGCAAGCATGGGTGGGCAACATTATGCACTCTATTAAATTGTAGTTTAGTGAAGCACCGATCATAAATACCGTCATACTAGGTAGTCTCAAGTGCGGTCGATCTGACTAGGCAAACACAATACAGTGCATAATAATAGGATTGCATAGACCGTAGATAGCGTGGGTCTATTACATTTTGTCTACTGGGTGTAGCGTAGTTGCTTTCCCTTTCTATTGGGCCCTGAGGATGGCTCTGCTGCATCATTCTTCCTGTCACTCTTGGTCTTGAGAGCTGCCTCACGAGCTTGCAGCGCATCCTCCTTGGCCTTCAGATGGTTTTGTGCCACTATCACGCGGCGCTCTTACTCAAGGCGCATCTGGCGTGCCACCTCGCGAGTCTGAGTCATCTTGACAAAGTATTGTCCTTTGTTTTCCACCTCCACCGCCCGGTTATTTGGCCATACCGGTGACACCCGATCAACCCATTCGACGAACGTGCAAGCCTATGTGTGGCGTGGTAGATGTCATGGATCAAGTTGAAAAACGATAACGAGAAACAAATGATGTAGTTGTCGTCGTTACCACGAAGTCGTCATCCAGGTCTGGACACTTGAAGAACCTACGGCCGTATTTGGGTCGTTGTACTCGATCCGTCCAGACTCCCAACATCGTCCTAAAGCCGCAATGGCACTTCGGGCGCTCATGCCACTCCGGCACTCCAAATGGGTCGGAACTCCATGAAGACATTGTTGTGTAGTAGTATTGTGATGGCTTGAGGAGGAGATGTGGTATGGAAGACATATGAGGCCTTTATGTAGGCATGTTAGCTGGTGCAGTGGGCATAGTCCATGGAGAGGGTGTCGCATTGAATCTTTTCGCTTTTCGAGATTCAGTTCAAAGAATAAATGTTCCTATGTAGGCTTTTCGAGCACTGTAGTCTCGTAATAAATTCATAGTTCGTAGCCTTCTCGGTCTTTTGCATGAAACATTTCGTAGGCTTTTCCGAGATTCAGTGTAGCAATAAATGTTCGTATGTAGGCTTTTGAGCTCGTAGTCTCGTAATAAATTCATAGTTCGTAGCCTTTTCGGTCTTTTGTCATGTCCTCGCGCAAAGTGGGCTCTTTGTCATGTCCTTGCGCAAAGCCGGGCTCTTTGTGATGTCATCGCGAAAGTCGGCCTCTTTTGTCATGTCCTTGAACAAAAGCGGGCTCTTTGTCATGTCATCGCGCAAAGCGGCCTCTTTGTCACGTCACCGAGCAAAGCCGGGCCTCTTTGTCATGTCATCGCGCAAAGCGGCCTCTTTGCCATGTCATCGCAAAGTCGCCATTTCCGTTGTGGTCATTGCGATAAGTCATTCCGTTCGGTATAAATAGCGTGTTGGGGTCCCATGGCATTGTACTGTGAGAGAACCCGTAAATCGAACAACAGTATGTTCTCTTCCGTGGTGAAAATATCATGTCGGAAGCAGATGAGCCAGTCGAATTTGGGTCACCGAAGGAAGACTTTCCCTTACAAAGGAGGGATATCTTCGATGCACAGTACCGCTTGGTACCAAGGGGACGTGCTCAACCATCGTGGCCGAAATGTAGACACAATGAGTACGGTGTCGTGCAGGTCCGGATGCCCGTCCGATGGCGGCGACGTTTCTTCCGATGCCCACGCCTCGAGGTAGAAAGTAGTAATACTACATTTTTGTTATTGCTTATGGACCCTCCATGTTTACCGTCCTTTCCGCAGATGGCAAATGCGACTTATCCATTGGATTGACCCTCCTCATGAGCGGTATATTGTCTATTATGTGGATACATTATGGCAGCGAATATTGGAGTTGGAGGACCGGATCGAGACTCTCAGTGAGGATAACAACGACCTCCGTCAACAGATGCAACGCGAGATGGGCAACGAGGAGATCGTCAACATAGGAAGCTCTTATGATCCCACATGTTGCTGCGCGAACCCTAGTTGCATATGTGCGTGCCACTTCCACGACGGCCAGCCACGTCCGAGACGGCCCCCTGAGCAACACTCCATGTGGGTGCCACGAGGCTCGTTTGACATATAGACATAGTGATTAAGTTAGTAATATGTCATATTTACTTTCTTGCCTGTAGTAGTTGACATATTTTACGTACGTGCAATGTATGTGTTGTTTCTTGTCGGCAGTGCGTGACCCGTTCGTAATAAATTCATAAATTCATCGCAGGAATCATAGAACCACAAAGTACGAACTACGGATTCGAACACAAATATCACATGAATATAACATATACACATATGTACAACAAGTAGTTCATCACAAACACATCTCAGTCCAACCACTAGCCTACACATAAGTACTACTGCCTCCTAGCCTTACCCTTACCCTTAGCAAGGGCGTCGGTGCCTGGAGTGTAACGGCTAGGCTCGCGGCGGCGTTTGCGTGGTAGAGGTGTGTGAGGCTGCGTCGAAGGGCGTCGACGAGCCGAGACAGGCCTATCTCATCGTAAGTCTGCCGCCGACCTCGTCCTCGTCCTCGTCAAGGAAAGTGTCGCCTCGTGGGGACGAGCTCTGGCCCGTGTACGACCCTCGCCGCGTCGGGTCTGCAAGTCGTGTCGAGGGCACTTCCACGTTGCTCGCCGCGCCTGTGCTGCAACCACAACGACCAGCCGCACGACGTAGCCGAGCTGCTAGCCTCTGTCATCCAACATATATCATCTTCCAGATGCGTTGCTTTGCCCTCCATGCTTTTCCATACCTTATCTCGTATCCAAACTTCTCCTTAACAATCCCAAACTAGTGTCTTCACCTTCATATTGGGTTCTCCTTTACTATGTGACACGGTGACTTCGCAATAATGGTAGAGGTCAAGCTGCCGATGCTTGATTTGAGCTCTACTTGGCACAAGTGTGTGGGCCAACGATTCTTGTGATCTTGAACTTTCCGTGTCCTTCGTTTCCTAGCACAAACCCTCCATTGACATGTTTCCTTCTACACAACTGTGTACCTCCGCTCCACATAAGAATGCCTCACCTTGAATGGCCTTTTTGAATCATGAATACTCCTGCATCCACCTTTTCAATGCTGACAAGTCCTCAAACACCATGCCCTTCTCAATTGTCATGCTTGACCCGGCCTCAGGAGCATCTAGCAACTCGTCATCCCTTCCTTCTGCATAAGCCTTATGGGAATGCCTAAGATCGCTGAATTCATGAACTGATGGATCCCGGCCAGGGCAATAACGCCTGATCAGCTCAATATCACTTCGGTCCGCTCTCCAAAAGGGCGGTCATCATCGAATCAACGGCCCTAGCGATCTCGTAAGGCTCCGGATCATCCACAATTTGAGCGTCACACCTGTTGGAGTCCCTCCAGACTTCTTCAACGTTGCGGATGGAGCAACGGAGGAGCACCCACATTATCGACAATGTATCCTACATCATAAGCACGGAAATGATGGGATTGAGACAAAAGAATGGAATGACGGGAAAAGGCTAAAGAGTTACTCGACACTTCGGGATGATCACGAGGGCCGCCACGACATCATCAGTCCGACATTCGACTCGAACTGGTTGAGAAATCTGACCCTCGTTCGGGGCAGATAGAGCATCGGGCACCTCAGGCACTTCTTCCACATCCACCGCAAGGTCCGGTGAGGAGGGTCAAGGGTGCATGATCACGTAGTTCGGTGAATAACCATGAGGGTGGGATCAATGGACACCTTCCGCACAACAAGGTCCAAACATTTGATCTCGATCTTCATAACCATTTTGACATATGTGTCCCATCGATCCTCACAACCAATTAAGATCAACCGCCTTAGAATTGTATCTTCGAATCAAGTGAAGTAACCCCTCAACTGTGATGCTCTCCTCGTTTGCATGACAATGTACCTCCTCCCGGGCCCTAGCAACCAACTCACTAAACGACGGCCGATCAGTGAATATTAAGATCAACCGCCTTAGAATTGTATCTTTCGAACTGAAGTGAAGTAACCCCTCAACTGTGATGCTCTCCTCGTTTGCATGACAATGTACCTCCTCCCGGGCCCTAGCAACCAACTCACTAAACGACGGCCGATCAGTGAATACCAAAGGCACCATTTGCATTTCAACAAATCGAACATTTCCATAATCATCACTTGTCACACTGCCCCCATGATATAGAGTGACTAGGTTGTCCATCTAGTTCATACAGATGAATACCTTCACACAGTAATTCCTTCCCTCCTGCATACAATCAATAACTATGAACATTTCCATAATCATCACTTGTAACACCGACTTAGTACACTTGTGAGCAAAGCATCAAGATCCAGTCGTAGGTGTTCATTTTGTAGAGAGGTAATGGGAGCTATAGAGTACAAAGGAATAAGTAAAACAGAAAGAAGAGGCTTTATGAAAGGCGTCTTTAACTATAAATGAAGGCAGGTCTCGAAAGTACAAAAGGAATAAGGACTGAAACAATTGTGATATTCGATAAGATGTGACCTGTGTAAAACAATCAAGGGTACGTACTATGGCTCAAATGGCAACGACGATGACGGCTTGGATCTATGTTTTCCATACAAATTATGATGTAGAGCGAGGAGACATGAACACAACAATATAACAAAGCACGGATCTGCGTAGGATTGTACAGTCCAAAACCAAGCTGGTGTGCAATATGGGAATACTAATCACATATACAGAAATGACAAGGATAAGCTGAAGGTACGAATCCAATATAAAGATTCACAATGTCCAAACAATCATATTAGCACGACATATACAAAGGGTTGGTTTCTATAGAGATAACCAACTGAGAAACCGACCAAATTAAGTTCTACCTAATAGCATCCAAAACGTAGAACATTTTTATGGGCAAGCATGTACAGCGTATAATGTAAGTACGACAGGTAGGACCGTTACCTTAGGTGTGTTTGCGGGAGGGGCGTCTTCAATGGGTTTTGTCCAGTAGTTAGAAGGAACAAGCTCCGGAGGACACAACACCAGTTGGTAAAGCAATCGAAGCAAGCTACATCTAAATAGACATTACAAATAATTAGTGTAACAAAGAATACAAAATAGAGAGAAGTCTACAACACAATGAACCCAGCACGAAACAATAAGAAAAAAAAACCGACTGGGAGGGGAGGCAGGGAGGGAGGCAGGCACGGGAGGCGGGGGGGGGGGGGAGGCGGGGCCGGGAGGCCGGGGGAGGCACGGGAGGCGGGGGGGCGGCCAGGAGGCCCGGGGGAGGGGAGGCGGGGCCGGGAGGCGGGAGCCGGGAGGCAGGCGGGGGGGAGGGAGGCGGGGAGGAGGGGGCGGGAGGGGCGGGGAGGAGGGGGAGGAGGGCGGGAGGCCGGGGCGCGGCCTGGGAGGCGACAGGGGAGGCGGCGGGGAGGCGGGCCGGGAGAGCTATGGACGCGGAGAAATGAACTCGCTCGGGGCTCGGCTCGGTTTAGAGTGCGAGCTCGGCGCCAAGATCCACTGGCCGAGCTCGGCGCCACGACCCACTGCGCCGAGGTTACGCCACGTCGGCGCCTTGAGCCATACTGTTGGCCGGGCTCGGCGGCTTCGGCCGTGAGACCATGGCGCCGAGATGTGTTACCTCGGCGTCGTGGACCACGGCGCCGACCCCCTGGGTCTAAAAACGAAATTAAAACTACCAGGGGTCTAAATGTGAATATTTTTTAAAAAAAGAGTTAAAATAGAAAAAATTCGGTAGCGAGGCATCCCGACCAAGATTATTGCTTACCAATGATTCACGGCACACACAGCTAGAAAACTACGATGTTATCCTTCTATGGCGCCGTGTCTAAAACGTCTTCGTAGCCATGCATGCATAGCCAGTGAGGAGTTAAAATTTGATTATATTCTGGACTCAGCGGTAAAATAATCTAGGCTATCTGGGTTAGATCATAAAAATATTACCTAAAGTGAACTGAATTTATCCAGATCATATACTGATATTTTTCACACCCAAACTAAAGCCTAGGATGTGATTCCGCTCCTATGTATAAACTGTACACTAGATATTTTTCTACACCCGAATATCATCCCGGGTGTGGTTCCGCCCCAGTGCATAGCTACTTCTAGTGCCCTAGGAACGCCTTGCCGATCTCAGAGACGACCCTCTCCGAGACGTCGGCGTCGAACATCTTGGGCAGGTTCGCGGACAGATTGAGCTCCACCGACGTAGTTGAGATCATCTTGTCCCTCGCCACCATGCTCTCCCTTTCTGCCTCCTCTATCTCCACCGCCGCACTGCCGCCGGCCGCGCAGTGCTCGAGCCAGACGCCAAGAACCTCCGTGGCAGAGCTCGCGAGCTGGCCGCGCACGATCTCCTCAAGCACCGCCTCCCCTCCCTCCCCGCACTGGACGTCCACGACCACCGCCGTCGGCGACCACAGGCTCCGCACGAGTAGCGATGGCGAGACGTACGGCCGAACCTGCGGCAGGCGCTCGATGCTCTGGCGGTGCGCGTCGACGCCGGTGGCGGCGTAGTACTTGTCGATGTATTCAGGGTGGAGCGGGAGGTCCTTGCGCGGGAATAGGTCGAGGAGGACGACGAGTGAGGTCGGGCCGGGCTGGATGAGCTCCATGAGGAAGTGTGGCGCGTCGGTGGCGCCGTTGAGGAAGGCAATCAGGGAGGTGATGTCGATGGCGGCGCCGCTCGGGAGCTCGCGGTGGAACCAGGCCTCCAGCATGAAGTCGACCTGCAGCACAGGAAAAATGGGTTGTTCTAACTATAAATTATTACGGTAAATGGCCCGTAATTAAGCAGAATTATTGATGCAGATGTTCTTTTTTACCGAGGTTGTTTTTGGGGTGAATATGGAATTCTCAGGGTGTGGACTGTGGACAAGGTCACCAAATTAAAATAACAAAAAGTTTCTGGTTAATAGCAGTTTTGGATTCTTGCTAAGTTGGCCGTTTGGATTCCAGAATTGGCATTCAATTCCAATTTTAAATCTCCAATTTGATTCATAGACAATTGTTGTGGTCATATAAACCTGACTCGACCATGTTGTGTGTGATTGGTAACAACCACATTGTGCGTGGTCGGACACGACCACGTTGTGTGGTCGGTAACGATCACATTATCTGTGTTCAGTTACAACCAAGTTGTGAGTGATCGCTACGACCAGGTGTGGCCATAGACGACATATCTGTGTAGCCATAGACGACCAGTTTGTACATGTTCATTACGACCAGTGTGGTCGAAGTCGACTATCGTGTGTGTGATCGACTACGACCAACTTTTCTAATAGTCGGTGGCACTGTAGCTACGACGATCATTGTAGCAGTCGTCAGCGCTCTACTCGGAGTGGGCAGTAGCTGCAGTTGGTAAACACTGTAGCAGTCGTTAGCGCCGGAATAGAGTATGGGCAGAGCGGCGGAGCAATTGAGGCTGAGTAGTCATAAGTCAGAGTATCTGTATATAAGTCGTAATGTAACTCGAAAGCAAGTGAGAGAGAGTGAAGAAAAGGAAAAATATTGCCCCCAAAACGCTCTCCACCTCGTTACGACTTAGTTCTTCCGATCCTCTGTTCCGTTGTTGTAGGAACCGATCGGGGGGCGCACTGTTCACCGTCTGACAACAGTGCACTCGTTTGAGTTTGGGCGTGCAGATCCGATGTTGGTTTTCCAACAATTGCAAATCCATTTTGGACACATGTTTTGTTGAATCTTTTTTGGGCATATAAATTAATGAAAGAACGCTATTTCAATTGTGGTTACTTCGACGTCCCAAAATCCAAACATGGAAAATATGAGTCTGAATTTTTATTGAATTTGGAAAATGGATGCTGCAATTTATACTTTTCAGGTTCAAATAGTTCAAAATTTGTAAATACAAATATCACATATTCAAATCTAGAATTTAAAATTCAGATATGAAAGACATATTTAGCACTCAAATATTCCGGTAATTTTTTTGTGACCACAAAGAATTGGAGATCGCATTGTGTTCGCCTCGAATTCCTTGATCCAATTTGTGTGGCGTCCAACTCTTGACTCAAGTATTCCATACCCAATTCTTGGAATCCAAATGGGGCTGCAGCAATTTCATGTAACAAGAATAGCACTTGACCAACTTGACAACTAATGGTTGCTAGAATCTAGTGATGATTTGCGTGATCCGAAAGTAATATACACTTCCCTACATATGTTGTACTAAACTTGGGGAATTTCTAATTACCACCCATCCACTAAAAACCAAGCACCGTATGCCTACCCAGGGTCACAATTTCGTCGAAATTTTGGAAATTTCGTTACTTTCGCTAGGCTCCAAAAGAGATTAGTATTGTTCAGCCCTATTTGAAATCTTATCGAGTTCGTTGTACCAATCGTCACCAAGAGTCAACTAAATCAAAATTTCTAGCCATGGCTTCCTCTCACTACCTTAACCATTTCCAGTCAACTAATTTCGGGGTTCAAGTATAGGAGCACCGTCGCCATCATCTTCTTTCTCCGAGCCGACCACCGCTCCCCCGTGTTGTTCTTCACAACGGTGAGACCTTAGGCCAATTCCTTGTACTCAGTGCACCATCTCCGGTCCCTAATCTAAACACCCAACTCAATTTAGCCGGAGAAATGCCGGTTGGCCACCGCCACGGTCACCCACCATGGCCGCCGCTGTTTCCTATTGCCAGCCAGCACCGGTACCCATCTCGCCACAAATCCAGCAACACGCCTACACATGATTCCAATATTCTATTTTTCTAGTCGTCACTCACCCCTCGGTGTTTCTGTTCAAAATTCTTTGGATTTGGTTGAAATTTTTTGTCGAAAATTCAAACCCCTGGTTGATCGTTTGAACGAATTTTTGATCTAAATACTGAAATTTCGGTCATTTCTTCACCCGACGCAAGAAATTTCAAAACGAAATAGTAATCACTGCGCCTACTTCCCATCTTATAGCGACTCAGTCTACTCTAACCCCCACCACCTTCACCGTCCATGGTGCCACACTCCCTACCACCTCGGCCCCAAAACCTCCAAGTTCAACTCTCAGGATCGTAAATGGTACGCACCTGCGACCTTACTGCTGCAGATCACGCAAGCTGTTAGATGCTCGTGATCAGAGAGGTACGTACGACGGCACGAGCGAAGGCGACCAAGAGGTAGCGCGCGTAATTCGTACGTACCGACGAGCCGGGCGCGCCGCGGCGCACGTCGACGGAGCCGAGAGCGTCCCCGGCGGCGTTGCGGAACTCGGCGACGTCGGCGGGCACCTCCGAAGGCAGCAGCCGTGCGCCCAGCCGCGCCTCCGCCTCGCCTGCCAGCGCCAGCATCACCTCCCGGTGCGCCAGCGGCGGCATGCGCGCCACCGCGTCCCTCCTCCGCGCCGACGAAGCGCGCATCGTGCCGGCCGCCGACGCCCTCCTGATCAGGCGGCGGCGTCCCACGGAGATGGTCACCGGCGGCGAGCAGGGGCGGTGGAGTAGGACGTGGTGCTTGCACGGAGCGGGAAGCATGGCAAGGAAATGGACTTGCCGCGCCGGCCGTGTGTCACGTCTCACGTGTGTGTTTGTGTGGCGACCAGCAGGAGCCGCAGATAAGGAGAGATCGATAGGTGCGTGAGAGACGTGGATATATACAGCGAGCGAGCCGCAGGCAGCAGCGTACGAGCCACGCAACCTCGTCGCAAGAAAAGTCTTCCTAGAATTGATCAGGCCAAGCCAAGGAAAGAGCCATCAGCCGAGCCCAGGACGACGAAAAAATGGATGGCCAGCTGGGCCTGGTTGGTAAAGGTTGTGATTTATGATTTTTAACTGAAATATTTAAATTTTAATTATTTACAGTATAGATTATAGAGAGATATATATTTACTTATGATTTTAGATGGTACAGATGTTAGACTTTTAACGTGTACATCGTTTAACTTGTAGACCCTATATTGAAAAAATACTTCGTTTAAAAGTTAGATACTGTAGCAAAAGATAAAAGCTGTTAATTTCAGAGAAAAAGAACAGACCCTAACTTGTAAAAATGTCAACATATAATATACTGGTGCCAATTGGATTGTACTGTAGGAGGACAAAACTGCCCGACCAAAGAAGAAACTAGAAAGGTAGCCTCCTGCTTTTCTCTTTCCTTGGCTGGTGGATGTAGATGGGATAGGTTGAGAACAAGAGAGGCATCTACCATGTGTTTTACAGCTGTTCAATAGACTATCTGTAATGATTGTATTAGTTTCTGTTTTTATTCGAAGAAACTGGAGGCCAACATGAACACCTGGTTTTTTGAACGGTTTTCTCATGCCTCTCACTCTCATCTCGCTCCAGAATAAGACAGGAGGTGCGTCACGTACCTCACCTCTCATGCTCGACTCACTCGTATCTCTCTCTCACTTTCTCCACCGCTCGTACTCTCCTTTTAAAAGTCATTTCTTTCGGTCACTACTATTTATTTTCAGTCACAGTCAAACCATAACCAAAAGTCATCAGTTGTAGCCAACACGAAGGCCCCCCTAACTCTAGCTCTCTTCTTCCCCTGACGGATAACCGTACATATAAAATTCCAACTTGTTGCTTTCCATCTCATCTTTAGCCCAGAATTACTAAGATGCCCATACGTTGCAACAAAATCCTACAAGGTGATATATATCATTAAACATGACCTCAATCATACAATAAACATTTAAAAGAGGGAGACATCTTACCATCAAGAGTGAGGTTAGCGCGGCTGGATCTACCATTGTCAAGATCACTGCTCCGGATCTACCCTTCTTGGCCCCGCCTGCTTCACAGTTCTTCCTCATTTTCGACGATGTACACCTCGTCCGAGCCAATATACTCCGCATCTCTATTTGTCATCCACGCCGATATATACCAATGCCTCATAGTCTGCACCAATGTGCTCCTCTTATTCGCCACTGAGTATTGCTCTGTCTCTCTTCTTTACGCAGTAGTAGCAGCAACATAGCTTGACACGAACATCAAGTGAAAGACCAATCCATCACCTAATTCTAAGAAATCTAAAAATCAATCGAGTAAAGGGTCCAGAAGGATATCAATAATCGCCCCTAGAAACATAAAAGATCAATATTGAATCCAAGGCTTTGGCCGGAAGCTGCAAACATCCATGCATTTATAGTACCTGGAAGTACAAATAAGAAACAAAAGCCTAATTCAACAAATCCTGTAGTGCAATACCTCCATCGATCGCAAGTAGAAATGATATCTCGCGATCAAACTTTCCTGGCCTTCGAAGCGTGTGGTTGACAGCATAAGGTCTATTCGTTGCTCCAATGACAATAACATAGCTAGGCTTCTTTTCCAGATGATTGTGAATCCAAGTCACCACCATCCGATCCAATATTCTTGTGGAATTCATCCATGCATGTCATTAATTTTTTTTACTATCCGTCATTCCATTTCTCGTTGCAGGCTCTCCCTCTTGGATGCAATTGCATCTATCTCATCTATAAACATAATTGAGGGGGCAGTCTTGTATGCCTTCTTAAACAAACTTATGATGTTTTCCTCAGAAGCTCCTGTAAGAACACAAGGATTATGAGGTGAACTTCTGCATTACTCTTGACCAAAAAAATTATCTAGTAGTGTAAATGAATATGTTGTGGCTACTGACCAAACAGTAAAGTGAGAGTGTGGTAGTGGAGATGACGAATGAACAATGTTTGCCCCCTTCCCAATGTCCAGGGCAGCCATACATATATTCATATGAGGGGTATTTTACAATCATGCCCTTACACCCGTGTACCCTTCGCAGGGGTGTTTATGTTATTATACATATCCCGTTTTGGGCTTTACAATCCTTTAGCAGGCCGGCTGGGCTTTGGTGGGGGCCACCCCTACAACAGGAACCTCTCATGGTAACGGGCTTCACAGGCCGAAGCCATGTCGCCGAGCCATTTGGCCCCCTCCGTCCCTGTGGCCTGTGACCTTCTATGATATTGGGCGGAAATGGTTTTGCCGGTGCAGCCCAGCGTCGTGGCACGGACACGGAGTCGAACTGGCGGCCAAAGTTGTCCTCCGGTCGCGAAGTCGATGTACCTGGAGGAGCCGCCCCGCAGAGACGAAGTCGAGGTGGGGGTCGGGCTCGTCCCGCGGACACGGAGTAGAAGCGGGGGCCGGTCTCGTCCCGCGGACATAGAGTCGAAGTGGGGGTCGGACTCGTCCCGCGGACACGGAGTCGAGGTGGATTCGGTCGCCCCTGGACTCAAGTCAGCACATCCCGGTGGCTCGTGGCCCGACGACAGTGTCTTAATGGCGCCGAGGATCGCGCTGGCTGCTGGCATGCGACGAGAGTTGCACCATGCGCTGGCGCCGGGTGGGGCATGTGGCAGCGTTGGATTGGCGCGTCGTGGCTTGTCAGGCGGCCGCACGATCGTAGTCGTGCCTTCCTTCCCGAGGGGGCGGGACACGTGGCGGGACGTGGTTGGTGCTTTGTGGGCTGTCAGGTGGCCGCATGACCGCAGTCATGCGTTCCTTCCCAAGAGGGTGGGACGCGTGTGCGCACGCGCGCGTCGGGCGACTGCACAGCTTCGGCTTCCACCGGTTGTGCTTCCCGATCGTGGGGGAGGCAAACGATTCGGCTTCCGCCGGTTGCGCTTCCCGATCATGGGGGAGACGAATGACCTTTATATACGTTGCCGACGCCGTTTCCCCGTCCTTCCACAGTCGGTCTCATCTGCTCTTTCTCATGCACGCCCGGCTCTCGTCTTGGCTATTGATACCATTCACCACCGCCACCGTACGTCTCACCCTACGAAGAACACTCCCGCCGGCCCAGCGGTGCCGCATCCTCCAGTCATGGCGCCTCGTCCCATCGGCGCGGCTCCTCGACGACGGAAATGGAGTATGCGCTGGTGGGGCGCGACCCATCGCTCACCAACAAGCGCTGGAGAGCGGAAGAGAGGCTGTGTGGCATCTGCTCCAACATACTGGGGCGGAGTCTCGTGACGGAGGAGACCGGTATCAGGTCTCTTCTCCATGAGGGGAAGCTGTCCACCGCAGTGCGGTGCGACTGCCTAGTAGCGACGAGTTGGAGCCCCACCCTACGGAGTCGGAGGCGGTCATCTTCGTCACCTACCTTGAAGCCGGGCTTCAGGCCCCATCGGCGTGGCTCGTTGGTGAAGTTCTCCGAACGTACAGACTGGAGTTGGCGTAGCTAACTCCGAACGCCATAACGCGCCTGGCTGTGTACAGCTGGGCATCTTGGATAGAGGGGCGTGGCCAAGCGCCCCCCTATTCTGCTACCTCCACGACGCCTGGTGCCAGCCGAAGAAGCTCGAAGGAGGAGAGTTCTCGAACTTCGGCAGCGTCAACTTCGTGCTTCGACCGTCGTGCACGAAGATCTTCCCCGCGAACTCGATGCGGGCCAAGTGGGAGTCAAATTGGATGCGCCGGTGGTTCTATAACCACGTGGTGTGCGGCTCCCCGCTTCGATGCATGGGGCGGCCCAACGAGTTCGTCACGTCGCCTTCGGTACCTGTCGACCGCGACAATGAGCAGCGGGCGCGAAGACTTGTGGGGACCGTGCTTCGCTTCAACATGCGGGACCTTGCGGAGGAGTTTCTCATGTACGGCGTGGCTCCGCTATGCCACCAGTGGAATATCCACCAGGCCCATCCATACGATGGGGTTCGCCTGTCGGCAGCCACGCCGGCCGCCGAGACCTCGTAAGTCCCTAAGACGCGCAATGTACATGATGTACTTGTCGCACTTTGTTATGACCTTGACCTGTCCCCCCTTTTTTATTTTTGCAATAGAATTCCTCCTTAAAGACGTAGAGTGCACGGCTGTTGTGTTCCTTGGGCCATACGTGGCCAAGGAGCACAGCCTTCGCGAGTCCGTGGCGATGACGAGGCTCGGTCAGATAAATCGAATGTGCAAGGCTCTAGGTATCCCCTTGCAGAGCACGCCGCACCGGTTGCTGGCCATACTCGACCCCGAGACAGAGGCGACAAAGGGGAGGCCTCCCCCCTCGCCGGAGGGCCCGTTCACCCGCTGCCATATCCAGCCTGGCAGCTGCACCCGCTGAAGGACCTGCCGGGGTGGATGCGACAACGGTCACCGGCTCCGACCTGGCGGAGTACGCTAACTCCGACCTCCACTCCGACCTGGAGGCAGAGGTGGACCGCAACGGACCTGGCAACAACCGCAAGGTCGGCGAGAGACTTCGAGGTGGCATGGTGGCTGTGTCAGAGTGTGACTCCGAAGAGGAAGCCGCCGGAGCAGAAGAGGACTCGGCTGCCCGAGGTGTAGAAGGCGATGTCGCCGTTCAGTCTTCATCAGCTAACTTCGTGAAGCTCTCCCCCATCTGCTCGCTGATGCCCTCGTCGCCATCAGCCGAGGACCGATCCCCTGGACGTGGACAGGGCTCGAGCAACGGAAGCGATCGTGAGGTCTCCGGAGTGCCTGTCTCGGACGTGACATCAAGCCCCGCCACACTGGAGGTCGTTGGAGTGGAGACCCGGCGCCTAACCGTCTCCGACTTCGTCCCTGGCCCAGAGACATTGCGAGCTCTACAAGAGGCCGCAGACTGCGCGGACTCCGGGCTGGATCGGCGGGCGCTAGCACCATGCGGTCGGAACTCCTACAAGGCGCGCTGGAAGCCACGGAGATGAGGGTAAATCGTTCGCACTGTCGAATTACTTTGTGTTAGGCTTCGCTAACAACCGCGTTGCGCAGGGTCTTGCTATCGCCCGCGCCCTGCAGGACACCCAAGCCCGTGAGTGAGGCGCGCTCGAGGACCAGCTCCGCGCGACCGAAGAGGCCAATGCTGCCAAAGAGTGCGACAGGCTGCTCCAACAGATCTCCATGCTGGAGGGGGAGAAGGCCCAACTGGCGGCATCGCTCGAAGAGAGGGACCGAACACTAGGTGACGCCTCGGTGACTGCTTGGGCTTCTATGGAAGCTCTGGAGAGCACTCTTCTAGACCTCTCCGTCGTCGTACCGCCCCGCGCCGTCGGGCCTGAACACTTGGCGAGCACCCTTCGACGGATCGAAGAAGCTTCCGATCTCGTACTAAGTGCCGCACGATCCTTTGGCAGCCACTGCTCGGTGGTGATGTCGCGGATCCTCCGCAGGTGTGGCGCTGAAGTCTTAGGATTGTAGGCGCGCGTTGTCATGTGTCCGTAGCTATGTAAAACGACGCCGCACGACCCCACCTTTTATGAATGCAATGGAAAGAATTTTTGCAAGTGTTTTGCTTGTACATTGTTTGCTACGAATAGGTGCTCGATAGGGGCTGCTCGCTAGTTGCGGACCTGATGGTCCGGCGGTGTCTTCAGCATTAGGGGTGCGCGGAGGACTCTACGCTTCTGTGCGACCCGGAGTTTGGCGGGCGAGACTTCGGCGGTAGAGTACATTAAAACAGAAGTGTCGGACGAGTAGTGATCTTGGCTGCCCGAACGCCTTTGTAAACACTATTCTTCACAAATGTAATAACTGAACACCTCCGTAAACATTTGCAAATGTAATAAAGGGCGTGGCCAAAGCAAATATGTTCCTTCACCGTTGCTCTGTATTTATTTGTCTTGGATCCACGCACAGGACTTCGGGTGCGGAGCAGTCTTCGCTGGCCTTGCTCATAGCGGACAATGCGCGATACGCACAAAGTAGGATAGGAAAGGAGGGCCGACGCAATCCTTCCCGACTAGGCCTTGAACTCCTTGATCGCCGCAGATACGCCGAAGGCCGGCGGCGGCGGCCGGGCGCCAGCCGAGTAGACGCCGAGCGCCCGCCCCTACCTTCAAGTGGCGGCGTGAGCCGGCGCCAGCCGAGTAGACACTCGAGCGCCCGCCCCTACCTTCAGTGGCGGCGGAGTCGGGCGTCAGCCGTAGTAGACGCTCGAGCGCTCCGTCCCCTACCCTTCGAAGTAGCGGCAGCGGTGCTGGCGTCTAGCCGGAGTAGACGCTCGAGCGCTCCGTGCCCTGCCCTTCGAAGTGGCGTCGGCGGAGCCGAAGTAGACGCTCGAGCGCTCCATCCCCTACCCTTCGAAATGGCGGCAGGGTCGCTCGGGATGACCCCACTCCCGATGTTCTATACATCGGAGAGCGCACGGAGCCTCGGGTCCGTCACATGATTCTTTTATACTCCGCTGAGTACGCGGAGGCTCGAGGCCATCGCACGCTTTTTTATACTAGATAGAGTTGCTCGGGACGACAAGATCCCGACGCTTTATACTCCGCAGAGTACGCGGAGGCTCGAGGCCATCGCACGGTTTTTATACTCCATTGAGTTGCTCGGGACGACAAGTTCCCGACGCTTTATACTTCGCAGAGTACGCGGAAGCTCGAGGCCATCGCACGATTTTTTATACTCCGTAGAGTTGCTCGGGACGACAAGTTCCGGTCGCTTTATACTCCGTAGAGTAAGCAGAGGCTTGAGGCCATGACGCGATTTTTTTTGTTCTCTGTGGAGTTGCTCGGAACAAGTTCCCGACGCTTTATACTCCGCAGAGTACGCGGAGGCTCCAGGCCATCACGCAATTTTTTTATCCTCCGTGGAGTGTGTGCGGAGGCTTGCCTCTACGCGTCTTATTTATACTCCGAAGAGTGCGCGCGGAGGCTTGCCTCCACACGTCTTTGCCCGGGATGAGACAGGTTTTCCGCAAACGGTGCTCTTTTATTGATTTCCTATTTGCACGGGTAAGCTATTACAGGGGGTAGGGCGTCGTCCATGCTATGGGCATCCCCTTGACCTCATGTGTAATACCGCCGCAGTCTGTCTGCATTCCATGTGTGACAGAGAGTCTGCCCTTCCAACGTCGCGAGGCAATATGGTCTGCGCTGCAGTTCCGCAACGACGATGTAGGGGCCCTCCCACTTGGACTCGAGCTTGCCCACGGTTGCTGCATGGAGCACCAACTTGAGGACGAGGTCTCTCGGCTGGAATTCACGCGAATACACGGTGCGGTCGTGCGCACGCGCCGCTTGGCGCACGTACTTCCCGACGTGCTGGGTGGCGCTCACCCGATCGCCGTCAAGGAGGTCGAGGGGCAACTCCCGCTCTTCCGCTGGGGCCTGGGCGAGGACCCTCCTCGAGCTAGCCTTGCTTTCCTCTGGTGTAACTGCCTCGTCCCCAAAGAGAAGCTTATATGGCGTGAACTCCGTCGGGCGTGTCAGCGTCGTGCAGAGGGACTAGAGCACGCTATAAAGCTCGACTTGCCACTTGCCCTTGGTAGGTCGATGAGGCGTTTTTTGACTCCAGCGGAAATGGCGTCACTTGCCCGCTCGACAGCTCCATTGGACTGTGGGTGCCCGACCGAGGCATATCAAAGCATGATGCCTATGATGTCGTAGAACGCCTTGAATTGTGCGGAGTCAAACTGCAGGCCGTTGTCCACGGTGAGATCCCTGGGAACTCCGAAGCGGCATATGATATTTTTCCAGAGGAACCGCTGCATGGCCGTAGAGGTTACCCTAGCCAAGTGACAGCTTCGGGCCACCTGGAGAAGTACTCCAAGACGACTACTACGAACTAAAGATCTCCTGGGGCACGCAGGAGCGGCCCCACGACGTTGATGTCCCAACGCGCCAACGGCCATACTGGTGGGATGGGCTGCAAGCTCGCCGGAGGTCTACGAATGACCCGTCCCATCCACTGGCAACCTTGACATCGACGCACGAGGTCTTGTGCATCCACAATGGCGGTTGACCAGTAGAAGCCCAGCCAACCAGGGACCTCGGCTCGACATGCAAGCCGTAGAGCCCCGCATGAATCTCCGCGAGGATGTGCCTTCCTTCATCGCGCGAGACATCGCAGAAGTAGGGCGTAGACTCCCTTCTTGTAGAGGACGTCGTCCAGCACCTGGAAGGATTTGGCGCGGTGCTGCAAACGTCTTAGCTCGAGGGGGTCGTCCGGCTCGGCTATGCCTTGTAAAAAGCCGTAGATAGGCTCTCGCCAGTCGCCTTGCTGGGCAATTTGATGGACCAGGGCCACGTCACGGTTGTCTTGGGCGATGGCTACCGTAGGCAAGACCTCGTAGAACGCCCCCTCAAGTAGGGGGAGATGCTGGCTGGCGGCCTTGGCGAGGGCGTCGGCCTGCTCATTATCTGCTCGAGGGATGGCCTTAACCGTGACGCCCAAGAAATGTCGCTCATTCGCCCTCACTGCCGCCATATACTTGGCCAACTCGGGGTCCTTGGTTTGGTAGGATTTGTCGACGTGGCCCGCTACCAAACGCAAGTCGGTGCGG
Organism: Bonia amplexicaulis; assembly: GCA_036346245.1. Classification (NCBI taxonomy): domain Eukaryota; kingdom Viridiplantae; phylum Streptophyta; class Magnoliopsida; order Poales; family Poaceae; genus Bonia; species Bonia amplexicaulis. Next base: position 9,389,122 of record CM070762.1, read on the forward strand.
ACAAGGACCCTTCGTGCGCCCAAGGCTTTAAGCTTCACGAGGCCAAACAGCAGCGCCTCGTACTCAGCAGTGTCGCCGGGAACCCGAGACACGCCGAATACAGTAGGCGGTGTCCCTCCGGCGTCGTGACCACTGCGCCTACCCTGGCGCCCAGAGCATCGTAGGCCCTGTCGGTATTGAGTGTCCACACCGGGTATTCTGGTTGCACGTGATGTTGAGCCGGCGGAGTCCACTCAGCGAGGAAGTCAGCGATGACTTGAGATTTTATTACCATACGCGGAGCATATGTCAATGAGAATGATGCGAGCTCAGCCGCCCACTTGCCGATATGCCCCGTGGACTCCTTGTGCAGCATCTCCGCCAAGGGGAACGAGGACGGCACCGTGTGGGGTGGGCCAGGAAGTAATGCCGAAGCTTCCTCAAGGCCATGACCAATACGTAGGCCAGCTTCTCGAGTTCGGTGTACCGCATCTTGGCGCCCTGAAGGGCCTCGGAGACAAAGTACACGGGGCACTGAAGGGCGCCTTCCTTGAGGACGAGGACTGCACTGACCGCCATCGCTATGGCGACGAGGTAGAGCAAGAGGGGAGCCTCTCGTGCTGGGGCGACTAAGGTAGGAAGGCTTGCAAGGTGTTTCTTGAGATCGTCAAAAGCCTTCGCACAGTCGTCATCCCAGTGGAACAACGAAGGGTCTTAAAAAATGGTAGGCCCCGTTCGGCCGCCCTAGACAGGAAGCGACTTAACACGGCCATGCGTCCAGTAAGCCTCTGGACCTCTCTCGTCATCTTGGGCGGCTCCATGGCGAGAATCACATTGACCTTGTCGGGGTTCGCCTGGATGCCGCGCCCGGACACCAGGAAACCCAGGAGTTTGCCAACTTGCACACCGAAGACGCACTTGTCTAGGTTGAGCTTGATGCCTACTTGCCTAAGGTTGTTGAAGGTCTCTTGAAGATCTTGACCGTAGGAGGCGAGCTGCCTAGTCTTCACGACCACGTCGTCGACATAAGCCTCGACGTTCCTCCCTGCTGGGAGGCCAGCGCCAAGACGACGAGGTGGGTGAAGGTGGCGCCTGTGTTCTTCAGGCCGAAAGGCATCGTGACAAAGCAGTATGTCCCCACCGGTGTTATGAAGCTGGTCTTATCTTCGTCGATCTTGGCCATGTGGATTTGATGGTAGCCGGAGTATGCGTCGAGGAAGCTCATGAGCTCACACCCTGTCGTGGCATCCACCAGCTGATCTATACGCGGCAACAGGTAGTTATCCTTCGGACACGCCTTGTTGAGGGCGGTGAAATCAACGCACATGCGCTAGGCACCGCTAGTCTTTTTCACTAGCACCGGGTTGGCAAGCCAGTTCGGGTGCTGGACTTCACAGATTACCCCAGCCTTGAGAAGCTTCGCTACCTCTACCTTGGCCGCTTCCTGCCGCTCGATCGACATGCGCCAGAGTCTTTGCCTGACCGGCTTGGCGTCGGAGCGGACTCCTAAGGTGTGTTCGATGAGGGTGCGATCGACACCCTTTATGTCATTTGGGGACCACGCGAAGACGTTCGCGTTGTCCCGGAGGACCCGGCGTAGATCCTGCTCAACTTCCGGGGGAAGGCCTTCGCTGATGGACACACATTGACCTTCGGCTTGCAGGGGCACCCTCTTGACTCCGTCGTTCGGCCGAGGCTTGGGCGTCCATCCCGAGGCGGAGGGCGTGTCGGTGAGCACGGGCACCTTTCGGTGCGGGCCTCGAACACCAAGCTCTATGTGCCGGGCGAGGTCTTGGTCATGAAAAATGGTGACGATACCTTGAGCGCCCGGGAGCTTCATACACAGTAAGCCATGGTGCAAGACTACTCCGAAGGAGATGAGCTTCGGGCGTCCCAATATGGCGTTGTATGGGTACGGGAGGTCAACGACGTCGAAGGTGACGTCTTCGCTCCTCGAGTTGCCACCCAGGCCAAAGGAGACTTGCATGCGTATTTGGCCCAGAGCCTTCAACGGCTGGCCCCCGAAGCCCTGTAGTGGGATTCCCGAGGGGCCTAGGCAGCTTCGGGGGTCCCCATCTGGTCGAAGGCCGCCGCGAACAGAATGTCAACGGAGCTACCTACATCGACCAGGGCACGTTTAACATCGCAGCCTACAATGGCGGCCTGGATGACCAAGGGATCCTGGTGGGGGAAGTCAACGCCCTCCGCATCGGCAGGCGTGAAGGTGATGTCGTGCTGCGCCTAGGCTGGCGGTGCCTGTGCTGGATACGCCGCCACGTGGTGTAGCCTACACGCATAAGCCTTCTACTACCGCGCCGAGAACTCCAGCGAAGAGCCCCCGGAGATGATGTTTATGATCCAGCGTTGGGCTCCCTCCGGGGCCTGTATCCGCAAGGGGCCCTCTTGGGGCTGCTGCATGTGGGCCACGGCTGGTGGCCCCGCTGTTGGTGATATGCCCTAGAGGCAACATGGAGATGTTGAATATATCACATACTATGTTTATGATACATTGATTTGTTCCTTGAAATAGACATTATCATTATTGATCAATGAGTATGTGACTTATTCATGAGACTCTTAATGCCAAAATGTTGCTATTTCTAAATGATCCACGATTATATTTCATATGAGGAACAAATATGATTCAAAGATCGAGATATGTATTGATTGATGATCATGTCTCATGGATCATGGTATGGAGATACCAAATCAATAATATGGACATGTGTTAGTGAACATATGTTGGATAGACCCGCCATGAGACACCGCAGAGATTCCAAGTGTCATCGGCTGGTCTCAAGTAGTGTTTATGTGGAATCCTTAGACTTGAGATCATCATGGTTCCCAAGATGCGTAGTAGCTACTTTGGGACTACTAAACACTACTCCGTGAATCGGGTAGTCATAAAAGTAGTCTTTGGGTTTGCCATGAAACATGTAGTGGGATGTGAATGATCAAGATAGAATTTGCCCCTCCTTATGGGAGAGATATCTGGGCCCCTCGATGTAATGGATTATGAAAGTGCATGGCCATGCCAAGGTGATTGAGGAGTCAATCACGAGTTTATAATCCATCACGGAATCGAGAGAGTGATTGAGCTATTAAGAGGATGACACAGGTCTCGCCTTGAGCTTAATCTATATCGTGAGGCAAAGGGATTAGTACATGAGAACATTACGTGTTCAAACCGATATGATCTTTACGTATACTTTCGGGTTAATATGTCTTGCTAGAGGCCGCTATTAATGTGGTGACCGAAAGGTGTTTACGGTCGCGACCAAGTATCGTGAACCTGCTGTGGTCGCACACTTAACGGGTTGGAACACTAATTGAATGTGATTCGGATATGGGCTCAATTCGGATAGAGATCCGGATAGACTCTATTGGGCCTCGGTCCACGAGGCCCAAGTGAGGAGGTCTATATATGGAGGCGAGGGCCGAGGAACGCACCTGATAATCCCGAGCTAATCCGTAGCCGCCACCTCCAGAGCCAAACCCTAGCCGCTCGCGAGTGCTGGTACACTCGCGATCGGCGTGCCCAACCCGGACGTGTGGATACCGGTGGAGGCGCCGCTCGTTGCGGCGTTGATCGGCATCAACAACCTACGATTGGATCCGCTCGTGGTGCGGTTGATCGCGTGGAGGAGACGATCGGTTCGGGACGATCGACTACTTCCACTACTACCTCGACGCGTGGTTGGATCGGCTCAACTCTTCTTCACCGCTTATTGCACAAGGCGTCTAGTGGTAACGATCCATGATCCTCCTAAGCATGATGTTCTTGTATGCGCGGTAGAAAAGTTTTGTTTTCGCTATCGTAGCCTTCGCGCAATCCATTAGTGGTATCAGAGCCATCTTGCTTAGTTTGCGATCTGGATTAGCGCATATGTTGATATGCGGTTGTAATAGATTGGATCTATTACGGACTAGATCAATCGGTCATAAGGGGTTAGAATATGTATGAGTTGATAGCATCATGTGGCCAAAAGATTAGTTCGTGCTCTTCTTTGATGTACGCGACTTGCCCTCACCTACCGGTAACACCATCGGGCTAGCTAGCGCGCACGATCGAGAGATTGAGCCAACGGATCGAGGTCTTGTGTTGCGGTCTCCTCAAGCATACCGATCGCGATGATTGATGTGATTGATCTAATGAAAATTGAGACATTTTGAATGGCTCGGATTTGGGTTGATTTGATCGGCCCGATGAGATTTTCATAGCGATTTCATAGATGCGATCTATGTAATTCCGTGAGGTTATACGCATAGATTGTTATAGAAACACATTCATGTCAGGGCGGTAGAATATGTTCTACGCTTAACTTGTTTTTGCAGGGAATGATGTGAATGGTATGGCATAGATGCATATGTGATGCATGTGTGTTTTGGCGGCTGTGTGTCGATTAATCACAGTAGGGTTGAGGTCGTTCTTTAATTGTATAACGACTGCGTGTCGACTTGTGATGCTTGAGCTCCTCATGTAATTCATTTGCTACCTATTAGTTGTAATAGTTTAGTTCTTTGCTATGGAGGCTTCAAGCATGATGACAAAGAGGACAAGAAGTGTGGCGAAGAATATCACCGTGGAACCATGGCGATGGCGACCACTACGATACAAAATGCCATACCATTCACAAGATAATGTGATTATATGCATGTGATGTTTATTTCTTGTCATACTATTCTTTCATGCCATACCAACTAAGGGTTAGTTTTTCATGATAGAATAGCTTCTCTCAAGAAAAATTAAGAATTTGTTTTGATGCCCTTCCAATTGCTGCGCCTATAAGAATCATGATCCTTGTTTGGTAGGTCTGCCAAAGCAGAGTACCATCAACTATCTTGATCTAATAGGGTGGATGTCGGACATCCACATGCATAGTATTGGTTTACTTGACAAGGCTATCAAATTAGATTTGGGCCTTGGGGCATGGTGTTGGGAGCCGGGCATTGGATGCCACCCAACAAACAAGAGTCACATAAGATGTGATTAGCAAGTGTTGCTTACCCACGCCACTAGGTTTCTAGCAAGGATGCCAAAGCTCACTAGAACTTAGATGAACATGGATCTTGACCACTATATGTCGTTAGAGGAAGACGATTACAAAACATATAGTGGGAGTATCTTTGTTAAATTGTTTAATGGAAGATCAAACATGAACATAGTGCTAAACTTTGCATATTCTTTGTTGTAGATCATGTCAACTAATGCCGCATCCAGTTCTTTTAATTTGCGATCTATTCTTGAGAAAGAAAACTCAATGGAACGAACTTTTGGATTTGTATCGCAACCCGAGAATTGTTCTTAAGCAAGAGCGCAAGGAGCATGTCCTTGAGTCTCCTTATCCCGATGACTTGCACGATAATGCTACTGTGCTCGCGGAAAGCTTATGAGAAGCAAACGAATGATTACCTTGATGTGAGTCGTCTCATGCTTGCCACAATGTCCTCTCGAGCTTGAAGCAATATGAGAACACGATGCCTACAATATCATTGTGGGGTTGCGTGGTATGTTTGAGAACCAAGCAAGGGCCGAGAGGTTCAACACTTCAAAGTCCTTGTTTGCGTGCGAGCTTGCGAAGGGAATCCGTCACCCTCATGTGATTAAGATGATTGGCTACATTGAGAGTCCGAAAGCTTGGTTTTCCCTTAGCCAAGAGTTGGCTACCGATGTGATTCTTGATCGCCCTCGAGCTTTGAGCCATTCATTCGAACTATCACATGAACAACATGGACAAGACCTTGGTCGAGTTGCATGGGATGCTAAAATCACCGAGGAAAGCATTAAGAAAAGCACCATCATGTGATGATGATGCGAAAGGCAAGGGCAAGCCCTATGTAAAGAAAGGCGCGGTCAAAGAAAGTTAGCTCCCGATGAGATCGCGAGCGGTTCTAAGGCCAAGCAAGTCAAGAAGGGCCTCGCTCGATGCGATTGCTACATCGAAGCAATCGTGACATTGGAAAAGGAACGCCCAAAGTACTTGGAGGATCTTGAGAAAAGAAGGAAGTACGACTTCCGCTCCGGTATAAATGTTATAGAAATCAATCTTGCTACTTCATCTATCGATTCTTGGGTATTTGATACCGGATCGGTTGCTCACATTTGCAAATCGTTGCGGGGCTAAGAAGAAGTAGAAGTTTGAGGAGGAGCGAAGTGGATCTTGGCGCTGGCAATGGAGCAAAGTTGTGCGGTGGTACGTTGGCACCATGCCATTGTCTTTACCTTCGTGATTAGTTTTGGAATTGAATAATTGTTATTGTGTTCCATCTCTTTCCAAGAACATTATTTCGCTTCATGTTTACAAGCGAAGGTTATGACTTTAGATCCGTGAACAATGGTTGTTCTCTTTATTTCAAAGATATGTTCTATTGTCATACTCCATTGGTGAATGGGTTATATGTTCTTACTCTTGAAGAGTCATCGGTCTATAACATTAATACAAAGAGGCAACGATCGAATGATTTGAATCCCACGCTTATTTGGCACTGCCGCTAGGTCACATAAATGAGAAACGCATGGAGAAGCTCCATAGAGATGGTATTCGCACTCATTTGATTTTGAATCATTTGAGACATGCGAATCTTGTTTACTTGGCAAGATGACAAAAGCACCTTTCACCGGTCAAGGTGAACGGGCAAGTGACTTATTGGCACTCGTACATTCGATGTATGTGGACTAATGAGCTCAACACCAGAGGTGGTTTTCGAGACTTCATAACTTTATCGATGACTTTAGTAGATATGGATATATCTACCGATGAAGATAAGTCCAATCCTTTGAAAAGTTCAAAGAATTCCAAAATGAAGTGCAAAATCATTTAGGCAAGACAATCAAGTTTCTACGATCCGATCGTGGAGGCGAGTATTTGAGCCATGAGTTTGGTAATCATCGAAGGATTGTGGAATTGTTCCACAATTGACTCACTTGGAACACCTCGGTGGAATGGGGTATCTCGAACGAGAAATCGCACCTTATTAGATATGGTACGCCCATGATGAGCCACGTGATCTTCCGTTGTCTTTTGGGGTACGCTCTTGAAATGTACCGCCACACTAAATGTAGTTCCATCAAAATCGAGAAAAGACACCATATGAGATGTGGACAAGACAACGCCCTAGCTTGTCTTTTCTTAAGATTTGGGGATGTGAGACTTATGTAAAACGTTTACAATCGATAAGCTCACCCTAAATCGATAAATGCTTCTTTATCGGGTATCCTAAGGAAACAAAAGGATATTACTTCTATAATCAAGAAGAAGGCAAAGTGTTTGTCGCCCAAGATGGTGTCTTCTTAGAGAAAGAGTTTCTCTCAAGAAGGGATAGTGGGAGCATGGTGCAACTTGAAGAAATTCGAGAAACACCGAAACGTTTCAGCTCTCTGAGTAACCACAACAGATGAACAAACTGTTGAAGAACCTGCTGTGGACACACCGCACCACGTAGGTCGAGAGGTCACGTCGTGTACCGAGAGGTACATGTTCTTGACTACTCAACAACGGGATATATTGTTGTTAGACAACGATGAACCTAAGACCTATGAAGAAGCGATGGTGGGACCAGACTCGAGAAATGGCTTGAAGCCATGAGATCCAAATTGAATCCATGCACAGAATCAAGTTTGGAACTTGGTTGATCCACCGATGGTGTTAAAACCATTGAGTGCAAATGGGTTTTCAAGAAAAGATAGACATAGATGGAAATGTTCACATCTATAAAGCGCGATTGGTGGCCAAAGGTTTCAAACAAATTCAAGGTGTTGATTATGATGAAACTTTTTCGCCGTCGCAATGCTAAAGTCTATTCGGATCATTCTAGCGATTCACGCTTATTTCGACTATGAAATATGGCAATGGATGTCAAAACGACTTTCCTTAATGGAAATCGAGTGAGGATGTGTACATGACACACCCACGTGTTTTGTCGATCCGCAATCGACTAGAAAGATATGCAAGTCGCAAAGATCCATTTATGGATTAAAGCGAGCATCTCGGAGTTGGAACATTCGCTTTGATGAAGTAATCAAAGGGTTTGGTTTCATCAAGAACGAAGAAGAGCCTTGTGTTTACAAAAGGCTAGTGGGAGCGCACTCGTGTTTACGGTCTTATATGTGGATGACATATTATTGATCGAAATGACATTCCTATGTCGAATCATAAGTCTTCATTGAAAAGTAGTTTCTCTATGAAAGACTTAGGAGAGGCGATATATTCTGGGCATCAAGATCTATAGAGATAGATCAAAAGGTCGATTGGATTAAGCCAAGATACGTACATTGACAAGGTGTTGAAAAGGTTCAACATGCAGATTCCAAGAAAGGCTTCCTACCTATGTCACATGGTATAAATCTTAGCAAGAATCGGTGTCCTAGTACACCGATGAGCGGGATAAAATGAATGCGATTCCATATGCTTCACTATTGGATCCATTATGTATGCCATGCTTTGTACACGCCCGATGTCTCGTATGCTTTAAGTGCTACGAGTAGATACGACGATCGGTGAAAGTCATCGATTACCGTAAAGAACATCTTGAAGTACTTGAGAAGAACTAAAGATGTGTTCCTCGTCTATGGGGTGAAGAAGAGCTCGTTGTAAATGGTTACACCGATGCTAGCTTCCAAACCGACAAAGATGATTTTAGATCGCAATCGGATTTGTGTTCTCGCTCGAATGGCGGTGCGGTAAGTGGAAGAGTTCCAAGCGAGAGACAGTTGTTGATTCTACAACAAGTTTAGTACATAGCGGCTCAAGTCGCTAAAGAGGTCGTTTGGATCAAGAAATTTGTTTCGAGCTTGGTGTGATGGCTAGTGCCTCCACCCAATGGACCTCATTGTGACAACGGTGGAGCCATTGCATAAGCCAAGGAGCCTAGATCGCACTGTAAGTCCAAGCACATTCTACGGCGATTTCATCTCATCCGCGAGATTGTGGAGAGAGGCGATGTTAAGATATGCAAAGTACACACGGATTTGAACATTGCGGATCCGTTGACAAAGCCGCTTCCCGACCAAAGCATGAGGCTCACACTAGGGCAATGGGTATTAGATACCTACATGGTTGACTCTAGTGCAAGTAGGAGATCTGTTGGTGATATGCCCTAGAGGCAACATGGAGATGTTGAATATATCACATACTATGTTTATGATACATTGATTTGTTCCTTGAAATAGACATTATCATTATTGATCAATGAGTATGTGACTTATTCATGAGACTCTTAATGCCAAAATGTTGCTATTTCTAAATGATCCCCGATTATATTTCATATGAGGAACAAATATGATTCAAAGATCAAGATATGTATTGATTGATGATCATGTCTCATGGATCATGGTATGGAGATACCAAATCAATAATATGGACATGTGTTAGTGAACATATGTTGATAGACCCGCCATGAGACACCGCAGAGATTCCAAGTGTCATCGGTTGGTCTCAAGTAGTGTTTATGTGGAATCCTTAGACTTGAGATCATCATGGTTCCCAAGATGCGTAGTAGCTACTTTGGGACTACTAAACACTACTCCGTGAATCGGGTAGTCATAAAAGTAGTCTTTGGGTTTGCCATGAAACATGTAGTGGGATGTGAATGATCAAGATAGAATTTGCCCCTCCTTATGGGAGAGATATCTCGGCCCCTCGATGTAATGGATTATGAAAGTGCATGGCCATGCCAAGGTGATTGAGGAGTCAATCACGAGTTTATAATCCATCACGGAATCGAGAGAGTGATTGAGCTATTAAGAGGATGACACAGTCTCGCCTTGAGCTTAATCTATATCGTGAGGCAAAGGGATTAGTACATGAGAACATTACTGAGTTCACCGATATGATCTTTACGTATACTTTCGGGTTAATATGTCTTGCTAGAGGCCGCTATTAATGTGGTGACCGGAAGGTGTTTCGGGTCGCGACCAAGTATACGTGAACCTGCTGTGGTCGCACACTTAACGGGTTGGAACACTAATTCAATGTGATTCGGATATGGGCTCAATTCGGATAGAGATCCGGATAGACTCCTATTGGGCCTCGGTCCACGAGGCCCAAGTGAGGAGGTCTATATATGGAGGCGAAATGAGGAACGCACCGATAATCCCGAGCTAATCCGTAGCCGCCACCTCCGAGCCAAACCCTAGCCGCTCGCGAGTCTTTGGTACACTCGCGATCGGCGTTCCATTTCCGGACGTGTGGATACGGTGGAGGCGCCGCTCGTTGCGGCGTTGATCGGCATCAACAACCTCTGATTGGATCCGCCGTGGTGCGGTTGATCGCGTGGAGGAGACGATCGGTTCGGGACGATCGACTACTTCCACTACTACCTCGACGCGTGGTTGGATCGGCCCAACTCTTCTTCATTGCTACGCGCTGCGTCTAGTGGTAACGATCCATGATCCCTCCTTAAGCATGATGTTCTTGTATGCGCGGTAGAAAAGTTTTGTTTTCTGCTATCGTAGCCTTCGCGCAATCCATTACCCGCCTCTAGGGCTCTATCCCTGGCGACGCTCTGGCGAAGCGTCGCAATGGCGGTACATGTCCGCGTGAGGTGATCACCGCGGCCATGCACCTCGCACCACAAGCTATAGTGCTGATGGTCTTCCTCCGCGCGGGGTCTATCGTCTCGGCCCCGGCCGCGCCCTCGCCCCCGGCCTCTACGACGTCATCCTCGACTAGCGGAGGCACTGTCCTCGGTGCCGCCTTCGATGTCGAAGACATAGCGGGCCTTCTAGGATCGACGCTGATTGTGCTTGGGCTTGTCGTTCGACGAGTCCTGCTTACGCTTGGAGGCATCCTTGTGCTCGAAGGCATCCTTTGAGGATTCTTATTTGCGCGCGGGGGCGCTTTTGGACGAGTCCTCCGCTTGATTGGTGTCGGAGTCGCCGCCTCTTTGTCACAGCGCCCCTCACGTTGTGCATCCTCCTCCGCCCTGGCGTACTTTTCCATCTTATCGAAGAGCTTGGCCACCGTTTTTATCGGCTTGTGCGCATTGTACTCGGCCAACGGCCCCAGGCGGAGGCCCTGGATTGCCGCGTTGATGATGGTGGTCTTGTTGACGTTCTGGACCTGGCAGCGAACCTTGGCAAAGCGTTTGAAGTACTCTCGGAGCTTTTCCGAGGGTTTTTGCTTGATTGCGAAGAGTTGATCCGCATCGACGTGCTCGACGTAGTTTCCCTAGAAGTTGTTGGAGAGGCGGTCGCGGATCTGTTCCCATGCGTAGATGGAGTTCGGCTCTATGATGAAGAACCAAGAGAGCGCCACACCCTGCATCGCGAGGGGTAGCCCCTTCGCCTTAGTGGAGTCGTCCCCGCCCGTGGCTTTGATAGTAGTTTCGTACGCGCGCACGAACTCTCGGGGGTCCGTGTCGCCTTTGTACGGCTCGATAGTGGTAGGGAACTTGAAGTCCTCCGGCCACGCCGATTACTGCAGGCCTGCGGAGAGGGGGGGACTCCAGATCCACACGCCGAAACAGGACGCGACTAGACGTAGGGGCGTTGCGGCTGTCCGCCCGCTCTGGCGTAGGCTCTGCCACCGCCGCCGACTAGATTTGCTGGCTCCGAGCCTCTTGTATCTCCCGCACAGCCCCACGGAGGTCCGCCAGCTCACGCTGCAGCGTGCCAAGGGCCGTCAGCAAGGTATTCTCCACCGTTAGGGTGGTTGCCCCGGCCTGAGCACCGGTACGAATCCCCGAGTTAGCGACGACTACGGCTTGTGCTCCGGAGCTGCCCGGTGCGCCGGTGCGGTGGGCTCCAGGGTCGGTGACGAGGCCGACGTTGCCGCCGGAGCCACCCGCCGCTCCCACATCAGGTATGAGGGCAGTGGCCATGCCAGCGCGGGCATCGGCGTTGCCACTCCCGGTGACCCGGTCGGTACTACTAGCGCCGATCGCCGCGCCCGCGGTGGGGTCGACCGTCATGCCGTGGGTGTCAACGTCGGCGGTTGCAACACCGGCGTTGCCATCTGCGCCAGTTGCTAATGCAGAGGCTCTGGCGTTGACGAGCGCCGCCGTTGTACTCTTCTTCTTTATTGTCGATGAAGCTTTCTTGGGTGCCATCTTTCCTCATATCTCAAGGCTTGCTCGGTCGTCCCCACGGACGACGCCAACTGTTATGGCTACTAACCAAACAGTAAAGTGGGAGTGTGGTAGTGGAGATGACGAATGAACAATGCTTGCCCCCTTTCCAATGTCCAGGGAAGCCATATATATATATTCATGTGAGGGGTATTTTACAATCATGCCCTACACCCGTGTACCCTTCGCATGGGTATTTATGTCATTATACATATCTCGTTTTGGGCTTTACAATCCTTTAGCAGGCCGGCTGAGTTTAGGTGGGAGCCACCCTACAACAGAATATAAGACCAAAAAAGCAAACAGGAGATCTTGTGACAAATTATCCTTCGGTTAAGTCATAGGTGCGAGTGGAAAGCTAGATCCATACCACTGGTTTTCAACTATTCATCGTATCTGAAGCTACTCGTCAAGTTATCAGAAAAAGATGTGCCAAATATTGCCTGGCAGTGCATACAGGGAGCTTGGTCATGAGCTCCACTGTAGCACTTAAGAGCAATACCAACCTTCCACAACTAAGTTTAGTCATGCAAGGCAGCAAGTATTAATTTGACAATAGAACTTAGGATATCTAATTGAATAAAGGACCGGTCTCATGCAATTTTAACCTCAAGCAGCTACACTGCATGCCCTTGACTTGCTTTTACTTTAGCCAGCAGCCAAACCACCTGATAATTGTCCAATGTTTAGGTAGATAGTTAAATATTTCACTATTCACTTTGATCAGCCATTTGCCGGCATCTTTGAACATTATGATACTAACTTTTCACATCATCTGTAGATTAAATCACTATAGAGCGAATAGACCAAAAGACTGAAAATAACTGACGTGTATCGATCATTTTTTTAGTGTGTACTCAAGTAGAATATTTTAGGAGCAGAGGTATATTACATTATTGTGATTGATATATTACATTATTTCATGGCATCCCAAAGTCAAATTTCTTCTCTAACAGCCTATGAGCAATCATTTGGACATCAGAATACAAAAGGTTAATAATGGATTGTGCAAAGAGATCATTATTGTTAATAGGTCAAAGTTTAACATAATTTCTTTTGAAAAGAGCTTACTTGAACTTCCTATGAAATTGATGATGAGCGCCAATTCTGAACTTCGACTTCAATGATATAATCACATTTCTCAGGCATTCACCATAGCAGTACACCGTTTTAAGGTCCCAAGGCACCAAAAAGTTCTCTCCCTACATCATCTGTCACAATCACCCCCAAAGCAAATGACAGTAACTGTATGGTTACCAACGTTAGATGCCTTTTTTGAGCTATCTTAAGAAATGCTTCCATCAACAATCTATTAGCTTGCCATTTTCCAATTGAACGCCATAACAACCGGAGTGTCAGATGATTACCGGGATAGCGAGGCTGGGCGCCGAGGTTGGTGAAGTTAAGATTCCGAGCTTGCACGACGCGGGGCAGGACGAACCATTGAGCAACCTACATGTCATGGAAAACACCAAACAAGAAGAATATTTAGCCTAGGAACACCACTTGAGAGGAATCCATAAGCAAAGAAACGGCCAAACAAGTGTTACGAATGACACACTTGGCTTTTTCTTTGGCTCAGCAGGGGAGCCGCCCAGGCGGGGGAGAAAGACGCCGGTGCCGGTGCGCTTGCACTTGGCGCCAGGCAGGGTGAGAAACATGGCAGGCATGCTGGTGGCAGCGGCGCGTGCTGCTGCTGCTATTTCTACAGCAGAGGCCACGCCACCAGGCTCAAGAGTCAAGACAAGAGGCATGGAGCCTTTGGCCACCGCTGTCGCTCCCTCTGCTGCTTTAGGAGCTGCTGTTGCTTAAGAAGATGAAACTGCGAACCAACCGATGATGAAACATATCAGGCAAGAGCAACGGAACAAAAAGGAAACATACAACTGAACAATCTTGGTAAGAACAACACACCTTAGCGGCCTGTATCCAGGGCTGCCTGACCAAGTGAGCGAATGGGTTGTAGTGCCCGTCGGCCAGGACCTTGGTGGCCGGCGCTGCAACGGGCGGTGGTGGCAAAGGCTTGTGGGTCGGAGGCATGAAGCCACTGTGGCCGTGGAAGCCGTATGGGTTATTCCGCACTGGGAAGCTGTTGGCCAACCGCATGTGCGCCACCTGGTCGGTAGCCTCGTAAAGGAGGTCCCATGGGTCGACCGGTTGCTGCTCTAGCGGTGAAGATGGTGGCCAGTTCACCTGCGACGCCACTCCATTCGGGCTCTCTTGCCCCGACTTGGGTAGCCTACAAAGCGTCGACTGCGGCGACCCCGGCAAGACCTCCGCCTGCTAGACAGAAACAATCAAAACTCCTGCACATGCACAAACAGCAAAAGAACCAAACGACCCAAACATGGAAAGGAACAAGAAACCCAACCTACCTTGGGAGGAGGGGCACGCTCCCCATCGTCGCCGAGGAGTCCCGCGAGGCGACGCGATAGCTCAGCCACGCAGTCCTCGTTGCTCTCGCTCCTCACGGCCACCGCCGCCTTCTCCTCCTCGGAGAAGAAGTCGTTGTCCACTGATGGCTGTCGGCGACGGGTGGTGGTGCAGTGTCGCAGCAGGGTAGGCCCGATCCGATGGCGTCACGGTGGAGGGAGGCCGGATGCAGCGACGGTGGTGGTGACCAGGGACGGGGCTCCACTCTCCCTCTCGCTCTTCTCCACCGATGACGGCCAACGGCGCGTGGTGGCGCAGCGTCATGGAGGGGAGGCCAGATGGGGTGGCGACTGTTAGAGATATGATTGCATTGTATTAGGATAGTTTGGATTCTTTTCATACATGTGCTCTTTCCTTATATGTATTCTTTCTATATTGTCATCCTGTACTCGTGTATATATACCGGCCCTTTGACCTCATATGAATACAAGCGATATTTATAACATGGTATCGAGCTCACCTAGGTTCTCCGTCGTCTCGCTTGTCGTGCTGCACGCCGCCTCCCACCGCGCCGCCGCCGGCCTCCTCCCCGCGCCGCCACGCCGGCCTCCTTCTCCACTCGGGCCGCCGCTCCGTCTTTGCCGCCGCTTCACTCGGGCCGCCGCCAGGCGCCCGCACCCGCCGCCGCCATCCGGTTCCTCTCGGGCCGCGCGCCCACCCACTCCGCGCCACCGCGCCTCCTCCCAGCCGCCGCCGCGTCTCCTCCGGGCCACCGCGCCTCCACCTCAGGCCGCTGCTCGCCGCCGCCTCCTCCCGCCGCCGCCCACCGGGCCTTCGGTCCGCCGCGCCCCGGCTCCCTCGACGCGCGCGCCCACCTCGGGCCCCGACGCGCCTCCTCTCGGCCATTGCTCCCGGGCCGCCGACGCGATGCCTCCTCTGCCGCTTGCTCCCGCCCGCCGCTCCTCCACCCGGCCGGTGCGCCGCGCCCGCCACTTCCCACGCCGCCGCCGCAAGACGCTGCGCGCCGCCGCCGCCCTCACGGGGAACCCTAGTCCGTTCCCCGCGCTCGGTTTCGGTTTATAGTTGGGCGGTACCGCCCAACAAAAGAAAAAAAAAAGAAAAAAAACGTTGATCTAACCGCCGCGCCGTCCAGCGCCGCCTGTTAGACCTCGTTACCTTGGTCGCCGCCGCCCGCCGCCGCCACCGATGGTTTCCGTCGCTGAGTGGTCTTGGTTCGCTACCACTTCCGTCGCGCCGCCCGCCGCCGTTAGACCTCGTTACCTTGGTCGCGCGCGCCGCCCGCCGCCACCGATGGTTTCCGTCGCCGAGTGGTCTTTGGTGCGCTACCACTTCCTCTCGTGCTCGCCGCCGTCCACCGCTACACCAATCGCCCACGCCAAAGACACCGCCACCTCCGGTGCCGCCACGGTGGTGGTGGTGGCCGCTCCATCCGGTGGTGGCCATTCTCACTGCTCCTACTGTGACAAGGTCGGCCACGTTGAGTCCCAGTGCTATAAGAAGCAGCAGCATCCTTCACGACGTTCTTCTACTAGCACCGGCACTGGTGCTTCTACATCGACGTCTGCATCAACTCCTTCAGCAGCTTCTCTCACTAAACAGGAGATAGCCAGACTTCGACGCTTGCTTGCCGCTTCGGGTTCTCCCTCGACAGGTTCTGCAGTTCCTACATTGACGTCTACATCGACTCCTTCAGCAGTTTCTCTCACTGAGCAGGAGATAGTCAGACTTCGACGACTGCTTGCTACTTCCGGTTCTCCTCGACAGCTCTGCCGGCTACGCCATCGACTCTTGTGCATCGCGACACCACCACCTCCACAGTCAGGCACCTCCCCGTGGATTCTTGATTCTGGAGCATCTTTTCATATGACTCCTGATTCTTCCACTCTATCCTTCATTACACCTCTTGATTCTCCTGTCAGTGTTCTTACTGCTGATGGTACCTCTCTCTCTGTATCTGGTCGAGGACCTCTTAGCAACTCATCTTTTCATGTTCCCTCTGTTGCTCATGTATTCACGAGCAAATTGTGTGGGCCATTAGGCCCACGTGTTAGACACGCAGATTTATGAACGGTTGGGACTCACGATTCATGAGGAGGCTGATTCCATGTGCAAGCAATCAAAGAGAGGAGGGTGGTAGGATGGCAGATGAACCGTTATCAAGAGTGATAATAAATCATCATTAACTTTTTTTTTAGGTAGTAGAGATAGCTTCACAAGATTTCCTTTTTGCGACCGGTAAGTTTTAAGACTATACACCTTATTTCATTTTCACCTAAACAATCAGCAGTCCGACGAACAAACTAGGAGGCAAACAAACTAAGTTACCTTTTAGACCCAAATAAGCCACACAAACGTAGAATTTGTTTGGCAATTTTTTGTATGTAAAGCACTGAACTCCAAATCTGCAAAATGGATCCCATTAGCTAATTAAGTTTGCTGATCAGCTCTACTTTAGCATTGACTTAAGCTAATTTGGTTTAGAGATCAGACTAAAAAGGATACCATGTGAAGGATCATATGAGAAGGTTCAGGATAATATTGTGATAAACTATTGCAAGTTTTATGGAGTGATTAAGTAATTTTTGTAAAGATCGCACTTTGTCTGGATTAGTTTTAGGAAGAAATTGAGGATTTTGTGATTTGAGTTATGGATTGAGTTGAGATGACCTACGCCATTGCATTAAGGTTGCATGATGTATGTTTTAAATAACATGGGTTAAGTTATGAAGAACTTATGCCCGAAAATAATTTCTTTGTCTTTGAATGTGCAGGATCGTTTGGAGTCAACCATGATCAACAGCGAGGACCAAGGCTATGCTCATGGAGGAGCTGAGGCCCAGAACGATAGAGGATGCCGGGGTGAGATGGTGAGCTCAAGCATGGCATAAGAAAGAGGGAAATATTGAAGGCGAGTTCTAACGGCGGGGTTATACCATGTGGCTTAGACGGTCCAAGTAAGCCGTGGTTCGGTGAAACTAGAATGGAAGAGAATTGGCGATACGTGGTAAGCTAGTGGTGCACCTACACGTGGCAATCATAGTGATTGCTTGCAAAAGATGGTGATGACCCGAACAACGAAGGGTATTTTGGTAGTTTGACCAAAATACCGGAAACTCGCCAAAACCGCGGTGCATGACTGACGCTTGGGAGAGAGATTTTGGTCAAAGTGGAGCTGATTTGATCAAGATAGATCAAGGTTAAGGATTTAACGGATTCGGACTTATGCGCTTTAAAAAACGTGCATAAATAAACATGTGTGAGTAAAACTCATGTGTGTAAAGATAACGGGTTTCTCCCATTTGTGTTAAGTGAATAGTATACACTAAAGGGTGGATGTGGCTGGCTAGCCCATCTATAAAAGGGGTTGGGATGGAGACATGCGGTTAATCATCCAACACATCTCTTATGTGCTCTCTTGTTTAGGGTTAGGGTTGAGAGTTGAGTGCTTGATGTGCTCTCTGTTCTCCAAAGTGGAGTGGCTATAAAACTTTCCTCCTCAAACTGCAATAGCATCAATCTTTGATCATTTCCATGACTATTTCTTATCTTGAATGATTTGCTCTTGATTTAGTTGATTTTTCCTCTTCTCTCATTCCTCTTCTTGATCTTGCTATTCCAAGGACGTATAAGAGATGGAGATAATCTCATAAAATCAATCTCCACCCATCTAGATACTTTGGTAGCAAGTTCATCAAAAAACTCAGTTTTTGCATGTTTTTGACCTTTGAAGTGATATATTGATCTGAGGGTTTTTGGCTTGATTTTGTGGGAATTCTAACTTGCTGTGATATGTGCGAATACATCTAGAGCCATCTTGGCTATCATCCACCCATGAGCAAGTCGTATTCACCATTTTAGGTTTTTGATTGGTTTTGGTGCAATCTGTATTAAAACTAAAAATGTCTCAACTTTGGTAATGTTTTTCACGATCGTTTCTTGGAATATATTCATGATATCCTGGAGAAGATCCATGCAAATTTTCATGTCATTGGATCTATGAATCAAAAGTTACATAGATTTTCTGTTCGTGAAATAGTGCTGCAATTTTCGTTCATCCCTTGATTTCACTAGTCCTCGACCACATTGATTTTTGACAACCCACTGGTCGTCGACCACTTTGGTCTTATTTCGACCACATTAATCTTCGACCACACTGGTTTTTTTCGACCACTCTGGTCTTATTTCGACCACATTAATATTCGACCACACTGGTCTTTTTCGACTACTCTGGTCTTGTTCGATCACACTAATTTTTCTTTGTCAAATTTGTATATGTTGATTTATTCTTTACTCTTGATCTTCATAGCTTCTCGTGGCTATTGGAGTAAAGATTAGGGAATGCTTTGAGAAAATTTGAGGCATCATTCACCACCTTTGTTGTCATCTTCGGTCCTACACCGTGCCACATTCCTCAAACAACTTCAAAATGCATACATAATAATACATTAAAAAGCAATGGAAACATCCTCGAGTAAGGAGTAGTCACAAAAATAATGAACTCTTCAATCACTCTCTTTTCTGTCGTGGCAAGCATGACTGTTGCATTCGCTTGCATAGGAGATGCTGAAATACACCAACAGAAGGCATCACAACTCACTCTCTTACCGATGGTGCATCCGCAAACTTGAGGCTGATGCTTTGCAGAGAAGATACTATTGCCGCTGAGGGCATTTTGAGATTTTTCATTTGGATTTTTGGATTAAAAAAAGAGAAAGAGAGGGGCCTACTTGTCAGTGAGATAGAGGGAGAGGATATGGAGCCTCTGGCTCCTTTTATTCGCTAGATCAAGAGGGAGATAGGGATCGATCCGATCCCCACCTCCCCGACTCTGATGGCCTCAGCTAGCCATTGACATCGTGGTCCTCTTCTCTTTCTCTTCTTATACCGGCTCGGGCTCTCCTCTCGAAAGAACACTGAGATTCAATCGAGTTTCTCTATCTCTCTTCTTTCTATTCTACCTCCATCGAGTGAAAGCCCTAAGTTTTTGAGCTCCAGCGGTAACAACGTGATTCAGCACTCTATCTCCAGCAACCCCCGAAGCCTCACCCTCGACTTAGCCATTTGTGAGCTGTGCTTTGGTGGCAATGACTCCGACTTTGGGCCAGGTCAAAGTTGTGGTAACACTGGTCCGAGTGCCGGTTCTGCGATGGTGGCTTTATGGTTCGGCCGTGACAGAGGAGGTTTCATCCATGTCTTGTGTAGTGTTCTTGCTTGCCTAGCACTTGGCCGGTTATAGGTTCTTGGTCTTATGCGGCATTCTCCGACCCTCGACCTCACGACCGTGGGGCTTGCCGCTTCGTGTGGGTGGCTTTGTGTCTTCGAGAGCTACGCCGTAATGCAAATGATGGCGATAGGTTTTTCGAGACAACATTGACTTCAGCGTGCCTAGCCTTGTTGCCTTCTGAATGGCTTCGAGTGCCGTCGCCTCGTGAGTGCATTCGGTTCTTGTTATTATTGTGTGATTGTGAACCGTTCTAGTGTACTTTAGTATTTGATAATATTATCACTAGTTTCTGGGAAACAATTGTATGATAATCTGTAGGATTAACGATTGCTCAATGACGATTCATGGTTTATTTGAGATAGCGATGATAATTTAGGAATATTCTGCTAGTATATGAGTTGTTGGCAACTTGATTACTTGTTGTCCTAATCTTGCCGTAGCTTTAATCATGTCATTTTGCCTTCGATCAGTACTGTCATCATCTCCTTTTGAGCCATACTTAGTGTTGTCATGTTGTTGTTATTATCCTCGAAGTGTAATTAATTAATGTGGTAAGTAATAGAGCTCAAACTAGCAGAATATCTAGAGGTTATCATTGTGATGATTAGATAAATATTAACCACCGTGTCATGAAGATCTTGTGTTAAACAAGTGCAACCATCGTCTAAGAGCAATAATTAGAAAAATCACAATTTGAGTACTATGCTAATTGTTGATTTATATTCAGTAGTCCCATCGAGCATGATTTCATACTCAAATGACATGATAGAAATTTGTGATATTACAATCTGTTGTGGCCAGTGTCACAACAGTAGATACTTAGTGCCCTTCCTCCATTGAGGATGTAGACTTGCTAGAGCTAGTGACCACCACATATGTGCGAGAGAGCTGATGAGTGGAAAAATAAGTGAATGTCCCCTTGCCTCATACCCTCTTAGGGCCTTATATACATGAATGTGGCAGGATGAAAATTTTCTACCCTACCCCTTAATAATTGCGAAGGGTATGATATATCGGTACAATCTTTTAGACAGGCCACGCTATACTATTGAATTTGCTCCAAGGCCTAGAGGTAATCCTAACGGCCTAATGGAGCGGGCACTCCCACAACACAATCATTTTATTTTTGCACCTGTCATTTAATATATGCTGGAAACATGCTTTATTTTCCATTTATAATTCTAGACTTTATTTAAATATTTGCTGAAACTGCATTGTCTATAACAGATACTACATATAAACTACCAGCTAAAGCATTCCCTTTCACACCGCAATGACAGACTGATAGAGCTACCGGTCGATAGATTTCGATCTGCCAAGTCAAATGACTAGCAGCTGCACCAATCGCTATCACAGCTAGCCCAGCAATAATCCAAAACTAGTCTTCCATGGCTTCCTTCAGGCTTCAGATCACCTTGGCTTTCATTCACAGCTTTTGTCGCTGCATGCGATTTTCAAGATGTAACAACCTGCAGAGATAGAGCACAGGGGTGAATGCTGATAACTATGCAAGAAGTAACAGTTCTCATCTGGGATAGGGTCCACTTATTTTTAGCACTTACAGCAAATGAAGATAATCGATCGTGTTAAGTTGCCTGATCATTCGATACAGCAGTGGAAGGAGTAGGCCTCCTTTTCTTGCATGATTTACTTGGTTCAGCATTGGCTTTAACCTCCTCATCAGGAAAGTTCTGATCAGAGACTTCTGAAGAAAAGAAAATGGAATGTTTGTGTTATATCCCTGATTTTACATGGTCATTAGAGTAGGATGACGATTGACAAAACTAATTAATGAAGTCTGATATGCAAATGATACTTAGCATGCATTAAGTATGTATTAGCAGTTTGATAATCTATTTTGGTCACATTATTTGTTAGGATCCAGCAACTTTTTTCTGGGGGTAGCCTACCCCTATGGATGTAGGAAAATAAATCTAAAAAAATCTTCCTACAAGTTAGAAGTGATTAAGCCTAATGGTTACTAAAAATGACTGGCAAAGTTGTTGTTCAATCAGTTACATGTCAAAAGAAAAATCATGATTCAACAAGTGTTGAAGAGCTGTAGAAAGATTCCAAGAAATTATGCATCAAACATGAAAGACTGAACTAGATAATCTATTTTGGTCACATTATTTGTGAGGATCCAACAACATGTTTTTGGGGGTAGCTTACCCCTATGGATGTAGGAAAATAAATCTAAAAAAATCTTCCTACAAGTTAGAAGTGATTAAGCCTAATGGTTACTAAAAATGACAGGCAAAGTTGTTGTTCAATCAGTTACATGTCAAAAGAAAAATCGTGATTCAACAAGTGTTGAAGAGCTGTAGAATGATTCCAAGCAATTATGCATCAAACATGAAAGTCTGAACTCGATAGGTACTTGAGCTTCTATTTCTCTTTACATTTTCACAGTTGTGTAATATTTAGCAAGGACAAATAAATTCCATATGATTTTTACTTCTTCGACAGATTATGATAAGTTGATAACTACCCGCAGCTCTGCATGTAATTACATCATTCCTTGAGCATAGTTATTTAGCAACTAAACTCTTACTACAAGACAATTCTGAACTCTTTATCAGGCTGAAAACTGCATAACAATTCTGAACTCCCGTCAAACTGAACAAAACATATAGAGAAGGAAACAACTTGCAAACGAGATAAATAATGTTAGCGACCTGTGCATTTACCAACAAGATTTTCTCCAACACAACTCTTCACTTCTCTTCCATGCTTCCGGACCCTCTCTTGGACCGCATCAGTACCCGATTCACCATCATCCACCGAAGCCTTCACCCCATCACCATGGCGGTTTATTCTGGAATTGCGTGGTCTAAAACGCCTTATCCACGGATTCTCAGGCAGGCAACTAAGGCCTCCATCAAGCATGTGAGCATCGTTCCTCTCAAACCTGAGGTTCCCCGACGCACCCTCTCGGAGCACATTGAACCCACTGCCACCAACATGGCTCCTATTCGCATCGGGTCCGTGGTGCTCATGGCCATAGAGTTGCTCCATGAAGGATGCCTCCATGGAGCTTATGTACAAGCTGTGCCTTTCATTTGTCCATCCAGCGGACATCAAGTCTAGAATTTGATCGCCCTGCTGAAGAATCACAACACAAACTTTGTTTTCAGGGTCTGCAAATTGCTTATCTCATACTAAACTAATTTAAAGTACAGTTGTCACACAGTAGAAGAGAAAGTCCTGGTGCAAATGTTCAAGACAATGTATGTTCTTTCTTCAGTTCTATCTTTTGTCACATAGTAGAAGAGTAAGTCCTGAAACAATTGTCCAAAATCATACATATTCTTTCTTCAGTTCTATGCCAGTGATCAGACAGTAGCAGAGAAAGTCCTGATGCAAATGTCCAAGATCATATACGTTGTTTCTCCAGTTTTACTCTTGGAGTCGAATTATGTGCACAATAGCAACAAGAAATGAACCGGTCTAGTGAATTGCAAGAGCTAATTATAAGAGAATATTGCACAGAAGATGTAAATTAGGTGAACAGAACACAAGATGGCAACCTGCAAGAGCCTAAGAACAAACAGGACGGACATTCCTCATGATAAATTTCATTTTGAAACTAGAACAACTCATCATAAATCAAAGTAACATCCTTTTCCCAGCGAATCAAAATAATAGTTCTTAATTGATCGATTACCTTGGCAATACTGCCGGGCAGCGGCTCGGCGTTAATCGGCTGGTTGAACGACACATCCCCCATTGGAGTAGCTCTCAAGAAACAGGGTAACCAATGAAATGGAGGAAAGTCCTAGGGATTTAGTTCTCTCACTCCTTTCTTAAAAAAGGAAATAACCAAAATGGAGGGGTGAAAAAGACCTATCAGCTGGAGATTATGCAAGAGGGTTGGGTGAAAAAGAAAAGCAAACAAAAATCGACAGAAAATTTGAGGGGGAATAAAGATTTGATCTCTTCTCTGCAAGAACCAAGAACCTCACACGACAACAGAAATCAACAGAGCAACAGAGAAATCAAGAATGAGCCAAGGACATTTCAAGGTTCAGATGAAAAAGGAAACAGCGCACCAAGAAAGAAGAAGCAAAAGGGGGATCTGAGATTTAGTCTATCTATCCTGGAGAGAGAGCTGAAGAGGCGGAAATTTGTAGTCTACTGAAACATCTCAAGGGAGGAGGAGGCGAAGAGAGAGATACATCTCAGCTGGTACAGGAAATGGGGAGAGAGTTGTGCAGGTGGGGGAGGCGTGGGCTCCACCTCCCGGGCTTTATCCTGACGTGGCAGTACTTTTACACGTGGCGGCGTGGGGCGCGCCAGGGGGGAAAATATCTTGGCCCCGATATTTCCATGGCTCGGCCCGCCGCTGGAGCCTGCCAGGTGGGGCCGCGGCTTGCTTCATTTGCTGCGCGAAAAGATCTGCGCCTGGATGACGTCACGCGGGTGGCAGGTAAACTCTTGGCAAGTCATCTGAACTATTGGGAACCTTTTCGAGAATATTTGATGCATACCGGTAATGGGTGGGTGCTTTTCGGTCAGTACCTTATGATTTTTTTTATTTTTGAATTTTGATTGTTTATAATAGAGATTATGAAAAGAGATTGTCGTATGCAATTTTAGTCGATATAATATGTACTATAATTGATTAGTAGATCTTATTTTAAAAAACATACCATTTAAAAGTACTTACTGTAGCCAAAAGTGAAAATCATAAACCACAAATCCATCCAACTCACCCACTATATACTCGCTCTGGACATAATAAGACGTCTTTTTAGACATCGATATGATCTTAAAAATACAATTTTAATTATTCATTTTTGTTATAGCATAGTTATAAACCTAATAAAATTATTAAGACAACACAATATTGAGGAAAGAACAGTCTAAACTTACACAGCAACCTTATGGCCGACCTTAAACATTGTGGCAGAAAATGAGAGTCGGCCATAGCTTGCGGATGCTCTTAGGCTTAGGCCTTGTTTCGGGGGAGTTATAGCCTTTTTTGGTTGAAAAGCTACTTTTGGTTTTCTAGCTGAAAAGCAATCGTAACTTTTTCACCAACTTTTCATGGTAATATTCTAACTTCAACCTATCAAAAGCTAGTAAAACACCTTGCTATAAATTTTTCAGGTTTTAATTCATTTTTTTCAAAAACTAGTTTTTAGTTTCTCCCTAAAGCAACTTTGAAGCTAGCCTGTTTGGAGGGCTTCCCGCTTTTTGAAAACAAAAGTCAGCTTTAAGCCCCCCGATGAGGCCTAAGGTGGTGATCATTTTGGCTTATTTTTGGTGGCTTATGGCTGAAAAGCATCATAGTGGTTGAAAAACACATGGTGACAGAGGCTTATTTAATATAATTAAATTTAAAAATTAAAAATATAAAAATATGTTAGCCCATCACAAAGAAGCATAACGAATCGGACAAAAAAAGAACCGGCAAAAAAGCTCAAAAAAGCCAAAAGTTCAGAGAAAGACGAAATTATGAATAGTGAAAAATAAACCAGAAGCTGAAGCCGAAACGAGCGGGGCCTAAGGTTGGTCTCAAGCAATAAAAAAATTGGCGCTCGCTCGCTCTCTCTTCTATTTCCCATGCCAACACTCACCCTAGTAGATACTATTGTCGCCATCGCACTCATCAGGGCAGGAATCCACGTCGACCTTCACCATTAGGTTGGGCACGGAGGAATAATCAAGCGATCGTCTCAAATCCAGTAGCGTCTTTGAGGAAGGCGCACCTCCTAATATGGCTGCTGGGAGGCTGAGGACGTGATGTTGGGCCTGTTCTTTTTGACTAAAGCTTATAGCTTTTAGCTGCGGCTTGTGACTTTTGGGCTGTTCGTGTGAGAGATTACAGAGTAACAGAAACTCACGTGCGATTTTTGCAGATATAAATGAAGTCGGTACAGTATATACTACAACTAACTAGTAGACCATATCTTGAAAAGATACTCCGTTTAAAAGCTAGTTACTGTAGAAAAGCTGAAAATAGCTTTTAGAAGCTGAAAAGAACCGTCCCTTATCTCATAACCAAACGTTGGGATGCCAGGGAACAGGCGCCGCCTCTGGATCTGGCCACGTCGTGGTCCTCGATAGTAATCATCGTGTGGAGGAGAAGCTAGGGTCGTTGACGACTGGGGTGAGGTGGTGTTTTTTATATTTTTATTATGACATGGGCCCCACTTAAAGCCTCCGATCCTTTATGTGGGTGTTCGTATTGGCTTCTGTCAATAGTTTTTGGTTAAAAATAAATAGTAGCGACTAAAAGAAGTGGCTTTTAAAAAATGGTGAGTAGTGCAAAGAATGAGAGAGAGATGCGTGTGTAAGAAGTGAGCGAGAGAAATAGAGCGCATGATGCGTCCATGACCCCTACCGTATCTTCGGAGTGAGATAGAAACGAGAGAAGTGAAGAAGCCGCTTCAAAAAATCAGATATTTATATTACCTCCTGGCTTCTCTAAGAAGATGGGAGAAGATAAGCCAATACAAAATACTCCTATGTCTTATACATTGTAGCATTTTACGTAAGTTTTAAGAGCCCTACCTTAAGACCACCTTGAGCATAAACATTGGAGATGTCCTAATATTATCAAAGTAATTTTTAAGATAAATCTATTTATGTAATTTTTATGTATGTAATCTAGATATTTAAAAGAAATTGAAGTTTCCAAAGATTAACTGTAACGTATCTCAACATGACAGGAAGGAGTAGTATTAGATGCTTTTTTGTACATGCTTCTTGAAATTCGATGATGCTAACTGAATAATGTAATAGATCGTATGACAGGATTAAAGGATTAATAAGACCGTTCGTTGGTGTATAGAGGGTCAGGTCGTACAAGATGACGCTGTTTTGGCAGTGTTAGCTAACCGATTCTTGATTAAGGCGCTCAGTTTGATTTAAATAAGCTAGTTTATAATTTATTTTATACTATAGCTAGTTTAATTTTTTACATAATTAAATTTAAAAATAAAAAAACAAGTTAGCATATCACAGACAATACAAATAAATACAGAAAAAACAAAAAAAAGTAAAAAACAAAAAAAATAAAAGTAAAAAAAAAACAAAATTAAAAAATAGTAAATTAAAAGGCAGAAACTAGAGCCGAAACAAGCTTAGCATTATAAACTAACTCGAGCACGCCAATTCTCCACATCGAGTGTACAAGGATTGATCCCGTGTGTTGGTAACCACACGTCTCATGCTGTGAAGTCCATTGATGAAATTTTTGCACGGAGGAAACCAATACTGAGTTTTGATAAAAAGAACAAGGAAAAGAGGTCCCCCTACCTCTCACGACTGCCTTGGCATCGCCCCTCCAGTCTACCACCGACCACGTCAGCCGCTGCGTGCAGCACCTCCTGAAATCCCCATCTAGATCTGGTTTCTCCTCCTTTGGTTCCTCCGGTCATGGCCTGCTCCTCCTCCCCACCCACATTCGGCTCTTCCTCCCCACCCGTGTTCGGTTCCTCCTCCCTCCCTCCCCGCCGCCACCACTCCTACCCCTAAGTCGGCCGACGCCGCCTGGGTGGGGCTGCCACCCCGACGTCTCCAACCCACCCACCTCACACTCCCTACTCCTTCAACCCGACCCCGTACCACCCACCGGAGCCCCGCAGCCCTCGAATCCGCAGATCTACACAACCTCTCGACGAAGCTCTGCCGAAGTTCGGCAGCCTGCAGGATCTCTGCATCCAAGAAGAGCGGTTGGCCACTCCTTCGCTCACCCGCATTGATGTCCCTTCTCCACCTACCCCCGAACCTACTGCTTTACAGGCATTGAAGGCAAGTCCCCCTGTATCCTGCAAAACCCCCTCTGGGACAGGGCTCCGCCGAACATTCACTCCAGATGTTGCCTCTAGCCAGTTGTCGTTGCCCCTCTGCACTTACTCCAGGTGGAGCATCTCGAAGGCAATGGCAGAGCGAAGCCTCAGTCTCCCCTACCTCCCTCCGGCGCCACCCTTCCTGAGGCAAGCTCCTCCCACCAGCCTTCAATGCTTCGCCTTCAACACTCAACAACTCTTCCTCCTGGCATCGATGGGAGCTCGTCAAACCGTGGTACTGGTGGTGTAAAGGCTAGAAGAAGTCTCTAGCCACACACTCAAACTCACCCCCCACAAAAACTGCAAGCCACAGCTACCGGCTCTTCCTCGACCACACCAAAAGAAGGTGTTTCAACTGCCTCGGGCGTGACCACTTAGCTCATTCCTTCCATGATCCTTGCAAGTGCTTCCGTTGCCTTCGGTTTGGGCACAAGGCGTGACTGCCGATGTGCCGCCTCCCCTGTAGTTCAACCTCGACAGCGGCGCCTCTCATACAGCTGAGTGTATCCACCAGTTGCCGAAGCCATGGCCAGCCATAACCTTGGCGACCCGGCAACCCGCCCAGAAGAAGATGCGTGCATCATCCCATCCTCCAAGGAGTTGTAGAGAGAGCAATATAAGCGTGATGACTATTCGGCGGTCATCTGGCTTGGCAAGACTAGGCCCGACGCAGACCTCCGTACCGTCACCGAAGGTATCAATAGGAGGTTCAACCTTCGGTCCTCCGCCTTCTCGGTGCACCATCACTACCTCGAGAACTTCCTCATCAATTTCACGCACAAGCACCAGCACGACAGGGTAACTGACCTACAAAAGTTCACCTTCCATGACTTGGAGTTCCATGCTCGTTCCTGGAGGCCACTCCACCATGCCTTCGGGGCGGCCCTCAGGTTCCATGTCAGGCTTTGCCTTGAAAGTCTCCCCCTGCATGCCTGGTCCGAAGAAGTGGCCAGCCTAGTCATCGGGAGCAAGTGCTTGCTGGACCGCATTGATGAGAAGTCGCCCCACCAAGAGGACACGCGCACACTGGACCTATGGGCTTGGACGGTGAACCCAAGCTCCATCTCGAAGGTAACACAACTTACTTTCATTAATGGCTCCTCCTATGGCTTGTCAATAGGCCCGCACCTACTTTAATAGAGATTGAACGGTGCAAGAAGGGCCTTTCCTATAGAGTTCTCCTGCACCTCGACTTCATTGAAGATTTCTCTATGGCCCCCTTGAAGCTGACATTGCTTCAGCGGCCTTTGTCCTGGCACCTGGGTGTTGTTGACGACACTGCTGAGCTCGCTGAAGACCAACACAGTCAACACCAGAGTAACGAGATGGGCTAGCCTCCCAAGGGAGAAATAGATAACCCCCATCGAAGCAGGCTTGGAAGGCTGGTCCAAGAAGGTAGTTGCAACAAAGTCAGCTACTGCGACAAACGGCATGACAGCCATGACGACGATGACTGAAACCACCAGCAGAAGTCCAACCATTGAGGACACTGGAGGACTCCCACTTATGAAGACGGTCGCCATGGGAAGACACAAGCTCAAGAGTAGCACTAGTACAGGTCGCCTTGGCCACACCGCAGCACTAGTGGAAGCCATCGTCACCAACACGATGACCTGGCTGCCCCCCTCATCTTCAGATCCCTCGCCACTTGTTCCACCAGACATCCAGACTCTCAAGCCCGCAAGCACAACGACTCCACCCTACAGGCATTATTCGCCTCTCACGCGGTGGCTCTACATAATGACTTAGCCGCCCTCCTTGACACCAAGCTTCGCTACTCTGAGGAAGAGATGGGGAGTGACGGCCTTGTGTGGCTCCGCAAAGTCGAAGATTACCTTGCTACAGCTTAGCAGGAGGTCGGTTAGCTACTCGTTCCCATTCATCGAGATGGCTTCATATGCCTGGCGATCTCCCCCTAGGCTCTATAGTGCGGCCTTGCTGATTTGAGTTTAGGCTCAATGAAACAACCAAGAGGGGCGCTGCTAGGTACGTCGAGACCCAGCCGGCCAATAACTGACGTGCCCCTAAGTGCACCTCTTCTCTAGTGGGCCAGCTAGAGCCCTCTCAGGCTATGATGCTGTCCTTGGAAGCTCCCGTAGAAAATTGTGGTCGGCAGATGGCAACCCCGGAAGACGCCGGCCACAATATTGCCCTGCAAACAAGTGCTCACTGCCCCTACAAAGACGACACCTAAAGTTCTACACCTCGCAGAGGACGCCTCCCCAGCCAGGGCTGCTAATCGGTCTTCTCCATTGTCATACCCTTCGGTCCTCCCCGGGCGCAACGAGGACCTAGAGCGACACCTAGATGCCTCGCCTCCGCCGACCTCCATACAAGTGAACCAGGCGCGGGGCCTAAGCTGTCAACAACGACCACGGAGGCTCCACCCACCATGGATGTGGTCCCCGCAACCCACACCAAAGGATGCTCCATGCAAGTGAACCAGGCGCGGGCCCTGTTGCTGTCCACGACGACGACCGCGGAGGCTCCACCCCCCACAAACATTGCCTCCACACCCCACACTAGGGGACGCAGGTGGGATGGTGAGTCACCCTCAGCAGGCACACCCCTCGCTCAAGAGATCATGAGCTCTCCCAACTTTAGTGACCCACTGTGTGAGATGTTCTCAACACCTGCGCCAGCACTTCTTCCCCTGCCTCCTCCGCTGCAGCCAAAGCCTGGACCAAACGCAGCTCCTACCCCCTGTCGCAGTGAGCACACAGCTCATAAGAGGCACCACATGCCACTCCTAAGGCATGCCCAGGAGACCCTTGCCCACCACCTTGGTGTCCTAGATGAAGAGCATGCCATGACAAACGAAGCACTCAACCACTACTTGTCCCTGTTCATTGGCCTGCTTCCGTATGAAGCCATCCAAGTGTAACATCCTGTTTTCTAGAGTTTATTGAAGCTTTTAAAAGAAAATTCACCATTTGAATTTTTTTGGATTTAATTCAAGCTTAAAATTAATTTTTATTAAATAAAAGTATTTAATATCACTAAAATAAACATGAATATATGCTGAAAGTATTTTATTTGGCTTCGTTGTGTCTTAAGGTTTTTTCTGGAATTGTTTGGATTTATTTGCTATTTTCTAGAGCTTAAATGAATTTAGTTGAATTTTTAGAATTAGAAAATGTTAAGAAATCCCTAAAGGCCTTTGGGCCGAATCCTTAAAGCTAGCCCTCCTTCTCCCTCGGCCCAGTCTATGCCAGTCATCCGATCGGGCGCTGCCACATGTCGGCCATTGATACCCTTCGATATTGTTCACACGTGTTGTCTACCGCTAGCCATCCGATCTTGAGTTTGCCACGTGTCGTGCATCGACTGGTCTGTGCACTGTTCGTTGTCTTCGACGCGAACTCCGCCACCATCGCTTGCCCATGTCCGCCGTGGACTCCAACCATGGTGGAGTCGCCCTTTCTCGACGTCCATGTCGTGTGCACCTCGATCACCTCGACGTCCCAGCCTATAAAACCTAGCCGCCCCTCATGTTCTGCACCCCATAGCTTAGTTCACCGTGCACCGTTGCCTTCGTTTTGAGTCACTGTCACCATCGATCGCTTGCGTTCTCACCTCCGGTCACCGCCGATGAGCCTCCTCGTTGCCATTCCGTACTGCCGCCGTCCAGCCTCGCCACCACTTCACTCCACCACTGCGCCGTTCCTCGGTTCACGAGGCTATCACCTTGGTTCGTGCGTCTGGTGACGTTAGCACTGACGCCAGTCCGCACCAACGCCAGTTGCACCTCCTCATCTTCTTGTGGATCAAGTTCACAGTGCACCGTCTCATTGACCAGGTGGGTCCCGTATGTCAGGTTAAATATTCTGTGAACCTGTAGATCAAGCTGAGTCAGCTTGCTACGTCACCCTACCACCACAGCCCTAGTTGCCTAGTCACCCGCCATGTCATCTAAGCCATATATAGTGCACTGTTTCATGAACCAAGTTCATTGTAGACCAGCTTTACCATGCACCGAGTCCACAACACAATAGGATTTCCTAATTTCTAGTATTTTTTAGATTATATTTTCCAAGAGCTCGTTTTCCTCTGTCCTAGCTCCAATTGACCTGATTCTTTTTTTGTAAATTCACCTAAAATTGAGCTCTATCTTTTGGTTCTGTTTTAAAGTTTTTCGAGTTCATTTGAATTTTATTTAATTTTATTTTTTTTCTTCATTTCGTTTTCTCTCTCGTTAGATCATGCCTTCGAAGGAGTTGAAGCAAGATTTGAAGATCCAGAGAAATTAACTTAGCAAGGCCAAGGAAAGTCGTGTCCTTTGATCATGTTGAACCTAGTTTCTAAATCTATTATGTATTATTTTATTTTAAATTATCACGCATCGCTATTTTATTATTAAACGTTTGTATTGGTAGTTAATGACCTATTTGATTAATTTCTCCTTAATAATTTGAAGCCATAATTCCATTGTCACCATAGGATGGGTATTTATCTAGTGATACAATATTAGTTGTCACATGGGTTGTACGTTGGGTTATCATCACATGTGATCAATTAATTAATTTAGACTTAATGAGATATTAAATCATGTTGGTCAGCTACAGTTATAAAATTTATGCACCTTGACATGGGTAGTGCCATTGGTGGTGGTTATACAAAATGGTTTTTATTGGGCGAATGATCATGCAGTAAAGGAGAAAGTGTGGTTAGCACTTCAAGGATGTGATGTTTCGCTTGGGTAATGTCAAAGGACTTAACTTTGTGTGTCATTGATCTGAGCCTTATCATACAGCCATATGCCTAGTATGGTATAGACATGGCATAATAATTTGTGAAATTTCAACTTTGATTTCGCCATTGATGTATTATTGGCATAAGAGGGGGCAATTATCGACTAGGTGATTAGCCTACGCGATGAAGAAACCTTAGCGGGCGAGATCAAGTTAAGATTGAGCATTGTAAAAGGTTTGTTGTGGTTTTCTTTTACGTAGAGATGATCACATCATCTGGGTAAAGTTGTACAACCTCTGCAGAGTGTAAAACTATTCAAATAGTCGTGTCCCTAGTTATGGACAAACCCCAGTGATTTCACACTAGGGTAGAGTTTGCATAAAAACTTGGTTGGATTAAGTTGGGAAGTGAATGGTTAGTTCATTGGTAGTTCATTACGTGAACAGTTAGTTCACGGGTGATTCATTGGAGTGAATGGTCAGTTTACTTGTGGTTATTCTTAATTCCTTTGTTTATTTACTTATTAATCATTTTGAAAGTTTGCTTTTAATCTATTTATTATATTTACTTCAAATTATTGTTTTCTACAAAATAACCATTCAGTCATCATTTGGTAAGCCTTGCATACTATATTGCATTCTTTGTTACAAACGACTTGCTGAGTACCAATATACTCACGGCTTTATGCCCATTGTTGCTCAGTTGAAGAAGAGGCGGATACTTTGATAACTTCGGGGATTAGGACTTCGCTCCTAAGTCGATTGCCTATGTAAGTGTCGAATGGCTACTATGCTTTTCTTTTGTTTTATGCTGCTATCTTCTTAAACTCTTCAGGTTATTAATTGTAAACTTGGCTATAAAGTCGCAACTCTGATAATTAATAATATTTTTATCTTTTTCTTTATTAATCAAGTATATGATCGATATTTCATCTATATTCACACTGTGTGCACTAGCGTTAGATCGAAAAGTGGATTTTTTTTCTTTAAAAGAAACATCGTGCACTTACACTTTAACAGCGTGCAAGCACGTCAATCAATTTTATATGTGCTAAGTGTAAGGTCTTTTGTTGGCGTATGTACCTAAAAGAAACATCGAGGAATGTGATTGTGTAGGACATGACCCTCGTACTTGGGGTGACGACCATAAACTTGCAAATATGATAAACATGAGCATTCTTATGCTACAAAGTGAAATTTCCGACCAAATGAACGTGATTTTGTTCTCTACCTTCACCATGAGAATGCTTCTGGCAATAATTGAGTGTTGTTCGGCAGAGCCGTCCAACTGAGCGCCCGACGGCCAGGATTGAGCCAGGCGAAAACTTCAGAGCATCTCACAAGTTGTTCCTTCTAAGAGCCTCAATTATTTTGTCCACACGTTTGATCTCAATTTGTCCCTAGGTTTGGAAATTTCATATATTTGGCACAACAAAAAAAAATGCTGAAGTACAGTGCTTCAGACTGCAATGGAACAATTACTTCTCGTATTTTATTTTATTTTATTTGCATGGAAAGACAATACAGGGAAGGCTTATGAGAGTTATATGTACAACAAAAGGAACCCGTAAAAACTAATGCTTAATTTCCAAGCAAACAGGCTATAAGATCCAACATGATCTCTAACCTCCCGCATGGCTATTACACCCAATTTGATCATCATTCGTTTGGCTCCATTGAGTTGGTTTGCTCCAACATCTCAAATTAATGGATGATAAAGCCTAGTTTCAATTGGTAGTTAAGATCTAAACAGCTACAAAACAGAGTCCAAAAAAACAGACTACTATGCCAATCTACGATTTTTTTAAAAAATAATCCATTTTTTATTCAGAAATACAAAATTATACATGCATTTTTTTACAAAAGTAACCCCCTGTAGCCGAACCGTTTGGCGAGTGGCCCCTGTTGCCCAACGGCAGATCGACATGCAGAAAGTAGCTATATCGTTGGGTGACAGGGATGCAGTCACTCAACTGTCGGATGACAGGGACTGTCACCCAACCACTGGGCGACAACACCTCGACTCACCCAACGGTTGGGCGACTGGAGCCCAGTGAATTTTGTGAGAGAATTATGCCACTAGGGAGTGGTCGGTTAGACAAACTATCGTGGGTGAAAGGCATAATTACTGTATGGCACTGAGCTTGAGATTAGTTCCACTATATGCTATTGCCGTTAGTTGACCATTAGGGAAAACCGTTATGTTTTGAAAAAAAACAAAAATGCCCATACAGAAATATCGAAGGCCCGATTAAATTAAAATAGCAAATAAGTTAAAAATGAAAGCATCTAGGCCCCTAAAAATGATTTTGGTAATTAATGAATTTATATGAATATGGGACTAACCGTTTAATGAGTGTTTAAAGGTTAAGTCCGTTTAATGAGTGTTTAAAGGTTAAGTCCAGTTATGGTTGACAAATGCAAGCCAAAGGATAAGGATGAAGATCAAACATGGTTCAAGATAGAAGTATATGTAGAATAGGATTCCCTTTTTCAATTTTACGGTCTTAGGAGAATGGTGGAAGACCGGATTATAGGGTAAATAATCGTACCATAAAGAGGATCATGGCAAGTAGCTTGATAGCAATTCTTAAGTGTCCATGGATCAACTAGGATTATGCATTCTTGAAAATCTGTTTTAAAAGCCAAAGCGTACTCATGCGGGCGTGCGGTAGTTCGCGATTTTCAACGTCGGTACTACCGTCGGCGGTAGTCTGCATTGGAGAAATCGGAACTACCGCGATCGGAAGTTCGAACCTCAAGCGGACCCATTTTCGAGAGCACCCTCGGACTCATTTCCAAAATCGAGGAAGCGGTAGTTCATTGTCGAGCGGTACTACCGGTCACGGTAGTTCGGAGGTGGATCGGACCCTTTTCTCCGAGCACCCTCCGGATGCCCCGAGTTTTAGGAGGCGGTAGTTCGCTGTCGAGGCGGTACTACCGGCCACGGTAGTTCGGATGGGAATCGGAGCCTTTTTCAGTGACTTTTGGAGCTCGGCTCAGCGGTAATGCCGCGCCGACTTTCTTGATACTACCGGTGAGCGGTAGTCTGGGACTTTATAACGTCGGTAGTACTGCGGCAAGCGGACCAACGATCGCTGCGAAGCTCGACATAGCCGTTCGATCGTCGGATAGGGGGGCGGTACTAGGCCTCGGGCCGCGGTAGTTCCGCTCGCCACGATTTTTCGGAATTTGTTCCAAGCGGCTAGTTTTGGCGGTGGAAGGTATAAATACCGTACCTTGCTCATAGGCGATGCTAGAGACTCTATTGATCATTCTTGAGCATTGGGCATTCACTCCACACCTACTTTCACTCTTGAGCATTCATTTGAGGTGTTTGAGCAAAAAGTGCATAGCATTCATTAGTTTGATCCTTGGCACTAGTTTGCAATCAAGCGAAGCTCGTGGTTTGTTACTCTTGGTGCTTGCGGCACACGGACGATTGGGAGAAGCTTGTTCGGTGATCTTCTCAAAGAAGCTTGTGAGAAGACCCGGCTTTCGTGTGAAGGTTGGAGCTCGCCTACCGGGCGGGAAGAGCTACCTCTAGTGATCGAGGTGCTTGGCTCAATTCGTGGAGCCGGTTCGATTCGTTCGAGCTAACCTCAACGTGGACTAGTGGGGCAAGCAAGTTTCGATACCACGGTAAAAACATCAAGTGTGCACATCTCTATTGCTTTCTAAATAGTTCTAAGTTTTCATGCTTAGTGCTTTGTTTAGTCCTTGTTATTACTAGTATTGCTAATTGCTTGACTAGTATTGTGTAGGCTTAAAATTGTCTTTCATTCTTGTTCTTAGAAATAGAAATTTAGCCTAGTTGAAAAGAAAATTTAAAACCGCCTATTCACCCCTCTAGTCGGTATCCTTGATCCTACAAGTGGTATCGAGCTTGGTCTCTCATTTTAGACTTAACCGTCTAGAGAGAAAAGGATGGCTAGCGAGGATTTGCTATAGGCAAGGCACCTTTCTTTGATGGATCAAATTATGCTTATTGGAAAATTAGAATGTCAATTTATTTAAAGGCTATGAGTCCAAGCGTTTGGAAAATTGTAAATGAGGGTTACGTCATGGCGCTTGATCCATTGAATCCAACGGATCAAGGCAGGCGAAATGCTCATTTAGATGCCCAAGCAATGAATGCTATTTTGGAGCTTTAAGCGGATGAGTTCAATAGGGTGAGTAATCTTGAGGCGGCTCACGCTATTTGGACAACCCTTTCGAAATCCATGAAGGGACATCCACGGTTAAAGAAGCAAAATTGCATCGACTTAGGATTAAATATGAGACATTCACAATGTTGCCTCA
The DNA here is from genome assembly GCA_036346245.1 of Bonia amplexicaulis. Classification (NCBI taxonomy): domain Eukaryota; kingdom Viridiplantae; phylum Streptophyta; class Magnoliopsida; order Poales; family Poaceae; genus Bonia; species Bonia amplexicaulis. The sequence continues at coordinate 9,425,577 of CM070762.1, forward strand.
TGAGGACATCAATGAGATGTACACACGACTCAACAATATTGTGAATGAGCTCAAAGGCCTTGGTACTAACCTTCCGATCTTGACATTGTGAGAAAGATGCTTAGGGCTTTCTTGGGAAAAATCGAAATGTTGGTGACACTCTTCCTCAACTCACGGAGTTAGCAAGAATGACCCCAACACAACTATTGGGCAACCTCATCACAAATGAGCTATACAAGAAGGATAAGGAGGAGCTCTTGGAGCAATCCTCATCAAAAGCCAAAAAGATCACCGCTTTTAAGGCCAAAGCGATGGTAAGTGAAGAATCCGAAGATGATGAGGAAAACTCCGAAGAAGAACTTGCTCTTCTAGTAAGAAGAATGAACAAGTTCATGAGAAGGCGTTCAAACCGGGCGTAAATTATGACAAGGCAAAGAAGGGCACTCCTACTCCAACAAGCGATATAGCAACATCCGTTGCTATGAATGTGATGAGAAAGGGCACATTGCCTCAAATTGCTAACAAGAAAGATGACAAAGAGAAGTCATCAAACAAGAAGAGTTATAACGGCAAGAAGAAGCTTTTCAAGAAGCTTCACAAAGATGGCAAGAATGAAGCCCACATTGGAGAATGGGATTAGAAGAAGAGTATTCCGACTCCGAATCAAGTGAAGATGAGTCCTCCAAGAAGAAGGGACTTGTCGGAATTGCAATCAAGGAAGCTCCATCACTATTCTCCACTCCAACTTGCCTCATGGCAAAAGGAGATAAGGTAAAATTCCTTGATGATGATGAGCCTTCATATGATGATCTTATGGATATGCTTGTTGAACTAAATGAATTTCTTGGAAAGAGAAATCAAAATTTAAGATCTTGAAGAGGAACATACAACTCTACAAGAATCTTATAAGGAGCTAAAGGAAGCTCATGATTTGCTCATCCATGAAAAATCTTGCACTAGCATTGGAATTACTTGCGATATTATAAATGAAATGCCTAGTGTAAAAGTAGCTAAATCTAGCATATCTACATCATGTGATGAACTCCTTACCTTGCCATGCTCTTCTAATATTGATTCTAGAAATGTCATATCTTTTGTCCATGATGATTTACTTGTTCATGAAAACAAAGATTTAAAGGAACAAGTGTTAAAATTGAACAAAAGCTTGGAAAGAGCATACAAAGGAAAGGCTACACTTGATAAACTATTAAGTGATCAAAGATGTTCATTCAACAAAGAAGGACTTGGGTATATTCCCAAGAAAGGTAAGAAACCGGTATACAAGCCCCAAGGTTTGTAAAAGAAAATGGTAAGTATTGTACAAAATGCGGGATTTGGGACATAAGTCTCAAAATTGTTCTAAGGGTAAGATTCAATCCATTGGTTTATATGACTCATGTTATATGCTTAGAAAAACTGAAAATGGAAATATTCTTGCTCATTTCATTGGCACCTCGATTTTGGGTGCTAAAGGAAATCCATTTGGGTGCCCAAAACCTTGGTTACTAACCTCCAAGGACCCAAACAAATTTGGGTACCTAAAGAACTTGATTCTCTTTTGTAGGTGAACTACAAGACCGGTGGAAGGCATTGGGTGTTGGATAGTGGATGCACTCAACACATGACCGGAGATCGGAAAATGTTCACCACCTTTGAGAGCGGGAGCAATGAGAAAATCACCTTTGGAGACAATAGCAAAGGAAAGGTACTTGGTTTGGGTAAAATTGCTATCTCCAATGACCTTTCCATTTCTAATGTATCTTTAGTAGAAACTCTAAATTTTAATTTGCTATCCGTTGCTCAATTATGTGATTTAGGCAACTTGTTCTTTCTCTAAAGAAAATGTCATTATTTCAAAAGAAAATGAAAAGGAAATTGTTTTCAAAGGTTTTAGATTTGGAAATCTTTATCTAGTGGATTTCACTTCAAATGAGTCTTGCTTAAAACTTGTTTAATTGCAAAAACATCTTTGGGTTGGTTATGGCATAGAAGGTTAGGTCATGTGGGTATGATTCAACTTAAAAGCTTTTCAAACATGACTTAGTTGTTGGCTTGAAAGATGTGAAATTTGAGAAAAATAGACTTTGTAGTGCTTGCCAAGCCGGGAAGCAAGTTGCAAACTCTCATCCTTCCAAAAGTATCATGTCAACATCTAGGCCATTGGAACTCTTACATATGGATTTGTTTGGGCCAACAACCTATAAGAGTATCGGAGGCAATAGTTATTGTTTAGTCATTGTAGATGATCACTCTAGATATACATGGGTGTTCTTCTTAAATGACAAAGCGAAACCTCCGAATTTTCAAAAGTTTCTCAAAAAGAGCCCAAAATGAATTTGATTTTAAAATAAAGAAAATTAGGAGTGATAACGGTTCCGAGTTCAAAAACACTAAAATTGAAGATTTTGTGATGAACTTGGAATAAAGCATGAACTTTCCACAACCTACACTCCGGAACAAAATGGAGTTGTAGAAAGGAAAAATCGAACATTGATTGAAATGGCTAGGACAATGCTTGATGAATATAATACTTCCGATAGATTTTGGGCGGAAGCTATTAACACCGCTTGTCATGCCATAAATCGCCTTTATTTGCATCGTCTTTTGAAAAAGACCTCCTATGAACTTCTCATTGGGAGAAAACCGAACATTTCCTACTTTAGAGTATTTGGATGCAAATGCTATATCTTAAGAAAGGGTGTTCGGCTCTCTAAATTTCAAAGTCGATGTGATGAAGGATTTTTATTAGGATATTCTTCAAATAGCAAGGCTTATAGAGTTTTCAATAAAAATTCGGGTTTGGTTGAAGAATCTTGTGATGTACAATTTGATGAAACTAATGGCTCTCAAGAAGAGCAAGATAATTTGGATGATGTAGGAGAAGAAGGATTACGCAAAGCCATGGAAAACATGCAAATTGGCGACATCAAGCCAAAGGAAGATACTACATCACCCATCTCATCAAGACAAGTTGAACCACCTACTTCTTCAACTTCAAACGATGTACAAGAAATAGATGATGAAGCAAAGATCAACAACAACCCTTCAAGATCCATAATGCAATTGCAAAAGATCATCCAATAGACCAAATATTGGGTGATGTGAGTAAGGGTGTTCAAACTCGCTCTAGAGTAGCTTCATTTTGTGAACATTATTCGTTTGTGTCTTCTCTTGAGCCAAAGTTTGTAGAAGAAGCTCTAGATGATCCGGATTGGATAAATGCCATGCATGAAGAGCTAAACAACTTCTCCAAAAATGATGTATGGACGTTGGTAGAAAGGCCCAAGGAGCAAAATGTGATTGGTACAAAATGGGTCTTCGAAACAAGCAAGATGAGAACGGACTTGTGGTAAGAAATAAAGCAAGGTTAGTTGCTCAAGGCTACACTCAAGTTGAGGGTTTAGATTATGATGAAACCTTTGCACCGTAGCTAGACTTGAGTCAATTAGAATCTTGTTAGCTTTTGCATCTAGCTTTGATATTAAGTTATTTCAAATGGATGTTAAAAGTGCCTTCTTAAATGGAACTATCTCGAACTTGTTTATGTTGAACAACCTCCGGGTTCGAAGACTTGAAATATCCTAATCATGTATACAAGCTCTCTAGGCGCTATATGGTTTAAAACAAGCTCCTAGAGCATGGTATGAGCGCCTTGAGATTTTCTTGTTTCAAAAGGATTTAAAATTGGTAAAGTAGATACCACTCTATTCACAAAAATCATCAATAGTGATTTCTTCGTTTGTCAAATATATGTTGATGATATTATATTTGGTTCTACTAATCAAGACTTTTGCAAAGAGTTTGGTGATATGATGTCTAGGAATTTGAGATGTCAATGATTGGTGAACTAAGCTTTTCCTTGGATTACAAATCAAGCAATTCAAAGATGGGACTTTCATAAGCCAAACAAAGTATGTGAAAGACTTATTCAAGAAGTTTGGGATGGAAGATGCGAAACCTATCAAAACACCAATGGCAACAAATGGGCATCTAGACCTCGACGAAGGAGGTAAATCGGTGATACTAAACTTTATAGATCTATGATTGGTAGTTTACTCTATCTTACCGCATCTAGGCCCGATATCATGTTTAGTGTTTGCATGTGTGCTAGGTTTCAAGCTTCTCCAAAGAATGTCATTTAAAGGCCGTAAAAGGATTTTGAGATATTTAAAACATTCCTATAACATAGGGCTTTGGTATCCTAAAGGTGCTAAATTTGAATTAATTGGATATTCGGATTCGATTATGCGGGTTGCAAAGTGGATAGAAAAAGCACCTCGGGATGTTGTCAATTTTTAGGAAGATCCTTAGTTTCTTGGTCTTCAAAGAAACAAAACTCCGTAGCACTTTCAACCGAAGCGAATATGTTTCCGCGGAAGTTGTTGTGCTCAATTATTGTGGATGAGGCAAACTTTGATGGATTATGGAATCAATTTTGATAAAGTGCCTTTATTGTGTGATAATGATAGTGCCGTCAAAATCTCAAATAATCCGGTCCAACACTCAAGAACCAAGCATATAGATATCCGCCACCATTTCTTGAGAGATCATGTTGGGAAGGAGATATTTGCATTAGCCACATCCGGACCGAAAACCAATTAGCGGACATTTTCACCAAGCCTTTAGATGAAAGCCATTTTTGCAAACTTAGGAGTGAGTTAAATGTCTTAGACTATTCCAACATTGCATGATTTTATGGCTCACTTAAATGCATACTTCTTTGGAGTGGCTTGGACAATGTTGTGAAAAGTTTCTTGTGAAAAAGTCTTTAAAATTTGATTAAATGCAAAAATTATTTAAAATTATTATTTTAATATATTTAATGCATAATGATCCTTAAAGATGTTAGTTGAGTGCAAAAACTAGGGATCATTTGCATACTATACCTTTCTTCTCAAAATTACGCAAGTCCCGGAAAAATCGGTACTACATGGTCTCAAGCGGTACTACTGGTTGAGCGGAACTCACTGCCTTGCAGTGAACTACCGGATATGACTTAAAAATTCGGGGGGATTTCAAACCCTAGTTCCTTGCGGCTTCCTCTCTCTCTCCTCTCTCTCTCCCCGCGCCGCACGGTTATTCCGCTCCCTTCAGCCGCCTCTCTCTCTCTCTCTCTCTCAAAACCTCCACAAAAACCGAACTTGGATCTTCAAATCTGCTCGGTTTTTTCTCGGATTTTTGAGCCTTGCGTCTTCCCAAGGACTCACCTCCTCCATTCCTCAAGGTATTTTGGATCATCCCCATCTTTTATTGTCTCTTTGAACCCTAGATTGATTTTAGGGTTTTCAAAATGAGGATGATTTCTTGCGGTTTAAACTAGGGTAAATGTTGTATTTTGGTATCTAGAGGTGTTTACACACCCATTCCATGGATTCAATCCAAGAAAAATACCAAAATCACAAACCATTGCTTAACCCTAAAATCGGTCAGGCGAGCGGTACTACTGGCTTGGTGAGCAGTACTCTCGTCGGCGGTACTAGGCCCCGAGCAGGCGGTACTACCGATTGCCCTGATTAAACAGCTGACTCTTTCAATTCCCTTTCAATTCTATTTGATCCATCCTAGTAAGGCTCTAATAATGTATCTTCTTCCTTTTAGATGCCTGTTACTAGGAGAGCGACGAGGAGACTTTACTCCTCTGCCGGACGGTCAGGAGAATCCTCCGCGCTCCTGCGACTTGAGGCCTCTCGGAAGGCGGCCCAGACCGTGGCAAGGGTCGGTGAGCCTTGAGTGCGAGGGAGGCGAGCCACAGCAGCGACCACAGTATAGCTCCCCATGGAAGATTCGAGGAGGATCTCACCGAGAGGAAGATCCTCAAATTGACTTGAGGAAGATTTGCAGAAGATTATATCGGACTTCGTCGCAGAAATCAAGTATGAGTTACTTTCAACTCCATCAACCCCAAGTTTCACACCAAATTTCAGGAGCAAATTTTTGATCAGCTGTATGGAGAGAGTCGACAGTTCGCTGATCATAAGTGGGTGGATTGGGAGCACTTGTCCTCCATTGACAAGTATGATGGCACTCTCGAGCTTTTTCGAGAGATGTGGGCGCATCGGTGGCGACACTGCGATCGGACTATAATGAGGAGATCATTCGCCGTTTTATGCTACGGTGCACATTTCTCCAGTTTTGACACATGACACGGATGACGGTGTGCACACAGTTGGAGGCGACCAAGCATGAGTTCGAGCTTGCCTTGAGAGTGGTGAGTGGACATGAGAAGGTATATGACAAGCCGACTCTTGAGATCTCGCATTTTCGCCTTCTACAACCTCAATGAGAGGTCATCCCGGCACCTTGGTTGGTCTTCTCCTATTCCTAGCATCATCAATAGGATTATCAACCATACTATTCTTCCCAAGAGTGGGAATTTCGATGCCATAAGAGGACATGCTTGGAATCTTATAGACTACATCATGAGGGTCGAAGTTTGATGTAGTGGACTTGATCATTAGGAGATTGCCTCTTCCAAAATAGCAGAATCAAGCGCATTAATTATGGACCTTATATCTTTGCCTTGATTGAGACCAAGTTCGATTTAGGCGGCTACAACAAGAGGCATAAGGCGTATAAGCGAGACACGAGCCTCCCATTCCCACTGCCGCGAGCTCGGCAGTCGAGATCCGGCGGGGAGGATCCTCGGCGGACCGGCGGCTCCTGCGGCAGGCGGCGGCACCGGCGGCTTCTCGGGCCGATGTGGCCACTCTATCTCGGATCTACTCCACCGCCCGGATGAGAGATTCTCGGGCCGAGGGTTTGCCTCCTCTCTCTCGCATGGACTCCACGGATGGGCGTGTTGCGACCATCGGCGATCCCCTGTCTCAGCCTCCTTCGCCCATGCGCTATACTCGTCGCCGCCGTCGCGATCCTTCTCCTCCCGGTCCCCAGGAGTAGCTTCTTTTGGTATTTGATGCCAAAGGGGGAGAAGAATTTAGGGCTATTAGGGGCTATCTATCTCTATTTTATGTTTTATGGATGATTGTAATGAACTTGGTTATCTATGCTTTTGATGTATTCTGGATGTAATGACTATTGTTTACTTCTATGAAATTGCTTCTATTATTTGTCTCATGTTATGATCTCAATTGTGCATCTTGTCAAAATTGTGATAAAAATGAGATTTTCTCTACTGTTGTAAAATTTCATGCACAAATTTAGGGGGAGTTTTCACCCCTCTTTGACTTTAAAAAGGAAAATTCATATTCTTGCCAAAATGAAAATCATTGCTAGAATTTTCTCTTTTCAAAAAGTCACAAAAGAATATACAACTAATTATCAAAATAAGTGGTATATTCAAACATTACATTTCCATATAAAATGTGTTGTCATCAATTACCAAAAGGGAGATTGAAAGCATCTAGGCCCCTTAAAATGATTTTGGTAATTAATGAATTTATATGAATATGGGACTAACCGTTTAATGAGTGTTTAAAGGTTAAGTCCAGGTTATGGTTGACAAATGCAAGCCAAAGGATAAGGATGAAGATCAAACATGGTTCAAGATAGAAGTATATGTAGAATAGGATTCCCTTTTTCAATTTTACCGGTCTTAGGAGAATGGTGGAAGACCGGATTATAGGGTAAATAATCGTACCATAAAGAGGGATCATGGCAAGTAGCTTGATAGCAATTCTTAAGTGTCCATGGATCAACTAGGATTATGCATTCTTGAAAATCTGTTTTAAAAGCCAAAGCGTACTCTGTGCGGGCGTGCGGTAGTTCGCGATTTTCAACGTCGGTACTACCGTCGGCGGTAGTCTGCATTGGAGAAATCGGAACTACCGGCGATCGGAAGTTCGAACCTCAAGCGGACCCATTTTTCGAGAGCACCCTCGGACTCATTTCCAAAATCGAGGCGGTAGTTCATTGTCGAGGCGGTACTACCGGTCACGGGTAGTTCGGAGGTGGATCGGACCCTTTTCTCCGAGAGCACCCTCCGGATGCCCCGAGTTTTAGGAGGCGGTAGTTCATTGTCGAGGCGGTACTACCGGCCACGGTAGTTCGGATGGGAATCGAGCCTTTTTCCGAGAGTGACTTTTGGAGCTCGGCTCAGCGGTAGTCTGCGCCGACTTTCTTGATACTCTGGGTGAGCGGTAGTCTGGGACTTTCTAACGTCGGTAGTACTGCCAAGCGGACCAGCGATCGCTGCGAAGCTCGACATAGCCGTTCGATCGTCGGATAGGGGGCGGTACTCTAGGCCTCGGGCCGTGGTAGTTCCGCTCGCATACGATTTTTCGGAATTTGTTCCAAGCGGCTAGTTTTGTAGGTGGAAGGTATAAATACCGTACCCTTGCTCATAGAGCGGATGCTAGAGACTCTATTGATCATTCTTGAGCATTGGGCATTCACTCACACCTACTTTCACTCTTGAGCATTCATTTGAGGTGTTTGAGCAAAAGTGCATAGCATTCATTAGTTTGATCCTTGGCACTAGTTTGCAATCAAGCGAAGCTCGTGGTTTGTTACTCTTGGTGCTTGCGGCACACGGACGATTGGGAGAAGCTTGTTCGGTGATCTTCTCAAAAAGCTTGTGAGAAGACCGGCTTTCGTGTGAAGGTTGGAGCTCGCCTACCGGGAGCGGGAAGAGCTACCTCTAGTGATCGAGGTGCTTGGCTCAATTCGTGGAGCCGGTTCGATTCGTTCGAGCTAACCTCAACGTGGACTAGTGGGGCAAGCAAGTTTCGATACCACGGTAAAAACATCAAGTGTGCACATCTCTATTGCTTTCTAAATAGTTCTAAGTTTTCATGCTTAGTGCTTTGTTTAGTCCTTGTTATTACTAGTATTGCTAATTGCTTGACTAGTATTGTGTAGGCTTAAAATTGTCTTTCATTCTTGTTCTTAGAAATAGAAATTTAGCCTAGTTGAAAAGAAAATTTAAAACCGCCTATTCACCCCTCTAGTCGGTATCCTTGATCCTACACCCGTTGTATTCGATTATGTTCAATCTCGTAAAGCATATAACTAAATGGTGGACGCGTCGTTGTGGTTGCCATTTATTGAGTGGATGTTTGCAGCGCTATGTCATATGCATTAAGCTAGAGGCGTTAATATGCATTGAACAAATGTACATCATACAAAGGAGTACAACTAAGAATGCAATAGTATTAAAGACATCACATAGTAAGTACAAAACTTAAGTACTGCAGGAACAACATAAGTACAGTTAGCACAGGCGGACGACCCGTACTAGGCCCCAACAGCACCCCCAACACCCCCTGCCTCGTCACCACGGCCAACTCCAGCTCCACGTCCTGTCGTACTGCCCCGCTTGGGCCTCCTCCTCAACGTTGGGTGTCAGGGCCTCGCCCCCAACAGGGAAATACAGTCAGGAGCCCTAGTCTAACGAGCTTCCAAAGACGGAGGGGTGAACAGCACTGAAGGCTGTGTGAGTACTGGTGCACCCCTGAGCTGTGACCCAGAGAGAACCTCAGGGGGTGTGGGCGGAGACACCACGTGCAGGTCCGCAAAGTAGTCCTCCGTGTCTGCGTCGCCTAGGGAGGCCCCAATCTCTCAGGCAGCATGTCGGGACCCGGAGCAACAACTCCGAAACCCTCTGTGTTAATCGCACTATCCCAGGAAAAGCTTAGTGCACACAGCAGAACAAAGACAAATATCATGCATAATGATAGATTTTATTTAACTAAATATGAGCCTGATGGCCAAAGTTTACAATAGCAGTGGAAGATAACAACGGAAGAAAAACAAAACAATAGCAGCAGCCCATCCAGCCTTCCCACAAGGCGAATGACTGTAAGACGTGGCCTAGTCGTAATCCTCACCGAAGTTGTCGAAGGCTTCCTCTGAAAGAATGAAATTTAGCAACATGAGTACAAACGTACTCCACAAGTTACACCAGGAGGTTCAACAGAGTTAATGCATGCCTATGGAATATCAAAGGAAGGCATAATATGGTTAGTTTGCATAAAGGCAACCTTGAAGTAAATATCATAAAGTAAGTGCAAAAGCTGAATTTGATACAGTAGTTAAAACAATATTGTAATCAACATAAGTAACGTTAGTGCAGGCTCCAACTAAACACTAACCTATTCACGGGCATCCCACCCGGACCAACTTTTCCAAAACAAACTCGTACGGATTCCATCCATCCATACGATTTCCTAAATCTCTCATGGATTCCATCCATCCACAAGGTTTTCCAAAATCTCTTATGGATTACATCCATCCTCAAGGTTTCATAAAGCGTTTTCAAAATCAAAATCTAATCCGTGAAAAACTTTACTCGGCTTGCCCATGACCGTGGGCACGGCTATCCAGGATAGGTTATACACTCTGCAGAGGTTGTACAGCTTTACCCACAAGATATGATAATCTCATATTGTCGGCCACTACGCTTCCTTAGGCGTGCGGTGATCGAGAAAATCATAACAAAGCCTTTACAATGATCCATTGCCAACATAATCACGCCGCCACTAAGGTTTCACCACAGCATGAATCCACATGCTGGAGCCCCCTCTTGTGCCATGTGAGACTTCTCACGGACTACACCGCGCCCACATTCAGCCTATAGCGTGATCATGTTGGAACTTCACAAATTATTTGGCCAGATCTGTCCCATACCAGACTTGTGGTAGTACGAAAAGGCTTTGCAACAGTAGCTCACAGACTGGTCATTTACTGACTTAGGCACCAACCACAAACCCCTTGTGCCTGGCAATCAACATTGCGTCACCAAACGACAATGCATGCCAGCAAGCACCCACCACTCTAACCATTTGCCCAAGTCTAAACCAAGTTTTCATATTTTGTTTGGAAATAATTTTATAAACATTTCTGACTCACCAAAGTCCAGAATACCAGATAAAAGGTTATCATTTTATGTGAAAGATTGTCCCAAATCATAATATTCTCAGCATGGCTAAGCAATTTTATGAAATTTCTAGTTAATACTAATGTACTAACTAGGTTTTATCTAGGGTTGACGAGGTACAATAGTATTTAATGTCAAATCTGGCTGTCCAAAGAATTTGGGTATAACTACAGTTTAAAACAGAGTTTAAACTAGACTTGAATAAAAGTAAGCATGCATATTAATTTAAAAACAATATAAATAATTTTAAATATTGGGATCAACATGATCAAAGGTGTAACTTGCCTTGATTGAAGTCCGGGTTTGGATCGCAGAAATCGCTCTCTCCGAGATCGTCGAAATCTATACTCGAAGAACGAAACAAATAAAATTCAAACAAAATTCAAATAAAATCCAAAAATTTGAAAAAGTTTTATAAATGGATAGTTTAGATTTTTAGAAAAATTTAGAAATTTGAATGGTTAAATTTGGAGCTAAAATGAGCGAATACGGACCTTAGGAAGTTTAAAAAGAATGAAAAAGAAAAAGATGATTTTCTTGATTTATTTTTATATTGGAAATCTGGAATTATGACGTCATCACAGGATTTAAAATAAATAAAAGATGAAAATGATGACGTGGCGGCTTAGGATACACGTGGCGCCACGTGGCTGCCACGTGTGCCGACGTGGCGGTGACTAGGCCGGCCCGCCGCAGCGATCTCACAGAGTGGGCCGGCCGGAGCGCGGCGCCCGCGGCCGGCGAGGGGTGGCGCGGGAGAGGAGGCGGCGGGGATCGCGGTGGTACCGTGGCGAGGCCCGGGTGGTCGGAGATGGCGGCGGAGGAGAGAAGTTGGCGGTGGTAACCTCGGCGGCTGGCTCTGGCTGGCGGCCGGCTAGGGTGGAGAGGAGGCGGTGAGGTGGGGATGCCGAATGGAGGGTTTGGGGTGGAGTATTTATAAGGGAGCGGCGGCGGTTGAGCTCGACGGAGTTCACGGAGCAAACCGGTTTCTTAGTGAAACACAAGCGGGGTGGCGCCATTAATGGCCGAATGAATATGGCAGCGAGGGAGGAAGCCGATGCAACAAATTTTGGGAAAGGGGCGACGGCGCCAAGCTCGTGACAATAAATGTGGCGGCGACGCGACCTTGTTTGGCGCGTGGGGGGAGGAGGCGGCGGGGTGCTCCGGCGGTGGCGGCGGTGGGGGGGCGGAGGGGCGTCGCTCGGGAGGCCGTACGGGAAGGCGAGGGCGGCCATGCCGTGTGGCAAAGGAGAAGGAGAGAGAGGTAGAAGAAGGAGAGGAAGGTGATGACAAGTGGGCCCCACGCGTAAGTGAGAGAGAGTGAAAGAAATGAGTGGTTGGATTTGAGACACGTGGCACAATCTCGACCATCCATTTTATGTGATGATGGAGGGCTTAGATTAAATCAAGGAAAAAGATGGATTTAATCTCGGGGCGACACATGTCAACACCAGATTAATCCGGATTTTAATTCAGATTTCTATTTTCAGAAAATAGGAGGAGCATTTATAAATACTTAGAAAATAGCAAATAATTCTTAAAAATTCTATAAAAATTACAACAAAATCCTGGGGATGTTTTACACTTAGAACAAATATTTTTAATTCATTTTGACCTTTTTAACACTTTATAAAAATATCTTTTGGCTTCAAAAATTGATTTTTAAAATCTCAGAAAATATCTGAAATTACTATAAAATTTTGGGAAGCTTGGAAAAGGCTAAATAAATTCTTTTTAGCTTTAAGAAAATATTTGAAATATATTTTCTTGTATTTAGGCTTTGAAATAAAATCCAGATAACTCTAAATAAATCCAGAAAATCACAGGAAAACCAAATAAAAGCCAAATGCTTTCAAATACTTACTTTGAAATAGTTTGTTTACAAAAATTTACCAATATCTTTTTATTTGAAAAAAGCTTTTATGTTTTTAATAAAATTACTTTTAAGAAAAACCTTTTTGAAAAGGCTAAAAACGGGCAAACACAAACTCTCAAATTCAGGCAACTTAAAGAACACTTATTTTTATTTAAAATTAATTTTAATTTTTTTTATTACTGAATTTTTGAAAATAACAGCTGGGCTGTTACACAGCATAAGACCTGCAGTGCAAACATCGTTAGTTCGTCAAGTAAAACAATTGGAGGAAACAAAAGAAGACGCGACGTACCCTCGTCTAGCGCCACAGTGCGCGCAAAGCCGTCTGGAGTGAAGTACGGGACATCGTACGTGCCCAGCATGGGGAAGCTAGAGGAGTGTAGAGGACTTAGGTACTACAGCGCTGGCGGTGTACGGGGCCGTGCCTAGGCTGACCCTTCGACCTCGTCAAGCCGCGACGGTGTCAGATGTGCCAGACGTTGCCACAATGACCCTGCCGCCTGGTGTGCTACTGAACGGGATGACGCTAACGGACATATGGAGTGTCAACTAGGTGTCCGTGTGTCAACATCCAGGAGCCTCATGCACGACAACATGCTGATGACATGTGTGGCTCCAACCTGCATGCGAAAGAAAGCCTGGACGATCTCCTCGCGTGTGAACTCCTCACCGTCGGTGGTCCTCTACAGCACGGAGCGACACTCCCTCTCAATCCCAACACCGAGGTCCACCTACAAGGAAAACACAACAGGGTGAAACCTATAAGTGGGATTGCTAGAAGCAAAGCACTGTGGTCGTAGGGGGTGGCCTCCTGCACATAGTCTTACAGCGTGCCTTCCAACTGGCCTAGCCACGCATCCATCTTTGTCGCCCATTCCGGGCCCCAACGGACTCCCTTCGTAGTGTACTTGCCCGATGTAACATATACTTAGAAATCATGGCAATAAGACAGTAGAAAATGAGGGACATCTATGCCGCTAACTCACACATGAATGTTGTCGAGCACATGTCGTCCGACTGGTATTGGAACCTCTTGGTGCATCACACAATGCGCCGCGTAGTCTTCCATGAAGATATCAAACACGAGCTTCTTCCACGTCAACCAGTAAGCCCGGTCACCCCAACACAGCGAGGATAGCCCGTCAGGAGCGCGGGCCTACAACGCCTCAGGGGAGTACGGCTCCCAGCACACGTCGTCAGCTATAAGCCAGTCAAACTGCTCCACGAACGGCTCATACGCATGAGTGACCTGCACATACGTGAACTGTACCTGCAAGGAACACCAGCTGTTAGATAGGATGGTCCATAATATGAAGAAATTAATTGCAAGACACAGTATGTACCTGCCTACGACACCACAGATAGCCCATAGTCGACTGGTCCACCACACCCCCGTGGTACATCTCCGTCCCGTAGGGAGTGGTGTCGTCCAACAAATGACGTCCGAGGCAAAAGCATTCGAACGGCCATAGCTGCAATAGTAGCGGACACCCTACGAGAACCGAGTTCGGCCTTGTCCTGTGGCATGCGTCGCACAAGCCACGATAGGTCACGGCAAGTGCGGCCGAACCCCAGCTGATCTGGGGGCCTCTCCACCAGTGATGGCCCTAGCGTAACCGATGAGGTGCGTGTCGATAGTGTCGCCATGGCTACTGGTGAACAGCACCCAATCGAACAGCCACAACAAGTAGGCCTCCATGCGTCGTGACACCTGTACTCGTCGACAGCTGGGTCCATCTTCTTGACCTGAGTAGAAGCAAAAAGTCAGTAAGACCGTAGTATGAAAAGTAGAGGCAGTGGTCTGAACAGATAGAGTGTCGAACATGTACCTAAAACTGCGAGAGCCACCACATGGACGGGTCGTGCGTCCATTCCAGCAGGAACACGTAGTACCCCTCCGCGGCCGCAAGTGGAAGGACTCCGTAAAATCTGCTCAGCAGGTCCTCGCACTAGCCGACTAGGTCCTTTGACGGGAAGGCAACACCTCCCATGATAGAGAGGCCAAGCAGCAGGGAGACGTCCTGCAGAGTAGGGGCCATCTCCCCGAATGGGAAGTGGAAAGTGTGCGTCTCCGGCTACCAACGGTCTACCAGAGCTATCAGTAGGGAGCGTTCGAACGGGAAGCGTCACGGCTGCTCTGGCCTGGCCTGGACCTCTCCGTCGTCCTCGATCAAACCTGGTGCCGGACTGTCCTCTTCTGTGGCTTGCACCATCCGAGCGAGAGGTAGTAGACCATCATCACTGAGCCTGAGAAGTTAAAAAAAATCAATACGCAAGCTAAGTATGACGAGAAGATAGTGATGTCAAGATGCAAACCTATCTGCCCAGCGTGGGTCTAACCTACAGGCCAATCGAGGTGTCTGCGTGTGGCCAACTCAGTCACGTCGTCAGTGCTAGCAGGATGCGGCACATGGCGCGACGCGCTATGCAGCCGATTGATGCGCTCATCTAGCAGGCCGAAAGGCTAGTCCAATCTGCGAACATCATGAACCATAACTGCAAAACAACTTGAAGTTAGCATGTACGCACAAAAAAACATGGAATGTAAAGCAGGATTAAATTTAACTTATATACAACAAACGAAACAGTAGTAGGCTAGCAAGACACTACTTATAACATGTATGAAAAGTGGATAGTAGCACAACAATTACATAAATAGTGCATTCAATGTATGTACATCAAATGTACCCATCGTTTGTTATTATTTTATTGCATGCATCTATTTACATGTATTTATGTCAATATATTTACATATATCCCCATATAATTTGATGTGTGTGCACTGACACCACTCCCTTTCCTTTGCCAGAATACGTATCGACTCCCTATCTGCTCCCACACAAACTGACACTGCTCTTCTCTCGACTCAACCTCTATCCTATGTTAAATAATTCCTAACAGGTTTGGATAATTTACATGACACTGCCAAAATTGATTAAGTACGCGACATACTGATTTAAATTGCAAGAAGCCGGTTTTAACGGTACTCATGAATTTTCAATGTACTTACGACATTCCTAATTAATCATAAATGTTGTCTACTAATGTTTTGCATTTTAACGTCAATACCAAAATTTTTCAAATTACTCTAACATGCCACGGGATCCTCACAATTAAATATTTGCAACAAAATAAATTAACCATACGTGCGCTTCTACTCTCTTTTATTTTCTTTCTCCTCTCGTCTTGCTTTTCTTTCCAGCCATCTAACTGAAATTATACTACTTTTTCTCTAACTATAATTTTCTACGGATGCTAGTTATACTATTCTTTACACTAAACAAACTATTTACTTATTACAAAACATAGACTAAAAAGATACACAAATTTTACCTTACGGACGAATCACTCCTCGCAGAAATAGCTGAACCTCCTCTTCTCCTTCTCCCTCTCCCTCGCCCTCTCCATTTTCTCTCCTCTTGTCCCTCTATTCTTGCGTGCGGCCAAGCGACTGCGCGGCCTAGCCCATCTAGTCGCCGAACGGTTGGACGACTGGAAGGTGCTAGCGTCGAACGGTTGGGCGACAGCATTTATAGCCCAACCGTTTGGTTACTGCATTTACGTGGCCGAACAGTTGGGCGACTACCTTACTGTCGCTCGGCCATTGGGTGACAGGGGCCAATCGCCCAACGGTTTGGTGACAGAGGGTTACTTCTGTAAAAAAAATAAAAAACTGGTATAATTTTGTATTTCCAAATAAAAAATATATTATTTAAAAAATTCGTCAATCTACAGTCATACAGACACATATATGTGGCCCAAAGGAAGGTAAAGATTATGCATGCACCACTGCAGTTTGATTTTCATGCATTCTTTGTCTTTTGGTACATTACAAGGGCGTGACTTGTGAGTGGCTTACTAACTGCTAATGTGCAGGCAGCATTGCCATCGTCTCTTACTATCTTGTTGTTAGGATTCAGATAGGCTGCACTAGTGTAGATTAAAAAATTTTACCATATAAATGAAAAAACTATAAGTAAGAGATCCTATAGATCGTTATTACTAGACGCGCAGTGCAATGAAAGTAGAGTTGAAGCGGCTAATTTAACGTAGCACTCATCGATGTAGTGATCTGGCCAACCATCTCCTCCTGACGATCATCCCAATCAGTGCCACAATCGCAGTAGCATCTCTATCAAAGTCCACACGTCTAAGGATAGAACGTCGTGTGTCAATGTGATCGCATTAGCATGCGCAGCAGTGGTTAAGAGAGGTGGCTGCTTGGATTTTGATGGGTGTCTTCGATACCTTCCTCGGCCTTGCGTCTCTCTTTATATAGCCTCCAATCTCGTATCTAACTCGAAAAATTTCTAACTAGATCTTTATCTAATACAAGTTGAGATTGTACCCTACTCGAAGAGCCTCCCACTGGATCCTCATGATCACGTTTAGGGCATATGCCTGCCTAGCAAAGCTTTAGCTTTAGGGTATCAGTTTGTCAGGATTCTGACGCTTAGCTATTTTACATTATGTATGTTCTATCAGTGACATGGTAATGTGATTTCCTTTTTTGTGTACTAAAAATTTTAAAATCCATTCTATTGGGTTGCCTATCATTTACCCATTGGCATTATGGTTCGGCTTTTTCTTTAAGTCTTATAGCATACATGGAAAACTTTCTATGAGGACAGTTCTGTTTAGAAGAGGCAGCTGATTCCAGTAAAGGAATCTCAAGAATCTATCAGAATGCAAATTTGATGAAGGTCACTGCAGGCAACGCCTTTCAGATGCCCATTAGTCATTACTCATTAATCATGGCGCACAGTCATACAACAACAACCTGTATCTCATTATACGAAACAAAACCTGTGATTATGTACTGATAAAACTCCAAACTTCTGCTTTTTCCCCTTCTGTCTTCCCCTTTTTTTAGCTGCATTAAGTGCTAGGGAAACAAAGCAAATACAGTCACAAGCGGTAGCGGGAGGTGCAAGTGCAACAAGAGATCTATGGCTTCGCTTGTATTACATGAATTCCTGGTCCTGGTCATCTGGTCGCCGAGAAGCCCCTTCGCCGTCAATCATTCTCCTGGTCATGTTGGCCCTCTGAACAAGCCGAACCAGCGCTTGCACCACCTCAGACATGGGTGGTCTGAATTCTGGCTCAGGCTGAAACAATAGAGGTTTTGGTTCATATGATTCAGATGTTTGATATGCATGTGCTCAGCTCTGTAAACTGCATTGTACAGGCTGTGAAGTCCATACCTGGACACACAGGGCGACGACATCGGCGAAACGGGAGAGGGATTTGGCAGGGTAAAGACATTTGAGTGCTGGATCGACCATCTGGTCCAGTGCATCAATGTCATGCAGCTGGGGAGTCGCCCACCGGACAAGTGACTGCTCTGTCCGGGTTCTAGAGCTGCAACAATGTTACAAATAGTCAGGTGGCCAGAACCGCAAATTGTCAAATCAGTGCAGACAAGCAGTGATGATAGTGATACCTGTCCAATGGCTTCCGGCACGTCAAAAGCTCCAGCATGACAACTCCAAAGCTGTAGACATCACTCTTGAGGGTATATTGCCCGGTCATGTCCACCTCAGGGGCACTATAACCAGAGCCCTGATCTGAAGCCTGTGGAGGTTTATTTGGAAGCAACATTAACAGAACTGGTCAGCCATATGTGGGTTTAAATTCTCTTATGTTTCTTTACCATATGTACTTCTAAAACTTGTTTGTTGGAGAAAATAGCCTTGAGCTTTACCTGGAATTCAGCATCAGGAACAAAGCTTGCAAGTCCAGCATCTGAAAGGTGAGGGTTGAACTCCGTGTCCAGTAAAATATTGGACGACTTAAAGTTCTTGTGAATGATTGATGGGGAACAAATTTCATGAAGATACCTATAGGAAAGTAATATAAAGAGTAAAAATGATTAGGTGCTAAAGAAGTTTCATGCACCAAAGAGAATGTAGAGATCATGCCAGGAACAATAATTCTGCCAGAAGCATACTCTTATCATTTTCCTATCAAATTCCTTTGTGTTTAATGGCAAGTCAAACCAGCTTTCACAAGCCATATCAAATTGAGAAAAGACAAGCATCTAATAGCAAAGCATGAGAAAGCGCATTTACTCTAGTGCACGAGCAGAGCCTAATGCAATCTTAACACGAGAATTCCAGCTGAGAGGCTTGCTGTATTCAACTGGGAGGTGGAGCATATCATGCAGCGAACCATTCCTGTGGAAATCGTAAACCAGCAAGTGTTGTCCATGTTCCATGCAGTAGCCCACAAGGTCATTTAGATTGGGATGGTGCAACTTTGAAATGTTTGACACCAGTTCATAGAAATCATCTGATGATTGGCTGGGTAATGCAGTACTGCTTAGTTTCTTCACAGCTAGAACCTAATTCAAGTAAAAAAAGTAAGTCCCATATATCATGTGAAGTACGGGAAGTGTAACTTGCAATGCACTAACACAGAAAGAAAGTAATGCAGGAATGCTGAATTCATAGGGAGCCATCAACGTTAATTTATTTATACAGTTATACATTAAGAGACTGAAGTTTAATTGTTCTTTTGAGGAAGACATGAAAATCATTTTTTGTTGGTGTTAGTACAAGGGACCAATAAGAGTTCGGTCCATAGTCCAATTAGGATCCATGTTATGGTTCAGTTGTAACCTTGCCACCATAAATAAAGAGTGTAGGGGTCTTGTGGGATACACACAATTATTCCTGAAAACTACATGGTATTAGAGCCTAACCCTAATCCCTAAACCCACCTCATCCAATCCGCTGTGAAGAAAGAGGAAGACACCGAAGGCTAGAAAGAAGAGGGGCACACGTCCTTTTGCAGTGACATGGTATTAGAGCCTAACCCTAATCCCTAAACCCACCTCATCCAATCCGCCGCGAAGAAAGAAGAAGAAAGAGGAAGACGCCGAAGGCTAGAAAGAAGAGGGGCACACGTCCTTTTGCAGTGCAAGAAAAAAGAGGGGATTGGAAGAAGAAAAAGGGAGAGAAACAGGTTGCTTGAACTTTTAATGCGTGAAGGATTGCCGTGATCATAGGAGATACATGTGGTATAGCTTGATGGTGACTCGCATTGCTCCAGTTGTTCGAGAAGATGACTCCTGAGGAGAAGAAGAAACTGCGATGAAGGTGGAAGAAGACAAAAGACAAGCAATTGTTGAGGCTACTTCCTCGCTAGTCATACAAGGTGACATGAGAAGCATGTTACATGACCTCTTGCCGACTGGTATGATTGGTCCGAGGGCTAGTGCAAGGTTATCTTAGCGACTTATATGATTGGTCCAAGGGCTAGTGCAGGGTTATCTGAGTTGATCTAGAAGGGTTCAGCTAATTCTGTGGACAAAAGGGGTGGATCATTACCTACAAGAGATTTGTGTTGAGTCGGTAGACAAGACAAGCATGGATTGGAGGGTATGGGACACCACCAACTACGTGGTAGTGGCTTAGTGGTTGACTTCGATGTCTTCACCTATCACTCGGATGGTGGAGGCAATGTAGAGTGCACTGGAGATGTGGAAGACGCTGAACATGTACTCTAGGGCGGGCAATGTGATTATGGTGGAAGTTCAAGGCAAGGTGGAAGCACTGAAACAGGACACTGTCCAAGAATATGCCAGTAAGTTACAGCAGCTGTGGGTAGATTTGGATCACTATGATCCACTGCAGTTGACGTGTGTTGGTGATGTTGAGATTAGCAGGGTGTGGCAGCAACGCAGGTGAGTTACACACTCTGAAAGGGTTGAACCCAAAGTTTGACAGCAGGAGGGCTGCCATATTTCACTTGGCGTCCTTGCCTACTATGGAGGCTATTTTAGCCATGGTGCAGGAGGAAGTTCGACTACGAGTGATGGGGGGTGACAACCCATCAGGTCCACATATGCCATACCTGACGACAGCTATGGGGTAAGAGGACACCTAAGTTTTGCTTGCCCTCCCCCACGGTATAGTAGAGGTCGAGGTGGAGATCGTGGAGGTGGTGGAGGTCGAAGTGGAGGCAATAGAGGCCGAGGAGAACGTGGCGGTCGTGGAGGAGATCGTGACAGTCGTGGAGGCTAAGGCAGGGGCCAGGGTGGTCCTAGGGCCAATGTAGTCATGATCATAAGAGAGCACGTCTGTTACTCTGAAAGGCGAGTAGGCTATGCAATGGGAAAAGAGGCAGCAGGGCAAGGAGACTCATGATTCTACTTCCTTTGGTAACTTTGCCAACTATGCCCATATGGGCGAAGGTACTCAGGTACAAGCACTTGCATCCACATATAAACTCTCATAATGATTGGATCATAGATTCAAGCGTATCTAAGCATGTTACAGGTTCCCTCAATGCATTTGCATCTTACACTCCATATACTCATTCTGAAACTGTTCAAACTGCGAGGAACCTTCCAACTTATTCAAGGTGTAGGATCTATAGAGTGCACACCATCCATTGTTTTACCCTCCTTTTTGCATGTTCCTTCCTTTCCAGTCAACCTTCTTTCAGTTAATTCTATCATTGACCAATTCAAATGCATTGTCCTATTTGATGAGGATTCCTGTGTATTTCAGGAGAAGAGAACCAGGAAGAGGATTGGGACTGGAATCAGGCATAATGGGCAGTGGTATATCGACTAGGTTGGTGAGGCGCTGGTTGTAGCTGTAGGAGTTGAGGGAGAAGTTTTGTTACATCATCGTCGTTTGGGACATCCGTCGTTTGAGTTGGTTGTACCCTCATCTATTTAATAAAGTAGATAAAAGTAAACTTGACTGTGATGCTTGTGAGTTTGGAAAGCATACACCGTCTACATATAGTAGCATTGGTCTTCGGAGTTATGAACCTTTTATCTTAATACATTCTGATGTTTGGGGCCCATGCTCAGTTAATTCTGATGTATGACTTGGATTTATATGATGAAGCAAAAGAGTGAGGTCCTTCGATGTTTTAAGGATTTCCGTAGGCTGGCTGCTACTCAGTTCGACACAAAGGTTCAGATTCTTTGAACTGACAATGGAACTGAGTATGTTAACAAGGAATTTGCAGCGTATGTCTCGAAGGAGGATACTTCATCAAACTACCTGCCCAAGAACCAACCCCCCACCCCACCCCGAATGGAGTGGAAGAATGGAAGAATCGGCATTTGTTGGAGGTAGCACGTTCACTCATATTTTAGATGAATATTCCCAAGGGACTGTGGAGCAAGGCAGTGATGACAGCAGCATATTTCATCAATCGCATGTCGTCTCTAATACTTGGGATGAAGTCTGTAGCTGAACTTCTATTACGTCCCTCCGAAAGTGTTTGGTTGTGTGTGTTCAAGAACAACACGATAGTCATTGATCAATGATCCGACCAGCCGACATAAGCTGCATAGTAAGCTGAGGAACATGTGAGAGTGCAGGAACATGAAAAGGATGCCTCGATCTACAATAGGAAGAGAGGTACCATCCGCAGTCTGAATAGTGGAAGAGAACTGTGGGGTGCAACGAGGTGAGGTGGGTAGAATATAGTGTCATGTGAAAGGAAGCACCAGAGTGCAAGATCCACGAAGATAGAATACCTGACAAGGAAGAAGACGGAGGCGGGGAAGACTACTGAGAAGCAAGAGTCAGACGGTGACAAGCCTCCTCAGCACGCACAACCGTGAGCCTCCATTAAGCTCGGGAGCGGGTGGCGAGTCGAGCTGAGCCCGCACAGTCTCAAACTGAGGTCGGAGACGCGTCAGGAACTCGTAGAGACAGTGAGTCTCCTGGTGAGCATGAAGCCGCACACAGTAGGGGCAGGTGCGACAGACATCCGGCCCTAGAGAGTCAAGCTGACGCCACACCGCAGACATCCGTTGGTAGAAGTCATCGATGGTGGCATCAAGCCAGTGGCGGAGAGAGGGGGGGCCTGGCACCCCCCATGCAGCCTTGCGTCATCCCCCATGTAGCCATCTAGTGGCTTGGCCCCATGCAATTGAATTCTGCATGCAGTGAGTCATTGAGTCAATGAGAAGTTGAGAAGT
Organism: Bonia amplexicaulis; assembly: GCA_036346245.1. Classification (NCBI taxonomy): domain Eukaryota; kingdom Viridiplantae; phylum Streptophyta; class Magnoliopsida; order Poales; family Poaceae; genus Bonia; species Bonia amplexicaulis. The sequence continues at coordinate 9,448,218 of CM070762.1, forward strand.
GAGAACAATGACGCATTGACGCTTCGTCCTTCGTGCCTTGATGCCTAATGCCTTCGTATGCAACTATGCAAGCATGCAGGAGAAAACGACTTCGTATTTCAGCCGAACGCTTCGTATTTCAGCCACGGCACCACTGAACCGAACGCTCAGATTCGGTGAGAAGAATCTGGGCGGCCGTATTCGGTAGAAAGCGATGCCGGGATGCCGCATACTCGCCTGATCCTCGGCTCCGGCGATCCGCAAGATACTACGCCGATCGCGTCCGCGTCGCCGCGCATACTCGCCCGATCCTGCGGCGTCCTCCGGCAGATCCACAAGATACTCGCCGATCCGCGTCGCGTCGTCCACAAGATACTCGCCGATTCTTTGCGGCGTCTCCGGCAAGATCCGCGCAGATACTCGCCGATCCGTGTCAGCGTCCGCGTCGCCCGCCCCCGGCAAAGCAAAGTGCAAAGCGCCCGCCGCTCCGCCGCCTCCGCGACTCGCCGACGCCGTCCGTCCGTCGCGCCGTCGCGGTCTCCGTCAGGCTCAGCCGCTCAGGCGTCAACGTCAGAGGTAATCTCTGAGACTTTGTCCATGTTGCCCCCCGCCCCATATTCAATTCCTGGCTCCGCCCCTGCATCAAGCTACTAAAGAGAGTGCGCCTGGTGCACAACTGAAAGATACATAGCATCACTCGTCAGCTGATGGTGAGCTCGGAGGCGCTCCCACATAAGATGTGTCATCGGTAGCTCCGCCACATCCATAGAGATGGCCACGGTCATGCTACCCACCAGGATGGCGGTAGCACGAGCCTCGGCCTCCTAACATCACTCACAGACGTGCAGCTCAAACTGGTAGAGCTCCAGGGCCTCCTCCAATGCAGCAGTGGCCTCCTGAGCTACCTGATCCACACCAGTAGAAAGAGCGGGTGGAACAGGTGGCTTCGACCGAGGCGGATGGGTCCTCGCCAATGAGATGACCCCATAGACGCTGGCTATTGAGAATCCTCAGGTGAACAGCCCACTCCCGGAAGTTTGTCCTGTCGAAACGAACCGAGGGGAGCGGGATGGCGAAGGAACCACTGGTGGTAGCCATCTGGTGTAGATCACGTCAAAAAGGCCGGGGCGACCAACGTCAGGAGCTGGCCGAGGCGGCGCCGGTTTCGACCGAGACAACGGTGTCGGGGTTGGGGAGGTGGAGCCTAGGGCGGTGTCTCAGGCGCGACGGCTGGGAGGAGGCGTCTGGGAGGCAACTGGGAGGAAGCGGCCGGCCAGGAGGCAGCCGGAAAGAGGCGACCGGCTTCGGCCAAGATGGCAGGGTCGGAGCCAGGGTTGTAGACGGTTGGGAGGAGGCGGCCAGGTGGCAGTGAGGCACAGCGGCCGGGAGACGGACGGAAGGCGCCGGATCCGCCTGAGGGGAGGCCGAGTCTGACTGATCCAACGGCAGGGAGGCGGCATGGCGAGTCGAGGCGATGGCGTGGACGTACTGGCGGCGTTAGGGCAAACCGAGGCGGCGATGGCTTGAGGAAACCCTAGTCTGATACCATGTTGCATTGAATGAATGTGTATTTCCCATGGGCCAACATGGTATCAAAGCCCATACAAGTAGCATGTACAATTGCAAATAACCCCCTACACTATATACATATAACAAGGGTCCAGCTGTAACCTTGACACTATAAATAAAGGGTGTAGAGATCATGTGGGATGCACACAATTATTCCTGAAAAGTACATTTTTTAACGTTGTACAGAAGCACTTCATTTAGATGTGTTATGAAGGAAAAGTTACTCCATTTAAAAGCAATTTCACTGCATGACTAACAAGTACCAAAATATGATAAGTACAAAGGCATTCAAATACGTAACAAACACTAGAAACAATTTTACATAATTCTATCATGTACAATGTAACAGCAACAAGGCTTGATCTTGCGTACCTTTCCATCATTGAATTGTGCCCTATAAACACGTCCAAAAGTACCCTCTCCAACAAGGTTGTCCATGTTGAAGCTATCTGTTGCCATCTGCAGATCTGCAACTGAATAAACAGTTGCTTTTACTGGTGCCACATTACTTTTCTTTGCGACAGGCTTGTTTGCAAAATCGCCGTCATCATCAAAGGACTGATTGCGCTCAATCTTTGGAGGTGGTTTCAGACTAACTGTGGCAGGGGAAGGCAAGGACTCCACCTCTATTGTGGTAGACTCTTGAATAGGCTTCATATCTGCAGTGTTTGAAGAACCGAACATGTGTTGTCACTAACCAAAATAAAAGCATCTCTCAAGGTATATCAAGCATCGAGCGTGCTGACCTTCATTTGGAGGAAATGAATTGAATGGCTGTCTCTGTTCAAAATGTTCTTCCATTGTACCTTTGCGTTGTTTTCTCTTTATCAAGAAGAATGCAACAAGTGCTCCAATAACCAATAGAGCTACGATAATGCCTGCTATGGCTCCAGCATGTAACCCAGTGCTTCCACCGGAACTTGATGAGCTGTTACCGCTGTTGGAGTGTTGGCTTGGGCTTTTCCGATGGTTGCGCGAATGTGGAGGAGCAGTAAATGGTGGTGGTGGTGGCGCAGGGCCTGTGTTCCAAGAATTGCCATCGGTTCTATACATAACCACAACATTAGTTCAAGATACAACCTTTCACAATGCTAGGAAACTAAAGACTGAAATAGTAGTTACTGCAGAAACTAAAGACTGAAATAGTACTTACTGCAGACTATTTATCTTCTTTAGCTCATTAGGAATCCAACCAGTGAAGCGGTTGTTTGCAACGTTCCTGCAATAAAAGACGTAAATTAGATGCAGTACAAAGTATGTAAGATACACTATTTATGCCATGCAAATTGATTTCCTTACAGATCATCAAGGGGGAGATTAGCAAGGACATTGATAGAGCCAGTAAATTGATTGTTCTGCAAATACCTAAGAATAACATAACATGGGTTATAGGCATAACAATTAACAATACAGTATAGAAGATCTAACTAAATTCCTCTTACAAAGTTTTCAGGCTTGACAAAGAAGTGAAACTTTGTGGTAGATCACCAGTAAGAGAATTGAAGGACAGATCACTGTAGCAATTCCCACAGAAATATAGTCAGGGCAAGGATACATTGGGAATGTAAAAAAACTTACAAGAATTTATGGTGCAAATTGAGGGTCACACGGGAAGATTTTTTTAAAAGTACTCACATTGTTATTAAACTTGGAAGGTTGGAAAAGATGTCAGTGATATTTCCTTGCAATTGATTATGATTAAGGTTTCTGTATTTACAAAGACGAATCCAATTAGCCCTTACATCACAATATGAATTTCGAGGCAAATTCAATTTTCAATTTTGGTTCAAAGGATACTCACAGATAATTAAGTTTAGACATAGTGGAAATTGAGTACGGCACATTTCCAGTGAACTGGTTTCCTGCCAGATTGCTGCAAATCAAGAATTCACTTAGACTATCTAAAAATAAATAAATCACTTAAGATGATATGCCATCGGAACATTTAAAAAAAAACAGAATATACATCTGAGAGACTTACAGCCTTTCAAGCTTCTTATTTGGAAGATTGTATGGAATCTGTTGGCCACCACCGAGACTATTTTGGCTCATGTCGCTGCATTGGATTTTAATCAAGCCAGTCACCAACTAAACTCCCGAACACAGAACTAGACTGAAGAAATACATGACAGGACTCACAGCTCAACTAGAGAATTCATGGTGTTCATATTGTAGGCTAATGTCCCTGAGAGCCCCAAGCTCGGCAATTTACTAACAGAATAAGGCAGAGCAAAATACATCAGAGGAAACAAGGAACTGGGCTTAGGAGCAAGTACAATGAAATACGAAGCTCACATTGCTGTGACTGCCGATCCAGAGCAAGTGATGCCCTGCCATGATTGGCCACACGGGTCGCCGCCGTTCACCTGCCAACCGCGCAGCTGTCCGGGCGAATTCATGCTGGTAAATAGCGCGTTGAGGACAGAGACTGCATGACAGAAAGTTAAGAATTACCACGACGCTAGGCATACTGAATAAATTTCAGTTACTACGATTACTTACAATGGAAAGTTGGACCAGTCACACCTAGAGATTCACATTAAATGAGGGCCAAAACATGAATCACAAACACAAATAGTAAGGCTGATCTACTTTAGACAAGCAATGATATCACAGATCCATCTTGGGCAATTTTACTGGTTTTGGTAAACTTTACAAAGATGGATCAAAAGTTGGAAGCTATTAGAGGAGTGAAGGGACCGCATCCTCCTAGAATTGTTATTTCTTCCCTGAAATCAAAACCTCCCATCCAATCATCAAAAAAAAGTAAAGAACACATTGCCAGTAGCATTTTCATATGCAAAAATCTTTCCTTTCTCCAACCAAAAATGTATTAAGAGCGCCAGAAAGCAAGCAACTATACACTCCATCACGATTTAACTCAAAGAAAAACGGAGGGAGCCAGTGAAAGATGCAAAATTTCCCAAAGAATCCAACATAAGTGATTACAGCGAGCCATTCCTTGCCCAAAACTGCCCATCAAAGAAGTGAAATCCATCAACATAAGTGATTACAGTTGCTCAAAATCCCATTTCTTCCAAATCTGACAGAAACCACATTAAAAAGAATCCAAATTTGCAACAAATGACCCAACAACACCAGATTTAGCTGAAGAACGGCGTGAGAAACAGCAGCAGCAGCAGAAGAAGAACAGGTCTGCACAAAATCCCCAGTCAAACAACAAACAGCCCAGATGGGGGTGGAAGCATTTAAAGAAGCAAGCAGCGAAACAACTGAATGATCCCAATGCAGCAGCAAAGCAGAATCCCGCTTTGTCCGAACCAAAATCCATGGCGCCCATTGAAGGAAAGCACACGAAGCAGCAATCAAGAACCGTAAAAATGAGAGAAAATGCGATCCCAAACAACGAAGTTTTCGAGTAGCCCACCATCATTCGCGTCAGTGCTCGCGGCAGCCAAGATTTGCCGCTGCTGGGCCCAAGTGCCGCAGCACAAGAGGAGGAGCCACGCCCAGGCCGCGCCCGCCATTGCTCCACCTCCTCTCCTCCTCCCCACCATGCCAACAGCAACCAACTCTCTCTCTCTCTCTCTCCCCTGAGCCTTATAGGGGGGCCATGAGAGTGGCAAGAAAGCTGCTTTCTTTGGTTAAAAATTGCTCCTTTTGGTTGGGGCGCCCTCAGTCGACTGGATTTTCTCGGTATTTCTCCAGTTTTTGCGGCATTTTTCTTGGCTTTTTTTAGCAGTAGTAATTCCTTGCTACTCGTCTCGTGCTCTTGAATTCCTTTAGGTTATTAATGGGGGAGCAGCACAGTGGCCAGAGCTGCTGCACCTGGCGCTACAGCCGAGGCGAGAACCCGAGGCCACTGTGGGGTGGGCCCCCAAGCTCCACCGGTGGTGTCCTGAGCTGACCATCCGATCTAGATCGAACGGTTCAGATCACCTCCCTAGTTACTCGTATGTCTTCCGGAGTTCAGGTAGAATTCACCAATCCGAAGCACAGAAAACCGCAAGCAAAGCTAGTACGCTTTAAAAATGTAGCTAACTTTTTCAATCTGATGAAGTTCATGTACCACGCAACTTCGCTGAAAGCCTCTTCGACACTCTGAACTAAAGAAATCGGAAGTTGGATCACTAAAATTTATAATATAGTTTAAATAATACCTTAATTCAGTTTTGCATATTGGTATTATCTACGTGACACGATAACTAAATAGTTTTACCATGCATGATAACACGCTGATCAAACTTAAATGAATGACAGGTGTAGCACATATGACCTTCTCTCTTAAATCAAACTAAAGAGAAGGGGAACTACAAGGAGCAATAGCTATGGAAGCACGACAGGAAGTTTGATCGGGTGAAGTCCTTATGGGCCCTGTAGTAGGGATGACCCCTACCTGAGCCCATCCGGTCAGTGAGGTATGTGTAATGACATGTATGCCTCTCTAGAGGGACATGACTGTAAGTACAGTATATATGCGCCCTGGACAGGGAGAAGACGCAAGCATAGTTCATCCACCACATCCACTCCACTACTCTCCTAGTTTACTGTTTGCCCAGTAGCCACAACAGTTGGCGTCGTCTGTGGAGACGACAGAGAGCAAGCCGTGGACTTTCAGAGGTGATGGCACCCAAGAAAGCATTACCGGCAATGAAAAGAATTCGGAGCACGACAGTGGTGGTCACGAATGCCAGGGCCTTAGGTGGTATGCTGTCTGCATCAACCATTGGGGCCGGCGTTGAGAGCGACGTCGGTGTGGCGAACGTCGGCGTCGACATCCGCGTCGGTACGATCAGCCACCCGTGGATCACCAGGGCATGGCGATCGGCCCCGTTGATAGTGCGACGGCCGACCCCGGCAGTGGCGTCTGTGTCAGCGGGACCATCGGCGCTGACACCCGTGCCGGCATGCCCAATGACGCTGGATCCAGCGCGGGGGCGGCAGGTGGTCCTGATGCTCGCGTCGGGCTCATCGCCGACCGTGGAGCCAATCGTACCGACGCACCGAATAGCTCCGGCGAGAAGGCCGTTATTGCTAGCAACCTCGTCGCGCATGCCTCCGCTCGAGCAGGTGCGGCCACCCCGACGAAAGAGAGCACTCTGATGGCGGCCCTCGGAACATTGCAGTGCAAGCTAGCGACCTTCAAGGGGCCATACGAGAGATGCAAGAGGCTCGAGTCAAGAACACCGCCGGCGTGTGGCGAAGGTCACACCGACCGAAGCGGACACCATGATGCCCCGCCTCCGACTGCGATGGTCGGCGTGGCGGAAGATTTCAAGTTCCCAACCGTCGAGCCGTACAAAGGTGATACGGACCCTAGGGAGTTCGTTCGGGTGTACGAGACGGCCATCGAGGCCACCGGCGTGGATGACTCTACAAAAACTAAGGGACTGCCACTCACCCTGCAGGGAGTAGCGCTCTCCTGGTTTTATACCATTGATCCAAGCTCTATATATGCGTGGGAGCAGATCCGCGATCGCTTATACAACAACTTCCAGGGTACTACGTCGAGCGGGTCGACGCGGACCAACTCTTCGCCATCAAACAGAAGCCCACGGATCAGCTCCGAGAATACTTCAAACGCTTCGCCAAAGTTCAAAGACGTCAACGAGACCACGATCATCAACGCGACGATCCGAGGCCTCCGCCTGGGGCCGCTGGCCGAATACAATGCACGCAAACCGATAAAGACAGTTGTCAAGCTCTTCGACAAGTTGGAGGAGTATGCAAGAGCAGAAGAAGACGCGCAGCGATGCAGAGGTGACACCTCCGGCACCAAGCAAGTGCAGGACTTGCCGAATGACACCTCTAGTCACAGGCAATGCAAAGCCCAAAGGGCCAGATATGTCTTCGACATCGAAGGCGGATCCGACGATAGCACCCCCGTCGCCCAGGGACAGGGTCACAGGGGTCAGGGGTGCGGACAAGGACAGGGCCGTGAAGATGGAGCGCGCGATGAGGGGAGCGCCAACAGCACGGGCTTTGGTGCGAAGTGCATGGCCGCAGCGATCACCTCACTCGAACGTACCCCACTATCGCGACGCTCCGCTAGAGTGTCGCCAGGGACAGAGCCTTGGAAGTGAGGCCCCAGTGGTGGCTCACGTGCAACAGCCCTCAGAGGACCTTCTACAGATACATCCCACTGAGGGAGAGCAACGTCGCATCATAAACGTTATATCTAGAGGTTCATCACTAGAATTTTCATCTGCACGTTAGTAGTAGAAGGCTTACACCCATCGACTACATCACGTGGCGGCGTACCCTACCAAGTTGTCGCCGACTTGGGCACAAAACAACATCACCTTCACAATTTTCGATGCAGATGGAGTTGACTTTCCTCACGAGGATCCTCTGGTGATCTAGGCCACCATCGTAGGATGCGACATTAAGCGCATTCTGGTCGACGGGGGTAGCTCTGCCGGTATTTTATTCGCAGGGGCCTTTGACCAAATGAGAATCCCTTGCAATTGGCTAGGGCCTTTGGGGATCCCACTCCAAGGTTTCAGGGGTCAACCACTGAAATCCCTAGGCCAAATATAATTACAGGTGTCCTTCAGCCAGGGTGATCACCGAGAAGCGAGGACGTCACCTTCGACATCATCGATCTTCCCTACTCATACAACGCCATCCTGGGACGCCCGACCCTCAACGCCTTTGAGACGCTCCTGCACCATAACTTCCTATGTATGAAACTTCTAGGTCCGTAGGGTATCGTTACCGTGTTCAGAGACCACGACCTCGCCCGCCAGATAGAGCTCAATGCGCGAGGCCCCCTCCGAAAGGTACACACTGTCAGAGACACCCTTGGCCTAGGCACGCCCTCCACCCCGGGGTGGATTCCCAAGCCCAGGCCTGACGGCGAAGTCAAGAGAGTCTCCCTGCATACTGTGAACCAGGAAGTCTCCATTGGCAAGGGCCTCCCTTCAGAGGCCGAGCAGGATCTGCTCTGCATTCTTCGTGATAATGCGGATTTCTTCGCGTGGTCGCCAACCGACATAAAGGGGGTGAACCACGCCATCATCGAGCATAGCCTCGCGGCTCGCCCTAACGCTAAACCAGTCAAACAAAGACTCCAACACATGTCCCTCGAGTGCCAGTAGGTGGCCAAAGTGGAGGTCATGAAGATACTCTAGTCCGGAGTCCGGAATGCACTGGCTGCCTCGGGAGAAGAAATGCGGCGGTCAAAAGTTGTTAAAGGAGCTTAGGTCGGTTGTGAGAGCAAAGAGGGCAGAGAGAGCGGGGCGGTTGGCGCAGCGATGGCGGGCGCGGCTGGCGACTCTAACACACGGTCAGGGTATTTATGAGGGGTGTACAACCTTTGACAGGCGGTGATAACCTTTGACAGGCGGCGCAGGAGTGGCAGCGATGAGGCGGTGCGAGAAGGCACGAGAGCGGGCGGGATGGATCGGGCGGCAGCAAAACAGGGACGACGGCGATGCGATTTTTGGGCAATAAATAGTGCCGGCACAATTCTCTTCCGTTGAAGTAATGCCGGTGTGTATTGGTGACTTGGATGGCTGAGATTTGGGCTGAATTAGGCTAGGGATCGAAAGAAATCAAATCTAAAACGAAAATCAAATTCTTTTGAAAAATCAGTTTCATTTCAGTAATAAACTCGAGTGTATTATTTTAAAGCACAATCTTTAGTTTTCTAGCTGACTAAACATCCATTAGACTAGTTATCTTCTTAAAACTAATGATAAAAATCGATATATTTGTGTCTATTACAACGAATGGCACCCGGGCCTATAGCCTGGATCCACCCTTGGGACTAGGGCTTAGTTAAGCATAGTGGGAACTAAACCGTAAGTCTCAGTGCATATTTGTAATTTGATGGTCTAAAATATGTTCGTTTTAAGGGGGAAAGCCTAATTCTTATTTGTTACTTATTGGTAAGATAATGATTAAAATTTACAAAAGTATGGTTAGCATAGTGACCTTTATGTTGTCACATCAGGGCCCAAATCGATGTCCCGATAAAAGTGTGCCGATATTGCAGCATTTCCACGTTACTTCTGCACCTGTCACCTTGCAACAGGACAAATAGCTACAAGCACATCAGCGAAATAATTTCCCCCTTTTCATTCTTCTTCTCAACCTCCTTTTCCTTTGTGAGTGCAGTAGAAGACTGGGCGGTGGGCACATGTCACGGGCCTCACGGCCACATCTTAAAATCTTGAATTCCAAACTACCCGAGAAAGAGAAATTTCAGGCTCTGTTCTTTTCAGCTACGGTTTTTGAATTTTAGCTAAAATTTTTAAAATTTGATTGTTTATGGTACAGATTACGGAGAGACATATACTTACTTATGATTTTGACTGGTACAAATGTTGGACTTTTAACATGTAGATCGTTTAACTTGTAGATCATGTCTTAAAAAAATATTCTGTTTAAAAGTTAGATATTATAGCAAAAACTAAAAATCGCTGGTTTGAGAGATAAAAAACAGGTTCTGCCGTTGCTCAGCTGCCAAGCGTCGCCGTCGTGCACGCTGCTTAGCTCCGGTTTGACGCTGGTGCTCCCTGAAACACTTATATGTGTATTTACAATTGGAAATCGTATATCTATACTTCGGGCGGCAGAGCATAGATCATAGATTTATTCAGTGACCTCCGTTCTAATCTTAGCGTATGTAACAGTAGAAAGTACACGTGTGTATGTATGTGAGTGGAGTGTGCATGTGTGTCCTTTTGTACTTGAAAAACTAACGAGGAAAAATATCGGCAAAAGGAACAAGAAAAAAAATCAAATCCAAAAGGTGAAAAGAAAAAAGAGCTAAATTTGCAAATACTATTGGATGTCTATTTACTTTGTGCTTTTAGAGTGTTTAGTATTTACTTTATGTGTTAATATTATTATTGGATTAACGAACAAGGAAAAGATCAAATCCAAAAAGCTCAAAAGAAAAAAGAACTAAATTTGCCAGTACTATTGAATATCTATTTACTTTGTTCTTTTACAGCGTTTAGTATTTACTTTATGTGTTAACTTTATTATTGGATTATACCATGCCCATCGGACCTAGAAAATTAAGATATTATATTAACAAAAAATGAACTCCCACAAAAATATACATGTAGCTATAGACTCACCAATTCACTTACAATTAAGGTATATTTCCAGCTTAAAGAAGAATATAATGTCTATGAGGTCGTTGGAACTTGAATGTTGTGAAGTATTACATCAAGATGGAGTCATGTAAGTTACTTGCAAAAGGAAGGTGATTATGAAAAGTATCTGAAGCAATAGAGGATAATGATTATAGGGTAACCTTAAATGTGGAGCAACTAATAGGGGACCTGATAAAAATTCTGATCAAGAGAAGGAAATCGTATCGTCAATGGTAGATACTCAGATCTCATATGCAGTTATGTGCGGAACTATAAAGACAATTATAAAATCTAGCAAACTAAAGGCAAAAGTGGAAGCTATTAGAAGAAGGAAGACATAGTGTGATCAAACATAAGATACCAGGGAGTAGGAGGAGCTCGGAGGTGGTACAAACCTATGGTATAGAAGGTTGTAGTAACAAAAGGTGCAGTTAACTAAACTACACAACAAAGGAGCTCTCAAGTGGAGGGTTCGGGCATGCTATCCTGAACACTGACACACACATTGTGGTGATGTGTATGAGCCCATGTAGTGGGGCATTCCCAATGATGGGAGGAAAAACAAAAACATAAAAAAGGTGGAGCCGAATTAGAGCGAGTTCGTAGAGCAGCACAATGATTTTAATGGATAAGAGTTAAGGTGGATATTATTGAGTTAGAGTGACTCATATGTAGTCTTTTAGGATTTGAAAATATGTGCTGCAAAAAGTCCTACATAAATTCTACTCGAATTAAGACTTTTACTCCTATTTTAATTAAGATTTCTACTCTAAATTAGAGAAGGGTTAAGAGGGACTACATAAACCATAGAGTGCGACCATGAAAAAGCAACTAAGCAATCAAGCATACTCATCCAAACCAGATGGTGCACGAGATGATTAGAGGTTGGGATATTCTTTAGCACTAGGATCATGCATAGGGAGAGGATCCAAGAGTCTTAAAAGATTCAAGAGGGTTGTGAGCGAGTGATAATCCCTTGTACTTTTTTGATGTTGTACTTAAAAGAATTTGTTGACGGCTTCGCTAAATCTTTTATCTTGTCATGGTTACTTCAACATCATTAGTTTGATTATCTCTATGAGATTTATCTTTTTCATTTTTGATACTATGCAATTCATATTGTATCTCATAAACTTTTATTGGATCTGACAGTTGTTGCGCATGAGAAGAAGTTTAGGGCGTAACAATTGGTGTGTATTACAATGAAAGTCACCCGGCCTGGATCCACCCTTGGGATTAGGGCTTAGTTAACCATATTGGGGACTAAAGTACAAGTCTCAGTGTATATTTATAATTTGATGGAAGGTCTTATTTTTATTAGCTTCTAAAAACTAATTTTGATAGTAAATAATTTTTCTACAATATCTAGCTTTTAAACATAGTATCTTTTTAAGATGGGATCTACTAGTCGATTATAGTACAAACTATAGCGACTTCATTTATATCGGTCAAAATCGTACACAGATATTTCTCTCTATAAGTAATTATTATTTATAATACAGAACTAAAAGTCAATATGAATGGACCCAAAATATGTTGGGGAAAGCCTAATTCTTATTCGTTACTTATTAAGTAAATAATGATTAAAAATTACAAAAGCATGGTTAGCATAGTGACCTCCTTTATGTTGTCACATCAGGGCCCAAATCAATGTTATTGTCCCGATAAAGTGTGCCAACCTTGCATCATTTCCACGTTACCTACTTCTACACATATCACCTTGCAACACGACAAATAGCCACAAGCACATCAACGAATGTTCTTTTTAGTTTCCACTTATGTCTGTGGTTTATAGTTTGAGTTATTTATGAAAGAGGGTGCGAAATAATAAAAATTCGTATATAGTTTTGGTCGATATAAATAAAATCGTTATAGTGTATATTATAATTAATTTATAAACTCCATCTTAAAAAGACACTCTATTTAAAAGCTAATTAATGTAGAAAAACTCAAAAATAGATTTTAAAAACTGAAAAAAAGAGTCCCGTAATTTCTCCCTTTTCGGTTATCTTCTCAACTTTTTTTTCCTTTGTGAGAACAGTAGAAGATTGGAAGGTAGACACATGTCACCTACCTCACGGCCACATCTCAAAATCTTCGGGGCTATTCTTTTTTACTTCTGATTTATACTATAGTAATTAATTTTTAAATAAAATATTTTTTAAGGTGGTGTCTACAAGTCGACTGTAGTAGATACTATATCGATTTCAACTATATCAATCAAAATCACACACAAGTGTCTCTCTATACTCTCTTATGAACAGGCCTAAAAAAACGACCCTTCAATTCCAAACAAATAGAGAAAAGAAACTGAGTCGTTTCTCCATTGGCAAGCGTTGTCGTCGTGCACGCTGCCGACCCCCGGTTCCACACTAATATTCACTAAAACACATACCCGTGTATTTTCAGTAGGATAGTATTTATCTGTGCTCTGTAAGGCAGATGTTAGATCATGGATTTATTTAGCGAACTCCATTTTAGCCTTAGTGCAGTAGTAGTAGTAGTAGTAGTAGGACGCATACGTGTGTATGTATGTGAGTGGAGTGCGCGTGTGTGTCCTCTTGTACTAGAAAACTAACTGAGAAAAATATTGGCAAAACGAACAGGGAAAAGTTAGAATCCAAAAGGTTGAAAAAAGAACTAAATTTGCCAATACTATTGAATATCTATTTACTTTGTGCCTTTAGAGTGTTTAGTATTTACTTTATGTGTTAACTTTATTATTGGATTATACCATGCCGATCTGACCTAGAAAATTAAGATATTATATTAACAAAAAATGAACTCCCACAAAAATATAAATGCTGCTATAGAACCCACACTACTACAGAAAGTCTAATACTAGACGCCAAATCACAGACGGTTTTGTGAAACCGTCTGTGATGTATACTATTATAGACAGTTTTAATTTGGAGGCCGTCTGTGGTATTTGTGGCGGGAAAAAGGAGTATCATAGACGGTTCTTATCACCGAGCGTGCGTGATATGGAATATCTGAGACGGTTTTATAATATAAACCGTCTGTGATATTTCAGATTATCACAGACGGTTTTTATTATAAAACTGTCTGTGATACTGGAATATCACAGACGATTTTTATTATAAAACCGTCTGTGATAATTTGGAATATCACAGACGGTTTTTATTATAAAACCGTCTGTGATATTCTAGTATCACAGAATATCACAGACGGTTTTATAATAAAAACCGTCTGTGATATGTTTCCCGCCTTGCAATTCCTCAAAATTTCATATTTTCCGCTTAAGTCCGAGTATGATTCGGTTTTGAGACATCTTGAGAAACGGGCATAACTTTTGCATACGGTGTCCGTTTCGACGTTCTTGTACTCGTTGGAAAGCTAACGACGAGCCCGATCCAAAATAACGACCAGCTTGCGCTAGTCGCCTCCAAGACCCCAAAATCGGCCATCTTTGGACCTAAACCTGCGTTGCAAGTTTTTGGTGTCTGTTTTGCCATTTTCTTAGTCTTCCTTTAGGAATTTGGATTTTGCTTCAACTGAAAAGTTGTAGATCTCGTCGAAACCTTTCAAATGAGTATATATAAGCCATATAAAACTTTGCTATTTTATCTTTTCGACTAGTTGTTTATATTGCATCGGTATATAAAATATTGTGCTCTAATTCACGACGGTTCTATATATCGAACCGTGCGTGATATTCATTCATCACGACGGTTCTATATATAGAACCGTGCAGCGATATCTGTGGCCTGTCGATCCTACTCGACCCAATCATAGCCAATAGAAATCGACCAATCCTCACCCCACGGATCGTAGCTCCGCCTCCCTCCCTATAACACGACCAAAACCCAGCCTCCTTGCCGGTCTTCTCTTCCTTCTTGTCCTCCTCCTTCTTGTTCTCTCCCTCCTTGCTGGTCTCCTCTTCCTCCTTGTTGTTCTCTTCCTCCTTGCTATTCTCCTCCTCTTTGCTGTCCTCCTCCTTGCAGACAACGCATAAGTCTACGGAGGCAAGACATCGCAGAAGCAACTAGCTCGTGCCAACTGTGCCTACTCATGCGTTGCATCGAGGCGAGAAGGCATAGAGGATCTTTGCTTTCTCTATTCTTGTTGTGTAACCCGCTCGTTGTTTTGAGATATTGTAATGTTTTGAGATATTGTAATGGTAGGCTCTAATCTTAATAAAAATGGATGTTTTATGTTTGTGAAAGGAATTGAGATGTGAATTGGATGTATACATGTATATGTTGATCTGCTTATTTCAGAAGGCATGGCCAGCATTTCCTGAGGCTAGCCAATAAACAGAAATAGGTTTAGGAGAGAATATCACAGACGGTTCGTAACTAAAAACCGTCTGTGATAGTTATAATCACAGACGGTTTTTAATTAAGAACCGTCTGTGATTTATAAATATCACGACGGTTTTAGTTAGAATCATCTGACGATTCTTAACTAAAACCGTCGTGATATTTATAAATCACGAGCGGTTCTTAATTAAAACCGTCGTGATTATAACTATCACGCACGGTTTTAGTTACGAACCGTCGTGATATTTGCACCACGAGCGGTCGAAGCCGTGCGTGATGATCTCGATTATTATCGACCCATAAATTGAGACGGTTCACAAAACCGTCTGTGATGACGTTTTTGAACCGTCTGTGATGACCTTTTATGTAGTAGTGCCATCGCTTCACTTGCAATTAACACAAACGCAAACAAAAGAAGAAAGGCAAAAAACACGACAAAGCTATCACTATAGTCTATAGATCATGTTGGATGGATCTTCTAGCTAGCGTTCGGGACCAACACATCGTCCCCCGCAGATAGCGGGAGTTCTCGCCAACGCGAGCCACGTCGCTCCCCCGCGCGCGTGAGCCCGCCGCGTGGCTCGAGATTTTGGTACGGTCGGCGGTGGTAAAAGGCTGTAGTTTTCGAATTGCGTCTGGTCCACGGTTCTCGCGAAAAGGTCCTTGGATTTTTTTCTGGTCCCTCCGTTTTGCGTGGTGGCCCCAGCGTTTGGAAATTGCACACGGTCCCGTTTTTTACGCACGTGGTCCCCGCGTTTTTTTCCACGTCTGAGCCCTCGTTTTTGAAAAAACCTTTTCTTTCTGCGAAAATGCGCACATGCCCTTCGATTTTTTTAAGTAATTCCTCGCGATTACGGTGCCTGACGCGCGGCGTGCGTCGCGCCAGCGAGGCTAGTACTGTTTGATATTTGCTAGTTTAGATCTTCTGCAAAGAACTTAGTTTCTCTCCTAAAAATAAAAAGTGCAATTTTAAAGTATATTAGGGTCTATTTTGTAGCTACTCCCTATTATTCTTGTCACGAAGTTAATAATTTGTCACTACTAGAAAACATACATTTTCTTACTTTTCCAAGCATCATGTCAACGCCATCACATGGCAGCATTGCTCAAGATTTGATGTTATGTGCGATCGAACATTTGACATGTAATACCCTCTTCGTGGTGGATCGAGTTGATCTTTCAAGAAGGCCATGCATGCAAGCAACTAGATCTGTTGCTAGGAATCACTCATCCTCAAATTAAACTTCCGAATGTAGCTTAAAGGTCTCGTCTACGGTTCAAGGGAATTTCACAAAAATTTTGCAGGAATTTAACAGACAGGAAATGTTTCAATTTCCAGGTTTCCGTGCTCTAGACGGGCCCTTAGGACACAATGCTCTTTTAAAGCTAGTTTCCATCATATCTGTGCCCTAGGCGGGTCTATTCTTTTCCTCTGAAGTCGACGGTTTTTAATTTTTGCTACAGTATCTAACTTTAAAAAGAGTATTTTTTTCAAGATAGGGTCTATAGGTTAAACGATCTAACGATAAAAGCCCAAAATATGTACCTTCTAAAATCGTAAGTGAGTATCTGTCTCTCTGTAATATGTACTATAAACAACTAAAATTCAAAAGTTTTAACTAAAAACTATAAATCATAGTTAAAAAGAACAGACCCAGCGCTATCTGCTAAGGGCTTGACGAGTCCTCTAAAAAATGTGGTGAAGTAGCAATCATGTATATATCGATTGAAGTAGTAACCGTCGCTAGGTGGGCCCTTCGGGAAAACTCCCCAACCACCGAGCTAACGAGTGGACAATCCTTTTCTGGGCTTTTACAAAGTGCTACTAAGTGAAGTTAAACTACATATCAAAATTGATAAGCAAAAGGGTGCGCCTTCCTGTGCTAAATATTTTAAAAATAGATTACAATTTATATGTTCGTAGAACCTGCAAAAGCTGAACATTTGCTACAACAAATGTATCCAGATACACATTTTTTTTCAACTTTTTCCAAGTGCAAATTTACGTAGAAGAATCTGCGAAGGTTGCATATAAGCAACTTGCTATCTTTTCGCGACTGTTTAAGTTTTAATATGACCAAACTTGTGGCCGTGTCTAGCTGGTCCATGACGTGCATACTAACTAAGTAACAATAGTGCCTTTGTTTTGAGATCAACTAAACACCAGAGTACCTAACAAACACGTGCAGCTGTTAACTTTGAGACATGAGGTAAGATTCTCCTAAATAAGAATTGTTCACGGACGTTGCTGCCCTGTAGCAATTTTTTTTGAAAAATGGTCTCTAGACGTTTTTTTTTAAAAAAAATGGCTCCCTCTCCGAATTCAAAGGGCACATCTATTACCTATCGCGCCTCTCTTGCTCGGTAGAATGGAACATGCGTGGCAGGCAAAATTATCGAGCCCCCTGGCTTGTAGGGGCTGCCTTCGCTTGGCAGCTCTGCTGCCTGACCTCCAAGGTTTAGCCTTGTGTATTTGCACTATTAGTTGTTGTACAGGTATTTAAGTAGGCCAAACTTGGATAAAAAATCTAAAGTAAAATTTGATTTCCTCTAAGTTCAGCACGTAATGAGGGAAAGAAAAGCAGATTGTGCAGACAAAATATCCTGATACACTACTGAAAAAATTGTCGGAATGAACCATGTGTAACCTGACATAGCACTTCGCAATGAATGTACAAATTGCAATAGCCCTAGGGCAAAAATGTAGAACCGTACGGCACCCATATGGCATGGCAGTCTTCCAGGCGACGTGCATGTGGCTGGTTGTCGTAGTAGTGGCAGGCGCAATTGTAGCTCGGGTTGGCACAGCAACAATATGGGTGGTAATCTTTGCCGAGGTGCATGACCTTCTCGTTGTTCCTCTCCCTGCAAAGATCATTGTTGTTGGTTCTATCAGTCTAGAGCTCCCCCCGTAATTCCTCTAAGAGGATGTGCAGTTTGTGGATATAAACCTCGGCGGGTATTGGATACGATGGATCTACCCACTCGGTAAACTTGCAATCTGCTGTCTAGAATCAAGATACGGTTAGTGCAAGCGTTCCATGTATGCAAGTATACATAGGTAATGAACCACTAACTATGAACAGAGAGCAGTGAAAAAATCGACTAGGTGCACGTGGTCATCACAAATCGGTACCACACGTTGCGTCCATGTACCTCCCAAGATACAGTTAGTGCAAGCGTTCCATGTATGCAAGTATACATAGGTAATGAACCACTAACTATGAACAGAGAGCAGTGAAAAAATCGACTAGGTGCACGTGGTCATCACAAATCGGTACCACACGTCGAGGTTATGCTTGCATTACGGCCAAGACTCAGGATGTGTGGGTAGTCATAGAGAAGATTTCTATGGGTGTATAACTCCCTAGTTTCAAGCGGTAGATCAGGTCTTGGGAGGTCGGAGTCTAGGGCCTCTCCTTTTTTTCTTCTCTCTCGACTCTCTCCCTCACCCAGCAGGGAAGATACTCAGATGCGCAGCTTCAAATGAGCTACCAGAGAGGAAGGTATGTTATTTTATGTGCGCAAGGAGGTGTTGTCAATCCATAGATCCACGTGGGCACACGTGGGCGTGCGGGGCAGCGGTCGCGTGCAACCGAGAGCCACATGAATCATTGTCGAGCGCGTCGAGTCATGTTGCACCCGCGTGGTCGGCCACGCACCCACCAGCTGAGGCAAAGGCTGCCGTGCTCGCCCAACCGGCCTGCCGCACCACCTGTGCTCAATTCTGTCGAGCAAGGGAGCACAGCAATTGATAAGTATCATCTGTCGTATCTTTTGAGTTTAGAGAGACGTTACTTTTGCATAAATAGACATACAGAGACAATTTTTAAGGAAAAAATTGCTACAAGTTACATCCATAAACAGTTCCCTAAATAAAGAGGACATGACATGTCAGTACTCTTTTTTCCTTGTCTCCGACGTAAAGCCATGATTAGCGGCCGTGATTGGTACGAACATTAACTTACGCTTGCAGGGAACGAAAAACACGGGGATCATTCGGTGGACATGGCCGATATGATGTGTTGGTGGCATACATCGTGGTACATCTGTCACTTTCTTTTGATATATATATATATATATATATATATATATATATATATATATATATATATATATATATATATATATATATATATATATATATATATTACTGAAATTGGACACTATGATTTTAAATGCGCGAATGAATCTAAATTCAGGTATATTTTTCAAAAATATCAATTTTAAGATATATACCCATCTATAATAATTCAAATGAAATGTATATTTTGAAAAATTATACTCATTTCAAAGTTTTGAACAATTTAGATCACATACTTTGCTGATTTATATATATAATTAGCACACACCTACAATCAAACTATCATAAAAAAAGACAACTATAATTCGAATTTCAGTTCAAATTTCTTTGAACTAGTTAGTAAACTAGTTAAATTTGACATCCAAAAAAATCTAAAATTCTTTGCACACGATGCATAGAGGAAATACCTATTTTAGACCATAGTGTTCAGGTACCATGGTATGCCAATTAATTAGTGTGTGTGTGTGTGTATGAACAATATATTCTACTCCCGGGTGTAGTTACTCCCGCCTCTGATATACCATCTAAACGAATTGAAAATACTTCTTTATTACTTTCGGTACACTCATATATTGATTATACACTCCAATATAGTATACCTGGAAAAATTGTAAGGGAGTCCATGGTTTTAACGTATTTTGCAAATAGCTTCGTATTTGCACATAAAAAGGGTATGTCTAAAAAATATACATACCACCTCCGAAAAGCGTACATGCTATTTAGATGGTCTTATATACTCATATACTACATGTATATACCCTCTGTTAAGTGAGATACTCTCTACGTTGGCATAGGAGTAACTACTCCTAGGAGCATTTTCAGTACTCCTATGAGTACATACTCACATTTTCAATATACCAGTTAAACGAATATATTATACCTCTTTATCACTTTCGCTATACTTAAATACAAATTGTAAAATACTTCAATACGATATGGTTGAAAAATCATATGGCCCTTTATTTTTGCTATATACACTTTTTCATATGTAAAAGAAGTATATACATAAATTATGCTATAAAAAGTGTATTTTGATGAAAATTTTCATGGAAATCACTTTGGAGAATCTTCTGAGTACGCTCAAAAAGATAAACAGGTATAACATATTCGTTTAAGCGGTATATGAGAATAGGAGTACGTACTCCTAGAAGTATGGAATCATACATGTCACCAATTTAGTGGTTAATTGTCACCCGTGCTATTTCGCTTGACTTTTTGTTTCCCTTTTTACACATTATCAACCAATTCTGTAAAATAAACAACATGCATTGTTCAGACAAAATAGATGCCACAATGTGACTTATAAGGCCCCGCTCATTTGGGCTTGGACTTCTGGTTTATTTTTACTATTTCTAAATTTTATCTTTTTCTGGCTTTTCAGTTTTTTTAGATTTTTGCTGGTTTTTTCTCATATTCATTTGTATTATACGTGATAAGCTAATCCGTTTTTTCTATTTTTAACATTTTTTAATTTAATTATGTCAAATAAGCCATCATCAGCTACAATGCAATTTCAACCAGCTACAATGAAAATTCAGCTATAAGCCACTAAAATTCAGCCCAACTGAGCATGCTCTTAATGGTGAGTTTCTACTGAGGGTGTTTTCGCGTTTTGGAGAGTTAAGGGTTCAAAAGATCTCCAAAAGAGGGGGGAGAACTAAGGTTCAAAATAGAATTTTCGGACAAAGTTAAAGACCAAATTAATAGCCTATTTGGAATGTGGAATTTTAAAGGAAATAGTACAATTCCTTCGATTTCCCTATGAAAATTATTTGTACCAAACGGGATCTAAACCCGCTTTCCTCGAGCACACAGCCAATCCGCTCTCCTCAAGTACACAGCCAATCCGCTCTCCTCGTAGTTGCAAAATCCATTTAAATTCATCTTTTTCAACCATCGATTTTTTTTATCCCAACAATTCTGCTTTCAAAAGAATTCTAGTTCTCTTAAAACAACTAAAAAATGGTCAAATTTGAGCTGTAATGGGCTGGGAAAATCTGTCCTGAACAAACAAAATAATATTTATTAGGCCCAATTGACTCAACTGTGTTATTTATTCAGAGGGATTGCACGTTCTCCTGTAAAATTTATGTAAAATTTCTTCTTTCTAACTTCTAAGCAGGCACTAAGGAAGAAGTACACACTGATATTTTGACAATCGAGATTCGCGATAGCTTGCAATCAATGACTGCGTTCAATTTTCAGTGTGTTTCCGCCAATCAAATTCATGACCACACCAGAACTAGTTACAAGTTAGGACAAGATCTTGTTTTTTTTTTCGGAATCCTACCTGAAAACGAACTCCGAAGCATTGAGAAATGCCTTTAAATTCAGTCAGAAGATCACATTGTTGCACAAGGTATCAACATTTCTGAAGACCTTCTGGTTGCCAAGCAATGCAGAAAACTAACAAGAACATTGCCAGAGTAGCAATCAACCTAGCACCAATTTGCACACCTGGTACTGGAAGCACTCCAATCAGAAAATGGTCACTATGTGACCAAGCAAACCGGACCAAAGGCCTCTCTTTTCAATCCATAGGTCATCTGGTCAAGCTGCATGTAAGGCGGATCATCCTCATCAGCTCCTGACGACGCCGCCGCCGTGGCGAGGGCTGCAAAGCAGTCTGCTGTGGTGCGCCGGATGACGTGGACCAGGTTGCTGCATTCTTCGAGTATTGGACTGGACAGGAGCAAACCGCGCTTTGTGGTGTTCTGCTTGAAGCCCTTTGGTGCCCTGATGTCAGGTTTCTTGTGCGTCATCTTGTTCTGAAACTTTGACAGGAACGTCAGGTTTCTCTTCCAGGAGTTCTTCTTTGCAGCTTGGGGACCTGCATTGTTGCCCTCCCTGTTGATGTTTCGCTGCTTCTTCGGTGGGCTGAAATGAGCAGACTGGATCAAATTTCAGAATTGAGATTGAATGATTTCATGATTCTCTCAAAATTTCCTTGTGCTCATTGGCATCTATTGTGGTGTTCATCTCTACTTCGTTCTGCTAGAAAGAGTATTTATCAAATTTTCGAGATTACAGCAAGGTAAAGTGTGAAAAGTGATAATGTATTCTGGCCGCCTTACTGATTTCTGATTTGTGCTATGTTCATTTAGACCGCTTTGCCCGTGTATTCTTGCATCATTCAAGAAGCTTTTGTCCTTATGAGCTTCTATAAAGAGTGTAAAAATTGAGCACTACCACAATGGATTTAGTTATTTTTGTTTGATAAAATCAATAATACGACAGGACGAAGAAGAACAAGAACAGGAAACAATAATACCATATAAATTTACAGAGTTCTTGAAATCTAAACGAAGGCAACGATAATCACCTTGGAAAGACCATGCTGAGGATCGCAAGAAGCCCTCCCATAACAGTTCTTCTTCATCTTTGCCAGCCAAAAATCACCAGCAGAGAATCAAAGCTGCACAAGTGATTAAAAGAGAAGCCAAGTCGTGGTCTCATGGACCATACACCGATACACCACATCCCAACGCTTCACCAGTTGCAACTACGAGCAGCAGAGGTGCAGCAAAGACAGCAACTGCAGTAGGCAGAGGGCACCGCGGTAGTAAATATACAGAGTGAGACATTAAATAGGATGCTACAAATATGCCCTTGCACTTGTATTTTGGTGGGTGTCTGTAACTCCAGAAACTGTGGTTATCTCGGACAGTACCATGTGAGGCATGAGGACCAAGGGCTGGTAGTTAATGAGTGCAGTGTGTGCCATTTAGACTTAATATTTTGAGACAAACTGAACATTTGTCATAGAGTTGAGACAAACACGTGTAGGGGGCATGTGGGACTGCAGATTTCACGGCATAATGCATTGGATGGATGGATGTGCATGGCTTACTCTAGCCACTCCAAAAGTATTATTGTCTCCATGTTTTGTATGTACAATGTACCTGTGACATGGCCTACCATCCTTGTCACTTGAGACTTGGGACCGAGGCCTCCTAGGTCCTGGATAGTTTCTTGTCCTTTTTGCATCTGTTGCAAGATGTTTTATTCATCAGTTCATAGCTACATGGGTAGCACGATAGAATAATACAGCCTTTTTCTTCAGCTTATGGTTCCTTAAACGAATAAACAAGACGATTTTTTCATCGCTATTTCTAAACAGCTTATCATAATAACATTTTCAAAGTAGCTTATTAGTATTCAGTTCATTCATAACAAAGCTAAAAGACATCATTCATAGCCATAAGCTATACTCACATAAACTTGTCGTGGACTCACAACTCTTATCGACAATAATTTACGACATTTGATGATGATTTAACTTGTGATTGTGTGCACAGAAACATGTTTGTACTTTCTGCGATGGATCAAATACTAGTCTCGCAGAACTGAATATATAGGTCGGTATGGATTTGAGCCCTAGTCTGTTAAGGAACTGACATTGAGTTGTGTCCACAGATTGATCAGCAAGCCAGATTCGACACAAATGTGAAGGACGAATATTCCGAAACTCATTCCACTGAACCAAAACTATCTCGCGTGTTACATGTAAACAGATCCATTCCAGAATCATAAAGCTCATGTCTTGCAACAGACGAGGAAAAATAGAAAACAAAACTGCCGCATCAGCCCACGTTTGCAAGAGAAGGGAAAGCATACAAAGATCATATTGTCATGCTTTCTACAACATCTCACATGATCTGAAATCAGTTAGCTCTTGCCTGACATATCGGGCTTCAACAGTTTGCGGACTTCTCCTGCGGTCAGTTTTTCCTTACCAGCCAGATCAGCAAGCTCGGCGATGGACTGTTTCTGTTTGCCAGTATTCCTGACAAATGGTGTGCCAGCAGTAGCACTATCCCGAGCAAACTTCTTGCCGTCTGATTTATCAGAATTGGATCTGTGATGTTTTTGTTTCTTGAGACATGGTTTGTCTGAGAGGAAACCTGGTGATTTCCTCTTGCCAGAGTTCTTCAAGAATGCCATGCTGGCGGCGTCACTCACAAGTTTCTTGCTGCCCAATTCTTCCTCAAATGTTGCCTTGGCAGATTTTTGCCTCTTATTGCTTTTCGGAGATAAATATGGCTTGTTGGCACTGGCATCCTCAGTAATTCTGTCAGTCTTCTTTTTCTGTTTACACTTCTTCTTTGTGGGACTATGAGAGAGCAGTTCTTCAATGTTCTGCCCAATAGATTTACTGTTCAAGCCAAATTCCACTTGAAATTCTCTCTGAGTTGTTTCTTTTGAAGTTTGCCTCGCTCTCCACTGGTCAGGTCGTCTTGCAAATCTAGAGCCAAATAAATAGTAAGTTTATTAGCATGCTAAAAAAAGTTTGTAACAAAATGTATAAGAGGGAAATGGAGAAATGACTAACCTATCAACATCCAGCTTCTTTAACAAGTGGATGGCATGTTTTGTCTTAGAGAGTTCAGTTTGCATAGCCAACAGCTCTGAAACTATGGCCTCTTTATGGGAAAAATTACTGGCTGTAAAGCACTTCTCTACCAAGAATGAACCAGAAGGATTCATAGCAATCTCTCCGTAATGGCCTTGCAATCTGTCAGATAATGTATAATGGTAAAAAAGATGCAACTCTTGGAAACATCATATAATCCAGGCTGCAGTTTTCACCTTACAGTACTATGCCAAAATAGCCGTTGGCAGCAGTAAAATAAACAAGTGAAACACTGAGATAATTCACTGTAGTTAAATGGCAAGGGTACTTCAATTTTTAAAATGGCACTTCAGCTTAACAAATGACAAAAGGGTAAGCCATGAGAATTAACATTACAAGCTAATTTTGTGTTGAACAATACTGGAATAGCACAAAATGCATCATACAACTACTAAATAGATGAGTAAACATATAGTTCAACAAAATTATTTTGTATTGATATACTAATAGCGTGACAACACAATGGCATACCTTTCGGGAGAGTGAATGGTACCACACTGAAAAATCAATTTTTAACCAAAGCTTGGCTGCTTGGCTGCCGCAGAGGTGGGAGAACTCAGAGGAGGTAGGGAAAGAGACTTCTTTATTTTTTCTTGAATTCTAACCAAAGCTTACATCTCCTATAAATAGAGATATTGAAGATAAGAAAGGCAATCTAAAGGATTGCTTAACTCACTCTATGCAATCAAAAGGATTGCGCAATCTGAAGGATTGCTTAACTAACTAAAAGTGATAGCTTTCTAAATAACAAATTTATCCTATTGAAGTCTCATGGAAACTTATCTCTATTGATCTTCCCGTGGCGCGGCTTCTTCCTGGACTCTGCGCCGGCAGTGATATGTGATGCCCCACATGACATCTCTCCCCTCCTCGCGAAGCAGCTCATTCACGAGTTCGAAATCTGGATAAACTTCAATGAATTCGTCCAATGGAACCCATGAAGCATCAGCTACTGAAAACCCCTGCCATTAGACAAGTAGATGATGGATGCCTCGACGGAGATTTGCCTTGAGAACTGTCTCAGGGGCTGGAAGCACATGGCCATTACACATTTCCGAAAGAGCAGATGGAGCGGCCGGAGGTTCGCCATGGTATTTCTTCAAGATGCCAACATGAAAGACGTCATGGAGGCGAGAACCAGGAGGCAAAGCAACACGGTAGGCGACGGAGCCGATCGTGTCAATGATCTGATAAGGTCCATAATACCACGGAGCCAGCTTACATTTAGTGGTGGAAGTAAGCAAGGAAGTAGTTTTGTGATGAAGGCGCACCCAGACCCAATCACCTACATTGAAAGTAACCTCGCGGTGGTTCTTGTCATAGTATTGCTTGGCATGCTGCTGAGCTTGCAGAAGACGTTCCCTGACATCACAAAGGAGCTCGTCTCGGGCAAGAAGAGAGCAGTCTACCGCCTGAAATGCAGCGGCGCCAACCTCATATGTGCGCGAGGATGGTGGTGGATGTCCATAGACTACTTGGATGTCCGCCCCGGATCCCCGCTGCCTTGGCCTCCTCACCGACCGCCCGCGCCGCTTTGCGCCTCCAGTTGATGCCGCCGCCGCCTCAACCAGCCTCCCCGCCGTCGTTCGCCAGAGAAGGGCGTCAAGTGTGGGGGAGAGAAAGGAAGAGAATGGGGAAGAGGGGGAGTTTTAGGTAGATTTAAGGTGTTTGGATGGGCTATGGTGTTTTCTTTTTTTAGTTTTTCGTTGCGTCTATCTAAGTCTGAAGTATCTATCTTTCATTTCGTCAAAGTCGTGCGAGTCTATAAAATCTTTGTCAGTCAACCGACTGTTTTACCAACCACAGTCCATCCTCTCGAATGGGTGTGGTCCTCTCCTCCCTTTCATATAGCCGCAACCGCCACTCTTCCCTTTGAACCGCTGCAGATCGTAGAAATCTTTATGATGCCGCCGCTTCTCTTTGAGCCGCCGCCCCGAGCTTCTAAGGCCACCACGCTTCTTCTGCACCGCACCTCCGTTCCGCTTCTTGTGCACAGCGCCGCCGTCTTGGGCTTCGATCTGTGCCGCTATGCTTCTATTTCTCTTCGGCTTGATTTGACAGCTCTCTACTTATGTCACCTTCCACATTCTTTTCGTCAGGTTACCGCGGTCGACTTTGCTCCCGCTTACCTCTAGCTTTTCGACCCCTGTACTTTGTGCTTTATGGACTGCCGCACGATTTTGAATAGGAAGCGATCTTTCCAGCACAATTTTTCAAAAGTTGCACACTGTGACGACATCTTCAAGATACGGATTTTGGATTTTCCCTATGTTAGTGTCAACCCTTCCAAATGCAATGTTATTGCATATACCTTGCATTTGAGGGGGGTGTTAAAGGTATTAGTGTCTTTTCCCATTGTCTAGGGTTTAGGGTTGTGTGTGTTGAGTCTGTACTATATAAGCCCCTTTGAGTTGTGCAATACACAAGCAAGCATTCCAACTTACAAATCGAAAGAGCTCCTGCCAAAAATTGCTATTGAAGATGGGATCCCAATCACTAACAATGGAAGTAGGGATATCGTGAAGATTCACAATGTTGGCTTGTGCTATTGAGCTTGCGGAGTATGGGTGTGCCAATGGAATGAAATGAGCATACTTGAAAAAACGTTCAATAACTGAAAGAATGACCGATTTCCCATGTATCTTCAGCAAGCCTTCAATGAAGTCCATGGCAATGTCCGACCAGGGCCGTTCAATAAGGCATGAGTGGACAAAATCCTGGACGATGACTCGGGCGCCCGGTATGAAGTCTTGGCACAATCGATGAAGAGTCTTGTGTACTCCCTCATTAGCCGAACTGTTGGCGACTTCTAGGATGGCCGGTAAAGATGGTGCAGACGGCTGGACATAGACTCGACTGACGTAGGTGATAAAGCCATCCAGCATGCCCCATTGCGCGCCAAGAGAGCCGCCAGTAATCTGAGCAGCGTGGGTAGCAAGCTCGTTGTCGGTGGTTGCCTCAAGGCAAAGCTCGAACAAGAGGTCGAAGCTAGGCGAAGACAAGGCGAGGAGTTCGCCAGTTGGGTTGTCCCTCTTGGACAGTGCGTCGACCATAGTATTGAGGCGTCCAGAGCAAAATTCCACCGAGAAATCGAAGCCAAAGAATTTGCTAACCCAATGATGCTAGGAATCATGGAGAGATGCTAGTCAAGCAAAAACTTGAAGTTGTAATGATCAGTGCGCACAACAAATGGCCAACCCCAAAGATAAGGACGCTAGTGACAGACTACCTGGACCAAGCCGATAAGCTCGCGCTCCTACGCAGCTAGCTTGGCATGACGAGGCGTGATTGGTTTGCTGAAGAAGGCCAAGGGGTCATCGCCTTGGTGGAGTACAGCGCCGAAGCCGGTTCCCGACACATCGCACTCGACGGTGAAAGGCTTGGAGAAATCCGGCATTTGTAGAACTGGCGCTATGGGCAGAGCCGCCTTCAACTCGTTGAATGCAGTGTCAACCTAGGGGAACCAACCAAAAGCTTCCTTCTTGAGCAGCTTGGTGAGGGGTGCCGCGATGGAGCCAAAGTCTCAAATAAACTTGCGAAAATAGCCTGCAAGGCCAAGAAAACCACGAAGTGCTCTCGTCATGCGAGGCACTGGCCAATATGTGACAACCTACACCTTGGTCCATGGAGATGATGTTTCCCAAATATGACACGGAGGAAGCACCGAAGATGTACTTGGACCTCTCGAGGAAGAGTTGGTGCTGCCGAAGGAGAAGTACCGTGCGGACATGCCGGAGATGATCTAGCCATGACGAATTGTATATCAAGATATTGTCGAAGAAGACCAAAACAAATTGCCAGAGAAAAGTTTGAAGGATGGCATTCATAAGGGCCTAGAACATTGCCGATGCGTTTACCAAGCCGAAAGGCATGACAAGGAACTCGAAAAGGCCCTCGTGAGTGCAGAATGCCGTCTTGGTGAAGTTGTTGGGGTGCATAGAACTTAATGATATCCCGAACGAAGATCAAGCTTGGTGAAGTAACAAGCACCCTTTAATTCATCTAGCAGTTCGTCAACCACCGGTATGGGAAATTTGTCCTTGACGATCAATTCGTTGAGAGCGTGGTAATCCACGCAAAATCGCCAGTCGTCGTCCTGCTTCTTGACGAGAACTGGTGAAGAATAAGTCGAAGTGCCACGCCTTATGATTCCCTGATTCATCATAGAAGCACACTGGCACTCCAATTCATCCTTGAGATGATGTGGATATCGATACATGCAAACTGAGACCAGAGACGCATCCGGGCACAAATGAATGCGATGATCATGCGGACGTGGTGGTAGCAACCCTTGTGGTTCGACGAACAAGTCCGCAAAATCAACCAAGTGATCGCCCAGAAGATCCTGGCCTTCGCAGGACAAAATGCACGAGCGGCCTACATGTCGTGCCAATTGACATAGTTATCTTCATGCTAGAACATCATGGTGAGCAGGTTGAAGTCCTGGATGATGGGTCCCAATGTGCGAAACCATTGGACGCTGAGCATGACGTCGAATCCATTCAAGGCAATAGCATAGCCATCAATGCGGAATGCTTCAAAACCAACGTGTAGCAAAAGGTCCGAACAAACTCCAGTACAAGGCAGTCGCTCACCATTCGCAATGGCGACCATTAGACCATGGCGAGGCAGCAGTGGGATCTCAGCGTGCTGCAGTGCCTCAGCTAGAAAGAAGTTGTGGGTGGAGCCTGAGTCTATAAAAGCAATAAACTTGTGGATGCCCACTCGGACTTGCAGCTACGTGGTGTCGCCGGAAGGAATGCCAGTGAGGGCGTTGAGGGATATGCTAGGGTTTTGGTCCATGTCGTTGTCGTCATGGTAGGAGATGGTGTCATCCAGGCCTACTGGATCCGATCCCATGTTTGCAGCTGTTTGCAGTGGTGGCCTAGTCTTGGTAAGTGATTAATGGCTATTTGTAGCGGTGGCCTACCACAAACTTTTCTTCACAATTGTAGCATAGTCCCTTTGTACATCGATCAGCTAATTCGAACACTGTCAGGCGACGAAAAAGACGATTGGGGTGTTGAGCTGTAGCTGGACCCGCTGGACCCGGAGTGGTGGTCGTGACTCCATCTGAAGACTGTAGTCCAGCTGGTAGTGGGATGGATGGCCGAGCCAGAGGGCGGCATGATGGTCTAGATGGGGTCAGCGCTTCTAGCGTGTGGCCTGCAACGACCTGCGCACGCTTTTCATATGCCTGAGCCAGACTCATGGCGACTTGAAGATTGTTCGGGTGCTGCAGTTCAACGTCCGTGCGAATAAGTTCGCCGAGGCCAGACATGAAGAGCTGGACTTGTTGCTGAGTCATGAGGGCATCTGCTCGGCAAAGAAAGGCTAGGAACTTGTCCTGGAACTCCTTGACTGAGCCATCTTGTCACAGGCAAGCCAATTCTCCAAATGGATTGTTGTGGATTGGAGGACCAAAGCGGAGATGGCATAATTCCTTGAATTGTGGCTAGGACGGTGTGCCTTCATCGTGTTTCAATTGATAGTACCATTGTTGAGCGATGCTCGTCAAGTGATATGATGCCAACCATACTTTCTCGCTTTCATCCGTGCGTTGGCCGCAGAAGAATTGTTCGCAACGGTTAAGCCAAGCTAGGGGATCGTCGTCGCCATCATATGTGGGAAACTCTAGCTTATGGAAGTGAGGGACGCCGGAATTAGTGAAATGCAAGTGTGTGGGCTGTGGTTGTGTAGGCGGCATGGAGAAGGATGGAATATATGTGGCTGGCGACAGTGTGTTGGAATTACACGTTTGGGCTGGGGCGAAGGTGATGGGGGCGGCCGTTGCCAGGTTGTTGAAGGCGGGTGGGGTTGCTGATGTAGGGGAAGCGATGGTGGCAATTTGCGGTGGAGTATGGATGGCTGCTGAGGAGCCGAGAAAGATGAATGCACTTGGGAGTAGACCGGCTGGCTGCATGATGCCGTCTGCAGGTTTCTTCTCCAGAGCTGTCAGATGCAGATTGGTGACAACGCTCTGCCTGCACAGATCGGCAACTTGCGCCTGGAGGTCGTCTGTCTTCTGCATGCCCTTCGCAATTTGGTTCTGCATGGCACCCAGCGTCTAAAGGATCGTCGTCAGGGAAGAGGCAGTATCATCGCCGGAGTCCTCGCCAAACCCTAGCATATCTGATACCAAGTAGTTGCAGCTTGGCCGCCGCAGAGGAGGGAGAACTCAGAGGAGGTAGGGAAAGAGACTTCTTTATTTCTTCTTGAATTCTAACCAAAGCTTACATCTCCTATAAATAGCGATATTGAAGATAAGAAAGGCAATATAAAGGATTGCTTAACTAACTCTATGCAATCAGAAAGATTGCTTAACTAACTAAAAGCGATAGCTTTCTAAATAACAAATTTATCCTATTGAAATCTCATGGAAACTTGTCTCTACTGATCTTCTCGTGGAGCGGCTGCTTCCTGGACTCTGCGCCGTGGTGATATGCGATGCCCCATATGACAGTCTGCGATAGGTTATGTGGAGTCAAACCCGGAAACCCCCTCTCTAGTGTGCTTGCCCATGTCCCAATGTTCTAATAGGTTACAAACTTCAAGCCTCAAACAATTCTTTGTTGCCAATATTGATTGCATAAACAAATAGGGTAGTTCTTTCATTGCCGCTACTTCATAATTACTGCTTAAAAAGTGATAAAGAAAATATGATAGCACCAATAGTTCCCTCAAGCACAGTTTCATTAGTCATTAGTCATTACACAAAATTACCATGTATACGGGCTTTTTGAAGTTTTCTCCTAGTATCAGCCTTTTCTTACAACAGCAATAAGCACATATTTTGCATATATATAAAAATTGAGAAAGAAAAACGTATGTGAAGTTGACTGAGCATGCCAGAACATAGTTTGGAAATGGTCAAAACGATCTCCAAAGAGTTGTGCTGTTCAGGAGAGGCTTACTTTGCAAAAACTTTGAACTTCCGCTTTGCTGTTGCACTTGAACACAGAAAAGCCTCAAGAACATGGCTGCCTCCAGAATCCTTGGCAACTTGGAGGATCTGATCATCATCCATAGCCAGCAAGCTTGCAACATATGGTCGAATGTATTGCTGTCCAAAAAATGGAAGGAGTAAGGTTTTAGCCATCTAGGTGTTGCCATACTTTTGTTCAGGAATTAAAAGTACTAGAGTAGCAATTTAGTGAAGATGTCAGAGAGATAAGAGTAAGGCACTAGGTGTTGCTATTTTATTGTTCGAGAAATAAAACTATTAAGGTACAAGGTACTGTCATATTATTGTTCAAGAAATAAATTAATAACTTAGTGTAACAGTGTATGAGGACAAAGTCAGCGGTCAGCACACAGTTGCAAAGTGAAGATCACACAGCACAATATATCCAAAAGCTAGCAAAATGAGCTTGTTGTAGACCAAGCAACACTTTGCAATACAGCAGAGAACGAGAAAATGTTCATCAGCATAAGACTATTAAACTGGATATATATTGTAAACCTGGAACAGTGAAGTCATGCAATAGGGGGATTTAAAAGAGTATGACAACTTTAACATACATGTGGGTATTGAAAAATTGATTGCAGCATCAGGCAACCAAGGACACTCATCTTTGTGCCAAGCAGCCATTTCCAAGAAGATTTCTCCCGGAGGAAATTTTCAAGGAAAAGTATATGTGCAACAATGCTGTCAGGAGACTCAGGATCTGAACTTATTGCTGCAGAAAGAGCTTGAGAGCTCTGCAGTTCAAAGCAGAGGAATCACATATAATGATGTTAAAGATAGTTCTCAAATATCAAAGTAGAGATTTCAAGTTGATAGAAGACCTCAAGGCGATTTGTTTCAAGCCGCTGACATGCTGCTAAAATGGAAGCTACCACTCCTGTTCTACCTAGCTTAAGCAACTCCTTAATTTTAGGACCAAGTTCCTCCCAGATTTGCTTCATCTGCGAATAAGCAAAAGAACTTTATTTATTAAGCATTATCAATTCATCAAATGTTAACCAAGGAAAAATTGTAGTTAACAGATATATGGATGACAAACATTATAAATGGAAACAATGGAAACAACCCTTAACATAAACCACCTATCACATATATGTAGAAGGAAAGTTGTAGATTTGGACACATGCGCGTGTGCGCACACAAGTAATTATTGCCTCCAAGATTAGTATAAAAGTCATGACTCGAAAATGGTAGCACTGTCTATTGCAGAAGAGACAGCTGATCAGACATGAGATTATCCATGATCATTCAATGAATGCTAGAACTACCTGTTGAGAAAGGATGCACGTTGCAAGTTCAACATCAAGACTTCCATAACCATTCTAGCACAACAAAGGAATGAAATATGCTAAAAGTCCTCCAGATTCTCAATGCACAGCAATGTTTTACGGAATGTTAAATAACTCAATGCAATGTGAACTGTGGAGTAACCATTTATTTCAGTAAAACAGATCATTTTGCTGAAAGAACATTCAATTAGCTTATTGATTACACATCTACATTCAATTAGCTTATTGATTACACAACTAACAAAATTCCCAAGAAACTTATGAATGTTGTATACGGTATACCTGATCTGCAGTTTTGGCTGATGATATTAAAGCTTGCACCACATAGTTGCCACAGTGGTGAGATGATATTGCAAATAATGCACCCTTAAGAGTACCTGTAAGCATATTATTGCGCAGTTCCTCAGGGGCAACCTCCACAATGACCTGCAAGCCATTTGCATCCAGTGAATATTCTTCCGCACTACCAAATTGCAAAGAGAAAGGCAAGACCTGGAAGATCTCCATGGTGGCTAGGGTGGCTAATTCTTAAGCATATGGAGATGCATGAAAGATATGAGTTGAATGTCACTGAGAAACAAGAGAACTAAAAAGAATACCTCCAAGAGATGGCTATAAGCACTATCTTCAAGTAAAGCAACGATTTCATTCTTTTGTTCACTATAATCTTTTTTCTGTGCAATGTCGTCCTCCTCATAACCCAGAAGAATTGATATCATGTGATGCAATGCATGATCATCACCAGCTGATAATTTCAGTGCAGTCTGCAGAAGGATATCTCAAGAGGGTTATTAAGCAAAATCCAAAATGACACTACGATTATTCGATGTGGTGTACAACAGTACAAGAGACACCAACCTGTAAAACAAGGCTACTGTTTTTATCAATTCGTAACGTTGGAATGTCATCTTTTGCATTTTGTAGCATTTGCCTGACAAAAGATTTAAACATGTCTGAGAAACCATGTTCAAAGTTGGTTGGATCCCATCCGCCCGATCTATTTAAACCACGGCTCAACCGCTCAGCCAGAACAGCGGCTCTCTTTGTAGTGTGGAAGTCTTGCAATGACTCTAACGGGACTCCCTTACAAAGACAGAGAAGCGTCCGTAGAACATGGGATCCATAGCAGCTGCACATCACATTAGCAGCATCTGCAGCAATAGCCTGTAGCAACAATTCAAATGTGAGTTCCATTGCATTACACTGGAAACAACAACACCCACTGGAAAAAAGAGATAACCTTGCATATCTTATTCAATATCTCTTCTATAATGGCCCTGGAGGTCTCATCTTCAAGATGTGTTGCCAGTGACTTGAGAGCTGCTTCAGCCACATGCGATCCAAATTTATCCATGGCAATAACAGGAAAATACCCGATACAGTTGCGGAGGAACACACATAGCTGCTCCAACTCACAACCTTCTACAAGAACCTGCAAGGTGTGGCTTATTACACCATCAGTGGCAAGTTCAAGCTCTTTCCCTCTAGTTTCTTCCAAGGCATTAGCACATATAGTTGAACGCTCCTCCAAATCAATCTCCTTATTGTCAAAGAGGTTTGAAATCTCCAAAAAGTACTTTGCAGTTTCAGGGTCAACCTTTTTCCTGAATAATGGTGACATGAGAATCACCCATCAGCACTTAGCATCCTCATGCATACAACTACGTTATCTCATCTCTACATTTAATTGGATGGGTAAATTTAGAGAGCACAGAGATTCATACCTAAGAACATTTGATACAGGCTTTGATGCTTTGGAGGGTAGTAACGCATTCTCATTCTTCGTAGCATTCTCATTCTTCGTACTCCTGGAACTATCTGAATGGCGGTCCTTTCTGTGCCCTTTGACTTGCTTTCCATCATCGCTCTTCTTCTTCCCACGTTTAGCTTTGTCTACTGAAGGCCTATTACTTGAACTAGAACCCCCTTTTCGGGGCTTTTGGCCCTTATCATTCCTTCCTCTCTTCTTAGGAGAGCTACCATCTAAATCCCCATCTAGCAAATCGGTCTGCTTCTTTTCCTTCCGCCCAATAGCCTTTGACCCAAAACAAGCCATCGTTCAAATGCACTTTGACAAGAACTGCAAACCACGAAATGACAAATGACAATGCATGAAGCAGAATATGCATTCTCCAAGTTTATACATTGAGAGAAGGGGAACAGCATTCGACTAATAAAGCAAGGAAGATGTTATCCCATATAACATGCCGCAATAATAATGTACTCTCTCCATTCTTTTTTACTTAACGTTTCTTTTACTTTTCACAGTCTTCAAGATACGCCTTTAACCACTACTTTTTATAACTTTACACTAAGATATACTAATAAATTATAATATTATGAAAGTATTTTTAATAATAAATCTAATGATATAATTTTCGTATAGCCAATCTAGATAGTTTTAAACCTATTGATGGCCAAACTTTAGAAAATTTAACGGGGTATTTACTCTAAAAAGTAAAAAAGATCGGAGGGAGTATCTGGACATGGGAGTCATTGCAACCAACTTTTGCTTGCTCTTGCTTTTAGCATACCAGTCTTGCTCGTGGCAGAGATTTGTATGTACGGATAAACAGTATGATAGTTTCCATCCTACTTCTCAAGTGCAGTTGATCTTGAATCCATCCAGGGGCGGACCTAACGTGGGACATGGGGGTTCAGTTGAACCCCAAAAATATGGAAAAATAAACTGCTACTGGTAATCCACCACAAACTCCATGGACTGGACTATCCATCCCAGAAAGGAAGATTTGGATGAGATTGCTCACGGAAAAGAAAAGATCCTCAGGACAAAGCTCACTCTTAGAACAATCCAAGCAAGCTAGGGCTTCCTTACCAGCGAAAGAAGAGATCAATCCGGCAGAGCGGAGGACGACGACGATGCCTAGGAGAGAAAAATTCCTTCGCTTCGAGGGTTAAATGACGTTGGCGTGAGAATTTGAGACAAACGGCGAAGCAATAGCCGCCGCCGCCGCCGTCGCGACGAGATATGGAGAGGAAGAAGATGGGCTGGAACTAGAGACGAGAGAGGTTTGGGATTGGGCTGTGAGGACTGCCGATTTGCGGAGGAGGAGGGAGGAGGATAGAAATCTTGACGATGGACTGCTTCTGAACATTGGGGATCATTCTAGGGTTCGTGGGTTCGTGTGGAAGAAAAAGAGAGACTCGTTATGTTGTTACTTGGCGCTTGCATCGCTCGGCTACCGGTTCGCCAGTTTCACCTCGTGCACGCACGCGCGGACCGTGAGGACCAGCTGTTGACTGCTGGTGCAAGGAAGCGACGAGCGGACCGGAAAAAATCAGCGTCGACCAAGGGAAGGAACGGGACAAGAGCCGGCCTCGCGCCTCGCTTGGGTAAGGATTTGATTTTCTGTATGTTTGTTAATTTAATTAGATATTAGAGTTGAGATTAGAGAGAGCGAAAAGTATTCGTTAGAAAAAAACTAGTATATCGGCTAATCTGCTATATTGTTTTTCTGTAATTTTGGATACTGTATAAGAGTAATTTAAAATATCATCTACTAGATAATTGTAGAGAAATTTGATAGTTTTTTGTACAATATTTATTTATGTTGATCAGATAAATAGATTTTGTAATCCGGCTATCTGGTAAATTTACCATCTTCTAGTATCATATATTAATCTATAGATTAAAATTACTGGATGGAATATTAGATGATTTATCTACATGAAAGATGTAGATAATTAAGGGTTCTAGAGATCACATGAGCATGATTTTAAATCCAGATAGTTTCCTAGAAATATCTAGATATTTTAGATGCTTTATTCGAAAGAATTTGATGGTGCCAATTGTCATAAATCTAGTGGTCACATGAATTTATATAATCATTTCAATCCAAAATATACATCATTTGGGAGAGTTGGTTTTGGTTTATAAATATTTATACTTTATTTTTCGGAAGCAATATGTCCGTCAAAGTGCTCATGTTAATTGTTATTCTTAGAGAGAGGTACATCATAAATAGAGAGAACATAAATAGATTTTAAGCTACGAATTTTGTAATCCGGCTATCTGGTAAATTTACCATCTTCTAGTACCATACATTAATCTGTAGACTAAAATTACTGGATGAAATATTGGATGATTTATCTACATGAAAGATGTAGATAATTAAGGGTTCTAGAGATCTCATGAGTATGATCTTAAACTCAGATAGTTTCTTAGAGATATCTAGACATTTTAGATGCTTTATTTGAAAGAATTTGATGGTGCAAATTGTCATAAATCTAGTGGTCACATGAATTTATATAATCATTTCAATCCAAAATATACATCATTTGGGAGAGTTGGTTTTGGTTTATAAATATTTATATTTTATTTTTCGGAAGCAATATATTCGTCAAAGTGCTCATGTTAATTGTTATTCTTAGAGAGAGATAATCATAAATAGAGACAACATAAATAGATTTTAAGCTATAAATTTTGTAATCCGGCTATTTGGTAAATTTATCATCTTCTAGTATCATACATTAATCTGTAGATTAAAATTACTGGATGGAATATTGGATGATTTATCTACATGAAAGATGTAGATAATTAAGGGTTCTAGAGATCCCATGAGCATGATCTTAAATCCAGATAGTTTCCTAGAAATATCTAGATATTTTAGATGCTTTATTTGAAAGAATTTGATGGTGCCGATTGTCATAAATCTAGTGGTCACAAGAATTTATATAATCATTTCAATCCAAAATATACATCATTTGGGAGAGTTGATTTTGGTTCATAAATATTTATATTTTATTTTTTAGAAGCAATATGTTCGTCAAAGTGCTCATGTTAATTGTTATTCTTAGATAGAGGTAAATCATAAATAGAAACAACATATGTCAAAAATAAAAATATGTACTACTTTTTTCTATGTGTGTGAAAAACACCATTTAATATGCTAACATAGAAAATAAGAGAAGAAAAGTGGGTTAAAGTTAATCTTTACTATTATAAAAGAAGGAGTTGGTAGTTGGTCCGGCCTCTCCCACCCCTTCTCACAAAAGGCAGCGCTGACATGTGGCCCCAAAACACTCATTCTTCACTTTCTCAACTCTAACCGCTCTATTCTCTTAACTTCTCACAATTCTCTATTTTCCACCGATCAAAATAATTTTCTTCTATAGCACGATTATCTATATATTTAATAAGTTCCGTTGCAACGTACAGGTACGTAACTAATATCTATTTAAAAATAAAGTGCACACTTGTGTTGTCAACTAAAGTTGTAATAGTTTTACTCTAAAAGTTGTAATTGTGTTGCCACCAAATAAAGTATTAGTATTAGTTTATTATTTCAAATATTTTAGTGTTATTGACTTTCAATAGATTTAGAAATGTGACTTTTATCTTCAGTTTTTATAAACCAATATAAGTATATATTAAAAAATGTAACACAATGTAATTAGTGAACACTCATTCATAAAATCCTAAATCCACCATTTGGTAAGATGTCACCACACAAAGTCCAAACTAATCTTGCCAAAGCCAAACGACACCGACACATATCGCTCCTAACTCTATAGAGCCCCCACGCTACAACTCACATCAACCATGTCACTAAGCGTCTCGCCCGTTTCAAGATACCAAATTGCACAAGAGAATTAAGAAAAGGAGGCGTGTTTCAGTACCTCAAATTAGTCTCGGGCTCATCCGTGGTCGAATTCGCTGTCTTCAATCCAAGATTAGGCCGCCACTAGGCCCAAACCGAAGCATTTTACCTAGCCAAGTCCGATTCGTTTGCCGACGGCAGCGATTTACTCAAGGAGGACTCCGCGGAGGTTTACCCGATGCTTCCACCTCCGACGGGTGAGTAGAGCAGCGGCGGCGAAGGGCGGGCTCTATCACCGTCGGGGAGCTGTGAGCGAGGAGGCGGCGCGCCGCGCGGGTGGGTGTGTGCTGCTGGTAGGAAAACAAAGCAGGAAAACAGAGCAGGACCATTCGTCGTTGAATACGAATCATTTTGGACATTGATACGACTTCCAAAATACTACATTGATCACTAATGTATATGTTAGTTTGTTGTTATAAGAATATATTCCCTCCATCCATTTTCGTTGGGTGCCTTTCATCTTAGCATACTCTTAGCATACGAATAAACAAAGCGACCCCAAACTACTACAAATAACTCTGCACTTGATGTCCCTTTCTCAATCTCTCGTAACACAGCTACCACACAGTGGCTTTATTTATCTGAGACTTAGGGTATTTGTATTGATTTTTGCTGATAATTTTCAGCTGTGGCTTATAGTTTTTGGCTAAAAACGAATAGTAGTGACTGAAAAAGTGCCTCTTAGAAGGAGGGTGCGAGCGGTGGGAAAAATGAGAGAGATATACATGCGTGAGACGAAAATGAAAGAAGTGGGGTGTGTGATCCTCTCGTGACCCCTGCTTTATCTCCAGAGCAAGAGGAGTGAAAATGCCGCTTTGAAAACTCGAATGTGTTGGATATGTGGGCAATATTTTAATTCCAAATTTTAGTAGGAGACAAATACAATAAAAGCACAAGTAAAGCAGAAGCCGCGCAGAGCTTGACGCATGCGTAACGTAGATGACGTGATGCGGCGGTGTGCAGATGCATCGCCGAAACCTTATTGCCGCCCGTGCGGTACTCTCTCTGACAGCGGTTCGGAGATAGCCGCTCCCCTCCTTCCGTGTGCAGCGGGAAGAAAGGTTGACGTGGTTCGAGACGGTAGCAGATACCACAGCACAAAATTGCAGGGAGGAAGAAAAAGGAGGTGCAGAATTCTATTTTTTCTCTCTGGACGTCTCGAGCCCTTTTAAAGGCGCTGCATTATTCACTAGTAACTCGCATTTTAAATGTAATTATGCACCGTAATCGATGAATTAAGTGATGTGCATCATATTTGTAGTTCATTCACATATCATTATCTTGTTAATTATAGCTTAATCGCCATAAATTCATTGATTATACACATTTGCCCTCCTTTGGACAATTTACGATGTATTGTAATTTCTTTGCGGATCGGTAGCGTGCAGCGCAAAATCTCTGAAAATGAAGAAGTTGGCGGTGAGCTAGGGTTGCAATTCGGCACAAATGGAGGGACTAAAATGCAAAACCACCATATCTCCACCGAGCTCTCACTGAAACCCTAGCCAGCCAGAATAGCCACAGAAAAGGGCCGCAATATTTAAGCCACCAGTGCCTCTTCTTTGGAAGGGGACCACGAACAAAACCCTAGCCGCAAGAACCCACAGGCCACTCCATCATCCACAGGACCCGAACCAGAGCCGCCTCTCCCACGCCCATCCATTCGCCTCCCATCTCCTCAGCCGGCCGCCACTCATCTTCTCCAGAGTCTCCACCGGACCTCCAGCTCTCCACTGGCCGAACCCATCCTCTTCACCTCCAACACCAGCCGCCCCATTCCATCGCCTCCACCTCCAGATCCCCTCTCCTAACTCCGGCATTTCAATCTCCATCACCCTACCGCCATCTCCGTCGCCTCACCAACACCACCGCGCACCTCTCCTCACCGAGCAACCACCACTCATCCTCTACCCATCTCCAAACCCCAAACATGCAGCAGCCCTAGTCCCTCCGCACTAAATCCCTCTCTGCTGGCTAGATCTGTTCACCACGGTTGGATCGAAACCCTAGCTCGGGATCCGCTTCATCTCGCACAAATCCGCACCATCTTGACCGGATCGCAATTTCTCCGGTGAAGCTCTTGGATCTACTATACGCTCTGCGTCCTCCACCTAAGAAGATACTTCTTGGTGGATCAACCACCGACGCTTGGATCGCTCTTGCTTCATCTTGATGGTGCGCTTGGATCTTCTTCCTCTCACTGCTACCTCTACGGCTTCTTCCCGGGATGCCATCGCTGCTCTTCATCGGCTACCCTGCGACCTCTACGGCTGGATCTGCATCTCCTGCCTGCATCCCCTTCGGTTCTGCTCGGATCCGCTTCCCTTCACGCATCCACTACATACGTCTGCTACAACTGATCTGCACACCTTAAGGGTTGTAAAAGTCTCAAGTCTCCGATTTAATATTGCAATGCTTTTCATGAATATGCTCTTGAGAGGATCTGTGATGTATGTGTAGTACTGAGTTGATCTGGTTGCTAGGTTGTGCTTGTCTTGTGTTTTCTCATCTGAGATGTTTATGTGTTGCATCGGTTTTGTGCATGTGCTCTATATTTAAGATCTGGACATAAAGTGCACTTAATTGTTCTTGCACACATGAGCTGATTATGTTGAGTATGTCTTCATATTTAGTTTAATATCTCTTGCTGGATAGTCACTAGTTATTCATAAGTTGATTGCTTGTGCTTGTAGTTTTTTTAGTACTGCGATATTGATATCTAGATTAGTGTTAGAGTAGATCTGTCATTAAATTTGATAGTACTCATGCGATTCGGTAGTCTTTGTTAAAAAGTAAGTAAAAATATGTTTAATGTCATCTTGTTTTTCCGCCATTCCTAAGTCGGTTTTGTCATTGTTAGCTCGCAGAGTATAGAATTCATCATTTGTGCTTGTCTAGTTTTTTGTTATCAAAGTTGTCGTCGTAAGCTTCTTTGTGAAGGGATTAGGATGTGGGTTGTCGCCTGTTCTCTTCCTCTCTTCTGCGCCTCGCTAGCAGGAATTTGTTAGAGCCTCTCGTCCTATTCACGGTAGAGTTAGTTCTCTGTTTCCCATCTTCCTTTCCTTCTCTTCTGTCTTTTCTTAGCCTTCTTATTTTCTTTAGATCTTTCTTACTTCTCTTCTCTTCTCTAGTTTCTTTCTCACCTCACGCTTTCTCTAGCAGTCATTCTCTTCTCTAGACATCTAGTCTCCCGCTCTCTTCTCATCTATACTCTCTCTTTTTTTCCTTCTTCTATGTCAGCAAGCCCTTTCTTTCTCCTAGGTTTCTTCTTTCGTGTTCCTCTCTTGCCCACCCCCTTAGCTCTACTTCTATTTCTTTCTTGCTTTCCAGCCCTTCTCTGTTAATCTCAAATAAGGTAGTCTCCCTGATTTCTTTCCTCTTTTCTCCTCTCTAACCAGGCATTCTTATTCCCAAGCTTCCTCATCTCATCCTTACCCCATTTCCATCTGTTGCATTCTTGTTTTCTCAAGATTAGTTCGTTAGACTTGCAGTTAGTGTTCAAATCCTGTTCGTGCGGCTTAGCTTTGGTTAAGTGTCGTGCCACCGTACTCTAGTCCCTGTGGAGAACACGACATCTCGCCGCTATCTTAGCGGCCCGTGCACTGCGGGTGTGCGGTTTTGCGATTAAGCAAATTGGCGCCGCTGTCGGGACTAGATATTGGTGATCGCGCTAGACCATAGACTAAGTCATTTCTTTAGTTTTCTTCCTTCCTTTAGACCCGAACTCCCGGTTTATGCTCGAGTGGAGATCATTCATTGACTCCTCTTGATCCCGAGATTGAGCGAACATTTCATAGGGTGAAAAAGAGAATCAACTCCCCATCAAGAAGAAATGGGTGATCGTAATCCCAACCTCTTCTTCGTGACCTTTGGATTCCTAGAGACCAAGGTATAGCTCACAGGATTGTCCAACCCGCCATTCGGCCAACAACTTTGAGCTCAAACTGCACTCATTACCATGGTCCATGAGACTGATTTGGAGGTTCTCCACCGAGGACCCCAATGAACACATTCGCACCTTCCTAGAATATTGCAACACTTTGAAGTACAATGGAGTCTAGCAGATGCCATTAGACTCTCATTGTTCCTTTCTCTCTTAGAGATGGTGCTAAGACTTGGTTGCACTCTCTGGCCTTGCACCTTAAGGACACATGGGAACACCTACTGCAAGCCTTCTTTGAGAGGTATTTTCCTCCCTCCAAGGCAGCAGAAGTGCGTGACCAGATTACTAGATTTTCACAATCTGAGGGTGAGAGTTTGTATGATGCTTGGCAGAGGTATCAAACCCTGCTTAGGATGTATCCTCACCATGGCCTTGAAAGATGGCTTGTGCTGCAGATTTTTTACAAAGGACTTACACACCACACAAGAGCCTTTGTAGATTCTGCAGCAGGAGGAGGGATAATGAACAAAACTCTTGATGAAGCTTTCGACTTGATTGAGAGTATGTCCTCCCACCACTTTCAATGGTCTAGTGAGAGAGCTCGCTCCTCCACGTCCCGGTATCTATGAGGTGAGCTCTAATGATGCCTTATCTGCACAGGTTCAGGTTCTCACACGCCAAATGGCACAGCTCATGCCCTCATCTTCACCCATATAGCCTTTGGATGTCGGTTGTGGATCTCAAGGGCATACTCGGTGAGTGCCCTTAACTTCCACAGCTGAATCATCTCAAGTGAACTATGCTCAATCACATGGGCAGTATTCTCAAACCTACAACCCAGGGTGGCGTCATCCAAATCTGTCCTACAAGAACACTAATCCAAGTGTTTCCTCATTTCGTGGGTACATCGGCACAAGGGTTTAGGCAACAACAAGCCCTTCACATGTCTCATTTCAAGAACCTATGATACATGTTCCAAACCCTCCACCTACTACTTCTCAATCAGATCAGTTGACCAGAATTGAACAGCTCCTTGCATCACATGTAGCTAAGATGGAATCTCAATACAATGATGCAAAGACTCAACTGACTGATTTGGCTAGTCGTGTGGAGAGTTTGCAAGCATCACAAGCTTCAACCAGCCAATCTGGGAGGCTTCCTGCACAATCTGAGGCAAATCCTCGTGGTCATTGTGGAGCAATCACCACTAGGAGTGGAAAAACCACATCTGAACCACTTCTTCCTACACCACCCTTGTATGTGCCCCCTGTCTTTAGGTGCATCCGAGCAAGCAAATCGACTGCAGCAGAATCTGCACCAACCCACTCCATAACACCGGCCAAAACACTTGATATCCCTCATCATCCACTACTGAATGTCCTTCCACAAAACCCAAATTGCCATTCCCTGAGCGGTTAGAAAAGTCAAATGAGGACAAGCAGTTTGCTAAATTCCTAGAGAGGATGAAGGATGTTCAGATCACCATTCCCATTTTAGAGGTCGTCCTACATGTGCCTATGTATGCCAAATTCTTCAAAGAATTGCTTACCAAGAAAAGGAGTATGGATGAGCTAGAGGTGGTCACTCTAACTAAGGAGTGTAGTGCAATAATTCAGAATAAGCTACCTCCTAAATTAGATGACCCTGGTAGCTTCTGCATACCTTGCATTTTAGGCCCCAAGAACTTTAGAGCTCTTTGTGATCTAGGCTCTAGTGTTAGTGTCCTTCCTCTTTCAGTCTGTGATGCGCTTCCTTTAGGCGATCTGCAGCCAACAACCATGACATTGCGGTTGGTCGATCGCACATATCGTCACCTATTTGGAATTTTAGTGGATGTCCACGTGGTCATAGGCACTTTTGCCTTCCTGTGGATTTTGTTGTCTTAGAGATGGAGGATAGAAGTGAACTGTCATTCTAGGGAGACCATTCCTTGCTCTGCAGTCTTGTCATAGATGTCAAGGATGCCAAGCTCACTCTCCAATTTGGTCAAGAGAAGGCGTCATTTGATATGAAGCATCCCACTCATCTTCCTCACTGTCCAGATCAGTGTTTCTCACTTGATTTGGTTGACAAATGTGTTGTTGAGACATATGAAAATGTTGAGGAAGTGACATCAATTGAG
This sequence comes from Bonia amplexicaulis, assembly GCA_036346245.1. NCBI lineage: Eukaryota > Viridiplantae > Streptophyta > Magnoliopsida > Poales > Poaceae > Bonia > Bonia amplexicaulis. The sequence goes on from CM070762.1 coordinate 9,492,499, forward strand.
GATGAGTGCTGCAGTTAATTCTCATCATGTTGCACTCATTGATGCTCTGTAGAGCCTTCTAAAATCCGGACCTTAGGCAGCCCCACCCCAAAGGTAGAGTGAAACCACTTCCAAAACACCTAAGATATGAGTTTCTTGGACCGGATCGGACTGTCTGTTATAGTGAGTGACCATTTGACACCTCTAGAGGTCGAACAACTCCTTGAAATCCTTCGTAAATATCAAGATGTTATTGGATATTCAATTGATGATATGAAGGGTATTGATCCAGCCACCTGCATGCATCGCATTCACCTTGAGGATGATGCTAAGCCAACACGTGAGCACCAACGTAGGCTTAATCCTCATTTGCAGGAGGTTGTCAAGAAAGAAATTCTTAAGCTTCTAGGAGCTAACATCATATATCCTATTTCAGATAGTCAGTGGGTCAGTCCCATTCATGTTGTGCCTAAGAAAGGGGGCATAACAGTGGTTGCCAATGAAAAGGTGATCTAATTCCACAAGAACAACCACAGTGGCGCATGTGCACCGACTATAGGAAGCTTAACAAGGCCACTCGCAAGGACCATTTTCCTTTGCCTTTCATTGACCAAATGCTAGAGGCGGCCCGTCATTCTTATTTCATTATCTTGATGGATATTCAGGTTTTCTGCAGATTCCTATACACCCATCAGATCAGGAAAAGACCACTTTCACTTGCCCCTATGGTACCTTTGCTTACCGTAGGTCGCCATTTGGACTTTGTAATGCCCTGGTACCTTCAGTATTGTGTCATGTCCATTTTCACCGATCTTATTGAGAAAATTATGGAAGTTTTCATGGATGACTTCACTTGTTTATGGGCAAACCTTTGAAATTGTTTGGCCAATCTTGAAACCGTCCTCCAGTACTGTCTTGAAGCAATCTGGTTCTTAATTGGGAGAAATGTCATTTTCGGTTAGGGAAGGATAGTTCTTGGTCATTTAGTGTCTTCTAGAGGGATTGAGGTGGATAGAGCAAAAGTTGAGGTGATTGAGCGCCTGCCACCTCCTTTAAATGTGAAGGGTGTTCGCAGTTTTCTGGGGCATGCTGGTTTTTACCGCAGATTCATTAAGGATTTTTCTAAGATTGCTCGCCCTCTCACTCATCTTTTGGGTTGTGATGTTCCTTTTATATTTGATGAGTCTTGCATGGATGCATTTAGTAAGATCAAGGCTGCTCTTATTTCTGCTCCCATTGTGCAATCTCCTGATTGGGATCTTCCTTTGAGCTTATGTGTGATGCAAGTGATTTTCTTTGTGAAATTTGTTTTGGGGCGTGACATGACAAGGCTTTGCATGTCATTTACTATGCTAGCGGGACTTTAGATGACACCCGGATCAATTATACAACCACCGAAAAAGAAGCGCTAGCTGTAGTATTTGCCTTTGACAAATTCAGATCTTACCTAGTTGGCTCAAAATGCATAGTGTACACAGATCATGCAGCCATTAGGTATCTTTTGAGTAAAAAGGATGCAAAACCTCGTCTCATTCGATGGATTCTTTTCTTTGCAAGAGTTTGATGTGGAAATTAGAGATAAAAGGGGTGAGAACTTGGTAGTGACCATCTTTCTAGATTACCCCATTTCGGTCCGATCTCTACTCTTCCAATTGAAGATTCTCTTCCTGGAGACCAATTTTCAGAAGTTTCTCTTGTTCAGTCTAAAACTCCTTGGTATGCAGACATTGTGAACTACTTGGTTTGCAATGCTATACCCCCTGGACTCTCCTACCAAAGACAGAGGAAATTCACACATGAGGCCGAAAATTCTTTTGGGATGACCCATATCTGTATAGACATTGTTCGAGATGGGGTTATTAGACGTTGCCTACCTCTTGAGGAGGTTCAAATGTGATTTTTCATTGTCATTCTGCACCTTTTGGTGGTCATGCTGGAACTGCTAAGACCCAAGCTAAGGTTCTTCAAGCTGGATTTTATTGGCCTACCATGTTCAAGGATATTCATGCATATATTCAGTCTTGTGATCCCTGTCAGCATGCAGGGAACATGTCAAGACGACATGAGATGCCACAGCATGGTATTCTTGAGGTAGAACTCTTTGATGTTTGGGGAATAGATTACATAGGACCTTTGCCTTCTTCTCAAGGGTACAAGCACATTCTTGTGGCGATGGATTATGTGTCCAAATGGGTTGAGGCTATTCCCACTTGTCCATGCCGATTCAAAATCGTGTGTAGGTTGTTTAGGCAAATCATTTTCCTAGGTTTGGAATTCCTAGAGTTGTGATAAGTGATGGAGGGTCTCACTTTAATCACAAGCAGTTTGAAGCCCTTCTAGCCAAGTATGGGGTCCATAATCATAGGGTAACCACTCCTTATCATCCTCAAGCTAATGGGCAAGTTGAAGTTTCCAATAGAGAGATAAAGCAAATTCTTGAAAAGGTTGTGTCCAAATCTAGGACTGATTGGTCTCTTAAACTTTATGATGCATTGTGGGCTTATAGGACAAGATTCAAAACTCCTATTGGAATGTCCCCATTTAGGTTGGTTTATGGAAAATCATGTCATCTTCCTGTTGAGCTTGAGCATAGAGCTCATTGGGCAATTAGAAGGCTCAACATGGATATGGGTCTAGCTGGGAAACATAGGAAGTTGCAGCTGTGTGAACTTGATGAATTGAGGCTTGATGCTTATGAAAGCTCAAGAATTTACAAAGAGAGAGCTAAAAAGATTCATGATCGCCACATTTTGAGGCGTGACTTCCAACACAGACTGACTTGTCTTGGTTTTGACTCTAGATTTCATTTATTCCTGGAAAGTTCAAATCTAGATGGTTTGGGCCTTGTTTAGTCAAGAAAGAGCTAGGAAGTGGAGCTTTTGAAGTTGAGAGTCAATCTGGGGGCATTTTCAAGGTCAATGGGCAAAGAATGAAACACTATTTTGTTGGGGAACCTATTCCTGAAATTAATGATGAGGACATTGTTGGAGATCAAGTCAGATCTGACCTTGATCCTCCAATTTCTTTTGAGCCTACATGATAATCATCTGTTGGTCAAGCTAAAGACCTAAAACAAGCGCTCCTCAGGAGGCAACCTGAGCTTTTTTTTACTGTTTTATTTCAGTTTTCCCTTCTTTATTTTACCTTTTTGTCGGTTTATCCTTTCCTTTTATTTTGCCATTTTCGGTACATGCACTCATCCAAGCATGGCGGTGAGAGGGATGATAAGATGTCGCTCGATTCCTCTTTTGCACTCGGTGAGCTGTTTCCAATCATTAAAACGTTTATTCTGGAGTTAATGTCTAATTCAAGCTTGGGGGAGGGATCGTCTATTGATGAGGATTGCTTTAGCATGATTCTTTTGTCATACTCTTGGGCATCAAGTTGATGATGTGTAATTGATGAATTTTGACTAGTATCATTCTCATGTTGGGTTATTGCTGATTACATGTGACTGCCCTGATCATTATTATGAGCTATATATCCTTCTGCTTGAATACTTGACTGTAATATGTGATCTTGTGTAATCCGTAATTATCAAAGCGAAATTTGTTTAAGTGATCGGTATTGGTATCAATTCTTTGGATATCCAATTGGCTTACTCTAGAAATACATTGAAATCTTAATGGCTTAGAAATCTTGTGATCCTTGGGTTTTTGATTCATTGCAAGTTACACATGTATCTTTACCTTTTGCGAAATGTATTGATTCTAGTTATCACTACTAGAATAACAATATCCTAGGATTCATGCTTGGGCATAATATTTCATTTTAGACATTGATACTCTTGCTTGAATGAAAGGGTTGTGAAAGTGGTAGTCTTATCTTGAGCCAATAATTTGGTTGATTTACCTAAGTCCATGTCACATGGTGCTTAGAGATAATGAAAACCGGTTAATGATGCTTAAAAAGAAAAGAAAATATCTTTATCTCTGTTTTGTGCTACAAAGTGTGAGTTGAATAAGTGACTCTGTCACATTGTTTAAAAAAAAAAAGGGGTTGAATAAGTGGCAGTTATGCCCAAATGAAGTTTGAAAGTCTGAATAAGTGGCAAGCATGCCCAAGAGTGGAATAAGTGGCACTTGTGCCCATGGTGTGTTTGAAAAAAATATTTCAAAGAAAAGTAAAGTATCATGGCTCAAGTGTAGGCTTTTCATAAACTTCATGCAAACATTAGTCTCTTTATCTAGAACGGTAAATGCCTAAGTATGACTCTAGGATATGCTTATTCTTGATTGTGATATCTAGTCTTGATAGTTTTTCAATCTTGGTTGGATCCATGCAAACAATTAGTGCAATTTGACACTTTTGGGTAACTTGATTTGGTCAAAAACTCAAGTATCACTTTGATATCTTTGCTGGAATATTGGTTCTAAATCTGTTCGACTGTAAAAATCAAGTCGACGGTCTTTTGTGAATTATTGAATGTAATTTGTCTAGCTGCAAGCATTCACTTTTATCCATTCAAGTTTTTCTGGCATCCCTGAGTTCGATATTGTCATATCATTTGCTTGAGGACAATCAAATGTTTAAGCTTGGGGGTATGATGTGCATCATATTTGTAGTTCATTCACATATCATTATCTTGTTAATTATAGCTTAATCTGGCCATAAATTCATTGATTATACACATTTTGCCCTCCTTTTGGACAATTTACAGTGTATTGTAATTTCTTTGCAGATCGGCGCGTACCAGGCGCAAAATCTACAGAAAATGAAGAAGTTGGCAGTGAGCTAGGGTTGCAATTCAGCACAAATGGAGGGACTAAAATGCAAACCACCATATCTCCACCGAGCTCACTGGAAACCCTAGCCGTGAGAATAGCCAGCGAAAAGGGCGCCGCAATATTTAAGCCACCAGCTGCCTCTTCACTGGAAGGGGGGGAGACCACGAACAAAACCCTAGCCGCAAGAACCCACCAGGGCCACTCCATCATCCACAGGACCCGAACCAGAGCCGCCTCTCCCACGCCCATCCATTCGCCTCCCATCTCCTCAGCCGGCCGCCACTCATCTTCTCCAGAGTCTCCACCGGACCTCCAGCTCTCCACTGGCCGAACCCATCCTCTTCACCTCCAACACCAGCCGCCCCATTCCATCGCCTCCACCTCCAGATCCCTCTCCTAACTCAGGCATTTCAATCTCCATCACCCTACCGCCATCTCCGTGCGCCTCACCAACACCACCGCACCTCTCCTCACCGAGCAACCACCACTCATCCTCTACCCATCTCCAAACCCCAAACATGCAGTGACCCTAGTCCCTCCGCACTAAATCCCTCTCTCTGGCTAGATCTGTTCACCACGGTTGGATCGAAACCCTAGCTCGGGATCCGCTTCATCTCGACAAATCCGCACCATCTTGCCGGATCGCAATTTCTCCGAGTGAAGCTCTTGGATCTACTACTACGCTCTGCGTCCTCCACCCTAAGTACTTCTTGGTGGATCAACCACCGGCGCTTGGATGCCTCTCGCTTCATCTTGATGGTTGCGCTTGGATCTTCTTCCTCTCGCTGCTACCTCTACGGCTTCTTCCCGTGATGCGCTCTGCTTGCTCTTCATCGGCTACCTCGCGACCTCTACTGGTGGATCGCATCTCTGCCTGCATCCCCTCGGTTGCCTCGGATCCGCTTCCCTTCCGCATCCACTACATACGTCGCTACAACCGATCGCACACCTTAAGGGTTGTAAAGTCTCAAGTCTCCGATTTAATATTGCAATGCTTTTCATGAATATGCTCTTGAGAGGATCTGTGATGTATGTGTAGTACTGAGTTGATCTGGTTGCTAGGTTGTGCTTGTCTTGTGTTTTCTCATCTGAGATGTTTATGTGTTGCATCGGTTTTGTGCATGTGCTCTATATTTAAGATCTGGACATAAAGTGCACTTAATTGTTCTTGCACACATGAGCTGATTATGTTGAGTATGTCTTCATATTTAGTTTAATATCTCTTGCTGGATAGTCACTAGTTATTCATAAGTTGACTGCTTGTGCTTGTAGTTTTTTTAGTACTGTGATATTGATATCTAGATTAGTGTTAGAGTAGATCTGTCATTAAATTTGATAGTACTCATGCGTTACGGTAGTCTTTGTTAAAAAAAGTAAGTAAAAATATGTTTAATGTCATCTTGTTTTTACGCCATTCCTAAGTCGGGTTTTGTCATTGTTAACTCGCAGAGTATAGAATTCATCATTTGTGCTTATCTAGTTTTTTTATCAAAGTTGTGCGTCGTAAGCTTCTTTGTGAAGGGATTAGGATGTGGGTTGTCGCCTGTTCTCTTCCTCTCTTCTGCGCCTCGCTAGCAGGAATTTGTTAGAGTCTCTCGTCCTATTCACGGTAGAGTTAGTTCTCTGTTTCCCATCTTCCTTTCCTTCTCTTCCTGTCTTTTTCTTAGCCTTCTTATTTTCTTTAGATCTTTCTTACTTCTCTTCTCTTCTCTAGTTTCTTTCTCACCTCACGCTTTCTCTAGCAGTCATTCTCTTCTCTAGACATCTAGTCTCCCGCACTCTCTTCTCATCTATACTCTCTCTGTTTTTTTTCCTTCTTCTATGTCAGCAAGCCCTTTCTTTCTCCTAGGTTTCTTCTTTCTGTGTTCCCTCTCTTGCCCACCCCCTTAGCTCTACTTCTATTTCTTTCTTGCTTTCCAGCCCTTCTCTGTTAATCTCAAATAAGGTAGTCTCCCTGATTTCTTTCCTCTTTTCTCCTCTCTAACCAGGCATTCTTATTCCCAAGCTTCCTCATCTCATCCTTACCCCATTTCCATCTGTTGCATTCTTGTTTTCTCAGTATTAGTTCGTTAGACTTCTGCAGTTAGTGTTCAAATCCCTGTTCGTGCGGCTTAGCTTTGGTTAAGTGTCGTGCCACCGGTACTCTAGTCCCTGTGGAGAACACGACATCTCGCTGCTATCTTAGCGGCAGCCCGTGCACTTGCGGGTGTGCAGTTTTGCACGATTAAGCATTAAGCAGTGTAAATTCCCTTGTAACTGCCTCATTCAAACGTTTGAATCTCATTCAAATAGAGAGTAATGCATGGTTCAGCAAAAATAGAGATGGACTTGGTCTACCAAGTGGCGCGCCACGTCACGGCACGGTCGCGCGTCGCAAGTCACAAGTCACGCGATTTTAGTGATTACTCTGTTTAGGACGAAAGTTGTTGTTAGAATAGCTTCCCCCCACCACGTCTTAGGTATACCGGCACTCTCTAACATGGCATTAACCAAATCTGTTAGTGTCCGGTTTTTCCTCTCAGCTACCCCGTTTGATTGGGGCGAATATGGTGGTGTAAATTCGTGGACTATTCCATGCTCGAGCAATTGGGAGAATTCATGAGACATACTCTCCTCCACGATCGGACCTCAATCTTTTTATTTTCTTTTCTAGTTGGTTCTCAACCTCGACCTTATAAGTTTTAAAGTAATTTAAAGCTTCATCCTTAGTTTTCAGCAAATACACATAGCAGTAGCGTGTTGCATCATCAATAAAAGTTAGAAAATATCTTTTACCTTCTTTTGTCAATAATCCATTCATTTCACACAAATCTGAATGAATAAGGTCTAAAGGTGCCAAGTTCTTTTCATCCTCTAATCCCTTAAAGGGTTTTCGAGATTGCTTTGCTTGCACACATGACTGGCACTTTGACCCTTTGACAATTTCACATTTTGGAATTAAATCTAATCTGGACATTCTAGCAATACTATCAAAGCCAATATGATGTAAACGGAATACCAAATATTTGCCTCACATTTATTTAAACCGGTTGCAATATTGATTATAGCAAGACTCTAAAATACTTAGGCGGAACAAGCCTCGCTCTCATAGCCTTTACCAACAAACTTTCCGAACTTAGACATTACAATTTTATTTGACTCAAAAACTAGCTTATAGCCATCCCTACATAGGAGAGAACCACTAGCAAGGTTCTTCTTTATTGTGGGAACATCTTTGCACGTTCTACAAGTGGGCGGTCTTCCACAAGTAAACTTGGATCCACCGTACCAACACCAAGAACAGAAGCATGCGACCCGTTTCCCATTAGGATGGAGGAAGCCCCTGCGCTCGATAAAAAGAAAACAAGGAAATATCGAACATACGTGAACATTAGCACCGAGATCAATCCACCACTCGGAGATTGACATGCCAAAAGACAACGGTGGATTACCATACCCTCCGAAGTCGAGGCCTCGCCTATGATCACGTTAACAACCTTCTTCTTTGGTCATTCACCATCTCGATCTTGCAGTAGCGGTCCTTTGCCATATGACCGTCTTTTCCGCACACAAAGCGGTGATGTCCTTCAAATCCTTTTCTCGGTTTTCTTCTTAAAGCTAGTTGTCTTGTTCGGTTTGTTGGATTTGTATTTCTTAGCAAGTCCTTTTCTCGTATGATGTTTGCATTGTTACGGGCGGATGTGCTAGGTGCATCTTTTGCTCTTGCTTTTCTTCCACATCGAGGGCGCAATGAGATCCTCAAGTAAATCTCTTCCTCTTATGTTTTAAGCTAGTAGCAAAATCCGCCAAGAGGCGGGGAGTTTAGCAACGATGCCCTGACCACAAACTTTGGAGGCAACGACGACCTAAGTCGCAATCTCACCGACTAGTAGTCGGAGATCATGAGCTTGTCCAACTACGGACTTACCCTCATCCATGCTAAAGTGGAAAATTGCTCACATATGTAGAGCCGGCGACCGCCGCCTCGCCTTTGCATATTTGTTCTCTAGTGCATCCCACAACTCGTGGCGGACTTGAAGTCCATGTACACATCATAGAGTCGATCTACGAGCAGTCGAGAATACGACCAAGAGCGATTGTTCGCATTATCAAACCGTATGGTCTGCTCAATCGTAAATGGATACTGCGGGTGGATAACCCACCACAGCCCCAAAGACATGAGCCAAAATTTGGCTCTAGTCTGCCATCTACGAAAATTTTGACCAGAAAACCTCTCAGGTTTCATCGCATTAGAAGCATTAGCCATTTCTGTATTGCAACAAAATTCGCAATAAGGTTTCTGGAATGTTGGATATGTGGGCAATATTTTAATTCCAAATTTTAGTAGGAGACAAATACAATACACTAGTGATGCAAAACTCACAACTAACAAAGAGCTACTCAACATACTTGATTATACTCAATAAAACACAAGAACTTAAATCGAACATGCGCACGGACGACTTACTTGTTAGCCTCAAGTAAAGCAGAAGCCGCAGCAGCTTGACGATGCGAACGTAGATGGCCAGTATGAGCGGTCGCGCAGATCTGTTGCCGAAACCTTATTGCCGCCCGTGCGGTACTCTCTCAAGCAACGGTTCGGAGATAGCCGCTCCCCTCCTTCCGGTGCACGGGAAGAAAGGTCGACGTGGTTCGAGCGGGCGCATACCACAAAGACAAAATTGCAGGGAGGAAGAAAAAGGAGGTGCAAAATTCTATTTTTTCTCCTAGACGTCTCCAGGCCCTTTTAAAGGCGCTGCAGTTATTCACTAGTGCTTCGCTGCGTTTTAAACAATTATGCACCGTAAGCGATGAATTAAGCAGTGTAAATTCCCTTGTAACTGCCTCATTCAAACGTTTGAATCTCATTCAAACAGAGAGTAATGCATGGTTCAGCAAAAATAGAGATGAACTTGGTCTGCCAAGTGGCGCGCCACGTCACGGCACGGTCGCGCGTCACAAGTCACAAGTCACACGAAAATACGCGTATACGCGCGCGCATGCGTGCGCGTGTGTGACTACACAGAACCCTCCACATACCATCTCTATCCATATTCAAGGAGTGGAGAGGACTCCACCTTATAAATTGGTTTTCCTCTCCTTTCCTTAGCAATATGGTACTAAACAAAGCATGCTTTGGAATTAAGGAAATGAGCCATAAAAATGGGCCACATTCTAACAGAATGTTCATATTGATTTTTGGCTACTCTAAACAGAAGTCAAAAGTATAAACCGATACAAACATCGATACAATTAGGACCTTGAGCCAACCTAATTAATAGGGTGCAACAGGAAACAAGCTCCAACTTTTGATTGTTTGTTGTTTGCTGAATATGTCTAACATTGATAGACAAGCTAAAGAAAAAAAGTACACCCAACAATAATAGTAGGGAGTATATATATGTATTATGAAAGTATAGTTATGCCAAATCATGTGACTAATCTACATTTTTTATTTCTGTTATCAAACTAAAAATATTTGAGTGGACGCACTCCAGGGCAAACCTATATTTAGTAACGAAGGTAGTACGTGCTGTCTCTCAAACTTGATTGAAGCGAATTTTATATCATTTTACATTTTTTTTAAAGTAGCATATTTCATAATTCTTTTCAAACTGAAAAATAATAATTTCCCCAATCTACACATAGTAGAATGTGCACTGGCTGACACTCCTAGCAAGGTTGCCACATGCGTGTTCGCATCTTTCCAGATGCACGTGCTACGATATGTCTCTACAACGCTCACATTCGCTACCTATAATATGCTTATATTAAAACCACACGAAGAAATCAGACATGATATACGATGTACACCACGTCAGAGTATATATGGAATAAATTCACTTACCCCTTAAAAACTTCCCAAAATCTAGATTTTAACCTTCCATTGTAAAATCGGATGTTCAACCTTACTCAGCTATTAAGACCATTTATTTTACCCTCTCGAGATAATTTCACCCCAGTTTTGCTCTGGCATGGTGTCAACATAAAATGATTTTGACATATAAGATGGTATTTAATTGACGTCGCAACTAGTTAGCAAGATCGGCAAATAAATTTAAAAAAAATATGATGAGGCACACATGTCAACCCTTATCTTCTCCTTGTCTTCCTCTCTTTCTCTTCTCTCCCTTGGTTCTTCTTCTCACAGATCTGAGCACCGTAGAGATGCATTGTCTACAGTCGCCATCATAGCCATCAAGGACCCACGGTGGTGAAGTGGGAGATGGCAGTACGAAGACAAGCGGTGATGTGTGGACCTGGTGAGCTGTGAAGAGGAATGGAGTAGAGGTTGGAGGCTGTGTTATGGAGGATGGCGGTGGCGTTGGTGGTATTTAATGGCAACAACATCAGTAATATTTAATGGCAACAACACCAGAGAGGGACGCCACCGCTAGACTGCCTCTAAGGTCATGTGCCTATGCCACCTATGTCAGCCGCCACTGCATCTTCTTTAAGGATGCACAACAGCGCCGCCTCTGTGAAGCCGTCGCAAGCTCATCTCCAAAGCCACACAACCACATAGCCTACACTGCAACGCTCCCTTCGGCACTCCACCATGTCGCTGCCTCCACCAGCCAACCCCCGCTGCCCACACCTATGGCCCCTCACTACCCTTTCCTCCCAGTGGGAACAAGGGCTTGTAAAGCGGTCAATTAAGTCGTCAGAGCCGACAGAGGAGGGGGAGGCAGCACTAGTGTATGGATGAAGAGGCCGACTAGAGGGGGTGCATATATGTTTTAAATTTCATTCAGCTAAAACCGAGTTTACAACATGGAAGCGAAAACAAATCGGTTTTTGTACAATTAAGAAATAAATCAACTAAATTCATCTAAGTGCACCAACACCCTAATTCTAGGTCAAGGTTTACCATACTAGGGTGACAAACAATCAATTCAAATTCTATGAATTTAAATTCCAAGTAAATTTAGCTTAAGAAAGCAAACCACAATTGACATGCGATGTTTTACTGTGGTGTTCGGAAACCTGACGATTTTTCCTAATCTACATTGAGGTAAACTCAAAGTAATTAGATGGGCTCCATGAATTAAACCAACCACCTCAATTCCACTAGGGTTGCTTTTCCTCCACTCCGAAGATGGCGAACACTACACTACTCACAAGAAGTCAGACATTCTCACAAACTTCTTTGAGAAAATCACTAGACCACCACACCTTCAAAACCATCTAGAAGTCGGCAATATCTAAGAGTAACAAGTCAGAGACACTCACTTGAACGAATCAAGTATCAAGTCTCAAAGGACGCAAATTCCACCATTAAGTGCAACACATGCACAAGGTTCTTCCTCTCTAAACTCACTAAGTGCAACATACGCACTGAGAGATGAGAAAGCTTACTCTTAGCTCAAAAAAGAAGAATAGGGCACCAGCAACATGTTTCCAACTGATCACAAGGGGGTGTTTATATCCCACACCCAAAAATTAGCCATTGAGACAAAATAAGCAGGAGGCTGATACTACCGCTCTCCTCGCAATGGCTAGAAAACTAGTCATTACGGGCTCGGCCAAACAGACCACCCTCATAGGGGTCAATTGAACCGCCTGCCAACTAGGCCATTAAAACTAACGATCAGACTACTGGTCTAAAAATTTAGAGAAACGATTCTTTGGAAAAAGACAACCAACTACTAAACTTCAGTGGATCCGCATGGACTGGTCTGACCGCTCACTTAGAGCTGGTCATATTGCTCGCCATGAGCTAGTCTAACTGTTGGATAGTCAGGCTGCCAATAGATGGCCAGCTAGACCGCCACCTTAAGACCAGTAAGACCTCCAGCAGAGCCGAGATGCATATACCTTAATTAATTTGCAAAGTACATTCATAAATTGTAATATCATACAAACATGGTCAAAGACATCATTCATGATAAGTTGCAAAATATAGTTGCACACTTTAGAATCATACCACAAAGATTAGGGACATGGACTTGAACCATTTGCAAATATATTCACAAACTTAAGTCACATGTTATAAAGATTATGCATGAGTCTCAACTATTTACATAACACATTCACAAACGATAACATCATGTCAAGGAGAGATAGAGTAAGTGAGATTAAGCTATCAACACATGATGAGACTCAATTTACTAGATGAGACTTCTCTTAATAATACGGTAACCTATACTAGCAACACGATCTCTCACCAAACACCAAAGTAAAAGACTAAAAAATACATCCTTAGCCTATACTAGTTATTCGTTTGGCTTGAGAATCCTCTTAAAACTTGATAATAAACATTTTCACTTCAAGGGCGGATCCTTGACTTTAGCCATCAATATATAATAACTTCTGCTTGATATTGATGACAATCAGTACATAAGGCTATCTCAAATAATCCACCATCATGGGACATAACTTATTCATTCATCTCAATAAAAATATTAATTCCACAATATGATTATCACTAATTATCAAAATATATCAACTTTACTATTATAAAAGAATGAGTTAGTGGTTGTACGTCCATTCTTCTCCAACCGCTCTATTCTCTTAACTTCTCACCATTCTCCACTTTCCAACCAATCAGAACAACTCTCTTCTATAGTACAATTGTGTATACATTCAATGAATTCTGTTGCAACGCACGGGTACGTAACTAGTTAACTCATAATGATAGGTTTAGATTCTTCAGCTAGTAACGAGAAGGAGGAGGAGGATGTGGGTGGAGGCTCCATTTGGATGAGGCTACTATTTTGTTACTTCTCTGTTCATGTTGCTGACTGGTATACTTACTTGTCAAGACCCTAACCCCAAAATCATCTAATGTGTCGAAACATTCGCGACATTCGTGTCAACTTGGAGCAAATCTGGCTTCAATCGGTCTAGGAGAGTAGAATAGATGGCATTGATAGTTGGGAAGGTGGAACACCCAATTTTGTAGTTGAAGATTGGAATCTAGACTTTCGCAACGGTTCAGATTAAATGAACTTATCCTAACATATGTAAGAAAGATAAACATATTAGAACTTATGGAAGTCTTTTCTGTTCTGAAATCTTAGAATAATTAATTAATTAATTACCGCTGGCAATTGCAAACTCTGATTCTAATAGCCCTTTAACGGGTGGCCTGGCTTTGATATTCCAGCGGGAATATGGGATCAAGATCGTGAGGCTTAGGTTTGCCGTCCAACTTGTTTCCCAAGAATGCATCGAGAAACAAAAGGCGACGTCGTATTCAGTATCGAAATTGGCCCACGGGGTGCCGTGTAGCTCGTAGCTTTCGTTCTTTGTCGTGCAAGTAGAACAATGCTAGAGCCACGTGAAATAGACCACATCTAAGGTCACCCTAACGCATGAAGCTGTCCATTCGATGTTTAGCTATACATCGATTTTTACGTGAGATGTCCAAATCTTAGAAAGTCATTTATCATTGAAGCATCGTTCTGTTTTTATTGTACATGATATTATGTTTATTTTTTCAACATAAACATATTGATATAAGCTATCAATTTGCATTGTGCATCTGTGGAGGTGCTGTCATATTCATACGAAAAAGGGTGAACATATCTCTTTGTAAAAAAAAAAGAAATATCTAGTTATTGTTGGCTGTAAAAATCTAAGATTTTTTTTTTGCTCCTTAAGCGAAATAAGTGGCGCGTGTGGCTTTGTCCCTATGTAAATTTGTCTTTTAGTAGGGCATTCATATTTCACGTATGCATGTTTGGTACTACTTATTTCTACATTTACTGATAGTTACTAGCTCGTATTATGTAAAACTAGAGTTAGCTTATGTGAAACAAAATCCAAAGAGAGAACTGCTTGACCTGGTGACCATGCATTCCGCTCTATAGAGCACTTACGGGACTAAGTGAGCTTGAAACAACTAGCTCCGTTTAAAAAAATTGAAATTGTTATTGATAAATTTTTTTCCCAATTGCATATTTATTGATATAGCATGTAAAATAAAAGAAAAATAACCGTTAGATGTCATGTAGGTATGAACACTTCAAAATTCATAAAGCTTTTTAACTTCTAAGCCCAAGGAATAATGCTCGTTTCACAAGAAAGCTTTGGGTGTGTTTTTTTCAACTGCGGCCGATGGTTTTTGGTTTTAGCACGAGAATTTATATGAATGAATCGAATGTCGATAAGTTATTTTGAGAAGAATGTTCTAATAAATTGATAACAGAAAATCTGTTCTATTTATTTATTTGAAAGAAACTTTAAGTCATAAACATTGCGTTTAAATCAACATGTTGCTCTATGTCATGTCAACATATAGATAGAAACCAGCAAAAGAAAGAACAACCAGCTTGCACTTCACTCTATATGGACTCTCTCCAACGTGACCCAAGCAAGTTACACCGTTTTCCATTCTCCCAAAAAGCGAATGGAAAAATTTTGGAAGGAAGCAGAAAGGCAAAACTGCAATCCTCCTCCTAAATACGTAATAAACCAGCCAAGATCTCTGAAGTCACAGTGTGATGATGTACCCACAGTAGACAGAAGCTAACCACATCTTCCACCAGGTTAGACTTTTTTATGGCAAGATTTCAATGCGAAACCGCAGCTCTGGTCGGCGGCTGCCCTCCTTCCGCCCGCTTTCCTGTGGGCGACCTCCGCCTTTTGTTTGCTTCCGTCCATCTCTATAAGACCAACGATTTGGTGCCCCCGATTCGCCACGAAACCACAGGGCGAGGGAGAGGGAGAGACCCGTCCCCGCTAGGCGCTCCGGTCCTTGCGTGTTTGAGGTGAAGGCGATCTTGCTCTTGTTGATTTCGCCATGGCTGCCAGCGTCGCCGTGGAGAACTTGAACCCCAAGGTGAGGTCGCCCCTGCTCCCTTTCTCCTCTCTGTTTCTTGATTTTATTGCGGGGAGAGGAAAGGTTGGATATTGTCTATGAATGAATTGGGTCTCGTGTGTTGTTGATTTGGCGCGTGGTGGGGTGAGCTCGGGTTCTTGTTTGGTTACAAGTGGCTTGGTTGCGGTGGAATTTGCATTCAAGAAGTGATTTTTTTCCTCCTGTTCTACTTCGTTTCTGTTTTGTAAGTATATAGTGGATTATATGTTAGTTTTTTTTTTTCGTTTTGGAAGTAATTTAGCAAGGCCAGTTGAGACTCTACGAGCGATGCAGAAGGCAGGATGGTAATTCTGATTTAATGGAGTGGTAGTTGCTATGCTTGATTCTTGTACTTGTGCTCTGGTGGTCTGAATCTGTTGCTTTCAAAGTGAGGAATTCTTTAGGAGAATATTGTCAGCCAAAGAGGTATTGATTTTAATGTGGTCTTGAACTGATGAACTCTTACTCTGCAAATTGATTAGAAATGTACTTTTTTTTACCAAGATGCTGTCAGTTCTCTTAAGTCTTAACTAACCCGGAGGTAGATCTCAGTACTATTCGAGCTGATGGCATGCAGTTTTTTGGTGTGATAGAATAGTGCAATGTCAGCATGTTTCTTCCTTCAAAACGGAACATGACAATTTGTTTGGCCTGTTGCCCCATTTGTTGTACAAAATGATGACATGTTGATGCTGAAGCACCATATTGTTCGTTTTCGTGAGAGCAGAGGTGCTGCTTAGTTGTCAACTTCTGAAGATTTTGACATGTTCTAGTTGGTGCCAGGGGATATAAAACACTAGAATTTTGTAACACTTACTGCATATTTGTTCTTCGAACTAAGCACCATTTTACTGATACGGTAAACCAAGCTCCTTAAAATTAACGTATTATTTTCTGGGCTTGTGAACCTGGCAAAATTCTATTTTAGGTGTTAGATAGTGGGGCCTGAATGTTTGCTAGGTGCTTCTTGAATGTCATTTTCATCTGATCTCGATTTCCTCTTTTTTTGTCCAAAAATCAGTTTTGATTTTTTTCTTATTTGGAAAAGGAGAATGTTCTGTTATTTTAATACATCCATTGTATTCTTTATATTCGTTTTCTGTACTTCCTTTTCCTTATTTGCATGTTTGCTTTTCATTGTCTTCGAAATTCCATCTCTGGCCTTTACTTCTCAACCCGAAGTGACCTAAGTTATGCATTCTTTCTGCTTGCTGCATTCTGTAATTCATTAGCAACTGTGCAGCATATGATGAAATGACCACTTGTCTGTGTGCATATATTCTTCCACTTGAGTTCTTATTGCAGTTACATGATCATTTAATAGCACAGCATTTCATCGACATTTCTGTCATAGCTCTAAAAAATGGAAACCCTTATAACTATTGCAATTCCAGTTTTAAGATAGTACGGGCAATTCCATGACCTGGCATTTTGTGTTATATTTGTTGGAATGACTGATTATTTTCTGCTTATCATTTGATCAACTATGTGCATTTTCTAATACCTAGCTAATGCTCTTATCACTGGTGCAGGTCTTAAAATGTGAGTATGCAGTGCGTGGAGAGATTGTCATCCATGCTCAGGTATTTCGGGTCACCAAGTATTATTTTTGTAATTTGAAATCTGCTGTATTCAGATTTTAGTAGATTCATGTTCTTGAATTGTGGGAGAGTTAGTATTAGAGTTTAATAAGAGTTTGATAAGAGTCCAAGCCGTGAGTCATGCTAGAGTTGGATTGTAACCTTGGCACTATAAATAAAGTGTGTGTGTGGGGGGTCCTATGGGACGGAACACAATTATTCCCAAATTATTCAACATGGTACAAGAGCTAAACACATCTCAAATACTAGCCCGAGCAAAACCCTCACATCACAACCACCGCCGCTCCCTAGTCGATCCGCTGGACGCCGTTGTCCCGTTGCGCGTGGTCCTCCGCTACCGTGTCACTCGGGAGCTGACCGCGGCTGGCCGGGTTGCGTGCGGACCCTCGCTCGACACGGGAGGGCAGCGACTTGCTGCGTCGCGCCTCATCGGGCTGGGACCAGGCCGCCACTGGGGAGAGAGGAGAAGAGGGGTTGGGGCTGCTGTTGGTCAGAGTCGGCTTGCTTTATTTGAGTTTAAGTTAGGAGATAGAGTTATGTTAGGAAATAAGAGTTTGAGCTAGATATGCTTGTTAAGAAGTTCTCTCCTATTTAAAGGGAAGGAGATATTGCTATTGAATCAAGCAGAGATTACTTACCTCCCTCCTCCCTGCCGATCTACCTCTCTCTCTTGCGCCCTGCCTCCTGCCCATCTTCCTCCTTCTATCTCATCTCCTCCAGAACAGCGCCAGCCAGAGAATTCCGGCCGAAGCCTCCCGTGTCACACACATATAACCTTCGCTCAGGCTCAGGCCGTGACATTCACATTTCCCGAAAGTTGGCCGTTTTTGTGCCATTAGATATCTTCTTAGAAATTGATTAACTATCTCCTTTTTGTTTCCAGCGCTTGCAGCAACGGCTACAGACTCAACCAGGGTCTCTTCCTTTTGATGAGGTACTTTATTGGAGATTACGATTGCTGTGATAAGTAGCTTTATCTTGTTTGACAATTTCTTAGCCTATGCCATTTTTCCTTTGCAGATCCTCTATTGCAACATTGGGAATCCTCAGTCTCTTGGTCAGCAACCAGTTACATTCTTCAGGGAGGTATGTGGTTATTGTAAGCAGAGTTTACCTTCTGTTTCTTGGATATTTAAATGGTATATTGCATTGCAGGTTCTTGCACTTTGTGATCATCCGTACTTGTTGGAAAGAGAAGAAACCAAATCATTGTTCAGGTGAATATCAACATTTTATAATTCATCAGCATGAAAACAAATTTACAGAAAACATAACGGGGAGATATATGGGCAAACCCTTGACTAGGTGCTATTGTGCTAATTTTTCTTATTGGGCATCAAATCAGCTTGAAAAATTCCAACAGAAAATTGTGGAGGTATATCTCAATGTAATATACCATCCTGCAAATTTCAAGTCTAAACCTGAAAGGTGCTAACAAAAACAAACATATTTTACTCTTTAGAACCAATTTGAGTTTGGACTTGGAAGTTTTATATGATAGTGGAACATGTTTAGGGCTAACTTCGATTTTTTGTTTGGTAGAATTTTTCAAGATAATTTGATGCCCCAGTCATTAGCATGATATCTCACCTAGCTAAGAGTCACTAGATATATTCCCCAACTTAAATTTAGCCAATATTTCCCTTGATATTATTCCCAATTGAAAATATGATCTTTCCTATTTGATGTTTGTCTTGTTTACAAGGTTTCCACATTTGAGTTTTTCTTTGAACAAAAACTTCCTAAAATAATTCCTTTTCGTACTGAAATGTGTAATTCTTGTGTATAATATCTGATGCCTTGCCTTGTTGCAGTGCTGATGCTATTTCTCGGGCAAAGCAGATTCTTGCCTCGATTCCTGGAAGAGCAACAGGAGCATACAGTCACAGCCAGGTTAGCATCTACTGGCACAATTTCTTACCATAACAGAAAAAATGGAATGTTGACTTCATTTCTGTGCTCTCTTTTTCCTAGGGTATCAAAGGACTGCGTGATGCAATTGCTGCTGGGATCACCTCACGTGACAGATTCCCTGCTAATGCAGATGACATCTTCCTTACAGATGGAGCAAGTCCTGGGGTATGAACTTTATCTTGTCTTTTAATTTTCCTGGACATTTTCTGAATAAACATGAAGTAATTTAAGTCTGCTTATCATGTTATTCCTCCCTTTTTAGGTGCACATGATGATGCAATTACTGATAAGGAATGAGAAAGATGGCATTCTTTGCCCGATTCCTCAGTACCCCTTGTACTCGGCCTCCATAGCTCTTCATGGTGGAGCTCTTGTATGTACTTTATTTGCCTGGCAAAAGAAGTTCAATATAGTAGCATCTCATGCTGCACCAAAGCCTAAATCGAGAGCACTTTATTTCAGGTCCCATATTATCTTGATGAATCATCTGGTTGGGGTTTGGAAATCTCTGACGTGAAGAAGCAACTTGAAGATGCTCGCTCAGAAGGCATTGATGTTAGGGCTTTGGTGGTTATCAATCCAGGAAATCCAACTGGGCAGGTTTACACTCATTATTTCTCCTCTTCGATCTAAAGAACATTTGGATTGCTGCACTTTTCTGTCCACACCATATTCTTGATATACAAACGTAATGCATGCATTTCTTGCATCTTTTAAGATAGTGAATGTATTTTAACTTTTTCATGAAATGACTTTTTTTAAGGAAAGAATGTGTTTTCCTTGCTCTGCAACGTGCATAAAACATTCTGTAGTTGATGCAGATAACCCAAAAAATCTCTATTAAAGTGGTCCATTGGTTTATAGGTTCTTTCTAAGGAAAACCAATATGACATAGTGAAGTTCTGCAAAAATGAGGGCCTTGTTCTTCTGGCTGATGAGGTGAGTGGTAGTCTTCGTCAGAACACTATAACAATTTTTTGAGCTGCTTAATTCTATTCCTTTGTGCCGTCTGTAACATCGACGTCTTATATATTGGGTAGGTATACCAAGAGAACATCTATGTTGACGATAAGAAATTTCACTCTTTCAAGAAGATAGCGAGATCCATGGGATACAGCGAGGAGGATCTGCCTCTAGTATCATTTCAATCTGTTTCTAAGGGTAGATACAATGATCCACTTGCTTATTTTTCTACTCACAATGTCAATGCCTTAATCAAAAAAGGTTTTTTTGCTGCCACCAGGATATTATGGAGAGTGTGGCAAAAGAGGAGGTTACATGGAGATTACTGGCTTCAGTGCTCCAGTAAGAGAGCAGATCTACAAAATAGCGTCAGTGAACTTATGTTCCAATATCTCTGGTCAAATCCTTGCCAGCCTGATCATGAATCCACCGAAGGTCAATAATACGACATTCTTTAAATTTATACCCAAAAGAAAATGCCAAATTATCCAGTTAAATATCATTATTGTATTCTGCAGGCTGGGGATGAATCATACACTTCATACAAGGCAGAGAAAGATGGAATCCTCAAATCTTTAGCTCGTCGTGCAAAGGTGTGCAGGGCTCCATCTCTTGTAGCTCTAAATGTCTTCTTGAGAAATTATAGAAGTTGTTTATCTGGATCACAGGCTTTGGAGGATGCATTCAACAAGCTTGAGGGAATTACATGCAACAAGGCTGAAGGAGCGATGTACCTCTTCCCTCAGATCCGTCTGCCACAGAAGGCAATTGAGGCTGCTAAAGGTGCTAAGAAAGCACCTGATGCGTTCTATGCTCTTCGGCTCCTTGAGTCAACCGGAATTGTTGTTGTCCCAGGATCTGGATTTGGCCAAGTGAGTCAATTCAATCTTGATATGGAAATTATAAATTACTTTGTGCCTGTAGTTGCTAATATTATTGGCTCAAACATGTAAAGGGAGCAACATTTTTCCTATGCCACCAACTAACAATCATAGCCTAAAAAACAGAAACATGCTTTCATGTTGAGCTTGTGCAACAAATATCTTCAAATAAGCATGCCTGAATTGAAGTATTTAAGCATGAAAAATTCTCTTTTTATTGATAAATCTCTCTACGTAAAACTTTCCTCAGTTTCCTGTGGCGTGGCACATCAGATTTTGCACTGTTTAGTCCAATAGAGGTTACCTAATATGGTGCTGCCATCTCTGCCTCATTTGTTGTGAACCAACAACTATTTTAGGACTTTTTTTTGTAATTTTGAATTTCCGATCATTATAGACCAAATGCTATTTTGAAATTTCTGAGCAATACCATTACATGTACTTGTTTCACTTAGCCATGGTACTGATGCTTTTTTCTTTTCCTCTACTCAAAAGGTTCCCGGCACATGGCACTTCAGATGCACTATCCTGCCACAGGAGGAGAAGATCCCGGCGATCATCTCCCGCTTCAAGGCGTTCCATGAGGCGTTCATGGCAGAGTACCGTGCCTAAATGTTGTACCATGCGAAAGACTGGGGGTTTCATACATGCATCGTCGTGTAGATCAAACAAAATAAAGCAAGCCTTACATGCTTTTTGTGTTTGGTAATTTCTGAATGGAGATACAGAGGCTAGCCTGACGCCTTTCATGGCAATCGAGGAAAATTTTGTTTTCCTTTTCGTTGCTCAGTATTATATGAAAATGTCAAGTCTTAGTGCAGAGGCAACTATACTATTCAGACATTGAAATTGGCAAAACTGCATGACAGGGTTTGAGTTGGGCATAGTCTTCATTTGTTGGCTGCATTGAGCAAATTTCTGATTGCTTCGTATGTGCCTTAAAGAAGAGCATTATTTGGTCGGGAGTGTTGCTAAAGCAAATTTAAAAATAGTGTCCCTATTATGCTGAATTACTAAAATCCTCGGTGTTCTTTTGCTTTTCAGGCTCTGTTAATAGCTGAACTTGCAAGCATACTTTAGAGCTGCTATAGAGTGTTACGTCAAGTGACTCGGAATGTGGGAAAATCTGAGGATTTTCGAAGAAATTGAATTGTTTCATATAAAAATATTACCGAATTCCTACATTCCAAGCAGTATCTCGGTGCTGGAGATAGATCCTCTCTACTGGTGAAGAAAATTCACCACTGCAAGAGTACTGTGCATTTAGGGCTGCATTTAGGCCACACATCTTGTGTCTGCTCATAAAGCAATAGCATTGCTTGCCACTGTACCAATGCTACAATAGCACTACTCTCGGTTGTAGCAGCATACCAGGCTGTTAACAGTGCTGAACTAGAACGAAAATAATCAAAGTACATATAATAATATATATAATTTTTAAATAATAGTATTTTAATAGTAATGTGTTTGATAATTTTTAGCATCAATACTTCAACATGACCGATAATAGTGCATGATGAGTAATGATCGGAATGCTTACCAAAATAAATAAGCCCGATAATAATATTGGTTAGTTGCAGCAAACTAAAGGAACTAAAGGCGAAACCACAGACAAAAGTTAGTTGGCATTGATAAAATACATCATCCGACCTTAATGACCTGTTAAAAGAGAACAAAATTACTTAAAATTTTCAAGTAAAAAATAATAAAATGATCAAATATAAGTTAATGTATTATCTTTTAGTATTTACGTTCTTTCAAGTCCATAAAGCGGCGAACCACAACAACTTTGGTAATTTTCGTCAATTCTTGTTTCTCTACATAGTAAATAAATATATTATTTATGAAATCATCATCAATTAATTGAAAAAATCAATTAGATATTTGTATGTTCAACAATTCAAAAATAATATAATGGAAAATACGTCCAGTGTCTTACTTATTAGACATTATGGTCAAATACTATAATTTTGCCTCGATTTATAATGAGCTAGCTGGTATTCTAAAAACCAAAATTAAAAACTAAGTCTCAACACTATAGTTTGGCAAAAATCAATTAACAATCATTACATTGAAATCTTAGCTCACAAATTTAGCCCTATGTTCTTGAAACAAATTGGAAGAATTAAAAGAAATTTAGAGTAAAATACATACTGATCGGGTGGATCTAAACTTCCTTTGGCCGACGAGGGCACGAAGCAACAGGAACCAGGCGGCGCCATGGCGAGATGGCAGGCGAGTGCGGCCGGTGGCACCGATTTCTCATGTTCTCCAGCAACCGGTCGTTGCCTGGCTAGGCGCAGCTGTGCAGTGGACGTGATACACATCTACTGGCTTACCATGCGAGACGAATAGACGATAAGAGCTGTTGTGAGGTGACACACTTCAGGATCGATCAAATGGATGCCGTGGCCTATTGCGATTCCCCTCTCTTAGGCTGGCTCAAGGGCTAACTCAGCTTGCTCGAGACGAACAGACGATAAGAGCTGCTGTGAGGTGACACACTTCGGGATCGATCAAATGGACGCCGTAGCCTATTGTGATTCCCCTCTCTTAGACTGGCTCAAGGGCTAACTTAGCTTGCTGTAGTTGCCTCTTGGGATGATAGAAGCGGAGGCTCCTCATAGACTACTACTAGCAATTGTGAATTTGGGCCATTAGTACTCTCTTCATTGGGCTTCAAAAAAAGAACCAGACGCACTGAGTTTAGGCTAAGGGTTCACACATAGGCTGAAGATGTTAATCCCTACTAAAATGTTTTTAAACTGGTTTCTGTGACACCAGACCCAATTACTTAGTTCCACGTGGCTGGTACACAACGTTTCATTACCGTGCTGTTACATTCACGACCATCAGAATGCACAGCATGAATGAGGTTATCTGAGTATGATCTCGAACTCCAAACCTCCATTGCTGCATTCCCCAGCAATTGTGGAACTTCACAGCATGTGCCACGGTCCCTCCTATCCACTCTCTAGTTTCCACTATCCAGTCGAGTGTCCACTGGCTTTCTCGTGCGAGTCCTCTTCTAAAGCCATCTCGCTCGGTCACTCTCATCGCTTCCTGTTTCATCGGCGGCGGCAACCAAGAAACAACAAAGAAGAAGAGATGTCTCTTGCGTTTCCTGTGCTCTCTGTGGGAAGATAGAATAGCCAAAAGAATTGTTGAATATATTACTTGAGTCTTAGAGGACGTATATATAGAGTACAATATGACTTGGAGATCAAGTCAATCTAATATAGATATGGAAGGAACCATATCAGATACAAATCATCCTAATTGATTTTATCCTATCTCTTATAATCTCGCCAAATATGTATTCTAACATTCTCCATGGTTGGAGCGGGAGCATCACAGACGCTCAGGCTAGCGAAGAAGTCGACGAGGATACTCAAGTTGAAGTAGAAGCCAATGATGAGTGCCATGCGAAGAGTCGGTGGTGAAGTTGTCTACTGTAGAGGTAGTCGTCGAAGGAGGATTGCAGAGGAGGTCGTGACCGAGGTGCATAGACTATCGACCACGGTAGGTGAATAGTAAATCGGTCGTAGCTATCGTGGTTGATCTGCCGTGGTCGGCCATCTGTGGCTGACCTTGCCGTGGTCGAGGTGGTCAACCTGCCGTGGTCGACCTGGAAGATGAGAGAAAGGAGCAGAGAGGCGGCAGAGTCGGGGAACCACGTCAGTGGAGGGAGTAGTGGGAGTTGGCAACGGCGTTGCCGGTGGAGGAGGAGATGCTGCAGGTAGCTGCAAGGGAGAAGAAGATGCCAGTGGAGCAGCTAGCACCACCGGCGGCAGAGGAGGAGGTGAAGATGCCGACAGAACAACTGGCGTCACTAACGGTAGGCGTGGGACGCCAACGCGGTGGGAAAGACAGCACCCTGTAAGCATAGAGGAAGAAGTAGAAGCAAAGGATCGACTTGGTGTGGTAGACGCTAGTAAAGTGCGCAGTGGCCAGGGAGATACGAGAAGAGATGACGAAGTGGTAATAAATCATAATGGCAGATACGGTCGGTAGTTGGGGGCGTCGACGACTGGGGCTAGGAGGAGGGGACGCTCGTTGGGAAACCTAGATCTGGGGCCATGGAGCTCGGATCTATCCGGATTCGAACTTGGCGTTGAGCTCCACGGCATTGGAGCCAACAAAGGCGAACGGCGGAGAGAGCCAGTAACCAATTCATCTAAAAACTTAAGTTGAGGAGGAAAGACGATAATTCACTAGTACTTTATCGTGGACTCTCTCAACCCAAAGGTGGGATCTTTCGTGGTTTCCGGCGCCATTTGCATGCGTTTTCCGTGCCATTGGCGCTCCGACTCTTGCCCCACAAATGCTGATGATTTGTATGCTCCATCTCCGCATTTCCAGGTGCTGGCGCTTGCGGATCACCTCGGCGAAGGCATTATCCGCCGCGCGCAGGCAATCTGAGCATAACTAAGCTGTTTCCATATGGTTGAAATGTCCAAGAAGCTGGTATAGGGTTTATTGTTTACATATATGCGGCATTTCTTTGTGGCTTCGCTTGCATGTGACTGTGCGAGTAAAAGGTCAAGCTATTATGCCATTCTTTGATTGTGCTCAGCCAACGAATGCGTGCGCGATGTGCTGGTTGAATTGAATTGTAAGCAAATTGTGGAGCCAAGTTTGTGTTGTACCTGATAGATGACCCTTTGATGTCCATTCGCTTTGGCTTATTGTGATTTGTGAATTGGTACTGACGAACGCGTAAACCGGTGATTCCTTTTGCTGATTGGGCATTGTCTCTGATGAACGAATTATTTGTCCATTGGAGTTGAATGGGAGTAGACTAAGAGTTTTGCACACAAGATACAGCATTGCCCAATTTTAGAGAAGCTTGTCACGCTATAGACTAGCTTCAGGCGAGGCTCGCAAATCCCATTAGCTACAGTTGTGTATATTCATCTTTTTTATTCCATCGATTTGCTTTATCACTACAGCTATGGATTGGGTGAAAGCCACTCGAATGGAATTCAGATCATATAATCATTCTAAAAGTTTCCTTTAGCGAATTGTTTCTTTTTCACTCTATAAATTCGCACATATCTTTGTGAGCTTTTCTGAAGATTCAAAGTTTTGTGCAACTTGGGCTTGCTATAGCATGCAAATTAACTGATCTTTCTTCGTTTTCTTGGTCTCCAGCGCATAAAAAAAGAGCTAGAAAAAACGCCAGGTTCACACCCTTTCGATGATGTGCGTTCGTGTTAATCTCATCTATCCACTATAAATTTTCGGACTTTTAGAGTTTAGCCACATCTACTTTTGTTCTATTTGGTGTTTCCTCTTTTTACTGTGGTTAACTTTGTTGTATAAATAGCGATTTCAACAAATATTCACATATAATTCCAGCAGCAATAATCATAATTAAAACATATTTCCAGCAGTAATTAAAAGACAAAAGTGACATATAAACATGCAATTTCTCCATGTCAATTAACCAGGATAATGTTCACAAAAAGTAGGACTCGAAAACATACAAAATCAGCATAATGCTCAGATTTAAATGTTTATTCATTTGCTCTCGATGTCGAGTTGCTTAAGATGAAATCTTTGCCCCACGACTCTTGTGTCAAATTTTTCTCAATCACAAAATGAATATGACAACCAATAGAGATAAATTGGACCTTGAGCTAAAACTGAAACTTTGCCTATATTCACTTCATGCAAATCATTAATTCAAAGTTTACTAATAACAAGCAATTGTAGCAATTGACAGGAGGATATCAATGCCATGAACTGAATATAGTAGCTAAATGAATCATAGTGAAATCCAGTGAGCCAAATGAAGCAACCGAATGAAACACATTGAATCACAGAGGATAGCTAATAAAGACCGAATAAATCATGTGTACAGAACAATCATCAATTGCATGACTCAATAATAAAACAGCAAGTAATCTTTTAGCTCAAGACCTGATTATACTCAATTATTGTATTCAATCTCAATTTGACATCAATTCATCATCGAGCTTTAATCCGAGCCCACAACAGAACTAAACCAAGTCTCCCAGTACCAGTCAAAATAATAAAACCAACTAGCACAACACACCTGGTAAAGTAATGCACTAAACCAGAAATACTCATAATGTGGATGGCACTCAAAGCCATGGAGAAGTAAACAGGGCAAGGCACACCGAAAGGCGCTGACTCAGAAAACCAATTGTCCTGTTGTGTCGCAAACAACGGACGAGGTTGTTGGAGATACAATGCCAATTTGCAATCTATGACACACCAAATTGCAAAGTTGAGGTACAGGAAATGCCCCACAAGAACCAACTAAAGTGCACTGGCCAAGAGCACCGGAGAACACCAATCACAAAAGCCAAGTTTTGTTTTCCCCCAAATCGATCCTGAGCTGGCTAGATCCATCCTCAAAGGCACAACCCCCAAATTTCCTCACCGCTACCTCAACAGAGAGATGGCACAAGGAACCATACAGGGAGTGTTCAATGAGGATGGGACCAGACCTTTCTGCTGTCAGTGTCAAGACATGCACGACGGTGCAACAACCCAAAGGCTCAAAATCGAAGTCCAGTCAGAGAAGAAGTGTATGAATACCACTTGTATTCATCATGAGGCCAATGGGTAGTATATATACACGTACAGATATAGCATGTATGCAGATAACCCTTTATATAATAGAAAAAAATATGCAAGTATAATACACATCTAACATCCCCCACAAAGTTATGGTGGATCTACAACATGAAGTTTGGAGAAATAGAAACTGTGCTGGGAGTGTTTCCTGGCGGATGGAGCCAGTGTGGGTGGATGGAACCTGTAGTCTTGAACCTTAGCGATTAGAGCTTGTCTACTAGTGTTGGTGATTGGAACCTTCACTAGAAAATTTATTTAGTTTCAGTTATTGCAATTACTTTGT
Organism: Bonia amplexicaulis; assembly: GCA_036346245.1. NCBI lineage: Eukaryota > Viridiplantae > Streptophyta > Magnoliopsida > Poales > Poaceae > Bonia > Bonia amplexicaulis. The sequence goes on from CM070762.1 coordinate 9,520,239, forward strand.
TAAATTAATGCTTTTGAGAATTTAATTATGGTATTTGAAATATAATGCCGCTTTATGCAAAAGTAACATATTATTCTTCTTTGTTAAGCCTTACATCTACTGCATTTTTCTCAAGACTTGAGGAATACTTTATATACTCACATGCTACACTCAAAACAACTCTCAGAGGGCTATGAAGATCAAGGAGCCTATGAGTACTTCGCGTGTGGATTCGATAAAGGTTTCCTGGAGTACTAAGTTGCGCTTCCCCAGTCAATTGCCTGTGGTGTATTGATGGGCCATCGTTAGAGTTTTATTTTACTTCCGCTGTGTTTTGTTAGTTTGAGAGGTCTTGTAACCTCAGTTGTAATAAAGTGGCCATAAGACATGTACTCTCTTTTATTATAATAAAGCATTGTTGGTTATGTAATGATCACTATTTGACTATGTGCACTAACTTTGATCTAGGACTAGTGCAGTAATACACAGAAGATTCAGATTCAGAAATCCGATCTCGACACAACAAGAATCAGAATCGAGAATAACACGACAGCCATGATTAGTGAGCTGACTGTCAGATATGAACTGCATGGTTAATTTTGAAACATGAGAAACAGTAGGAACATGGAAGGATGAATTTGAAAGAGTGCATCGTCCTGCAACAAAAAGAGAGGTACCATATGCTGTTTGAACAGTGAGAGGAGCAGCTAAAAGACTAATGAAAGTGAGACTGGTGGAACAGATGTCATATGAAAAGAAGCTCCGGAATAAAAAATCCAAGGTGATAAACCTAAGGAAGGAGAAATAGAAGGTGGTCTTTCACTAGAAGACTATGCAGCAGAACCGGATGGTGCAAAAACAGCCATGTGACACAACAGCGTGAGAAGCTCTTAAGTGCAAAAGAACCAGAGCTCTTCTGAGAGGAGAACCTCAAGTGCCCTTGGAGGGCGGCCACCACAATGAAAATCCTTCTTCTTCCTATAACACAACTACTCCACATGTCCATCCTTGTTGCAATAGGTGCAGTGGAGGCCCTCTACCAATAGCAATTGTCACTGGTGGAAGTGCAACTGGTAAAGGAGTAACTAGAGGCACAACAGGTGTAGAAGCTAGAGGAACTGTCAAAACCAATAGGTGCAGTGGAGCCCCCTACCAATAGCAATTGTCACTGGTGGAAGCGCAACTGGTGAAGGAGTAACTAGAGGCACAACAGGTATAGAAGCTAGAGGAGCTGCCAAAACCAATAGCAATTGTCACTGGTGGAAGCACAACTGGTGAAGGAGTAACTAGAGGCACAACATGTGTAGAAGCTAGAGGAGCTGCCAAAACCAACGGAAACAATGGTGGCGGCAGCAAACCCACTCACGAAGATGAATCTCCTTAGTATGAAGAGCTACAAGTACCTCCAACAGAATCACACGATGGTGGCGAGCCAGCAACTGAGCACGAGTTTGCTCAAACTCAACCCAGAGATGTGTCAAGAAGTTGTAAATGCAGCGAAGCTCTAGGTGAGACAACTAATGCTAATAGCACTGACAAGTGTGGCAAACATCTAGTCCCAAAGAGTCAATCTGACACCATACCATAGATAGCTAAGCAAAGAAGTTGTCCATAGTGGCATCTCCTTGCTGTAGCGACTTCTCCTAACACACAACATAAAGGTAAAAGAAATCACTAGATGGCTCGTAGCGGGTATGCAGATGTGCACACATTGCCTGTGCAGAAGCCAAGCCAACAACATCACCAGTGAGATGTACCTCCATGCTAGCAACCAGAATAGCAGATGCACGAGCATCCTCATCTGTCCATGTCTTATAGGTAGCATACTTAGTCTGAAAAGTCTCTATGGCATTCTCAAAAGCCTCAAATGTCTTTGTATGAGCGTCTTTGGAAGCATCATTCGGGAGCACAGGCTCAGCAGGGGGAGTAGAGTGAGGCGAATAAGGCAACTAGTCAGTAAAAAACTTCCAAAAGCACTGACCACACATGTGGAGGTGCATATGCTAAAACCAGTCCCGATAATTGAGATCATCGAAGATCATCGGGCAGCGAGAAACGGAAATGGTGCCTGAAGAGGATGCCATTTTTTTTTCTGTTTTTTCTATTTTCTTTTTTCCTTTAATTTTCTTCTGTAGGTCAACAAAAGACCGCTCGGTCGGTCAAGACAACCAGACGGAGTGGAAGGCAGCGACGGTCTCGGGCAGAGATGGCAGTGACCTCATTGGTGGCCATGAGTGGAAGGCGGCGGCGGTCTCAGCTGGAGACACCGGTGACCTCAGCAACAATGAATGGAGCACCGACGACCGTAGCGACGCCGAATCAAAGGTCATTGGTAGACGACTTCATCAGATCGGCGGCGGCAGTTTCAGCGAAATAGTCAGCGTCAACGATCATATCCAAAGTGGAGTTGGCCCCGGTGGTCCGTAGAGAAGTCGACGCCAGCGGCCTCAACATTGGTCAGAGAGGAGGCGGTGCCGAGCGACCACAATGGTGGGCGGTCCGGAGTGGCATAGGATCCAGTGGTGAAGAGGATCTGACGTCTGAGCGGCGGTAGCGGTGAAGAAGATTCGAGTGATAGAGGATCCGGGCGGCGACGACAGCAATGACTGGAGAGATGAACCAGTGACACGAAACCCTAGGTATGTACTCTGATACCATGTTATGAACACCACTTGTATTCATCATGAGGCCAATGGACCAGTATATATACACGTATAGGTATAGCATATATGCAGATAACCACTTATATAACAGGAAAAATATATAGGTATAATACATATCTAACAAGAAGAACAACACTCAAGGAGAACTTACTGATCATTTCCGTGAGTCTCAGAAGAGGAGATGGAGGTGGACTTAAATGAAGGAGAGGCGGGACACCTGATGCGGTTGCAGCCAACGGTTGGTGCCGAAGCGCACGGGCCGTTGGGGCCTCCTGCGTCGCCGCCGCTGCTAGGAAAATCTCCACACCACAAGAGCCACCCGGAAGCTGCTCGGCCACCTCACGCAAAGAAGATAGGGCTGGAGATTAAGTCTCTAGCCTTATCTCTTCCTCTTCTCCAACCGACTGGTGGGACCCACTTTTTTCTCTTTCTTTTCTATTTCTTCTTTTCTCAAAATGAGAAATTATCAAATAGCCCTCAAAATATCTAACAAACTTTGCCATTTTTTCTGTTGATAATCTATTGCAACCTCAGCAATCCACAGTCACCGCGGCAACGGCCAAGTAAGTTTTTACGGGAGGTGGACGATTGTTCCCTAGGATTGTACTAACCTTTTTGCTTTTCTTCTTGCTCTGATGTTTTCTTATGTTCCAGGTTCTTGCCTTGTGTGATTACCCCTATCTTCTAGACCAGAGTGTAACTAGTTCCATATTCAGGTAAACACTACGCATCATGAGGATATTTATGGGCAGGACGCATTCAGAGTTGTATGTGATTACTAACTGCTGATGTTGCAGCTCTGATGCAATAACGAGGGTACGGGAGATTCTAGACCTCATTCCTGGGAGAGCAACAGGAGGATACAGTCACTGTCAGCCAAGATCATGATTCCAGAAAATCTTCTGACAAATACAGAAATGAGCTTTCGTTAAAAACTTGACTATGGTGGCTGCTAGGGTTCTGAAGGATTGCGCGATGCAATTGCTGCTGGAATAGCTTCTCGTGACGATCTCCCATGTTATGCAGCGGACATTTTCCTGACAGATGGAGCTGCCCCACCGGTATTATTTAATCCATCGTACACAGCACTTATATCCAAGATGAAAATTTTGATATCTGCCATGTCTTCTGATGAGATTCTTGACAATGGAGACCATTGTGTTGCTCAATTTCCAGACAGGTTCACATGATGATGCACTTATTGATACGGGAGAAAAAGATGGCATCCTTTGTCCAATCCCATCACATTCTTTGTACACAAATTCTATGGTTCTTCGTGGTACAACTCTTGTATGTTCTGCATTTACAAAGTAGAAATGTATCCACATCAATTACTAATGTAATGTGTTGTGCTGGTCTGACGTAAGCAAGAAAGTACCTGCTTTCTCAGGTACTATATTACCTTGACAAATCTGGAGGTTGGGGAGTGAGCACTTCGGATCTGAAGAACAGCTGGATGGTGCCCGATTAAATGGCATTGCTGTGAGTGGATTTGTGGTGGTGAATCCAGGCAACCCTACTGGACAGGTGTGTTAAGCGATCACTGGCTTGTGCTATTTTTATAATTTTCTATGAGTCCAAATGTGATTGAGTTCTGCATAGGTTCTTGTGGAGGAAAACCAGTGTTCAATAGTGGAATTCTGCAGGAATGAAGACCTTGTTCTTCTAGCAGATGAGGTGAAGTTGTTGTATCTTTCGTAATCAGAATTAATTTAAATTTGCTTGCCTTTTGTAAATATAACCTGGTGTATCCTTTCTTAACCTTATTTGGTAGGTGTACCAAGAAAACATTTACACATATAAAAAGAAATTTAACTCTTTCAAGAAGATAGCAAGGTCCATGGGGTATGGCGAAGGAGATATATCTTTAATATCATTCCATTCGGTTTCTAATGATATGACTTTGTTTACTTCCTTTCATCCATGTTCCTTCTCAAGTTATATGCAACTCCCTTGTTACTTCCTCAGTTCCTCACCAAAAAAAGATAAAAAGACTATGAAAGACATTTGACCATCCGAACTTTGCAACCCGGTTGAAATAACACCCTTACCTGGTTTTGCATGGTGATATTGTCCGTATAGCGTGATGAGTAGGTGGTTTCGCTACGTAGGATGACACGCTAGCCAAGTTGGGTGAGTGACATGTGGGGCTCACAAGGCCCTCTCCCCCACCGAGCTCTCAGTTGTGCTTCTATAGCCACCGTCCCCCGTAGTTCCCTCCCTCTCGGTTTTGATTTGGAAGAGAAGGTCATATGAGCCCTACCTATCATTCACCTAAACTTGACTAGCGTGTCATTCTACATGATAAAATTATTCACTTATCACGCCACATAGGCAATACCACCATATGAAACCGGATCAGGGTGTTATTTGAACCGGATTGTAAAGTTCATGGGGTCAAATGTCCATTTTCATAATTTGGGAAGCTGAACGAACTTTCGAGGAAAGTTCGGGATGTTATATAGACTTTTTCCTAAAAAGAAAAGGAAACTCTCTTAATCTTTTTACATGCACTTATGAGCAAGGTTTCTTTTAACATTGAACTTTGAAACTCATTGAGTAAAATGCAAACTATAGGTCCAAGAACGATGACTAGAGGGGAGTAAATAGGAGCCAATCTGATTAAAAAATTTTCCAAAAGAAAAAGCCTTCTTCACTCTAATAGCCATGAGAACCTATGAAGATCAGAGATCAAGCACCCACAAGGAAAGATCCAAGAAAAATCGAGCCAAACAGACTAAATCTTGCCTGGGTGGTTTGACCGTAGAGATTATGCCGGTATGACTGGAGGAGCGGTCTGACCGCAGATCACCGAGTGATCCGACTGGCCCCTCTGGACAAAGCCAACTTTTAGCACTATTTCAAATCCAAAAATTGATGAAATTTATGATCCATAACTCCAAAAGACCTAAAACGTGTTGTGCACTTTCTTTAGGATATCAGGAACCTATTACAATTATGGATCGTGAAGATCAGTGACAAGATTCCTATCTTTATCCAAAACAAAGAAGATTACACCAAAATCAGGCAAAAGAGGGAAGCCTCGATTTGGTCTTGCTCATGAGTTCTTGATGATCTAAATGACCTTGGATGGGTTCCCACATATCACAGCACGAACTCAGCCCAAAACACCTTCAAGACCAAAACCCCCAAATCACCCTCTCTTGAGCCAAAACTAGGCAATCACAAGAACTTACAAATAACAAGTGTCTAAATGGATGAGATCTGATCTTTAAGAGATATTTTCATCACTTACATATCTCCGACACAAAGCAAGATTAAGAGGGGAGAGATAAGCACAAAAAACCAAGCTAAATCAAGATTTTATCACTTAAGCACAAGAGGAAAATACTTGGACGAATTTTGAGCTCTATCGATACTTAGAGATGAATATTTACAGCCATTCTCTAGCCACCTCACAAGCCTAAGAATGACAACAAGCTCAAGACACAGAGCCACAACTCATCTCTCAAAGATTCTCTTCAAGAACCCTAACTCCTTTTAAGGCTAGCCATGAACTCTCTAAGCCTCAATCATCGTCCGACTGCACCTTGATCCCAAGAGACCTCAGCTCCTCCCTGAGCCTAGGCCGGACCTCAATGCCCTTGCCTAGTCCGATACTGTCCATCTCACTATGGTCTAGCTTCGAAGTCCTACAACCAACAACAACAAGCAAACCATCACGTAGCACCCAATTGATGACACAAGAACACTTACCTTCAAAGTTTCCATCCCCGAAAGCACCACCACAAAGCATGAGTGCGTCTCCAAGGAATCATGGTCTTTCCTCAAACTTTACCTTTCATGATTCTTATCCATCTTGTGCCTTGCTTGAGCCCAACTATCCCACACGGCATTCACGATCGTTTTAGACCTTAGTTATCCCAACCTTGTCTCGGTCTCCCTACCGTTGACCAAAGTTGCCTCCAAGCCACCTATACAATAATAGATTAAGCAACCATTTCTGGACATAAGTCCATAAATGCAACATACAACATGTATACACCTAAACATTGATCCTAAACCCTATGACCAAACCTAGAACCATAGTGCATAAACCCATCACACTGCCACCAGCACCGGTCAAACCGCCAACTCCCAGCCGGTCTGACCGCCCTAGTCCCCCCGGGAACAAGGGAGCGGTCTGACCGCGACCACTAGGCTGGTCAGACAGCTGGCACCTTGTCATTGGTTAATAAGGAATGTCTGGCATAGTGTATTGTCTTGTATCCAATCAAGTGCGAAACAAGTGTACAAAGTGGCATCCCTAAGCTCATGCTCCAACATCTCCGGCCAGATCCTCATGAGCCTATTCATGAACCCACCAAAGGTCAGTAAATGTATCTCGTTGCATATCTACATTTATATATACAGCTTAATAAGCCTCCTTTTTCTGTCAGGTTGGAGATGAGTCATACACCTCTTATCGGGCAGAAAGAGATGGCACACTATCATCTTTGTCTCACTGTGCAGAGGTTCCTTTTTGTAATTTTCAGTTCAATGACTTCATTGCTAATTCTACGATAGTACAGGATAAAAAGTGTACAGCCATAAAAGGTGCAATATCATTAAATCTGAATATCACATCGTTGCACCAGTAATAGGCCATGGTGCACACATTCAACAGCCTGGAAGGGGCAATGTTTGTATTCCCATCTGTTCGACTGCCTCCAAAGGCAATTGCAGCCGCTGAGGCAATGAACACCACGCCAGATGTGTTCTACGCTCTCCGCCTTCTTGAAAGCACCGGGATTGTTGTCGTGCCTGGTTCTGTGTTTGGACAAGTGAGTACGACACACTTATGTTTTTCTAATTATCTCTGGAACAGTTCCCAGTTTAAAAAAAAAATCTCTGGAACAGTTCATAACAGTTCTGACTAACACACGAAACAAACCGGCAAGAACTTATTTTATTGCAGAGTAAAATAGAAATATAGGGACCTGATTTGTATACCTTTTAAAAGATTAGCTGGTCTATGGAGTAAATATATGTATGAAGATTGAGTGCATGTCCTTACAGAAAAATTTCCTTTTTCTTCCTGTCAGTATTCTAATATTATATTCCTTTCTGTGTTTATATTCTGAAGGTACCGGGCACATGGCATTTCAGATGCACAATCCTGCAACTGGAAGAGAAGATACCACTGATCATCTCCCACTTTAAGGCGTTCCACGGAGTTTTCATGGAATAATTTCGCGATTAAAAGTCGCCAGAATTTTTTCTGTGTAGCACAGCTTGGAATTCCGGACAAAAACACGAGCTTTGTAACCGACAAGCACATGATTTACATCTGGGACTTGAGTTTTTCATGCTCCACTTGTCTATTACCATTTACCAAACTTGTTTATAGTTCAAAACTGCAAATCTTTCAAACCAATACAAACTTGTCTCGTAGTCTCTTACAGCCCACTCCCCTAGAATCCTATCATTATAAACTTTCACCTAAAATTCATCGATTTTTCTTTCGGTGTGCTGTAAAAACCGAGGTGGGGAACTTGGAGGGAAGCAAGTTGGAAGTTTTTGTCATGAGTCATGATCTGAACAACCCACAATACTTTTACCCAATAATGCTACAGGAGTTAGAAAAGGAATTTGCCACCAATTAGTTGCCAATTCAATAGCTGAGCAGCCGAACTTAATCTAAACAGCTCAACCAATCATCTGCTTTGCCACGACTTCATTGACCTAACATCCTTGTTTAAAACATTATCCACCATCCCACTAATGGCTATTTACATGACTAAAACTCCATGATTAGTTGTTCTACGGTTCCAGGGCTCCAACCCAGCCATGGCTTCCTTGAGGTGCTACTCATCTAGTGCAATCATAATTCCAAGGAAGATTAGCTCAAAGACTCTGATCAGAGCTTCCATGGATAGCTGCTCAAGTTCTGAATCCAAGAAAGCTTCCAATTCTGTCAAGTTCACCAGCAAGGTCACCAAGGTTTGTTCTTGCCAAGTTGTGTCATGTAACTATCTGAACATCTGAAGCACCACTATTGTGTACTAATCTGCAATGTCAATTTTTTTCAGGTTTATGAGGACAAGAACATGGGCATCCTCTGTTACACCGATGAGAATGGCGAATTGATCTGCGAGGGCTTGGATGAAGGCCCGAGACTGACCTGGCAAGACATGGAAAAATTGAGCAAGGACAAGTAAGTCATGTTGAAGATTTATTCAATTCTAATTTTTCTAAACAGTGGAATGCAAGAATTGACCGTTGCCTTTGCCGTGATGTGTTTTCATCAGAATACTGAAGACCGAAGAAGATCGGCGGGAGAGGATGCTGCAGATCGCCAGTGGGATCGACTGTAGTAGGCTTCAGACTGCTGTTAGCATGGGGAAGAACTGAATAAGGAAGATGACAAGCTTAGCCCAGTAGATTGATTTTATGGTGATATTTCCTGTTGTATAGAAAACACACTGTGTTTGTGTGTGTAGATCTCCATGGCTGCTTGCTGGCTTGTTCTGTAATAAGGATATTGTGTGTAGGATTGAAGGAGACTGGAGGTTGATCTTGCTGGTCAGCTCCTAACCTTTGATGGATAACAAAGCATGTCCAAATTAAGATTAGTATGGATAATACTATAGCTTAATGTTAATTTAAGTTGATTGGATTCTCAGTATCGTGTTCCCCTGAACACAGGACTGGAAGAAGATAGGAAGCTATTCTCTTGTGGGTATGAAAAAGGGTGCATGCTTTACTCAGAATTAGCTTGGAATCGGTTTTGATTGGATTGCATTGAAGTTAAAGTTATTGGCTGTGTCAAGCAAACAATTCTGGCGCAGAATTCCAGAACTATTTTGATTCAGTTTCAGTTTGTGTGGATTAAACTACTCGTGAGTTCTTGCTATGAGTTCAGCAATCTCTGGTGAACTAGATTGCTTGACTATACTCATTCGTTGATATGATAATGACCTCATAAAATTACATAGTGCCCACCTGTCAATGGCTCATTAGGTGCCAGATGGGGTGAGAAGGACGTCCACAGTGAGGAGAGTGGGGGCAATGTCAAGAAAGAAGAAAAAGGTAGAACACCCAAGAAGTAGACGGAAATTGATGGGTTTTGAGGACTCTGTCAAAGGAAATTTTGTGGACTTAAAAACCATAATAGTGTGTACTACCTCCATCCTTCATCTTCTTTTTATAAGGCATCTATGCATTTTGAGATTCAAAGGTTATAATTTTTATCAACAATTAGCCCAGTAATATATACATTCGGTGATGAAAAATGATATCGTTATATCCATATTTGATAATACCATCATATAATTATAAATTTATAGTTATCAATAGTACCATGAAAGAAAGTATGATCGAAGTTTAATTTTGGAGACCATACAAAACAAATGGCGCCTAGTATTTTGTGATGGAGGGAGCAGTAATATACCTCCGTTTTTTATTTTACACCAATAATTCTTTGTCGCTCCACCGTTGGGTGATTTAGGCTAGTCGCCCAACAGTTGCGCGCCAAGTGTCTAAGTCGCTTACCGGTTGAGCGACTAATCCCTTCGGTTACTAGTCGCTCAACTATTGAGTAACTTAACTCCTAGTCACTCAACCGTTGGGCGATAACCCCCTAGTCGCTCAACTATATGACAGGCTTACTAATTTTTTGTTTGTGCACAGGTCGAGCAGATGGACCTGAAGGCTGGCTAGTTCCAGATGTCACGGCATCTCGAGGCATACTTGTTGTGGCTGCTCAGCTGGATACTGTTTACCAGTAGCCATGGTGACTTCGCCAAGTTGTTTCAATCTCTGTCGGGTATCGGATGCCTGACTCGGTCCACGCGTGCGTTACACATGTCCCTATATTTTTTTTCAGTTTTGTTATGATGCCTTCTAATTGTAGTGGTATGTTTTGCAGGCAGAGTTGGAGGGGTGGTAGCAGGATGAGCTGGGCGAGGAAGATGGCTCCGTGGCTGGCGGAGTGGGCGAACGCACTCGAGGACTACATGCAGGAGGACGCCCCGTATGACCCTAGCGCGTATGATGAGTACATACGCAGGTATGCTCCATAGACACGCATCAGGCTGTAGCATGTCGTTGACCCTCCCCTTGCTCATGTACTTGCTGAGGCCCTCCAGTGGTGAGCGACAACACGGTAAGGTCCAGTGGGTGTCCACTATTCCATTTTTTAGCTTGGCAGGTTTCGATGAGCTATGGTGTGGACTAGCGGTGGTAGGAGCTTGCAGGACTATTTCCATGGCACGGCGGCGGCTCAGTCGGACTCCGACGAGGAGCATGGTTATTTGAGCATCTACGGAGGTTGGGAGCCATGTGTGAAGAGTGTTTTAGTTCTAATGGCCCAAGCTGGCCTGTCCACATCAGCTCAGGTCGAGAGGCGGTGGTGTTTGTCGCCGGTGAGCTGGGGGCCAGGGTGGTTCACGGCGAAGCTAATTGGTATTTGGATGAGGCTTCTGTGGGATTGAATATTAGAGCTCACCAGGGTTTTTGTGACAACGACAATGATGCAGTGGTCGGAGCGACGGGAGAAAAGTGTGGGTGGGCAATTGGAAGGTCGGGTGGGCTATTGATGGAGTTGGCATGGATTTACAGGGCTTGGGAGGCGATGGGAGCATTGGAGGTTTTGCACCGGCGATGGTGTGTGGCCGGAGCAAGAGCACTTGAGAAATTGCGGCGGAGGTCGGCAGGCCTCGGTGGCACTTTCAGTTCTCGCAACCTCCTGGCACTAGCAATTCTCAAATGGCGTGATCAAGATTTACTGGCATGATTATCGGTAGAGAGCAAAGTGTGTGAGGCGGTGGTGAAGAAAGGGGGTGTAACATCCTGATTTTCAAAGCCTTTTTGAAGCTTTTAAAATAAAATTCACCATTTAGATTTTTCTGGAATTAATTAAAGCTTAATTGGAATTTTTATTAATTAAAAGGATTTAATATGACTAAATTAAACTTTAACATTTGCTAGAAATATTTTATTTGGGTTCCTTGAGTCTCAAGGATTTTTTTTGGATTGTTTCGGGTTTATTTGCTATTTTCTAGAGCTCTTTTGATTTTATTTGAATTTTTGAAAAAAGGAAAATTCCTAAAAAAACCCAAAAGCCAGTTGGGCTGAAACCCACTCCCTCCAGCCTACTCTGCCTACTGGCCTAGCCCGGCCCACCTTTCCCTCTGCCTAACCCAACCCACCAACCCAACCACCACTGCAAGATCGGTACTGCTCGATCCTTTCCCAGCCACGTGTCAGCAATCTAGCGGTGCATGCGCTGTTCTTCTTCTCCATTTTGGTCTCTCGCCATGTTCACTCCGAGGTCCGCGTCATCACCGTCTTGGACTCCGCCGCCATCTCCGAGTCGGTCTCGATGTCCGCGCCTATTTAAGCCACCCGTCCCCCTCGTCCTTCGCACCCCACAGCCACCTTCACCGAGAGTCGCTAACCCATGCGCCGTCGAGTTCGTTGTCGTTTTTGCCATCGTCTTCAGTTCCAATCACCATCGTCCCCGCCGTCAGTCGTCGTCGCCGCTGAGCGTCGCCGCACAACTTGTCCGCCTCCACCAACCATTCTTTGTCACCGGTGAGCCTCGTCGCCACTCTCACCATCTCCTTCCTCGTCTGTCCCACCTCGCCGTCGCTCTCGCTCGGTCACCTCGCCTCGGTTCACGTGTTGCCTACCTCGGTTCGTGCGCTTGTCGCCTTAGTTCGTGCGCTGCCCGCGTTAGCCCGCACCTGCGCCTTCGCGACCCCTCAGCTTCTTCGTGAACCCAGCTCACCGTGAGCTGTGTCTCTGACACCCTGGTCCCACCTATTAGAGAACTATGCCGTGAGCCAGCTGAGCCAAGTTAGCACGCCACGTCAGCCCTAGCCGCCACGTCATCAGCCCAGTCACAGTGCACTGTTTCATGACCGAGTCCACCGTAGACCGTTTATCCCATGAGTGGAGTCCACAGCACAGTAGAACTTCCAATTTTCAGCCTTTTCCTTTAGATTAGATTTTTCGAGAGCCCGTTCTCCTTCGTCCTAGCTCCGATTGACCCGATTCTCTTTCCTAAATTCATCTAAAATTGAGCTCTATCTTTTCATTCTAGTTTTGTAGTTTTTAGAGTTCATTTGATTTTTGTTTGAATTTATTTTGTATTTTGTTTCGTTTTCTCTCTTATTAGGTCACGCTTTCAAAGGAGCTGAAGCAAGATTTGAAGATTAAGAGTTATTAACTAAGCAAGGGTAAGACAAGTCGTGTCCTTTGATCATGTTGAACCTAGTTTTTAAATCTATTATGTATTATTTTATTTTAAATTATCATGCATCGCTATTTTATTATAAACATTTGTATTGGTAGTTACTGTCCAAACTGATTAATTCCTTCTTGATAATTTGAATGTCATAATTCCATTGTCACCATAGGATGTGTAATTATCTAGTGATGCAATATTAGTTGTCACATGGGTTGTACGCTTAAATTGCTTAGCCATGCTTATAGTTATATTGGGTTTATCATCACATATGATCAAATAATTAATTTTGACTTAATGAGATATTGAATCGTGGTTGTAGCCGTAGTGATAAAATTTGTGTGGCATGACATTGGTGTGTTATTGGTGTTGGTTATACAAAATGGTTTTTACCTGGGCGAATGATCGTGCAGTAAAGGGGGTGTAGTTCGCACATTGGGATGTAGATGTTTCGCTTGGATAAATCTAAGGACTTCACTTTGTGCGCCATTGATCCGAACCTTACCGTACAACCACATATCCAGTATGGGATGGACCTAGCTGATTAATTCGTGATGTTTCAATTTTGGTTCCGTCATTGAGATGAGTGTGGTGTGGTCGTAGCCATGGATCCACATTGGCGCAAAAGGGGTCCGGATAGCGAAACCTTAGCAAAGCGGAACTGGATTGAGATTGAGCATTGTAAGGTCTTGTCATGATTTCTCCGCCACACACCAAAGAAAGTGTGTTAATCGTGTGGCAATATGATATTATCATGTCTTGTGGGTGCCTTGTCATGATTTCTCCTCCGCACACCAAAGGAAGTGTGTTAATCATGTGGCAATATGATATTATCAAGTCTTGTGGGTAAAGTTATACAACATCTGTAGAGTGCAAAACTATTCGAATAGCCGTGCTCTCGGTTATGGACAATGCTCGGTGATTTCACACGAGGGGTAGAGTTTTCATAAAAACCTGGTTGGGTTAAGTTGGAGAGTGAATGATTAGTTCACTAGTGGTTCATTCCGTGAATGGTAGTTCATGGATGGTTCATTGGAGTGAATAGTCAGTTCACTTGTGGTTACTCTCAATTCCTTTGATTATTTACGTATTAATCATTTTTAACTTCGCTTTCAATCTATTTATTGTATTTATTTTGAATTGTTGCTTTACGCGAATTAACCTTTCAGCCATCCTTTGGTATGCCTTGCATTTTATATTGCATTCTTTGTTACAAACGACTTGCTGAGTACTCTATGTACTCACAGCTATATCCACATTTGCTCAGTTGAGAAAGAAGGACCATATCAACAGGAGGTATTAGAAGGATGATACATCGACGACTTCGCGGATTAGGATTTCGCTCCCCAGTCGATTGTATGTGGGCATATCAAGTGTCTACTACGTTTAATTTCTGTTTTTCCGCTGTAAGTTTTTTAAGCCTTTCAGGCTATTATCTGTAAACTTGTCCATAAGGTCACAAATCTGATAATGAATAATATTTTAGTCTTTTCTTAGTGAATCGTGATATGGTCGATATTTCATCTTTGTTTAAACTGTGTGCACTAGCGTGATCCTGGACTGGTGCAGAATACATAGGAGAGTCCAGATTTGCATATTCGAGTCTCTACAGAGGCAACCGTGGCACGTGGCCGAAGCGACGGGACGGGCATTAAATGGTCTGGCAAAGTCTATTGGGTGGTGCCAGGGCAGGTACGGTGATTGACCGGGCTCGGCCATGGTGGGTGTGAACCGTGGTGACGGCGAACGAGAATGGGCCGAGTGGTGCTTGGGAACAGGAGCGCGGTGGTAGATTTTGGAGTGACGCCAAAGGCTAGGGGAAGACGGGAAATAAAATAAGGGCAAGTGTATTTGGCCGAAATGTTTTCGAATTGGGCAGTTTTTTAAATTTAACCGAAATTCAACAAAAATTCAAATTTTTTAAAATTTTTGGTTGTTACATACGCCAACGGCTACGCAGGCACGTACACCAAGAACTACGCCACGGCTTCCGCGTCCGCATCCAACGATGGCGCGGCAGCGCCTGCGGTTCACGGCAAGCCTGGCACCGCAAAGAAGTGGCCAAGTATCGAGGCCGGAGTAGCTTTTCCGCCCGTCGCATCCTCCGAGAGCGTCGACGACCCGGAGGTGTTCGATCCGTACGACTTCTACGGTGAACTGACCTCCTACTTCAACGGCGGCGGGTACGAGTCGCTGGAGAGCCTGTTCTCGCATGGCGACGATGGCGGCGTCGTCGCCGAGGCTTCGGCGACGACGGCTCGCTGTGCTTCTGACCCTGCGAATTAAGTTGCCATTGCAAGACATGGCATAGCAGTAAACACTTCTTGATTTGCTCGATTGCTTGCACAGAGGTTGTGCTTTGCTAGCATTAGGATCCCTCTATGAATATGGATTAATTATTAGTGGCTGTAATATCGGTAGCTTGCTGAAATTGCGTTGTTTGTGTAGCTGTTTTGAGTATTGAGTCATGACCGTTGTGATGTAAATGGGAAGATATCTAGCGCACAAAGTTTTAGCTTGGGTATTAAATGAAAAAAAATTGCATACGTTTGTCACAAAATTTTCAGTGTTAAATACTAGGCTGGTTTCAGTGTTGAACAAAATTTTCTGAAAAGCCATTAACTAATTAGAACGTGCACAAGTGGACATATGAGATCCTATCCTTTATCCTATGTGAAGACTGGTGAGCTTTAGTTTAACATTTCTTTCCAATTCATCACATCAAAAGCCATGCTGGCTTATTAATCTGGGGCCCAAGAAAGACACTTGCATGATGTTTTTTCGACCTAGTTTAGGTAGGTAGGCAGCAGCAATACCAGCTTCCATGATACAAAGGCATGGCGCTGGTTTTGATCAGTGTCAAGGGTGAAGGCTACAGTACAAGCTCCATCTTGCCAGTTCATTGACTGGGTATCGCTTGTCAGGATATCAGCATGAAAGAAGCCCAGGCCACATCGGAGGCAAACTGCGTCAAACTGAATTTACAGCCTGCTTGAATCCAACCCAGGGTGTTGAAGGGCACATGAAATAAGCAGCAATAACACAGGGGAATAAGCATACAATTAGATTTTTTCGTAATCTTTTTTTTAATTGAGGAATCAGCATGCAATGAGATTGAGCATATATGTACAATGCAGCGGCAGCAATGTTCACAGAAATTTGTTTCTAGGCTGTAGCCACAGAAGATTTGGCTCCTCCCTTTTCCATTCCTTTTCTTTTTCTGGAAGAAATCAACTGAGCTAAGCCAATAAATCTCATAGGGTCACCGGTTTATTATATGAACAACGGCCAAGTTCAACAACATTTTGAGTTTCCGATGCCTAACCAGCCTATGCTTCTGCTGATCTACTGAGCAGTGAGCACGCATTGGTTGACCTGAAGGGATTGACGCCTTCCGTGACCCCATCCTCACCGCCATTTGTTATATCAGAATCTGAATTAGAGTTGCGATGTATGCCAATGTAGCTCATCCTCAAGTTCTCCAGCACTAATCAGAAAAAACAAGCCTTTGTACAGGGATGTCAGGATCGAAGCTTTGCTGTTAATTAGTGGCAAAGCATGCCACACCCATTAGATACCCATTGTGCAAAACAATCAAAAAATTCACGGATCTTGGAGATCGGATGTTTCTTGTGTAACAAAGGAGTTTTTTCGGTTCCCTGATATCAACAAAAAATTTCTAAAATTAGAGTAGTGGTTGAGATAACCAAATGTAAGTACAAAATCGGATGAAATTTATATTTAAAGGTGTCAATCATGCAAGTGTTACATAGAAATTTATATTGTCATGCTTTGAGAAAAAAATCTGACCTCACCATTATGTCCTCGTCGGTAGGATTCAGCTGAGTGACTGGAAGCAACAGCATGTGAATTCATCAGAGTGGACCTGTGAATTGAAAATTGCAAGCCAGATTATGCCAACCATCAGTATTTCCAAATATCGTGACCATTGTGTCCCATTTAGACTAATTTAAATCTAGATTTATCATGTGAAATAAACCTAGGCTTGGTTCAAACAATAATTGGCCCATGTTCAGGCTTAATTTGTGTGAGCAACTATCTAGAAGGAACTTGAATATGCCCAAGCAGCTTTAGCTAATTAGGATTATATGCCATGGAAGCATGGACCCAATAAACTGAATTCTAAAGCCTAGCAGGGCCAACTGGGTCCTTATATCACAAGAATGTGTTGTCGGTTAAATTCGGCTTTGAAATAAGATCAAACACATATTTAGGATCACGAAATTAGCAGTAACGCAACTCACCTTGCAAACTCTTCAGAAGAATTTAGTGAAGATGACAGCTTATCAAGGTCCATAAAGTTTGAAGAACATAATTCTTGATAAACTGATCCATTCAAATCAGTATTCCCTTCTGCAGAAAGGTGTCTCCCCTGAATTGTGCTGGAGTTCCCACTGACCATTAAAAAATGCAAGGTTAGCTCGGAATATGACCATCTTATAATTTTCTGATGGGTACCTTGGGGAATAGAGACCTGGAGCAGCTTGGTTCAGATTGAGGAACGGAGATTTCTGAGTCACTGTCAGAATGTCCTCTAGAATCATCCTGCTCCGTCCCAGGAAGTAATTGTGAGTTTGCTGCATAGCTTTTTCCAGCTTTCCCAGGGCGAACGTGGACAGACGAGAAGGACTTCTTGAATGATCTATTAATATGAAGGTAATTTCAGAAACTAATATAACAAGCTAAAACGGACATCAGCTTTGATTGTTTTACTCTCCAAATCAGCGATTTTTTTAATGAGAAGTGAACAGAACTCAGTAAGTACCTTTCATATTCTTCATTATTAAGAGCTCCTTGCCTTCTGCGGATGTTAGCCGAGACCAACCGCCACAGTGGAGGCCTTCCTTCTTGGGGTTGGAAGTGACCCAAGAACCTAAAGTGGAAGGCAAACATCAACAATTTTCCCATTGTTTTTTGTCGTTCCAAGAGAAGATATTTAACAGATATAACCACATGACACTTACACATTTAGAGCATTCTGCTTTTCACTGTCCATATAGGCATTGCTCACAAAGCGTTGGACGTTCCGGACAAGCTTGTGCCAATGGGATATTGCATTCCATTGGCCTCTTTGCTTCCAAAACACCTATGGCATAATCAAGAAACATGAGTCACTCGGACAGGCTACTTGGAGTAGCAGTTTGGAAGAAAACGTGTGCACTATTATTGTCCTACCAGTTACATAATTCAGAACAGCAATTTGCAACAACACAACAAAAAAAAAGCAATCATGGAACTGCCAAATGAGCTGTTTACATAAAATTCAGAATAACATGAGAATTATTATGTAATATATACCTTGTTTTGAGCAGCAGAACCAGTATACTGGATGGCCAGTGCATCCCCCATTGCTTCATACAAATCCATCAAAGAGTGAGACAAAGGATCATCTACACCAATCTCAGGCACCTGAATAAGTCCCAGCGCGCGAAGTTGATGCCTGAAAGCAACTAAACCATACGCGAATTGGGCCCCGTTTGTGCGGTCCAAACAGTCTATGCAGTTTGTCCTGAGCACTCCCTTTTGTAGCGAGAGAGGCACCACGTCTGTTGCCCCGAAATTAGGGTCCGCGGAACTAGTGGTGTCACTTGAGCTGGTAATGTCACTTTGTTCACTGTAATACATGTAAAAGGTGGCTATAAGAACAAAAAAAAAAAGGCTTTCCATGGCGATATCAATGCACAAAAAACGGCTGCCAAGACAGCTACTTTCCGGGGGTGGATTTTATCAGAGTAAAACTATTTTTTAGCGTTTTGAATGTTATTTTTGGTTTAAGGACTTTTTTAAGGTGAGAGAAGATTTCTGCATACGACCATCGACCACGGCCGACATACAGTAAACCAGTCGTAGCTACAGTGAACCGATTGTAGCTACAGTGAACCGGTCGTAGCTATAGTAATCCAGTCGTAGCTACAGTGAACCAATCGTAGGGTCCATGGTCAACATGTCGTGATCGATCTACTGTAGTTGACCTGCCGTAGTCGATCTTCCGTGGTCGGTCTGTCGTGGTCGACCCGTCGTGGTCGATCTGCCATGGTCAACCTGTCGTGGTCGACGAAAGGAGTAGAGAGGCAACGGAGTTGAGGAGCCCCACCGGTGGAGGGAGCAGTGGGAGTTGGCAACGGCGCTACCGGTGAAGGAGTGGATGCTACAGGCGGCTGCAGGAGAGGAGAAGAAGAGCAAACCAGTAGGCGCGGGGTGCTGACGCGGTGGGAAAGGTAGCACCTTGTTAGCGTAGAGGAATAAGAAGAAGTAAATGATCGACTTGGTGTGGTGAACGTTGGCAAAGTGCGCAGCGGCCGGGGAGATACGAGAAGAGGCGACGAAGTGGCAGTCATTCACAATCACAATGGCAGACAAGGTCGGCAATTCGAGGCGGCGGGGGCTGGGGCTAGGAGGAGGGGCCACTCGTCGATGAGCCCGGATCTAGGGCTGTGGAGCTCGGATCTGGTTGGATCTGGACCCGGCGTGGAGCTCCATGACGCTGGAACCAACAGAGACGAGTGGCGGAGAGAGTCGGCTCTAGATCCGGGCGGAGAGACCACCGAGGAGAGCAGAGGGGGCCGGATAGATCCGGTGCGGAGGAGACCAGATCCTGGGTTGGCGGTGGCTGGGAGCAAGTCGGTAGGCATGGCGTCCTGTCGGTGGCACGGCTCAAAGTGGCGGCGGCGACGCCAAGCCTAGATCAGCGGCAGGGAGGCCGGATCGAGCTGGTGGTGGCCAGATCCGATGAGGGGAGCCCAGATCGGGCAACGGGGAGGCTGGATCTGGGCCGAGCGCCTGCACGACAACGGCGCGAGCGCGTGCGGGCGACCGACGGTGGCACAAGCACGTGCGCGGTCCGGCGCAGGCGGCGACGGGGGCTGGGAGGAAGGGCTACTCGTCGGGGAGGAGATCATCGTTGGGGAAGCCGAGGGAGCATGATGAACATCTCCATCTCTGTCTCGCGCTGGCGCTCATGAGTGTGGGCAATGCAAGCGGGCAACGGGTGGCAGCGGCTAGACCAGACCTGATCCGGTGTAGGAAGATAGGAGGCCATCTATCTACAATATAAAGTACAATATGACTTGGAGATCAAGTCAATCTAATACAGATATAGAAAATGACTAGAGATATAGAAGGAACTATATCAGATACAGATCATTCTAATTGATTCTATTTTATTTCTTATAATCTTGTCAAACATGTACTCTAACACTATTGTATATACTTTTTTTTATAAATAAGGAGAAGTTACAAATGGTTACAATCCTTGTGAGGGGAGGACATTGTATATATAGGCCTGAAAGGTACCTTGGTTTTGATGTTGTAGTTAGTTGGCAATGGAGGATGTCTGTTTGAGCAAATGACTCTGCTCCCACCATGATCAGATATGGAAGTACCTCACCGCTGCAAATAACAAGTCTAGGCGTTAGAAGAACTTGTTGAAATGATCAACCCCAATATCAAATCCAAATTTAGAAAGACTTTAGGGAACATGATAGATCACCTCCGGGAAAAATTCTTCATGTCCAAATGAAAAGACATTAAGTGGTATTCATCCGATAACCCCTCGTTTATGTGATCAATGGCTTTTGCAAATTCTACACAGAGCAACGACTCACGAGGCTTCTTCTCGATAATCTGAATAAAAATATACCAGGAATTAAATCCAAAAACAAGTATGCGGATTAACAGCAAAGGATTAAAAAGATGAGAATTATTCGATAAATTGTACAACCAGCAAAAAATTAAACCAGCAGTTAAAACATACTTTTAAAGTACAAACTATATAAGTATACCTTTATCAAGTTCAGTACAATTATTGGGTTTCCATATCTCGTCATGAGGTTTTCAAAATGAAGGCGAGTCGCTCTGTAGTCTTTGTCTGGTTTTACTGACGTATTAGGAGTATCAGAAATCTGGTGTAAAAAAAAGGTTCCAGTAGACTCGTGATCAAGTCAGGATTTAGGCACTTACATATGATATCCGGCTTAATCGGAAGTTTTGAAGTTTCTTGAGACCAGAAAAGAGGTATTGATCCTCTGTTTTGCACAACGGATGTTATATTGGGTGGCATTTCACCTTGGGTGTCTTCGAACACAATCTGCTCTGTCTCAACGTCATTGGCAACCATACCCTTCTCATTGACACCTCGTTTCAAGAACCTATATATTTTCAAAAATGAAGAAATCAGAATTGTCAATATGGAATTAATACACACTGAGATTGATAGGTTTAGTACGATTCTCTCTAACTTGAGTTAGCAATAATTTGTAATACATTTTATACAAACCTGGGTCCGGCAAAATGGCGTGAGCGCCTTGCTATAACCGTCAACCAGAAATCCTTCCCAGATACCGACAGTTTCTCCTGAATGAGCCATGAAGTATATAGATTAATTTTCTTTACGAAAAAACACACCAATAGATAGAACACTAGTTTCGTATCCGTGCGTTACAACGGAACTCATTAAATATATAGAGAATCGTGCTATGGAAGAGAGTTACTCTGATCAGTTGAAAAGTGAAAAATGGTGAGAAGTTGAGAAAATAGAGCGGTTGAAGGAGAATGAACGTGCAACTATCAACTCGTTCTTTTATAATAGTAATGATATCAACAAATGCATTTCAGAATGTACAAAAAGATTCCAGGCTGCAATAGTGCTAACTGCTAAGCGTCTTACTAGCTAAAAGTAGCAGCACGGTCAGTAACATATATCCCTACAAAATGTTGCAATGCACCAGCAAAACGTTAAGGAACAATTAGGCAAATGCTCTTAAGAGTTTTCTGATATTTACGAGCAAACGTTAGGAAAACCTCAAGTGGCTCAAACCGATAGGGCCAACACGTTACAGAAAGCAAAGCTTCTGCAATAATAGATTTCATGCTTTCTACCAATGCAAACTGCAGCCATATATGCAATTTGTCAAAAATGAACAGGGAATACTGTTGAATAATGATGAGTAAAAACAATTTAATTAGAAATTTAAGCTGGACATCGAATACATACAGTTCTTTTTTCACAGGATGGTATACCTGTCTGAAAAATCCATGGACTAGGGCAACAGTCCAAATAGGATCTTTGAGATGTTCCCGGATTCCCCGGGTCAGAAATTCGTTCCACACAAATGTTGCCTCGTACTGTGACTCCCCTGTGTTCTTGTCGGCTATGTTCTTCTGAAGGGAGTGCGTGATCCTGTATGAGAAACTAAAGAAGAAGCCCTTCGAGAGATTCACGGAGCGAAGAAGCCTTTTGTATCTACACCACCAACAGAAAGAGAAGTAACAAACATGATCAATTTCTGTAAGAGTTTATATGAACAAGAAACATTTACAAAAGAGATTACATGCTTCATAATTACACCAATACTAAACGGATGCCCACCAAAAAAAACAAAAGATCGAAGAAAGATAAAACATTCATATGTATGTACCTCGGACCATAATTAAGAACGTCTTATAGAAAGCTAGCTCACAGCTGGAAGAATTGCAATGGTATGATGACATGTATGTGAATTACATAGAGCTAGCTATCAATGAGAACACTTACAGATCACTCGTCTAGCCAACAACACATATAAACAGAAGGATCCAATGGAATTAACAGTGAGCATGATGCAACTTTTTACATGCAGAATAAACAAATGCACTACTTTTACACGCAGAATAAACCAAAGACCTGTTTTCATCTCTAGAATTAGCCACATTGGGCAGTGCATCAGGGGCTGGGATTGTGATGATTTCGCTCCTGTCAACGGCATAAACAGCATGCCCACAAATCGTGCCGATCTTCTTCCTCCTGGTGATCAGCAGCATGTAGTAAGGGCCGAGGAACTTCACGAAACCTGAGCTACCAAAAGATAGAGCAAACGTTACATACAGTTCATAAGGTAAAAAATCTGCATTGATGAACAGGAAGCCTCGAATTCAGACCGGCTACTCCGTAGCATTTCGTGACGAACTCGAGGCCGCCGGTCGCCCTGTTCCCCTCGTGTATCCGCCGGAGCAGCTCTTCGCACTCGGACGCCGTGTAGTGGGTCGGATCCTCGGTGATGTTCAGCTTGGTGGGCTCCGTCCGGTCAATCTTTAGCACCCTCCATGTGGTCTTGCCCTTGTCCCTTCCGATAAGGTAAAACATCTGCATGAAAAAAAATAAATACATGTATATGAGTCGAGGCATAGAAAGAAATAAGCAAGCTGGAATTGCTTAAAAACACCTGAACTAAAACTCGATCTTCCAGATAAACCAACCAAGAGATTAAAAATCTATCGCCGAAATCTCACCGGTAACAGGCCGATCAAAAAGTTTCGGATTCACCTAAAAGTAAAAGGAAATAAAAGGTTCAAATTTTATTTAAAAATTTTCGCAAGAAATCCAGTAACCACTGGTTGCCGGTTCTGTCGTTGCTCTCCATTAAAATTTGCAAACCGTATATTTTCCTGAAACCAACCAGTACGAGAGAGAAGGTGCAACGTTGGACGCTGGACCCCGTGGCCCATCCAGTGTTACAAATTTTGGACAAAATTTTGTCCCTTTCGGAGAGTACCGAAACATATTTTATTTGACTAAAATTTAGTCAAATTTGGCTTTATTTAAAATTTGTTAAATTTTTTGTTAAATTTTAACAAATTTTTGATTTTTTACGCCGGAAATTTCGAACAAAATGTCATTCGCTCCTTTCTCCCGTGACCGATTTTTTTTTTTTTTGCCTCCGAAAGTTTTAACCCTGGGCCCATCCAGCCACAGACGACGTCAGAAACCAAAACAACCGGGACGTACAGCATCACTGGGAACATAAGCCTCCATCTCATCTCACCAGCGGAGGTGGCGGCGGCGGCGGCGGCGCAACGAAAACCCAATCGTACGTAGGGCGCGCAAGTGCGGCGGAGCACCACCAGCACAAAAGCAAAGCAGGCGACGCACGCACGACACACCCAGCGCAATAAATTCACACAATCCATCGAATCTAAAAGCCAACTAGATTTTCCTAAACTAAAAAGAAAAAAGAAAAGAAACAACTCATCAATGCAAGCAGGAAGAATCTCCGAGAATTTTTTTAGGAATCTAGCTATAGCTAAATCTCTACCGTGATCCTGTGCGTGCTCACCGATTTCGTCCCGTAGAGCTTCGACTTGTGCACCGGCCGCCGCCCCGCGCCTGCCGCCACCGCCGTCGACGCCGTGCCGGATGACGCCATGGTAACACGCACCAACGACCAGCAAGCACACGAGAACCGAAGCCGAGAAAGCACTCGAACGCTCGAGCTCAGCTCGTCACAGGGCAATGCCGCCGGAACCAAAATCTTTGCGTCGAAAAAACACCAGAAAAAGAGGCAAGAAACAGATAGAAGGAATCAGCCCAGAGAACGAATCCTATACGAGAGAGGATTCTCTCAACAACATACTTGAATTCTGTACCGGCAAGCTTGCTTACAGATTGGGAGAGAGAGAGAGAGTCCGGAGGAGGAGGAGAGAGAGATTGAGAAAAAAAAAGGAGATTTGCTTAGGAATAATTTAATCGGACCCCCTTGACGTATGTATTGGAGGGGTGAAAAGGAGATTTATTTCGCTAGATCTCCAGGAGAAAGAAAGGAGTTCGAGTCAGTTCAATTGGGATTCCAAGGATCTGGTTAGGACCTAGGAGCCAATTATGAAAGACTTCTTTGCGATCTGGTTAGGAGCCAAATTGTGAACACCAGGGCCGGAGTGTCTCCATCTATATAGTGCCAACAGAAAAATGATTCCTAGTGTGTAGAAGAATGGAAAAGATAGTTGCTTTGAGATTGGATATATACAACGTGTTAAAATCTGACATAGGGCTTTCAAGTAGAGATGAAAACGGATCGAATACGAATCGAACAGTCTTAAATATGAATACGAATTCATATTTTTAAGAACGAAAATAGGTACGAATAAAAAATTATATTTTTAAAATAAATACGAATTCGAATATTCTCGAATACAAATACGAATTTAAAGTCGTAATGAATACGAATGCGAATCGAATATTTACTTAATTCAGTTGAAAGTGAATATCTGAAAACTTTTGTAACAAATCTCGATACAACAAATTTATATAACATGATTATATGTCTACACGAGCTAGTAGTATAGTGTATAAAATTGGAAATTATGTAAAGTAATTTTCACTTCTTATTTGAGAATCTTGGTTCATCAGAAAATTACTTCTTACAATCATCCGGGGAGGTCACAAGGGATGGAAACAGATTGAATAGTTTCGAATACGAATATGAACATTCTTAAATACAGATACAAATGTTCTCAAAAATGAATTTTGCTTATTACATTTATGTTTTCTTATATAGAAACATTAGAATTTTATCGTTTTTCAACCCTACTTATGAGATGAGGTTTAGTCCCTCCTAGAGAATTTGTTCCCCGTATCACGGGGTTCGTTGTTTGGTTGGGGCGGGGCGCGGCCACACAGGTCTTTTCACAGGGGATTTCGGCCGTCGCCGCTACAGGAGTTCGAGTCCAGTTCGTTGGGATTCGATGTGGCACCGGATAAGGGGAGATGATCGACTCGAGATTGTTGTGCGTGTGTCGCCGTGAAAGACAGGAATGTTCTTTTGGATCTGGTTAGGAGCCAATTGCGAACACCAGGAGATGTATTGTTGGTTTTACGTGTTATAAGCTAGTAGGCGTATTTTACAGATTTTTCCTCAAAGTTTTATGGTATAGCCAGTGGCGGATCTAGGATTGAAGTACGCCTAAGACTAAATTTGAACTAAGTAACAATCTAGCATACTATAAGTCTAGAACTATATTATGATATAATAAAAAATACGTCACAAATGCATTATGGATATAAATTTTTTTGCCAAATGCTCAATACTTGAAGAGTTCAAGTTTTCAACAAAAATCACAATAAAGAAAATATATGAAACCATACAGAATGTAGCGTAATAAAGATACATCAAATATCTCAAATACGATGATGACAATGTCTTTCCTCTTCATTTTGTAATTTGTATCCTTAAACCTTTTTAGTTAGTCCCTAAATAGTAAATGTAAAACATTAAATATATATCATTTCACCTGATTCACAGCCACCTCAGTTGAATTGGTTCAGAACTTCAGATAAATTATCCACCGGATCGGTCATCGGTGGTGTCGCCTCGGCCATTCACTCCTTAGCATTTCAGCCCGTCCGGCCCCGTCGCCTCGGTAGTCTCACTCTCTGGCTCTCTGCTCCCTACTCGCCTGCGCTCGCCTGGCGCTCGTCGTCCTCCCTGCTCCGTGATAGCGCTCGCCTGTGCTCGCTGTCCTCCCTACTCCGGGTTTGAACCTAAAGCCTAGCGACAAGGACTACGACTCTGCACAGACAAAGGAGGACTTCGCCTTGATCCAATGCCTTGGTGTGAAAGTTTTCGCCCAAATCACATTCTGTACTGGGCGGCTTGCCCTTTCCCTCTCGGGTTGGGACGTTACGGTCATGTCCCCGCATCTAGCTCATGAGTATTTAAGAAAGCATATACTTATCTTTCTTTGATTGCGACCTCACAATCACATTCACGTAGGTGAACTCTTCTGGAATCCTATAGGACGATTCCTTTAGTCATATAGACCTCAAGTTCATTAAGAGCCAATGCTCAACATTCCATATAGAAAGAGCACTGCGGCTAATGGGACCCGTTAGATGTGCTCTCTAATCTCACATAGTTTGTTGTCCTAGAGCCTAGTTCACGGGATCTCCGATCTTCTAGGATATGTTACTACCAATGTGAGCCTTTATACGGGTATAATCCCCATTCCCTGAGATGCTGCATGGATGGCCTTCCGCGCCAATCCTTTAGTGAAAGGATCTGCCAAGTTCCTTTTCAGACTAGATGTATTTTACAGAAATAACACCTGCCTCTCTAGCATGCCTTACCGACTTAAGTCGCCTCTTTATGTGTTTTGAGGACTTTATATTGTTCTTCCTACTCTTCGCCTTCACCAGAACGGTTTGGTTATCGCAGTAGATCAATATAACTGGAATAGGCTTTTCCAGCACAGGCAGGTTAGAAATGAGTTATCGAATCCATTCTGCCTCTACAGCCGCTAAATCAAGTGCTACTAACTCAGCCTCCATGGTGGACCGTGTAAGGATAGTCTATTTTGAAGACTGCCACGAAACGGCCTCACCTGCTAGAGTGAATACATAACCACTCGTAGCCTTCATGTCATCCGAGTCACTGATCCAGTTAGAATCACTGAATCCTTCCAAGACTGTCGGATGGCTAGAATAATGTATTCCCAAATTAGAGGTTCCCTTCAAATACCTTAGTACTTTTTTCTAGTGCTATCCAATGATCATCTCCTGGATTGGACGTATAACGACTCAATCTGCTTACAACATATGAGATGTCTGGCCTCGTTGCACTAGTTAGGTACATCAGGGATCCTATTATTTGAGAATATTTAAGTTGGTCCTTCCCATGCCCAGTGTTCTTATGTAGCTTTGCATTTGGATCATAGGGTGTGGCCACTGGCTTACAGTCTATAAACCCAAATCTAGTTAGGACTTTATCAACATAATGGAATTGTGAAAGAGTAATCCCATTCTCACCCTTTATAAGCTTAATGTTTAAGATAACATCAGCTTCACCCAGATCTTTCATATCAAAATTTTGGGAAAGGAAAGACTTTGTACTAATGATCACATCCATGTTGGTCCTAAAAAGCAATATGTCATCTACATAATGACATAGAATAACATCTTCGCCCCTGTTAAACCGATAGTAGACATATTTATCGGCTTCGTTCACACAAAAGCCGACCGATGTCATCGTACTATCAAATTTTTTATGCCATTGCTTAGGAGCTTGCTTTAGACCATACAAGGATTTAATCAATCGACATACTTTCTTTTCTTGCCCTTCAACCACAAATCCTTCAGGCTGTTCCATGTAAATCTCCTCATCCAACTCTCCATTTAGGAAAGCGGTCTTTACATCCATTTGATGTACTTGGAGTTTGTATGCAGCAGTCAATGTTAAAAGCACTCGAATTATGGGTAAACGAGCCACAAGAGAGTATGTGTCAAAATAGTCTTCTCCTTCTTTTTACGTGAAGCCTTTAGCCACTAAACGGGTCTTGTACTTTTCTATAGTACCATCAGGTCTCCGCTTCCTTTTAAAGATCCATTTATAGCCTACTGGCTTACAACCAGGCGGGAGATCAGCTATTTCCCAAATTCCATTAGCTATGATAGAGTTCATCTTGCTACGGACTGCCTCCTTCCAATAATCCACATCCAGAGATGCGTATGCCTCTGAAAGGGTTCATGGTTCATCATCCACGACATAGGTGACAAAGTCATCGCCAAGTGACTTTTTGGACCTCTTCCTCTTACTCCTCCTCAACTCCAAATCTTGAGCAGTGTTATCCACATTAGGAAGAGTAGTGAGTTCATCTAAACCAGAATGGCCACCGACTTCATTCGGTCTCATAGGAAACACATGCTCAAAGAATGTCGCATCACGAGATTACATCACTATATTTGTAGCGATGTCACTCACCTCGGATTTGACCACTAAGAATCTATAAGCCGTGCTATTTATAGCATATCCTAGAATGACACAATCAACGGTCTTAGGACCAAGCTTCCTTTTCTTCGGTAATGACACATGCACTTCTGCAAGGCATCCCCACGTTCGAAGAAATAATAAGTTGGGTTTTCTCACCTTCCATCCCTCATAAGGTGTTTCCTCTAGATTGCGAGGTGGAACCCTATTCAGGACATAATTAGCTGTGAGAACTGCCTCACCCCACCAATAGTCCGACATACCTGAACTCTGAAGCATGGCGTTAACCAAGCCACAAAGAGTTCGGTTCTTTCTTTAGGCTATTCCATTAGATTTGGGTGAGTATGGTGGAGTAATTTCATGAATTATTCCACTTTCTTCACAGAATTGGGAGAACTCATGTGAGACGTATTCACCGCATCGGTCCAATCTTAACCATTTGATTTTCTTTTCTAGTTGATTTTCAACTTCCACTTTATAGATTTTAAAGTGTTCAAGTGCTTCATCTTTCGACTTAAGTAGATAAATATAACAGTACTTAGTCGCATCATCTATGATAGTTAAGAAGTATCATTTACCACCTTTAGTTAATATCCTATTCATCTCGCAAAGATCATAATGTATTAGTTCAAGTGGAGAAGTGCTCCTCCCTTCAACGCTATGAAAAAAGGTTTTCGGGGCTGCTTTGCTTGCACGCACACTTCGCACTTTGAACCCTTCTAATAATTATAGCTTGGAATTAAAATCATCTTGCTCAACCGCATAATGGCTTCAAAATTAACATGAAACAACCGTGAATACCAAATATAATGAACTTTATTGCAATGAAAAACATTATAAATGTTTACATTATTCAAATCAAGAATGGATAAGCGGAACATACCTCCGCTATCATAGTATTTGCCCACAAAACTACCAAATTTGGTCAAAATGACCTTATTGGACTCAAATACAAGCTTTATTCCTTGCCTGCACAGCATCGACCCGCTCAGGAGATTGCAAGTCATTGCAGGCACATACAGCACATCTTTGAGGATGAGTGTTTTGCCCAAGGTAATCTTCAGGCAAACCTGTCCAATTCCACGTACTGTTGCAGCGGCTCCGTTGCCCATTAGGACGGATCCACCACCTTCACCCTGAAATGAAGAGAAACAAGATCGATCAGCACATATATGTCTAATAGCATCTGTATCAATCCACCAATCAATAGATGGAGTTGCCATAAAGGCCTGAGGTACGTACTCTTCCGAGCTGGAGCTAGCCAGCGCGACATTTACTTCAGCCTTGCGGCTTTTGTGCTGACCAGGCGATGGACCCCTGCCCTTCCGATTGCGGCAGTGATTGGCCTTATGGACAGCCTCTCCGCAAACAAAGCAGACAATGTCATCCTTTTTCTTCTTTATTTTCTTTGGTTGGCGCTTGACTTGGGGTTGATTCTTGAATTTTGGTTTCCCAGAGCCTCTAGTTCTCTTGACTTCCACCTGATGAGCTTAGACCTGAGCCTTTCCCATGTCGTCACCGGCTCTAGCATGTTCTTCGACATTGATAGCAGCTGACAGCTCATTGGGCGTCAAGCGCTCCATTATATGTCTACGAGCGGTCACAAAGTCACGCCATGAAGGCGATAACTTAGCCAGGATGACTTTCACTTGGAATTTTTCTGGCAGGATATAGTCGTACTGACTTAAGTCATGTACATGGAGTTGAAGCTCGTAGAGCTGCTCCAGCACCGATCGCCCCTCAACCATCTTATAGTTCAAATAGTTGGCCTTAACAAAGGACTCATTCCCATTATCTCCTTCGGAGTATTTCTCATTAAGCTCGTCCTAGAGTTACTTTGCATTCGTGAAGTTGACATAGACGTCAAACAAACAATTAGACAGGATGGCCAGCAAACGGGCTACAACTGCGTTATTAGCCTCTTCCCATCGCATCGTTTCAGGGATCTCCAGTGGAAACACCGGAGGATTTGAAATGACCCAAAAGAGCTTGAGATCAGTCAGCCATAGCTTTGCCTTCGCCTGCCAACGCTTGAAGTTGACACCGTCAAAAACTTTGGGCTTTACAATGTCAGACGAGGAAGCCATTTCTTTAATTATAGGTTTTCTGGATTGTTGTAAAAATTGCGATATGAGCATGATTTCAGACTTAATTCCAGCCAACTTAAACATATCTTCAACATATTTTCAGCATAACATGAATGACATAAATTACATAAAACCATGTAATTCCATATTGCCATTCATATACAAGTGAATATTCAAAGAATATGACCATAAATCTGCTGAAAATAGCATATCATGCAGTCCTTTAAATAGCAAAGCAACTAAATCTAGCATGAAACAAAATAATTGCTTTAGGATTGCTCTCAGAACAGAGTTGCTAAAGATTTTAAATCTTGGCCTTCTCATGCCAACGTCATAACTCTTCATGAATGATCTAATAACAAGAAATCAAGACTTGAGCTCTATATGTATTTCTACTGTCAGACCCGAGCTAAACAAAGAACAATCACCTTTAATTTCTGAACTTTTAACTGTTTACATGCAATGGTAGAAGTGACAGAATTCTTATGGAGTTCAGATAGTTAAGCAGCAAACCGAAACTAAACAGATTACAGAAATAATCAGATCAGCACTGGACTAAGGTGACAACTGCACAGAAATAATCTAATATGAAAAGGATAAACAGAACTACTGCACCACCGACAATTCTAGTTGTAGGTAATCAGATCTGCTTAACAGAAATTCAACTAGCTACGGTACAACCAGTAGAAACCAAACCCTAGAGCTCAAATCAAATTCTATTATTAAGGTCAAATTCAGTATATGACTTGTTCATCATAGAGCATACGTTTTAAGGCCACAATAGAATACATCATTCCAAGTATTTGAACTCTAAGGCAGCAATTAAAGAACAAATACCACTGCTGCTAATTGAAGATGAATCAAAACACTCACAGTGCAGACGGTACTCAAAATCGTCCAGAAGAATACTAAGCCGATGTAGAATAGAAAAACAGCACATGGCACACTCGAGAGTGCTATCCCAGAAAACCTAGCATTCCTCTGTGCCGATGAATAAGAGGAGTGTGGTCGTTCGAGATACAAAGTCCTCTCCGACCTCTGATGCCAGACGCTGGAGTCGAAGGTTAGGGGAACGCCGCATAAGACCACAAGAATACTCCGGCCGAGAGCACTCAAACACAACAGGGAGCCATCGTCGCCTTCGTCTTCCCTCAGGTGGATCTTCAAGCTTTGGGTTTCCCCTCACACCCAAATTAGGGTTCACACAGGAAACCGAAGACCAGGCCTCAATCGAGGATGGCGCCGAAGCCCCAAACCTCCGCACAACCCGAAGAACCGAGAGGAAGAAGAAGACCCAAAAGAGCCAGTCAAATCGAGAGATAAAGATTTCCCCACCGTGGAGTCGTGCGGCCTTAAGAAGAGGAGATGGGGTTGGCTACGGGGTGGCGCAAGCGGCCGGCTCCGAGGAACCCAGGCCTGCCCGTACCTCCACCGCCGTCCCTCCACTCGTTGTTTCCTCCATGCGCCGTCGAAGTCACCAAATCTGGGCGGAAGCCGAAACGGCCGCACGCGCTTTCGCTCTCACGCACGCACGGGACGCGCACAGGGAGGAGACCGCAGGTCTCCTCCTCTTACCTCTTCGTGCGGTTCACCGACAGGTGGGCCCCGCCTGCTTTTTCTTTCTCCTTTTTTTCTTTTTCATCAACTGGAAAATTACAAAAATGCCCCTGCATAACAACAATATTAATATCATTTTATCTACTCTGGTAGATGTTTCCTTTCTGCATGTTTTTTCTGTTCCAACACATAAAAGCTTAGTGAAAAAAATGACACTTGATTTTAAAAAAGCAAAAGAAAAGGAATAATTACCACTTTACTATAACTAGTCATTTGCTCATGCGTTGCAACGAAATTTATTAGATATATAGAGAATCATGTTATAGGAGAGGGCTATTCTCATCAGTTGAAAAATGGAGAATGATGAGAATTTAAGAATAGAGCGGTTGGAGAAGAAGAAACATACTATCACTAACTTGTTTTTTATAATAGTAATGATATGGTTGTCGAGGTGGACCACTCATGAAGCAATTAACTACATCGTGAGGGCCCATGTGCAAGATGACAGTACGGGTGTGGGAGGCTGTTTGACAAGAAAGCAAGATGACAGGAGTGACGGCATCATGGCATGCAGAAACGCCTCAAGCAGCACGCAACAGCACGAGTTGGCTTGTCCTCTACTTTTGTGGAAACCTTGTGCTGCTACTCTAAAAGAAACCTTGTACTTTTGTGGCCTTTGGACCACTCGGAAGATCTTAAACTTCTGACTGATAGTTTTAACGGTTGATTTTTGTTTAAAATTGTACTATAATAACTGTTAGTTTTTTAAGTCATTCAATTCAAAGAAAATAAAAAATAAGAAAAAAAAAATGAAAACCTGTTATATCATCATAGGTAATACAAAGAAATAAGAGAAAAAAAAGCAAAAAATCAAAAAATCAATATAAGTTGAAATTAGAGATCTACATGTTCTAAATGGCTTTTGATTTAAATAAATCGAAAGTCAAAAAACCAAAAACTGAAACTGTTTATAGTAGGGCCTAAAATGGGAGGTACCTTTTTTTTTTTACCTCTTCGTTGTATTGTAGCCAGTATCCTCTTCTCTTTATGCGCAGTACCTTTTCTTTTCCTAATAAAACAACGTCCCGAACTCCCGATCCTACGCGGGGATTGACTCTACATAGTAAGACCCTTTAGACGTGACTATCGAGAAAGGGTTAAGCCTTTGTACAAAACGTCATGACTGATGGCTTTCGACTGTAATTAACATTTATCATATAGAATTTGTAAAAATAGTGTCTCCACTGCATGGGAGTGTCTGACGATCACGTAAGTAATGTCACAGGTGGCCGTACGAATTAGCCAAAACCGTACGGCCACCATGCGATAGTGCACTGTAGCATCCAAAAAAGGAATTTTCTTCAAAAATCATTTAAGTATATTTTTTGTAGAAAATTTTAAATATAGCAAATGAGCTCCAAAAATTATGATTTTTTTATGGAGCCTCCCGACACAGTGTACTTGCTAGTGTAATTTTCCTATAATTTTATCCATTCTGAATTTTTCTCAAAAATTTATTTAAGTAAACTATTTGTAGGAATTTTTAATATAGAAAATGTAGTCCAAACATTATGAATGTTTTTAAAGCTCTTTACACAGTGGACTTGATTGTGTAATTTTTTAGAATTTTATATGTTCTGGAATAGTCACCTTTCAAAGAACAGTGGCAAACAAACTAAAGTAGGAGCCACTGTATAAAAATGGCTATTTCAGAATATATAAAATTCTAAAAACATTATACAATTAAGTCCACTGTGTAAGGAGTCTTAAAAAAATTCATAATATTTCGATCTAATTTTTTATATTAACAAATTTCTACAAACACTATATTTAAATGAATTTTTAGATAACTTCAAAATAGATAAAATTATAGAAAAATTACATAAGCAAGTACACTGTGTCGGGATGCTCCATAAAAATTATAATTGTTAAAGCTCATTTGCTATATTTAAAAATTCCCACAAAAAGTATACTTAAATGATTTTTGAAGAAAATTTCTTTTTAGACGCTACAGTGCACCACCGCACGGTAGCCGTGCGATGCTACCTCCACTGCACGGTGACCGTACAGTTTTGGCTAATTCGCATGACCACCATGGGCATCGTTTACGTGTCGGCTCGTCGGTCACTCTCGCACGATGACCATGTGGAGGAGTCACTATTTTTATAAATTCCACTTAATAAATATTATTTTTACTAATCGTACATCAAAAATTGCCATTTCGACCGGACTTCCTCAAACTGAAGCCCCTTTCCAGAGCGCTCTTTTGGTTGGTGACAACACAAAATGCTGCATGAACACTCCATTGTGTCGATCTCTGTGTTGCTTCCCATGCATCCATGTGCGTGTCTGGATGGGATTTTTCTGGGGTATTGTATGACCGCGCTAGATGCTTCTGTTCTTTCTTCTTCTAGAAAGAGAAGCAAGTAACATTTTTTTTTGCTAGTCTACATTTTTAGAACTAGTATTATACTATTTTAATGATTTAGAAAAGTAGGTTAAGGCTTGGTATAGATTAATTCATCAATCACTAGACCAGGGGGGGCTTGCTGGAGATTAAGATTATTAACCAATTAATCATCATCTGATGGGATGCATGGAGGGCATCATGAGTAGTCCCATGCATACACTACGCTCAATTGCTGTGAACCTTGTGGTACATGCCATGCATGTACAGCTGGTACACTGCTAAGTACGTTCCACAAATTGGTTGGAATTTTAATTTGGAGGGCTCCTCATACGGTTTACCGCTTCCTACAAAATAACACGGCTTTAATTTTGGCTTCTTTGGAGATTACTACAGCACACGCGTTCAATTTTGTTGAGGACGGACCACATCACAATTCCCATGCTGCATACTCCATTGTAGTGTGATCCATGGACACCTACTTGCTTAGTCCTTTTCTGAAACTTTCTTCACACGATAGCAAATTGGTTGGCTCACAAAATTAAGCATATCACTTTATAATGTTTCAATACAAAACCATTTGTTATTTTTTTGGGCTAATTCACACTTCACATGCACGGACAAATAGGGGTGGACCTAGGCCCAGGGCTGGGGCTATAGCCCTGGTCCAGCCCATTAACTTCAAGGATTATCCGTCTAGTTTTATTGATCCAACCGGGTCATACGTTGATGTCACCCCAGCTCCCAAACAACATTTGTTGATCCCTCTCATTCTAAGCCGACGTGACCCACGCAATGCAATTGTGCTCGTGTGCCTCCTCCCTCATGGCTTCTCCCTCCCAACTCTAGGATGATTGGGTGTGCCGCCACTGCCACCAGCCGCCTCCCCCTTCCAGGGCCTAGACTCCTGGACCAGGTCGTCGTCTCTGCTCTCCGCCGGTTCGCCTGCCCCCTCGCCTCTACCTGCCCGCCACTGGTTCGCCTCCGGCCTCCGTCCCGCGCCTTGGGTCCGGGTCCTTTGTCGGTCCCTGCTCGAGCCAGACTCGCCTTTGGCCTCCCGCCTCCGAGATTCGGTTGTCCAACCACCGGCCTCCGCCTCCACCCTCCGCCTATTAGAGACTGGTGCTGCCCTTCGTCCCACTGCCAGCGACCGATGCAGCCGGCCATTACCAAGCCACCTCCCATAGTCTGCAATGCTGGTAAATTGCTCTAAGAGTGTCAACCTCGCACTACTCACTAATCAGTAGTCACTTCCTAGTTGCAAAGTCCAAGTGCCAAAGTTAAACAATCGTCTTCCTGAAAGATCAACTCAGTTGTTGAGATGTATTGCTTGTCTTGACCAGAATAATTCTTTTGCCAACTTTGATGTAGACAAACTAATCCAACTTGCTAAGATTTATATTGCTGACTACTCTGCATATGATTGTGTAGTCCTGAGGACCAACTTACCATATTCACTGTTGATGTGAGAGATAATGAAGATTTCTCAACATG
The DNA here is from genome assembly GCA_036346245.1 of Bonia amplexicaulis. Classification (NCBI taxonomy): domain Eukaryota; kingdom Viridiplantae; phylum Streptophyta; class Magnoliopsida; order Poales; family Poaceae; genus Bonia; species Bonia amplexicaulis. Next base: position 9,556,151 of record CM070762.1, read on the forward strand.
TAATGACCTTGGAGATCTTGCCATGAAGATGGTTCAAAGTGATACATACATATTACCCATTGGTGTATCGCCTCATTGAATTTGTCTTGATTTTGCCTGTGGCAACAACAATAGTTAAACAAGTCTTCTCTATTATGAATATTATTAAGACTGAATTGAGAAATAAAATGAATGATGAATGTATGAATGATAGCATAGCTTATCTATACAGGTTACTATAACGCTAGACCAAATTTTAATAGAGACGGTGCCAATATAGAGTGGAGACTTGTCATGATAGTTTGGTAGAAGGAATCTTACTTAATTAGATATTTATTCTAGTTAGAATACTTTTTAAAATATCATTAGACTGATTCACTATAATATCAGTTGTTGTGTCAGAGGTTATGTACTTTTGCCATGTTGTAATTTAATTACAACTTAGTGAGATTTCTAATTTATCATAAGTTAGCCTCCTCTTTACTTTATTTCTGGGTCCACTATTGCGGACAAGTTTTGCCAACCAAAGTCTACCTTTGCGTGTTTGTTCTCTATTATGATATATCCAGGGGCGTAGCCACCGGGGGGGCTTAGTGAGGCTTGAGCCTCACCTCCCCCGGTGGCAATTTTATACATAGTAAAAATATAAAAATAAAGAAAAATAAAGAGAGAGATTAACAAATTCAAAGAGAAGCTAACTCTTCTTGATGGGAAGATTAACAACAAGCATGAAATTAAAGAAGAGGAGGAGGAGAAGAAGTGAAAATCATAAAATTAAGAAGTGAAATCATAAAATTAAAAAAAGCTAATCAATCAATCAAAGAAAGAAAGAAAGTAAAATAATATATGTAAATCATAAAATTAAAGAAGAAGAGGAGGAGGAAGAGTAGTGAAAATCATAAAATTAAAGAAGAGATAATCACTCAAAGAAAAAAAGAAGAAAGAAAGTGAAATATATATGAATCTTCTTGAGTCCGGGAATGACGATGGAGAGATCGATGAATCTCTAGTTGATCTTCTCCCTCCGCCGTTGCTCCGTGATGATGTGGTCCTGCAAGTGGAGAGCTCGATGAACCTCTAGTTGATCTTCTCCCTCCGCCGCCGCTCCGTGATGATGTAGTTATGCACGTGCCCCGAAGGCACCGTCGCCATCGAACCCCCCACCGTGAAAATGATAAGAACATTGAATAGAGTGTGAAAAAAGATATCACCTTTTGTTTCTATTGTCTCGTGATTTAAATTAGCTTAATTCTGGTATGTTTCATATGATCTAAACTTTCATTGTCATTTATAATTTTCTATTATATTACTAATTTTGATATGTTTATACATAAGTGACTTATCGCTACTCCGCACTCATGACACTTTCTATTATCGAGATATCTACTTTCTATTTCTCTATTTTTTATTGTTTATCTCCATCCAATTTATAATTTATATATGAATTTGAAATTTTATAAGAGTAAAAGACTAATTTTGTGTCAACTTAGTTTAAACATATAAATAGTTTAGCCCACCCTCAATTTCATTCCTGGCTTCGCCACTGAACCACAAGAGTTAAAAAAATGATATATCTGTCACAAGGAAATAGAGAAAATTCTTGTATAAACTTTAGGTTCTTTTATAAAAAAAAAAGTTACGGTATCATGATTTTTTGACCCTGCCCGTACGCTCTAAAGCTATATATGTTGGACTAAACATGCAAATTAAATTATCTGTTTGAATGTCGTAATTTAGCATTAGAAAAAAAAATGTAATGGATCACGTTGCTTGGCATGGGAGAGTTTTTTAGGACATGTAGCTAGCCAGCGCACGTGCAAGTGGTGCAGCGTTGGTGCAGGTGCTCATGCATGCATGGGAGGCGGCAGCATGCAGGTCGCCATCTCACCGCGTGCGTACGTCAGCGGTCAGCAGGAGTGACGATATGCAGCTAGCCCCGGGCAAAGGCTGCGGATTTTTCGTTATGGTTTTTTAGTTCATTCGAGAGAGATTAGGTGGTGATCATTTTGGTTTATTTTTGGTGGTTTATAGGTGAAAAGCATTGTAACTGGCTGAAAAAATACTGTAGCTGACAGAGGTTTATTTAACATAATTAAATTTAAAAATATAAAAAATATGTTAGCCCATCACAAACAACGTAAACAAATACGGCAAAAAAAGAACCGGCAAAAAAGCTAAAAAAAACCAAAAATTCAGAAAAAGGATGAAATTATAAATAGTGAAAAATAAGCCAGAAACCAGAAGCTGAAGCCGAAACGAGCGGGGCCTATGATGAGAAAGATAGTTATATATATTTTTAATTAATACAGTTAAATTTGATATAGTATCTATTACAATTAATTTATAGATCCAATTTTAAAAAATATATTATTTAAAAGTAGATTACTGTAGCGACGCATAAACATACAAGACCAAAAAAGTATAGCCATGTACAAGAGCTAAACCCAGCACTCTAGGAATCGCATACCTGGGAAATTGAGCGTTTATGATCTCAAAAACAAATTCCTTTGGGGGTTTGGAGACCCGTTCTTTTAAGGCCGTCAGTTCTCGCCCAATCGATTTATCTGCTCAGTTTTTATTTTGTTTTTTTTACTTTTAGTTTTTTTTCAAAGATAAAATAAATGAGCCAGTTTCTCTAAATGGTTTTTTAAAGTAGCTTCTTTCAATGATTTCTCGAGCTGAAAACCATGTACGCCATCTACGTTAACATCTCTACCGTTTGCCATTGTCTCAAAAACACGGCTAAAAGCCATGGTCATAGCCTAAAAGAACAGAGCCATCAGCTAATCAATGTCTTCTTCTCTATCTTTCCTGCTTACTCTACTGAAATGTTTGATGTGGATGGATGGAAGCTCGAGGCTAATTGGGCACTGTTCTAAACAGTTACTAGCTTTTGGTATTTAGAAATCAGTGTTTGAACGGAGTGGATTTTTATTGTGGTTTCTATAAATCATTTGTAGGAGTTACTATAAGAACCATTTACATGGCCTCTAGTCACACAACTCGGGTGTTGCACGGATTGGAATAGCCACTTGTTAGTCATCTTCAAGTACAAACTTGATGGTCAAATAGATAACACGGATACTATATGCCACGTCTTGGCAATGTGACAAGTACAAATTGGTAGTCAAACAGGTGGTAAATTAGCCGCCATATAATTTCTGCTATTTTTGGTGGTTATTGATCGGCGGCAAACACAATTTTAGATAAGATGTTCTTCACACTACTACAGGAAAGGTCATCACAGACGGTTTGAAAACATCATCACAGACGGTTTTGCGAACCGTCTGAATTTATGGATCAGTGATAATACGAGGTCATCACAGACGGTATTTCAACCGTCTGTGATAGCTGATAATCACAGACGGTTTTAACTAAAAACCATCTGTGATACCTGATAATCCCAGACACTAAAAACCGTCTGAGATTATCTGATATCACATACGGTTTTTAGTTAAAAACCGTCTGTGTTACATGATAATCACGACGGTTTTAATTAAAACCGCTCGATTATCGTGTATCCTGACGGTTTTAGTCTGTGATATTCCTTCTACCCCTAAATCTATTCCTATTTATTGGCTAGCCTCAGAAATGCTAGCCATGCCCTCTCAAACAAGCGATGAACAAGTATATAAGACATCCATAAACATCCAATACACATCACATTTCATTCACAAACATAAAGTATCCACTTCGCAAATGAATCAATTGAATTGAAATAAAATATCCATTACATCGCATTACAATGCAATAAAATTCATGGTGCAGTGGAACTGTCCTTCCGACTTTATGACTTGAGCCACCAAAAGTACGCCAACTCTCCTCGAATTCGTGAAATATCGGGTCGTTCCAATGCGGTTGACGGGATGTACGCACTGTCGATAGGGATATCAATGTACGATATATGTAACGTGATAAGTATGAAGTAAATATGGAGAGATTGATAAACCTTGAATTGGTGATCCTCGAGGAATCGAGGAGTAGGTCCATATGGTGGTAAACATAGAATCCACATGTGTTGCCCATGTAATTTCTTGGTGGCACCGCAAAAATAGAATGAGCAATAATTCAAGAGGCATTAATACGAATGCTGATAGGATTAATTAATGTGTAATAGCGAATACCTTAAAATCTCGAGTATGTCTCGTGCCTTTGGCCCTTGCTTCGAGACACCTCCCATTTCAACGTACATCGCGAACGCCCTCGTGATTCAAAAAAGTTAACTTTAGTCATTCGGAATGAAAGAAAGAGTACAATATAGGTATGTATGGAGAAAATAAACTTACCTATCGATTACTTGGGCGACAACTGTGAAGTCCATTTTATTCTTACTTAAGGAATCAAGGTAATATACCTTGTTCCATTTTGGTACAATGACTATTAAAATCCAATGAAAGTTTTGATTGTAGGGCATAAGTATATAATCCTTATTGTGTTGAACCCGCGTACGATGCAATGTACCTCTCGACGACGGACATATCCTCGTCGATGGTATACTGGCGACCAAGTGTGGGTCCAAGAAACCAACCGATGATGACGGGATGTTCTAGCTTTAGTTCGCACGTGTCTACATATATACACACGAAAGCAACAAATTATATATGGCATTTATCGGTATAACATGAACGGAGACTGTGATTGTGCACACTTACAGCGTCCATCATCGAATGAGTGAGACGTCGAGAGCGTTGAGCGTGAAAAGATCGAATAAGTCCTCGAAGGCGACCACGAAGACACAGTCTTGAAAATCATGATGGAAATGCTCCAACGCGAATTTGACAGTGATACCTGATCTCCGTTCGCCCTCGGCTTATTGGACTGCTCCATGTACCACTTGTGCAATTGCCGGCAACTAATTGGTAGGGGTTGGAGGCCCTTTTTCTCGAGCAACGGCCGCCAAGCACGCAATTTACGCCAATGGCGTGTACGGGCCAATATCATCATTGGTCTTCGTGCTTTGCCCTTGTCGCCCATCGCCTCTACTGTGGGTCGACTTTACTGTGAGTCGACTTTAAAGGTAGCAATGGGCAAGTTGCTCTGGCGAGAAGAGCACTGTGGAGATAGCACCGGTGCAGCTAGCGGTGGTGGAGACAAGTCTTGCAGTGGAGATGGCACCAGTGCTGTAGATCCGGTCCGCCACCGGTGAAGAAGCCTCCGGGAGATGTCGCTTTAGGCCCTTGGATGAATGTTCCAATGGCACGCCCTAGAGCCACGATCTCGTCGGTGGGCGGCTTTGAGTGGGACGACCTCAAAATTAACATGCACACCATCCACATGAACTTTTGCGAGCTCGGCGCTAAAGCTTGACCGTGCACCACGGCCCCGATACTGATCGATATGCCCGGCCCCAAGCAACAGTACAAGGAGCAGAGGCATATCTCACTTGCAGCCTGCACTTCGTAGGCTCCTACATAACGATACAGAATTAGCTCATCGAACAAGCCTATCAATGGAGCAAGCATTCGAGAGATTATAATTATTACCAGGATGTCGTCCACAGAAAATCTGGCCTCGGTTTGCGTCGGATTGGACGCGCAACTACTCGGATGGTTGTGCGGGCTAGCTAGCATAGGAACGGGGGCGGCCTGCTGATTTTCCGTCTGTTTCCGCACCTCATCTCTGATTGCATCAGCTAGATCACCCATTATCTCCTCTCTAAGAGTAGCCTTGAGCTCTTCTCGAAGCCGTGCGTCACGCCGGCTTTGTTTCTCTTCTGACGCCGATACATTTCGGAGTCATCTTCGAAACCATGTTTCCATGGAACTTAAAGCCCAAGGCCTCTCGTACGACCCGGGTGCTCCTTGTTTCACAGGGCCGCGGAGAGTATATCTTTCTCCCTTGTTCCATGGAATGACCCCTGGGAAGATTCAACAATCAGCGCTTCTCGCAAGAGCACGACATGTCATTTCACTTAATGCGAAGTTGTGGAGTAATTACAAGCTACGTAGTTCGATCGATATCTTACCAAGCCGAGATACTTGCGGTGCAGGGTTTCGAAGGAGACATCCCCCGATGTCGTTGTAGATGACCTTGCTCTAATCCAATTTCGAGCGCGGTCATCTGGGATATTGGCAAATGGCGGGGCGATGTCCGCTGTGGTCGCCTGCTCGTCCTCCCTCCTCCATGCGGATTTTACCCGCATACCCAGTATGCCAAGTGCGTGGGGTGTGTGTTTTTTGCCTGGAGGGCCTTGTGCGCCGCACTTGTACTTTTGAACTCTTCGGTTGTCTTCATCGCCTTGAACTCTTCCCATTGTGGTTCCAAGAATGGGTATTTTTGAAAGGGTGTTTCGTCCTTCTCCACGTAGTCCTTGACAAGCGTGCTCTTGAAGTTCTTCCATACTTTGCATGCCCCTAGCAAGGCTTGTCGTTGCACGGCGTCTTGGTGTTCTTCTGGGATCTCGAACGATGCCAAAATTTCTGTCACCAGCTCACGTTTCCGAGTCACAGGCACGCTCTTCTACGAATCGAATGTGATTTCAATTCGTTGTCGTGCAACTATTCCGATCGTTCTTCTCCATGCGCTTACTGCTTTGGGAGGAAAGAGAGGGACCTCAGATACATCAACTTGTGTGATGGTAAATCGGCCCTTAGGCTTCTTTGATAGCCCTCTTCCTTGGCGTCTTGATTTTGGAGCGGACGCCTCCGGCGATGATATTGAAGAATGCGCGGATGACATGTTGGTATTCGATAATTTGTGGGTCTATTAGGATAAAAAATTTGCGATATAAGCATAAATATAATTCCTCTATAGTTATATAATTATAATTCCTCTAAATTTTAAAGTGATAATAGTTACTACATTATAGAGCACAATGATGCAGTCATCTAGCATAAAACTATATAACTCCAAACTGTCATTCATACTCATATAAATATTCAAAGAATATAGATATGCTGAAAATAACATAACCATCTGACCTCTTAAAAGAACAATTAAATCTAACAAATAACAATTTAATTGTTTTAGGATTGCTCTCAGAACAGAGTTCCTTCAAGATCTTAAAATCTTGGCCTTCTCATGCAATGTCTATACTCTTCCCAAATGATCTAATAGTTAAAATCAAGACTTGAGCTCTAAAACTTTTCTTAAAGACAGAATCTAGCTCAGAAGATATCAGTTTATTTCTGATCATTCACAATCGGTTTATTTCTGATCATCCACAACAAGCAGTGATATATAACAATGATAAATTGAATCTGAAACGAACAGGATATCACTATGAATAAGAATCTGATATGAACAGAATAGAACCGAAACTACAGCATACTCTACAAAGGTCGGGAGGACGGCGACGGCCTCGGGGAGGACGGCGACGGCGAGGGCTCGGCCGGAGGCGGCGGCGACCTCGGGGAGGACGGCGGCGGCGAGGGCTCGGTCGGGAGGACGGCGGCGGCCTCGGGAGGACGGCGGCGGCGAGGGCTCGGTCGGGAGGACGGCGAGGGCTCGGGAGGAGGACGGCGGCAGCTAGAGCGACTAAGTGTTGGTTTGCCAATAATTGCGCGAAGACGCGCAAAACCCTAGCGGGATATATAATAAGGATTATCACGAGGCGGTTCTCGTTTAGAACCGCTCGTGATATAAATATCACGACGGTTCTATGTTAATAACCGTCATGCGATAACTATCACGACGGTTATAACACGAGAACCGCTCGTGATAACCCTTTCTCCGCCGTATGACATTAATACAAACAACCACTAGCATTCATATACATCACAATACAAACAACCACCAGCATTCATATACATACAAAGATAAAAGAAAGGCTCAACCTCGGTGCTGCGTGAGCGGGTCTCGAACGCCGAGGGAGCTGGGGAGAGAGATTGCTAGACAAGTAGCCGCTCGGTTGTTTCTTACACTATAAGGGTAAGTATACCCTTTGAAGTAGGTCGGCATATTATCACAGACGGTTCTAAATTGATAACCGTCTGTGATATCTATTATCACAGACGGTTATTAATTTAGAACCGTCTGTGATAACCCGTTGTAGTTAGTTACCAACCAGCATTCATATACATCACCTACCAGCATTCATATACATCATCTACCAGCATTCATACACATTTTCTCATATAAACATCAATTCACATATACATCACATACATGCATTGTTATATACATAAATGCAAATTCACATATACATCACATACATGAATTGTCATTTTCAACATTCACCTAAATATCACACATTTTCAACAATTGGGTGTATGACTCAATCCACTTGCTTAGTTCCTTTAAAAATTAGCCCTTCATGATGATCAGTGTGTACGTAACTAGTTTCGTCACGTTGTTCATCATCGACCCTTATGCCATTTTCAAAAGGAGGTAACTTGTCAAATTGATTGTATTCTTCCTCATCCACTACATTCTCTACTCCGATAATTCTCCTTTTTCCATGAAGAACTACATGTCGTTTCTTATTTGCCGGGTCGGTTACATAGAAAACTTGAATAACTTGATTGGCGAGTACGAATGGTTCGTCTTTGTACCCGACACGTTGGAGGTCCACGGTAGTGACACCGCACTTGTCAACCTTCACCGTGGAGATGCACCCAACGGCAGCGAAATAAGGGGATCTTGAAAAGCACGTAGTCGAGCTCCCAAATCTCTTCTATGAATCCATAGTACGAGCTTCTCAACCCATCGGATCGAACGCATCTATCACGGACACCGCTGCTCTGGTTAGTGCTCTTTACATCCTGATCCTGTGTATAGAATGTGTACCTATTTATATCATACCCTTGCCATGTCACAACTGTAAATATTGGTCCTTTTGCCAACCATATCAACAACTCACTTTGCGAGCTCCTAGCGATTTGGTCCTTCAACCATTGGTTGAACCGAGTGTTGTGTTGCCTCATGATCCAAACATCTGGCCGCTCCGGATTCTGTTGCCGAAGCACATCCTTGTGCTGGTCAACATAAGGCACCACTTCAGTCATGTGTTGCAAGACTGCGAAATGGGCTTGAGTATACGCGTCCATATCTGGAGTGATTGATTTCCTTCCGATAGTTCTGATACCCTTCAACCTCCCCTCATGACGAGATTGAGGTACACCTATCGGTTGAATCTGAGCCATATAATCGACATAAAACTCAATGACCTCTTCGCTTGCATAACCTTTGACGATGCTGCCCTCGGTCGAGAACGATTCCGTCGTGGGACTTGAGAATTCCATGAACCTCTCAAATGGGTACATGCTACGAGGAATACGGGCCCACACATTTTATCTCCACACAAGGTGAACAATGAGATGGACCATGATATCGAAAAGCGAAGGAGGAAATACATTTCAAGATGACATAGAGTCATCACCACATCGTATTGCGAGCATCTAGTCCTTCGGGATCGATGACCTTCGAGCAATTGTGTTAAAAAATAACATAGCCTCATAATTGTCTCTCGGACTTTGATCGGTAAAATATTTCTAATTGCAATAGGGAGCATCGTGTCATCGACACATGACAATCGTGAGACTTCATGCTATTTAACTTCAATTCTTGCATCGAAACAAGTTTCTTGACATTGCCAGAGCAACCGACGGAACTTTGACACCATGCAAGCAGCGCACGCTCGCTTTTCTCCACCTTGGACAGATCGTAACACGCAGGGGAAGGTATGTTCGTCCATTGTCATTGCATGTCGGTGCTAACTCGTGGGCGATGTCCATTTCACCAAGTCAAGCCGTGCATTGACGCCGATCCTTTGTTTTATCACGAATGTTCGAAGAGACCAATCAAGTCGTCACATACATTTTTTCACGTGCATGACGTCGATGCGATGTCGAACATCTAGGTACTCCCAATAAGGTAAGTCCCAAAATATTGATCTCTTCTTCCGTGTGTTCTTCTCACGAGCCCTCAATTTGCGTCCCTTTCCGAGGACAACATCTAAATCCTTAACCATATTATAAACCTCTTTTCCCTTTAAATGTCTTGGAGCTGAACCGTCTTCCTTCTCTCCGTCAAATTGTTTCTTCATCTTGCGGTATGGGTGAGCCCTCCGAAGGAACCGGCGGTGACACATGTAGACGGTTTTGCGTGAGTGTTTTAGCCACACACTCTCGGTACCATCTAAACAGTGAGTACAAGCTTTGGCACCTTTCGTACTTTGGCCCGATAGGTTAGCAAGGGCAGGATAATCATTTATGGTGCAGAACAATAAAGAGCGCAAAGTGAAGTTCTCTCGTTTGTACGCATCCCATACCTGTACCCCTTCGTTCCATAGTACTTTTAGATCTTCCACCAATGGTGCTAGGTACACATCAATGGTGCTATGTCGACTGCTCATGCTACTGAAAGGATTCATTCCATCTGTACTCAGTCCGAACCTTATATTCCTTGGTTACGCATCAAGTCGCAAAACTCCTATCGATGTTTCTCCATTGGGCGGAATCAGCAAGGTGTCTTAGCATTCCATGTTTCTTGCGCTCCTCCGAGTGCCAACGCAGCAATTTTGCCTCCTTTGGATTTGCAAAAAACCTTTACAAACGGAGAATTATAGGAAAATACCATGCCACCTTACCAGGAGGTCCTTTCTTCACCTCTGTTCCCTCGCCGTCATCTGATTGATTGTTACGTTTGTATCGGGATGCGTTGCACACCGGACATACATGCATGTTTTCATACTCTTTAGGGTACAGGATACAGTCATTCGGACATGCATGTATTCTTTCTACTTCAATTCCCAATGGACAAAGGACCTTCTTGGCTTTATACGTGGTTTTAGGCAACTCATTTCCTCCGAAGCATGTCCGCTAAAAGTCCCAAAGCAGCAGTGAAACTTTGTCGGTCCAACTGTTGCTTGCCTTTAATTTCAATAGTTGAAGCACGGCCGACAATCTCGTGTACTTTGACCTGCAACATGTGAACAAAGGTTTCTCCGAGTCCTCCATCAAGCCACGGAATTTAACATACTCTCTCTCATCATAGTTCTCTTCTACATCGCGAAGCATCTGATCCAGATTGTCATCGTGCAACCTATCCGTATCCGAACCACAATCGACATAATCCGACGCTATGTCATTCACTTCACCGGCGATGTCATCCGGCGGCATATCATTCACTTCACCGGCGATGTCATCCGTGACATATGATCATTCACTTCGCCATGACTGGTCCAACACGTATAACCTTTTTGAAACCCCTCCGAATCAAGTGCGCTTCAATTTGCCCTCGGTTCTTAAACATCTTTAAATTCTCGCAGTCAGCGCATGGACAGTACATATATTCCACCCCCTTATTCAACATATCCTCCTCGGCGGCTCTTGTAAAAGCAGACACGCCATTAATATACTCTTCACTCACACGGCTCGCGGCACTGATCGTGCAAAAATAGCACACCCGCAAGTGAACGGGTTGCCGCTGAAATAGCGGCGAGTGTCGTGTTCTCCACAGGGACTAGACTTAGGCTACCGAGCTCGGCTAAAGCTAGGTCAAGCGAAGCGGGAGAAAACTAAACCTAAAACGACTACTAAATGGATCGAACAAACTAAACAAACGAAAGACGACGGAGCGAACAACCGTACGAATGGACGTCATACGACCGAACGAACAACACGACTACGACACTAACGACACACGAACGACAACGACTACCGATCGACGACACGACTACCGACCGACGACCTAACTAAGTATCAACCGCGAGACAGAAGGAGGGAGTCGAGAAGCACTGGGGGAGTCGAGAAGCACGGAGGGAGTCGAGAGAGAACGAGAGAGGAAGGTGCGGTGACTAACTAGGTGACGGCGGCAACGACAACACACACATATACTAACGGACATCGAGACAAGCACAGGATAGACCCTACCCAGCACTGATCACAAATAAACACATAGTCACTAATTTAACATCACATTTATGCTAATCAATCTAACACATATAACCACTTAACATAGATAAACAAAATCACAATTGACAAGTACTAACACAGTTACTAACATCAAATTTAACTAACATATTGATCACTAAAAGCAACACAGATAACAAAATGCAGGACTGATTGTATAATTAAACTACTGACAAAAGAAGTATATAGTGATTCTGGAACACAATAGCGGAGCACAAGCACATGACCACTGATCACATATGACATGAACAGAACCAATATTCATATCCATCATCATCCACATATCATAATCACAGTTCACATCCACAGATCTCATGCACACATCACAAATAACATTTGCAGTTCGTATAGCATCAATTATCAGGGAGTTGACGGCAATTTAGTTGAAGAGTAATTGCAAACAGCAAAGAGGTAAAGGGAGAAGAATTGGGATGAACCGAAGTGAAGAGGAAAGGGAACCGAGGAGGGTTGAAGAAGAAGATGCGATAGATGGGGAAGAAGCCGTCGGTGTAGAGGATGGTGGCGGCCGGTGGCGGCTGAAGGGAAGCAGCCAGCGGTCGCCGTCGGTGAAGTGGAGGAGCAGGGGGCGGTGAAGGAGAAGTCGCCGAAGAAGAAGCCGTCGGTGGTGTAGGCGCGGGGAAGGAGCTCGACGGTGAACGCGAGGGGCGGCGCTCGCCGGTGGTAGCCGAAGAGCGGCGGCGCCGAGGTGGGGCAAGAGGAGAAGGACGACGGCGGTCTCCAAGAAGAAGGGAGGCAGGTGATGGCGGCGGCGCCGAGGTGGCGTGGTGGCAAACCGAGAAGGGAGGCGGGAGAGGTGGTGCACGGTGGAGACGGTGCGCGGTGGAGAGAGGCGGCGGAGATGGCGCGGTGGAGAAGGCAGGCGGAAGAGGTGGCGCGCGGTCGAGTCCGGCCGACCCTCGCCGGCGCCAGAGAAGAGGAAGGGGGAGGAGAGCAAAACGGGGATGAAGGGAGGAAGCAATGGCCGGCTCGAGAGGTAATTGCGGCGGCGGCTCAGGTATGAAGGCCGGGGGGGTTCAGCAATTTGCGAATTAGCCCTCAAAAAATGTAGGGTTTACAATTAGGTCCTTCCCCATTTGATTTCTTACATTCGGCCTCGAAACTCGATTTCTTCGCGAAAGATCCTACGCATCCGTGACGATGCGCACATCTGTCTGGAGCGATCCGTAAGTCCCAGTTGTCATTTTGCGCCTAAATCGCGCTACTGCGGAAAAGCATAAAAAATGTAAAATAGTCCATTTCGAGCAATTAATTATAGAAAAACGTGTAAATGATGATAAATGGTCTCAAAATATGAAAAATATAAGGGTAAAATGACGGCTAAATATATGTAAATATGACGCATGTCATACCCCCCAAGCTTAAAACTTGTACTTGTCATCAAGTACATGGTATGATATTATTGAACCCGGACGATAAGTCATCATGAAGTAAAAGACTAGTTAAATGCATGTAATAAATGAAGTGGCATACAACAATGTAAAATGAGATTATCTAACTTGAGTTTTGAGGACCATCCAAGATGAGAATGAAACATTCAAGCAAAGATACTAAAGTGATAACTATAGCATTTGACCAAATCAAGTTACACACACAAGTGTCAAAATACACTAAGTGGTCACATGAATCCAACCAAAATCGTAAGGCATCCGAACTAGGTATAACATCAAGAATGAGCATATCAAAGAGTAAGCTAAGGCATTTGCTATTTGAGACAAAGAGACTAATACTTGCATGCTATTTATGAAAAAGCCCACACTTGAGCCATGATACCTAATTTTTGTCGATTTTTAGAAAATTTAAAACACACATTGGGCACTTGTGCCACTTATTCACACTTGGGCAAACTTTGCCGCTTATTCACATGTTTGCGAACCAATGTGACATAGTCACTTATTTCACACACTCACACATTGTATTACAATTTTTTTACTTTATATTTTTTTAGTTTTGATTAAGCATCTTTAACCGGTTTTCATTAATGCTAAGTAACACATGTCCTTAGGCATGGATACTTAGATAAGTCAACCAAGTTATTGGCTCAAGATAGGACTACCCCTTTCACAAATTTTACATTCAAGCAAAGTATCAATATCTAAAATAACATATGCCAAAGCATGAAGCTAAGATATGATCATTCAAGAGGCTATGACTAGAACCAATTCAATCCGCAAATGGTTAAAACACATGTGTAACTCGCGATGAATCAAATGCTATAGGATCACAAGGTTTCTAAGCACATCAAGGATAATAAACAATACTCAAGTTTTAATATGATGCCAAGTGACTTAAAACATACAAGGAACTAGTGACAATATAGCTCAATGAAAATTTCAGCATGACCTTTCTTGATTAATCATGACGTGGGCTCACATGGCAAAGATATACAATCAAGGAATCATGAGAGCAATAGTAAAGGTCATATATCATCAACATAAGCATAAGAATGACCATATATCATCAATTACAGGACAATAAGCTCAAATGCTCACAAATATAATACAAACATGCTAGAACATCATCCATACACATACAAGTCCTCCCCCAAGCTTAAATTGAGCAATGAATCAAGAATGTGCTTAAAGGGATTAGAAACAGCTCACCGGGCGTATATAATGTAGTGGAAGTAGAAAATCATCCCATAGCTTCTCGCATGTACAAGGATGAAGATCTAGCACGGGACCTGAAATAAAAAGAAAGAAAAGAGGAGAAACTAATAAAAACTAACAAAAGGTATGGAAATAAAAAGATAAAGAGATGTGCTCATTTGGATGTAGCGGGAGGAGGGCCAAGGACGGGACATGGAAAATGCACATATCCGCCCTCCTCATGAAGCAGCATGCCTCGAAATCCACCTGGATCCCAAGGAATATCGACTCGAACCATGTCCCGTAGTCGATGGTACAAAAGCATAACCCTGCAAACAACCTCACAGATATGGCAAGTATGTGTGATAGGGTTGACACCCTCTAAGTCATCAATAGAATATCCAATCATATAGGTATATCGATAAAGTACATCATGAGGACTGTAAGTGAGATGAGCACAATCGGTAATAGAGTAGGTCTCAAATCGAGCGAAGGAAATCAAACCGAGTGGTCGGGAAAAGTTTCAAACTACCAAGTGTAGGTGAAGTAGAATGTACGGTAGTAGAAACCTCCAGAGGGGTGATGTCGACGAAGGAAGTAGCAGGTGGTGGATCAATAGAAATGTACTCCTCGTCAACATCGGAAGCAGCCCCCTCATCAAGATGTGGAACCTCATATCTCAAAAGCATATCCATAATGAACTCGTCATCATCTGGCACAAAGCCCTCATCATATAAATCTAGCACATCACAACTCAAGAGTGGATCTACCATAAACTTATCCTCATAGTCAGGAGTGAAACAAGCATCATCAGGAGGTAGATCCTCATCATCTAGCTCAATGATCTCTCTCTCAGAGTCAATAGGCGAAGGATCTGACGGAGGTGCCTCTAAGTGTATCTGAAGTGTCTCCAACAACAGGCCCTCACTAGCAAGATCAGGTGTAAGACTGGTAGGCTGACACTCATCTCTATCCAAAACTATCTCTGTGGTGCTAATGGAAAGCTGTGAAGAGGTAGAACTATCCACACAGGTAGACATGGTGCTCATAATCGCCTCAATCTCGTCTTGAATCGCCATCGCATGATCACCACTAGGAGGCACAGTCATGAATTCCTTGCATAATGCTTCAAGTTTGGCAGCCTGATCTTCATGTGAAGGAGGTGACTCATGAGACTGCTCTAAGGACTCAGATATAGGAACTATAAACTGGCTCGGTGAAGGAACAGGTGAACTGCAGGCAGGAGATGTCGGATCCAATGCTAAGTCACTACTCATCCTACTCTCGAAATCTCCTATCATCCTAGATATCCTCTCCTCAAATCTAGACATCTGATCAAGCTCAGGAGTAGGAGTCTGATGCTGAGGTACAGGCTAGTGCTGATGTGACCAATGAGAAATATCCTGATCTCCATATCTAAAACCCTGCAATGGTGTACTAGAAGAAAATGATGAGATATCAGGGTCGTTTCCATATGACAGACTCGAGTGTTCAGGCCATCCAGGGTGATAAGTGTCAAGGTATGGCCTACTCGGCTGAGCAAAGCTCATCCCGTAACACTCTGGAGTGGACAAATAACCACGTTGGCACTCAGCGGGTGAATGGCCCTGAAAACCACAAGTCTGGCATATAGGAACAACTGGAGAGCGAGCACCTAATAAAGAACCGTATTGATCATGCCCGCTCTCTAACTCAACTCCCCGCTCTAAAGCATAACACTCTAACTGACGAGACAATAGATTTACCTGTTCTTGAAGAGTATCATAAGTAGGGGTGCTCATAAAACCATGAGAATCACAATAATAAGCCATAGCCTCAATAAGAACCTATATCGATCAACCTACGAGAATGGATACTAAAAGACACTAGAGAAAGAAATGACTAGGGGATGTGTTAGGAGGGTAGCAATATATCACAAATATAGACAATGATGTTATGAAAGACAAGTCAGCACAAACACAAGCAAAGGAAAATAAACAACGACCTAGTCTATAGCCTAACACTGTCGCTCAAAGCTAATCCCCGGCAACGGCGCCAAATTCTCGATCGTGCAAAAATAGCACACCCGCAAGTGAACGGGTTGCCGCTGAAATAGCGGCGAGTGTCGTGTTCTCTACAGGGACTAGACTTAGGCTACCGAGCTCAGCTAAAGCTAGGTCAAACAAAACGGGGGAGAAAACTAAACCTAAAACGACTACTAAATGGATCGAACAAACTAAACAAACGAAAGACGACGGAGCGAACAACCGTACGAATGGACATCATACGACCGAACGAACAACACGACTACGACACTAATGACACACGAACGACAACGACTACCGACCGACGACCTAACTAAGTATCGACCGCGAGACAGAAGGAGGGAGTCGAGAAGCACTGGGGGAGTCGAGAAGCACGGAGGGAGTCGAGAGAGAACGAGAGAGGAAGGTGCGACGACTAACTAGGTGACGGCGGCAACGACAACACACACATATACTAACGGACATCGAGACAAGCACAGGATAGACCCTACACAGCACTGATCACAAATAAACACATAGTCACTAATTTAACATCACATTTATGCTAATCAATCTAACACATATAACCACTTAACATAGATAAACAAAATCACAATTGACAAGTACTAACACAGATTACTAACATCAAATTTAACTAACATATTGATCACTAAAAGCAACACAGATAACAAAATGCAGGACTGATTGTATAATTAAACTACTGACAAAAGAAGTATATAGTGATTCTGGAACACAATAGCGGAGCACAAGCACATGACCACTGATCACATATGACATGAACAGATCCAATATTCATATCCATCATCATCCACATATCATAATCACAGTTCACATCCACATATCTCATGCACACATCACAAATAACATTTGCGGTTCGTATAGCATCAATTATCAGGGAGTTGACGGCAATTTAGTTGAAGAGTAATTGCAAACAGCAAAGAGGTAAAGGGAGAAGAATTGGGATGAACCGAAGTGAAGAGGAAGCAGGGGAAACCGAGGAGGGGTTGAAGAAGAAGATGCAGTAGATGGGGAAGAAGCCGTCGGTGTAGAGGATGGTGGCGGCCGGTGGCGGCGCTGAAGGGGAAGCAGTTGTGCGGTCGCCGTCGGTGAAGTGGAGGAGCAGGGGGCGGTGAAGGAGAAGTCGCCGAAGAAGAAGCCGTCGGTGGTGTGGCGCTGGGAAGGAGCTCGACGGTGAGCGCGAGGGGGCGCGCCGGTGGTAGCCAAGAGCGGTGGCACCGAGGTGGGGCAAGAGGAGAAGGATGACGGTGGTCTCAAGAAGAAGGGAGGCGGTGATGGCGGGGCCGAGGTGGCGTGGTGGCGAACCGAGAAGGGAGGCGGGAGAGGTGGCGCACGGTGGAAACGGTGCGCGGTGGAGAGAGGCGGCGGAGATGGCGCGGTGGAGAAGGCAGGCGGAAGAGGAGGCGCGCGGTCGAGTCCGGCCGACCCTCGCCGACGCCAGAGAAGAGGAAGGGGGAGGAGAGCAAAACGGGGATGAAGGGAGGAAGCAATGGCCGGCTCGAGAGGTAATTGCGGCGGCGGCTCAGGTATGAAGGCCGGGGGGGTTCGGCAATTTGCGAATTAGCCCTCAAAAAATGTAGGGTTTACAATTAGGTCCTTCCCCATTTGATTTCTTCTGTTCTGGCCCTCAGAAACTCTGATTTCTTCGCGAAAAGATCTTACACATCCGTGACGACACGCACATCTGTACGGAGCAGTCCCGTAAGTCCAGATTTGTCGTTTTTGCGCCTAAATCGCGCCGGCCTGCGGAAAAGCACAAAAAATGTAAAATAGTCCATTTCGAGCAATTAATTATAGAAAAACGTGTAAATGATGATAAATGGTCTCAAAATATGAAAAATATAAGGGTAAAATGATGGCTAAATATATGTAAATATGACGCATGTCAGGCATACATCCAGCTTCGGTCCTACGTTACGTACATACATAACAACTCAATATTAAAAATTAGCTTAACTAATTACTACTATATATATACCGGCCACATGTATTATATTGAGGTTTAATTTGCTAGCTCAATTCATATTATAAACACAACAGCTATTGTATAACCAACAATTTTACAAATTAACCATCTTCAATAACACTCACCAATTACTTAAATCTAAATTGTAATGCAATTAAAGAAAAAATAAATTTTCTTACTAACCATATCTAGAGCTAGCCACCAGCAGGAAAGTATGAATGAATCTTCAAAGTTCAATCTCTGCCTCTTCCCACCAAAATAACTGACCTGAAATCGCCTAGCTTGTCTCCTGAGCGAAAGAGTGTGCAGCGGTGGCTAGATCCGGATCGAAATGAAGATGACATGTGCGAGTGGAGCAATAAATGCGTAGTGGGGATTATCACAGATGATTTTTAGTAAAAACCGTGCGTGATAATTTAGATTATCGAGACGGTTCTTAATACGGACCGCTCGTGGTACTAAAAGTATCACTGACGGTTCATAGGTATGAACAAATGCGATACTTTTTTCGTCGACGCCACCAATACAGGCGGTGTTCAAATTAAAACCGTCTATATTAGTATCTGTCAAAGACGGTTTTATAAAATCGTCTGTGATTTGCCGTCTAGTATTAGCCTTTCTGTAGTAGTGTCAGAAGACGGGAAGTTAAACTTATGCACGGCAGTAAGAAGGGAGGTTAGTTTGTTGCCCGTTTGCCTTCGTGACCACGCGCTAGAAAAATTGATCTTAGAAATTAACCTATAAACTATATATGCTACATCACTATCTGTTTAAAAAACAAACATCACATCACCGTAGTACCTTCAAAAGATCTAATACATTACCTTTTCCATCCAATGCCATGAAAAGGTGATATGGGCATGTTCTTTTTTAGTTTTTGGCTTCAGTTTTTAGCTTTTCGATAGTAACTAGCTTCTAAACGGAGTGTCTTTTCAAAATAGGGTCTACTAGTTAATTGTAATATATATTGTACCTATTTCATTTATATGGCAAAAACCACACGTGAGTTTCAGTTACTCTGTAATCTCTCACACGAATAGCCCAAAAACCACAAATCGCAGCCAAAAATCACAAACCGCAGCCAAAAAGAACAAACCCATGGTTTTATACCATTAAAAAGTTCACTTTTCAATTATGAATCTCGGATCGGTTCAATTTTCAATCTGAAACTATAAAGTTGTTCGCCTTACAATCTCAAACTTTCAAAAATGTATGAAACACAATCCTCGCTCTAAACCATAGTGGTTTTCGATGATGTGGCACTACGTATACATGTTTTGACTGACTGACGCCATAACACCTAACACATTATCTAACAAATCAACAAAAAAAAGGATAGAGGGACTCACATGTTAGTCCCTCCCTATCTTCTTCCTCTCTTCCCCATCTTCTTCTCTGCCTCCTCTCTCCCTCTTGTACCCAGCTACACGAGTGTTGTTGTTGAGTTTGAGCGTGGCAGCGGTACCCTTGGTCGTTGGAAGGGGTGTCATATCACTTGGAACCCGCTGTCCACTGGTACTGCACGAACATCCACACAAACAGTGTCACATCGCCGTGAACCATAGCGTGAGCATCCACACGCGCCGCTAGTTCTCCTTCTCCGCCACCCACAACTGCGCCAAATACCTTCTTCACGCCCTGGCCCTCCAGTGCAGGAGATTCACACAAGGATGGTTGTCGTTGGGTTCCTCCAGTGGCACATAGTGACAACGCTTGGAAAGGTAAGGGAAAGCGGCCCCAAAACAGGGGTGGGCCCCCAACTCCAACAATGATGGTTCCAACAGCTAATCGGCGAGTAATATGAGCGCACAATGTGTTCCCGAGGATAGGAAACTCAATTTTTGGATATGATAAAGGCTGGAGAGGCCCCGCGATGGCGGCGACCATGGCGGTGGTGTGGTGCATGATGGTGGGGTTCTAAGGAGGCCATGGAGGATGAGGCCAGAGGTTTAGCTTCAATGGGCCGAGGTGTACCTTGTGGTATGAACGGTGTGGATCATGGAGACCTTGTGCGATAGATCAGTTGCAGTGGCACATCAGCAATGCGGCGAGCTGTATGCACCCTGTTAGCTGGTGGGGCAAGGAAAGGAGGTGGCTGGTGGCATCTCGGAAGGCTGCCTCTATCTATGCTCCCTCAAGGGAAGATAGTGACTCAGAAGCATATTCTTTTCTCTAAACCATGAGAGCAAGGGACATGGCATAGGCTGCTAGGGAAGAAGAAGCAGAAGATAATGCCACTGAAACATATGAAGACGACGACTATAAGAAAAATGATGAAGATGAAAAAAATGGAAGAATTACAAGAGCAAACAGTGAACTTGAAGCAGATCACTAGTGAGAAGTATGTCATACTCCATCACCCGAACCAGTTCACAAAGCCAAGGACGTCCAATTACCCTCGCTTCCACACAAAGTTCCAGCAGAAAGTCTACACTCAGCTTTATGATCAAAACCATTAGTTGTTAACCACAAATATGTGGATTGGACACATCTCAACGGAATTGATCACTACAATGGTGTGTATCAGCTTTTCTATGCCACTGAACTCCATGACATAATTTCACGAAGGTGTGATTATCATGAGGATATGATTCAGCAATTCTATGCCATAGTCTATGTATTCCCTGATTTTGACTACTTGACTTGGATGACGGGATATGAGAGAATTGAGGCTACCAAGGGTGAGTTTGAGACTGCCTTGCGAACTCATCTTGGGGACATAAAAAAATCTATGCCAGGACAGCTCTCAAGATTGCCTCATAGACTTAGTTTTATGATTCCTCTATCTGATACACACCTGAACAGATAGTTGGACTCCTTCCTCTGTCGAGCCTCATCAACTATATCATAAACCACACATCTACTTGAAGAGCAAGAATTTTGATACAGTCTAAGGTCATACTTGGAACATCATTGACTACATCATGCATGGGCATAAGTTTGATGTGGTTGATATCATAATAAGAGAGATTGCAACCTCCAAAAATGATAGTGTCAAAAGAATTTATTTTGCTCCATATGTCATGTCCCTTATCATGAGGAAGACGCATTATTAGGGAGCAAGGCTGGAACCTCACAAGCCATACATTCCAAGAGAAGCCACTCCTGTCCCCTCCGCTACCTTTCCTCGCGCTCAAGAGGAAGAAGAGCATGAACAAGGATATGAGGATGCTCCACCTATAGCTGGTCCAGTTTCATTATCTCAATTTTTGATGTGATAATACAAATCTAAGAAAATCAAGTGAAGACTAATAACCAGCTTGCTTCCCTCACCCAGCGTCAAACTGAGACTAATTATCAGCTAGCCTCTCTCTCACAACGTATGGGTCTCTTAGAGCATGCCTCCTCCTCGGTTCAGCGTCGTCCTTCTCCGGTTCGCTATCAGCGACGTCACCCTTACGACTCCTCACCCCAGAAGTAGCTCTTTTTGGTTCTTGATTCCAAGGGGGAGAAATTGGGGAAGAAAAATTTGGAGAAGACCATGGAGGAAGAAAAAGAAGACTATCTATCTATCTATTTTTTTAAGAAACTTGTTATGTGAGGAACTTCTTATTATGCGTTTGAACTAGGTGTGGCTTGCTTGTAATAGCTAGAATTGTTATGATTTTTATGCATGTGATGCTTATGAACTTGTTTAATACTATGGTTATTTGTCTATATCAGTCTTGTTCATGTTCATCATATTCTAAATATTACTTCTCATGTTCGTATTCATACTTATTATCTTTTGAGAAGTTCCTCGAATTTCAACAAATAAAGGAAACTTCGCCAAAATTTTCAAAATCTAAACGTATGCATGAAAACTACTTTCAAAATATCATATGCACATTTTTCGGAGGAGCTTTTCTCTATTTGTTGAATGACTCTTGAATACAACTAACTCTTCACATCTTTGAGCTTCTCTCAAGAGTTATTTGCATTCAAAGTCAAAAATAAGAAAATACAATTCGTTTCAAGACTTGGATTATTTTCAAAATTCTCTAATTTTTATTCGCATTGTTTTAGTTGTCATCAATTACCAAAAGGAGGGATTGAAAGCATCTAGGCCTCTAAAACTGAGTTTTGGTAATTAATGGCAATATTATGTTTGGGCCTAACATGTGTGCTAAGATGTGTTAAAATGTTTAGTCCCGAAGTACAGATGACAATATAACATTGGCATGCAAAGACCAGCAAGAATTACTTGGCTCAAGACAAAGGTGAAAATTAGCTTAGGATCCCTCTTTTATTTTGCCGGTCTCGGAGTTTGGAGAAAAGACCGGATTGACAGGCTAGACGTTGTACTATAAAGGAGGATCATAGATAGTAGTTTGAGAATTTACTTTCTGCCATCTTGATTAATGTAGGGACCCCAGATTTTACTAACTGGAATCCTCTGTGATTTATTGCACTATTCCTGGATCAGTAGATAGTGCTCATAGTTACGGAAAATGGATATCAAATACATACCATGCGGAAGCATAAATAAAATAGTAAATTTACTCATGGGCCGATGAGGCCGAAATCAGTAAATTGCAGCAGCAGAAGAACGAAGCACACAGGTGGGACCTTCAGGACATGCCCATAGGCAGCCAACTGGAGGTTCGCGACCCAACCCTTGACGTCTTCATCTTCTTTACCATCAAGACCCAAAGGTATTGCTGATGTGTAGCGATCAAATTCCTGATTCTGGATTTGTTATGAAAGCGAGTGTGAGCACACTAACCACCGTGCTCAGCGAGCCAATACACAGAATGCAATTAAATAGTATGCATTGCTAATCAAAGGGGAGGCTCGGGTTGTTTTATTTGCCAGAAATTGCTTCTAGCATTATTTTCATTATTTAATCATGGTGTTATTATGTCTATCTAAAACTCCGAACAACGAGTGTCATCATTTATTTAATCCACCGATTATACACTTTCCATTTCGCAACCCACCATTTCATTAATCCAGCTATGGATGTCTCATTCTCATATAATCCTAACTTCCCCATAAATCTATTCCTCCAATCTTAAATTTCACCAGAACTGTATAACACTGATATCAGATCCACCAATTAACTTCTTGTTAACTACTCAACTTATTTATACTTCAGTACATTTACCTGTGACCCACCGATCAAAGAATTTCTATTGCATGACCCAAAATATTAAATAATCGAATCGAGGTTACCAATTCCGTACATGGGTCTGAATACCAACCACGCATTCATAAATGCAATCTTAGGCTCAATATTTAACAATTTATTTAGCTCCTCATGCTAGTGAAAATCTGGTGTCCTTTATTTTGTATCCACCGACATCTATTGTGTCATAAAATTCCTAATAACCCAATCTTGTGATTGCTGTTCATCAATTCTTCACCTCGTATTTGCTAATAACCCACTAACATAATTACTTTTTATTCCACCAAATTCATTCGTATTAGGACTTCCTAACAATCCAATCGTTTCGGTCATTGATCCCCAAAACTATAATTTGGCTCTCCCAATAATCCACCTTATTTTATATTATCTATCTCTAATTAACTCACTAGTACACCTTCACCAAGAATATCAATGATCAAGTTATACCCCAATTATCATATCCCAAGTTTTTAAAAATTCAATTCATCCATCAAGTATTTGTTCAAATCCTATTAAACTCATTATTGTCAACAACTCTCAAGAATTTATATTAATTAACAGTGTCGTAATCCAGCAGTTACCTTTGCACTCCCTAATTCTCCAAGAATCATTTAAATCATCTACCTAGCCCATATATTCATTTAGACTCCACCAATTAACTCTCAGAATCCACATTATCATTCCCCTTTTTATGGTCGACATGATCCCACTAGCATCTTATATATTTTTACCATAACAACTATTTCCTTCTCTACATCTCTATTTATTCTTCCTGCCCCTTTTATTTGGTGATAAGTATTATCATCATTTAAAAATATAATACATATAAATTTCCTGAGACCTAGCAGTTTGGGACAAAAAAAATATAATATGTAAGAGAATGCAATAACAATAACGATTCAGATTTCATCCACCGTTACATGGCATCTGCACCATATGCTTAATCCTTCAGCGTTATAGCCGCTTAACTTATCACTGGGACGACACCCAGGGCAACACAAATCAGGGCCTTACACTGCCCTCCACTTTTCCATTCCCACCCACAAAATTTTTGAAATAGAACTATATCTAGTTAAGTTCCCATGTCCGCCCAAGACCGTGGGCACGGCTATTCGAATAGTTTTGACTCTGCAGAGTTTGTACACTTTCACCACAAGAGACAATCAACTCATTGCCCCACACGATTCCTTAGTCATGTGGTTGTGCAGACCATCTCAGTGATTTTTCAAAACATCTAGTCCCTTTTGTCATCTCACCTTATGGGAAACTGCCCACTTACGGTGGGTCTCATCTATGCACGGGATGTTCCCCACAGCTACTAGCGTTATTCGGGCTCCACTCCCCTCAACGCTAGCACGACTGGAAAACTTCACCCTCCACTCGGTGTCCCTTTAGGCCTTCTCTTGCCCTTGCTTATCCACTTCTATCCACTACAAGTGAGATGAGTCCGGGGGTGTCGATAAATTTACTTAGCCAAGTTATATTTTACAGACTTGTGGTTGCACTGTTTTACGTGGGAGGTCATGACAAGATTCAGTCCTTAGTGGTATCTGGGCGGTTCTACCATACTTCATAATTTGTGCTTCCACTGCACCATACCAGCCCACAAACCATCCGTCCAGATATTCAAGCAAGCTTTTGGGGATCATACAATAACCATATCGAACATATACCAGTCATTACCACCATGACTGCCCAACCAAATTTTCTCATGATTAAAAGTGATGCTTGGGGCATTTTGGTGCCCCTGAATATCTATGCAGTACTAAGCATGCCATACGGTTACGGACTTATTTTCGAAAGATTAATATCATAAATTTTGCTAGGGCGACAAGGTTCACATAATCAACTATTCAAAAGGGGGCGTAATATTAATCAAGGTAAGCAATGTGCATATAACTAAATTCTTGAATTAAACATGTATTTGCATATAAAATAATAGCATGCACTTTGATAATTCAAACCAAAGTAATTTGCAGAAAATGTAGGTTCAACATGATCAAAGTATTGACTCGCCTGGCGCGGTTTACCGCGGTCTTGAGCTCACACGAAGCTTTCTCGTTTGTTGGTTCTGAGCTTTTGGTCTTGTTCTTCACTTTACTCTTGATCACACTTGACCCTTCGATTCTTCAGGATTCCAATTTCTAATTTACGTGCTAAACGACTGAACACGAATAAAATCAAATAACTCAAAAGATCCACATAAATCCAAATAAAATCAATTTAGCTTTGTTATGAGTTAATAGGTGATTTGAGGCAAGGTCGGTGACAGGGTACGATGACTCGCTCTTTTTATTACTAGCCTCCTTTTATTCTTTTTGTATTTATTTAGGAAGTTCCATGAGTCAGGTTAAACCTATGATTCGGTGTATGAGATTAGGGAGCATTATTTTGTCGAGCGCCCATATTCAGAGTTTATGCTATATGCGATGTGTACCTTTCTTAGCTTATTGAATTAATTCATATTACTAGTAATTTAATGTGTAGCATTTTATGCGACCCTAATTACTCGTGTCATTAGTTGAATGTTTACTTTAGAGTATCTATATGTCGGTGAGATTATTTTGATGCTTGATGACCTAGGGTTGCTATATTTTAGCATATATATATTATTATGACATTTTTATAAATATTTAGATTTTAAATAATATTGAAGCCACATTATTTACTCATATATGACAAGTAATTAACTCTCAGATAATCCTATTTACCTCTAATCGAGTCTATTAGCTTCAGGAATTTCTAATTTTTGTTTAAACTGAGTTGTATGGGCAAAGCTTGGTATATAGGTCATATTTCAATAGTTGTGGTTTAGCAAAATCTACCACTAAAATTTACTTCATGGCGGCCTGATAAATATAAGGGCATATTTGTTTATATTTTAATTAAGGAATTTTTTTATTATTATTAAATTTGGACATTTATCCAAAGCCACTTTTCCTTATTAATGCCTTTTATAAATAATTGGATTTAAAATTTAATATTAAAGGCACACAAATTACTTATCATGATAACTAATCTAGATTTAAATCATACATAAGCTCTTAAAAATCTTAATTAAGTTTTGTTAGTCTTCATGAACAATTTCTGATTTTCCTCAAATTTTGCTTGATTAACTTCCTAATTGAAATGTATTAAAACTAAAATAGCACAAAAAGAGTGGGAGACGGGGAGGATGGGAATCGAACTCGGGACCTGAGAGCCAAGGCTTAAGGCGTGCGTTCGGCTACCAAGTGGGCGGAAGAATAAGACTGATGGAGGAGTGGCAATATACCTCAAGAGGTGAACGACGGGAGGGGCTCAAAACAGAGTAAGATGGCGCCGACAGGGAGGGGGTTGGGGGACCGCCAAAACGGGTCGCTGAGAAGGCGTGTAGGTCAGGGGGGCGGTGGTGTAAGCCGGAAAGGGGCGAGGCGGCTCGGGCGACGATTGGAGCGGCCGGTGGGGTGGGTGGAAAGAGGGCGTCGGCGCCGGCGTGTAGGAGGGCGGCAACTGGCGTGCGCGTTAGCATGAGGAAGACCGAGTGAAGCTTACCGTGCAGCCGGTCGGGCCGGAAAGGGTCCGAGGCTGGCCGGTGGCGGAAGCCGAGGGCGGCGAGGGGAGCTCCGCGGTGCCGGCAATCTACGGTGGACGAGGTGCTCTGGTGTCGGTCGGAGGAGGTCCAGGTCGGCGAGAAGACACTCCCCAAGCAAGGAATTGGAGGAAGGCTGCCCGAGGAAGCGGCGGCGGTGAGAATGGCGGCGGCGGTCGTTTCCAGGGAAGGAGGCGCTGCGGTGGATGTCGGCTCAATTAGCTCGGGGAGAAAGGTTGGCGGGGAGTGGAGAGGCGTCGAACGCGGCGGAATGGTGGGACCTCACCGGAGCGACTAGGGCGGCGTGGAGGCGCGGCCCGGCAGGCACAGCAGGGAAAAAGGAAGGAAGAGGGCGGGCGAAAGGGAGGCCGGGGTCGCGTCTTATAACCGGAGGGAAGGCGTCGCATGCTGGACCCGGCGGCGGGAAAGGTCCGGCGGGCAAAGACTGGCGTGGGGCTCGGCGCAGCAGTAGGCAGTCGAGCGGTGCGGCGACACGACGGGTCTTGGCGATGGGGACACGACGCGGCTGCAGGCGGGGGTGGCAGTCTTGCAGCTTTTGCTGCCTGCTGTCAGATCGGCAGGAGGCGGCGCAGAGCAGGGAAGACAGGGAGGAGCGAGAGGAGAAAGGAGGAAGGCGCGGCGCTCGGGGAGGAAAGAAAAAGAAGGGGGAAAGGAGAAGCCTGGCCACGTGTCAGGGGAGAGAGAAAGGGGCTCGGCCCACTTGGAAGTGAGGGGAGAGAGAAAAGGAAGGAGAAAGAGAAAAAGAGAGGCTCAAGTAGGACTTTGATTTTTAGGATTTTTAATTTAAATTTCTATTTCATATTTAAGATTATTGCCTTTAATTTTTGCATGACCTTTGAAATTTAGAATTTAAATTTTCAACTATTTAGATGTGGGTTTTAAAAACACCTTAGCCCTTTTCTTCTCTTTTACCTGACTAATTTGATTTCAGATTTTTATTTCCATTATTTAATATTTAAATGTTAATTTATGTGTAGATCCTTGGGTTTTTCTCTTCCTCTTATTAACACCATCATTTTTCTTAAACCTGGCTATTAATTCTCAATATATTAATTTGCATGCCACCCAACAACTCAAAAGATTTCAAATAAATATTCAAAACAATTCAAATGCCATCAAATACAGGAAAAGATTTTAAAATTCCATATTTTGGAATAACCAAATTTTGGGATGTTACAATTAACAAATAGTCATACATGCATATGAAAACAATTTTTACATAGCCCTGTCAGGAAAAACGGTAGTACTAGCCAGGACTTGTGGTACTACCAGCTGGTGGTAATACCACCATTATGGAGCAGTACTATCGGCCGATGGTAGTACAGATTTTTCCTGCGGTATATTTTTCAAAGAGTATGTTTTTGGACATTTCTCAGAGCTCTGAAAATCGGTAGTACCGATCTCAAAGTGCGGTACTACCGCACTGCGGCAGTATCGATCCTAGATGGCGGTAGTACTGCGATACCTATTCAATGGCTAGTTTAGACGCATTTAATGCTCCAAAAATAACTGTTGAACAGTAGGTAAGGTAGTACCGATTCCAGATAGCGGTACCACACTTACTAAAATTTTCTAATAATTGGTCCAAACGGTCAAATTTGTGGTTGTAAGTTGTAAATACCCCCTCACCAGCACATGGGCATTCATCTAAGATCTTATTGAATACAGTAGAACCTTGTGTGCACTCTCCTCTACTCATTCACTAATATTTCCCATTTTTGAGTAGTTGAAGAGCATTTAAGTGCATTGATTCATTCGTTGATCATTTTGGCATTTGTTTCTCCTCAAGCAAACACTATGATCTATTACTCTTGGTGCTTGTTAACACCTAGACGATTTGGGGGAGTTTACGAGGTGATCTCTTCAAGAAACTTATGAAGAGACCCTGGTGGTAATTGTCAATGGTGTGATGCTTGCCATCTCTGGAGCGAAGGAAGAGCAAGTTTAGTGGATTGAGGTTGTTAGGCTTAATTTATGGAGCCAGTCTAATTCGTTTGTGATTACCTCAATGTGGATTAGTGAAGACCGACAAGTCTTTGATACCACGGAAAAACATTGCGTGTCTCCATTGTGGTTAATTCTCGTCTTTACTCTTCCGCATTTATTTTTCTAGCAATCGAATTGCCATATCTTGAGTAGTTAGAATTATACTTGGTAGAGACATATCTTGTGGTGTCATTGAAATTTAGAGAATTTGCAAATTGACTTGTGCTAGGTTCACATATTGCTCATTGTGATTAAAATTGTTAAACTTACTAGCGAAAAATTTTAGAATCTCCTATTCATCCGCTCTAGTGAGTTATCCTTAATCCCGCCACATTAGCAAAATCATTTTTACGTCACATAAAAACTAGGGTAGGTAGGGTAAAGGAGGTAAAGTGTACAATCGAGCAGTTTGAAATTGCAAAGTGAATTGTCTCATAGCTTAGGGTTGAAAAATGATTTTTTTTACTTCATAGAACCATGCCTTGAGTATAAAAAATGACGGAACTCAACATGTAAACAGGAATGCCCATAAGAAAACCAAGATAAATAGAAACAATTTGAGAATAACAACAACTCAAAGATTGTATCAAAGCGCAAATGATCAAATGGCAAACGTACTCAACCATCGATGCTGATAATGCAATCGAATTTTAAACCATCTTCACGGAAGAATTAGGTTTTTCTTTAGAATTTTTTGAACATAATACATTTCATGTGAAAATCTGACGAAACTCTGACGTAGTTACATGGCAATTGGCTTGTAGCCTTACATGGCAATTGACCCTGTGAACCAAGTCCACGCACGCAATCGCGGCCTATACACAGCCGAATACCTTTCCTACCATGGATCCGGTCCACCACTCCTTCTCGTACACCAACAGACGCCGCCGCCACAGTCCATGCCTCCCTGCCCCACATGTCAGAGGAACTCGCTATCCCTGCCAGAGCCATACATACCGTGTCCCCATACACCGAGCTCACCTCGTAACCTCTCTCCTCTCGCTCTCTCTCTCTCCTCGCTCGTCGGCGACGGCGGCGAGGGAGACAGCGGCGGAGGCCGCAGGGGAGGCATAGCTCGTCGGAGCGGGAGACGGACCCGTGGAAATGGGGATCTCGTTCAAGCTATCGAAGGTCGGCGTCCGCGTGCACCCACCGCACGCGTGGCCGCGCCGCCGCCGGCGGCGGCGGCCACGGTCAAGGAGGGAATGGAGAAGCTGGGCGCGGGCGAGAAGGACGGGTCAGGGTCGAAGGCGAAACGCGAGGTGAGGCATGCTTTCCTTTGCTTGCTCGGTTGGGTTTGGTTGGGGGATGGTCGGGGCGGTGGCGCCGGCGATCTAGGCGCGAAAAAGGTGGAAGCTTTGTGCGCGAAAGAGGAGGAGAAATTCGATTTTTGTCTTGCGATTTTTCGGGGTTTTCGTGTCGTATTTGCGGGTGTTTGGGTGATCCCGGGGGTGGTGTTAGCGGAAAAAGTCGGATTTTCCGGTGATTTCGACTCGAAGGCTCGTGTTCTTGGTCCCGCGTGGAGGATTCTGAACCCAATGCGGTGTTGTTTGGAATGCATAATTCTTCGGTGCAATTGGGCGTCCAAAGATTGTATTTTGGGGTGCCCTTTGGTTGCGGATTGGGTTCGTATGCTCGAGTTCACGGTAGTTCGTGGGAAAAAGTTTTCCTTTTCGTGTTTCTTTGGGTGCTTTTGCGCGGCAGTTTGGGCTTTGGACTTGTGGAGTTAGAGGATGTCTTGGGAGTTCGTTGTTCAAATTTGGCGAGTTGTAGCTAAATAGCACTCTGGTAGGGTAGAGACTAAATAATTTGCTCTACGTGAAATGCTCTAATTGTTTATTTGTCCTGTTTCGTCCTAATATTGTTGACCATGGATATTCACTGGACTTGAGGATCTTTGTGTAGTTTGGGATGGTTTGAATCTGAACGTATTCACCATAAAGCAAGCAAAAAAAACCCCATTCAGTCTCAACACAAGTTTGTCAAGTGCGAAGATTGTTTGAGTTGTAGTGTCGGAGGTATTTTTTTTTTCTGGAAGGGTTTTGGTGTTCAGATTGTTCGATATCCCTGATCATTTTGGCCTAGCAGTGGTGGGATTAGTCCCACATTGGTTAGTTGTAATAGTGTTAGAGTAGCATATGATCCTTGTAGGGAGTCATCCACACCAATTCGGTTAACCCTTTCAGGCGAAGTGAGGATGAAAGGTAAGTGTTGGTGTGGGATCAACTCAGGCAGAATGTAAACTTTCACTGGAGAGTAGCCAGTTTAACTCTTGATCCCTTGCACTTTCTTAGCTTAACTTGGTTCCATAGGAAAGGCCTCATTTTGTTATTTTGTTTTTTTTTCCATCTGGGGATTCTCTTTTTTTTTTTGTTCTGTTGGCATGATTTTAATGCTTCATCTTCTTGCCTTCGGAATCATTTGCTTTCTCTATGATGAAATGCTCGTCTGTTTTCTTTATGTAGGATGGTATTGTTGAGCGAGCTATTGATGCCAATGGCATCACGATTTCACCAACATGCTCTAGGGCGATTTTGCTAGGTATTGCCCGAGAAAATATTTATTTCATATCAATTTGTGTAATGTGTATCCACACTTTGTACTAACAATTCAACATTGTATTGCAGAGCATGAGGTTTCTTTTACTTTCACTCTCTATGATAGAGGTTATCTCATTGCGAAGTCAGCAGTGGTGTGTTCTCCAACTAGAAAATTTTATAATGAATGTCAAAAACTAAAGCATCGTATGGATGCTCAAGAGAAAAATGCCTTCAGCTATGAATATATTCTGACCTCATATTTATGTTCAGATGGATCCTTGCCAGCCCTCAATTCAGGATGAAAAAACACTGCATCCCTATGGTAGGACATCAGAAAAATTATTCTCTGTAAGTATGGCATTACTTGCTTTTACGGTTATTTTCTAGTTTTATATTTGGTCAAATGGCTTTTCTTGTTAGTGTCCTAGTGAATGGATCAAATTATCCTTTTGTAGCTGGCTAAAATTACTCGAAACAGTTAAGCCTTGTTGATCATGATGAATGTAACTTTAAGTACAGTTTAGTGAGCTCTTTTTGTGAGATTGGATTAGGCACAAAGATAGTAGATTGATTAACAGAGATAAGAGGTTGCACATATACAGGCAAGGATGACCCAGGTTTATAGAAACAGAACCAGCGGTGATCCTTGCCTTATAGATATCAATCTATCTATCCTAACCAACTAGGCACTAGGCCTAATAGGATGCGCAGGCCCAATAGGGTTGCAGCACTCTCTGTCTAACACTTTTGCCTCATCACCTGCAGGCCATTGAAGCTGGGAGGCTGCCTGGAGATATTCTTGATGAGATACCAAGCAAGTACTACAATGGGTCAGTTATTTGTGAGGTCAGTTATTTTATCAGACTCGAGGCATGATATGCACACAAATACGTAGTTAAACTGTAAGATGCTAAATGTCGCCGAAAATCATTTTCGTTAGTCTTACCTTGGTTTCTCTTTGCTACATTTCTATATCTACTCGGTTATAGCTAACCTGTCTTACTCTATATACGATAAATTGTATATTTTGACTAGAAGGTTGGCTAGCCTTTTTCACATACATATCCTAGATCATGCCAATCTACCACCAGAAAAGTCATGTTTCTAACGATCATCTTTGAAAACAACCCTACCCTTTTCACATACATATCTTATATCATGCCAATCTACCAGGAAAGCCATGTTCCTAACAATAATTTTTTAAAACAACCAGTATGTATTTGCAACCTTTGGATCTTTTTTCCATAGTGCCATTTGCTGCGGAAAGTACCAAATAATTGTGGGGTAGAAGTAATGCAGCAAATGCTGGTGCAACAAATCAAATGATATTTTGAAACCTCATGTGGCATCTCATGGTCATTGTGTTGGTGTGCCTAGTTGTTAAGATAGCATTGCTCCTCCAGCAGTTTAACTTATATTGGTTCTCAAGTACTTCATTTGTCCACTTATCTTCCTGATGTGTTCAGTAAACATTAAAAGTCATGGTATTTCTTTCTAGATACGTGACTACCGTAAGCATGCATCGAATCAAGTGCCTGCACCATCTGCTGAGTTAGGACTACCTGTTGTGAATAAAGTACAGCTGCAAATGACCTTCGAAAATGTTGTAAGGGATGTTACGCTGCTATCGGATGATTCCTGGAGTTACAGAGATTTCATGGTAAGTATTCTTGCAGGAAAAGTATCCTATTATTTTATTGGCAAAATGGACTTGCATGTCTCTTTTTTTTAAAAAAAAATTGTTCATTTGTGCCCGTCTACTCCCAATTTTTTCACTTGAATATATATTTAAAATTGTTTATGTGAAGCTGTGCGCACGTAATTTTGTCATGAAAGTAGCTAACACCTAGTTACTTTAAGTCAAACTGGTTCCTCACTGATTGACTGATGACAATGAAATATCATGGTAAAGTAAAATACATGTAGAGTCAAGTACCTTCATGAACAGTTGCTTTAAATAGAGGGACCTGGAATGCAACTTAACCTAATATGTTCCTCCTCTGAACCATATCTGCTTCTATGTTGTACTTGGTTTTATAGGAAGCTGAGGCACGGATTGTCAAAGCTCTACAACCAGCACTTTGCTTAGACCCTACTCCTAAGTTGGACCGACTTTGCCAGGATCCTGTTCTTCATAAGGTACAAATACATGCAAAAGCACAAAACACTGCTATGGAAGCTATACCTGTGTTCAAACTAAGCGTTTTGCATTTCTTGCAGTTGAACCTTGGTATTGGGAAAAAGAGGAGGCTGAGGCAAAATCCTGAAGTTGTTGTCACGTCCAATAACATGTCTCACGGTAAAAAGGTGTGCATTGATAGGGTGTCTGAGAATGCCAAAGCAGATCAGATGGGTATTGCAGGTGGTAATGCTTCTCACCAGGTCCTTGATAATATTACCATTCAAAATATGCCAGGCGCCTCTCAGCCACTTAGATCAACTAATTGTTCACAAGATGCAGCTAGAATGTCAGTGT
Source organism: Bonia amplexicaulis (assembly GCA_036346245.1). NCBI lineage: Eukaryota > Viridiplantae > Streptophyta > Magnoliopsida > Poales > Poaceae > Bonia > Bonia amplexicaulis. The sequence continues at coordinate 9,590,297 of CM070762.1, forward strand.
TGTCCCAATCCGGTATCCAGCAAACTATCAATTATTCTGCTGTTTGTAATGATCGTGGGGCAGGACCTCCTGTCAATTTTACTGGAGTCAATTCGAGCATTTCGTCTCCTCAGAACTTGATGGCTTACAATGACAATGTTGTTGCCAATGGCCTTCTATCTGTGAAGAGGGAAATGCAAGAGGCTCCACTGCAAGACCCCAAGAGAGTAAAACCAACAGTTAGCATTGATGATATGCAGCAGCAGCAGCAGATAAGGTCTCAATCTGTTGCCCTTGGTGGGCAGGAGATGCAATGGAAGAACCAACAGCTGCATCAACAGTTAGATGTCAAGGGGATGCAATATGCTCCATTGAGTGGCCAGAGATGTCCTTCTCCAATGGTGAACAACATGCAAGATTCAGGGGCTTCCTTTTATTTCAATCAACAGGGTATGAGATGTGGTGCTAAGCAAGAGCAAATGGGTGGCATGGACAGGTCCAAAGATACCTTACAGGCTATGGCACCTGAAAATTCTGTGCTGGATCAGCAGCAATCCCAGGCTCAACATTCGGCACAGCAAGCAGCAGCAAGAAACAATCTTCAGAACGTGGCACAGTGGCAGAATCCTCGATTTTCAGGTGAGAAGGACATGAAGAAAGAAGAAATGCTTCAGAGAAGAAAGTTGGCTGCTACCTCTCGTGTCCCTTCTGGACAAATGGTTCGATCTCCTGTGTCCTCTAAATCTGGAGAGGTATCAAGCAATTCAATGGGTGGCCAGTTTGGTTCTGCTGTGACATCTGCTGTAATTGGGTCACAGAAAGATAAGTTTGCTGCAAATTCCAATGCTGCAGTTGGCTACCCCTCTGTGGCTTCCAGTCCTAGTGATTCTATGCACCGGATGCAGCAGCCCTCTGTTGCTCCTTCAAAAAGAAAAACAAATTCTGTCCCCAAGACTCAACTGACTGTGAGCGGTGTAGGGTCTCCGGCCAGTGTTTCAAACGTGCATGCTGCACTGAATGCTAGCAGCCCATCAGTTGGGACTGCACCTATGGGTGACCAAGCAATCCTTGATAAATTTGTGAAAATTGATGCTATATCCCATCGGTATGACATAACATTCACAACATCTGTTAACTCTAATTTTTTGGTTTTGGTTTGACCTTTTATTTTATTTTGTTTTGGGGGTTATGTGTAGGTGTATGATATGGGAAATTTATGATTGCGCAATGTGAATACATTTGCTAATTACTTCCTCCATTCACAAAAGTGTAGCATAGAATTCGTGCATTCAATAGTTTTCACTTTGACCAATGATATCATTGGTAATATCGAGGTTGGATGCATAAAAATTATCAGTAAATTTGCCATCAAAATACTTTCATAATATTACACCTTTATAATGTTTCATTTTCAAATATATGATATGAAAATATAATGGTTCAAGTTGAATCTTCTTAAATTTGAAAAGTGAAAAATGGCATTTCTTTTATTTTGTGCTGGAGGGAGTACTCAAGTAAAAATGGAATCTGGAGAAATCTGGCAGTTCAAAAACATCTCTGAATAATAAATGCCATTTACCCCATTGTAGTTATTCTTCATCTGTTATTATGATTCAAGACAATTAAAGTAGTGTATAATTGACTTGAGTTATAAAATTATGTACACCTGTTTGACATCATATGTGTTTTAATTGAATGTAGATCCAATTATAGAGCAGTTCATAGTTGAAACCTTGATTACTGATAATAGAAGATTTGAAATCTTCTACCTCTCGACCACTGAATTGTTATTGTTACGATCTTCTTCGTGTGCATGGGGTTGTTTATGATTGCAACTGAAGTTCTTGGCATATTTTATTTCAGGTATCAGATGCACAATAAGAAGAACAAAGTTGACAATTTACCTCAAAGGAAACCCATGATCAATGCAAGTCAAGAGAAAGTTGTTAGTACAGCTCTCTCCAGTTGCTTCCATACTGAGGATTACAAAGATGAGATAAGACCTCTTTGTAACTCAATGATGAATGGAACTATAAATTACTTTAAGACTAGAGTACTAAACTTCGTCGTCACCAACCGCACGTACCAAGGTCTGTGTTCCACACAACCACCAAAATCTCTCCCCAAAAGAGAAAGTTACGAAACCTTTGATTATTCTGATTTGCAGTAATTTCTACAGGTCCTACAAAGCCGTTCCGGATCATTTTCAAGGAGAAGCCTGATGGAACAGTGGGAATGCAATATGGAGATCCAGAAGATTTTGAAAATCAGAATTCACATGAGTGCACACTCATATTGCCCACCAAGGTTTGCATTAGTTCTTGATTGAATTGTCCCGTGGAGAACCAAGTACCAAAAACTGAAAACAGTATGGTATAATATTTTGTGTATTCTCTTGACGTTGCTAACTTTTCGGTTGGTTGTTGTCAGTACTACGCTGACTTGCTTGCAAAGCAACTTGTTACCCAGGTGAGTTGCATTACCCTAAAGATCTCATAGAACTAAATAGCTAAGACAATGTTCTGAATTTTGAACTTTTTAAACCCTTGACCCTAGATGGAGCAAGAAGGCCATGCGAAAGCAGATGATCAAGTTGTGCTTATCACCCCTCCTGGTAACCTCAGTGCACTATCAGGAATTTTACCAGACAATGCAGCAAATGAAGTGAAACAAGAGGGAGGTATAAGCCAGCAACTTAATGCTGCAGCCCATGCAAATATGGTACCTGGAACCCCGTTACAACAACTTCCTGCCAACAGGATGCTTCCATTTGGGAATAATAACCAGGCCCTGGCAATGCAGCAAAGGTGTATGCAGGGTTCAACCATGCCTCCAAGGAGTCAACAACTCGACCAGAATTTGATTCAGCAGCAACAGCAGCAGCAGCAGCAGCCACAGCTACAACAAAATGCACAAGCACAGGTTCAGCAACCGACATCTCTTCCTGTCAACCAGATGCAGAGACCTCAACTGCTACCAACGAGCCAATTATCTCAGATGCTGGGGCCTGGCTCAAATCTTCCAATGGGCTCAAGCCACATGGGTAACAACAAGGCTACTACTGCTTCCTTGCAGCTTCAGATGCTGCAAGCACAGCAGCAACAACCAGGTCAGATGCCGAGGAAAGTGATGATGGGGCTTGGCTCAGCTGTGAACATGGGTAATATGGTTAACAATGTAGTCGGCCTCAGTGGTCTTGGGAATGCTATGGGAATGGGCAACGTGCGGCCAATATCCTCCCCAATGGGATCAATGTCAGGCGTAGGAAGCAGTCCCAATCAGATGAGCCTTGGGATGGCATCCAATCTTGCTGCAGCTGGGCTTCGTCCAGGTATGTCCTCCACTGCTCTTGCCAAGATGCGTATGGGGCTGGCACAGCAAAGGGCAGCAAGCATGTATCCCCAGACTGGAATGGTTGGAATGCCTGGGGGCAGTTCTCCAATCCTTCCTAATTCCGCCACCTTGTCCATGATGAGTCATGCGCTGAACAGAAGCAACCTTAACCCCTTGCAGAGGGCTATGATGTCTTCGATGGGCCCACCAAAGATGCCAGGAGGTAATTTTCAGCTGAATCCCCAACAGCAAATGCAGCTCCAGCAGCAGCTCCAACAGAACCCACAGCAGCAGCAGCAACTACAACAGCAACAACTGCAACAACTGCAGCAGCAGCAGCAACTTCAACAACTTCAGCAGCAGCAACAACAGCAAATCCAGCAGCAGCAGCAACAGCAGCAAATGGGATCTCCTTTACAGCAGGTGGCACAGGTAGGCTCACCTGCTGGTTCACAACAGTCACTGGTGACGGAGCAGCAGCAGCAAATAAGCCCACAGCACATGGCTGCAATGAGCCCCCAATTGAGCTCAGGAACTCTGCAGCAAGTGAATAACAATATTGTCAACCCTGTAGCCACGCCAGGCCCGCCTCTTAGCCCGCAGCTGAGCTCTCAGACCCCCGGGTCAGTCAACAGCATCGCAAACTCCCCAATGGAGCAGCTGCAAGGTGCCAATAAGGGAGGTCCTGGTAGCATGTAGTAACTGCAAATATTTGATTCAGTGCTGGACATACACAATAACGGGAGGTATAAGCACCAACGATCACTACGCTCTCTTGTTTGTTGTGGTAAATGAGATTAAATTAGGTGTCCTGTAATTTATAACCTATAGATGCAGTTATTATGGAGGAACAGCTTTTCACTAGGATTTCTGATGTAGATTGTAGTTGATAGAAATAGTGCCTGTAGGAGCTCAGTAGTGGGAGAAACATTGTTCAACCGAGCTACACTTGTTTAAGGTTGTCAAAGTTATGTAATTGCTGCATAACCATTGTGCTTATTAATAAGTATGTTCATGTGATTGCGAATAAAGTTGTCATGTTTTATCTTGTAATTTGGTAAGATAGTGCAAAAGCAATTCTGCCGAGGTGTATGCATATTCTGCATTACTCTCTTTGACTCCTAATGGAGTAATCATCATTTACTGTTGATGTTTCTGTGATGGTGCAACATAACTTTCTTGCATTGGATATGTAGTCCAACTTATACGGTGTGATTGACCGTTCAATTATGCTACGATTTAATTATCAAGTAGTAGTTCCGCTATGTTTTAGCATAGAATGCGTGTTATGCTGTTCAAACACCAGAGAATGCACAAGTGCAACAGTGGATCTAGTAAATTTCCCAGGTGATGCTGGAACAATAACATTTGAAGCTAAAGCGCGATAGTTTTAATATTTTCAAGTTTTGATTCAATTGTGAGGAATATGAAGTGAATATGCAAATACAAACGAAATTCAATCCTTAAAGTTCAGTTTTTGTGATTTTGTAAGTCAGCTTGATTTGATAGAAAATTCGAGGTCATGTTTGTGCAATACATTATACATGACGACAAACACTTCATATGGACTTTTTCATACAAAATTTGAACCGAAAAGGTTTCAAGTTTTGATTCAATTGTGAGGAATATGAAGTGAATATGCAAATACAAACGAAATTCAATCCTTAAAGTTCAACTTGATTTTGTAAGTCAGCTTGATTTGATAGAAAATTCGAGGTCATGTTTGTGCAATACATTATACATGACGACAAGCACTTCATATGAACATTTTCATACAAAATCTATACCGAAAAGCAACTTGCATATACTTGCTATACATGACCTGGCCTGACCCCTTTACCTAAAGCGACAACCACAAGTACACTGCCTCTTTCCGCAAAATGTAAGTTGTTTTTTTTATTTTTTGTGGCCTATAATGCAAAATTTTAAGTATAGTTTTGTATCTTAATATACTAGTAAAAATAAACAAATACATATTATAAAAGTATTTTGCAAGACAAATTTTATATCATTATTTTCATATAGTTAATTTATATTTTTTAAAATATATTAATTATTAAAGTTTCAAAACCACACAAATCCTACGGTGATCTACACATGCAGACAGAGAGGGAGCACAAAAGAAGGGCATCCATGCTTTAATTCAAGGAAAAAGTCCATGTAACATTTCAGACATTGCTTGAAAATCCATCTAGCACCTGAATTATAAAATCAGACATATGATCCTCTCAAACTTTGTAATTCAGTTCAAATGACACCTTAACCCGATTTCGAATAGTGGTATTACCCACGTGGCACGATGAGTGGGTGATTTTACCACGTAGAATAATACGCTGGTTAAGTTTAGTTGAATAATAGGTGGAGCCAATAAGGCCTTTTTTCCCAAATTGAAATAGAGAGGGAGGGAACTCCAGTGGGTAGTGGCCATGGAATTATGGCTGGGAGCTCTGTGAGAAAGAAATCCTTATAGGCCCCACATGTCGCTGATCCAATTTGGCCAGCATGTTATCTTACATAGTAAAATCGCTCACTCATCCCGTCATACGAGTAACACCGCTATAAAAAACCAGGTTAGGTTGTTATTTGAACTGGATTGCAAAGTTCGAATAATTAAGTGTCTAATTTCATAGCTCAGCATGTTAGACAAACTTTTAAATAAAATTTAAGGTATGTATAGACTTATTTCTTAATTCAACTCATTCCCTCGCGAAAGCGACCAACTGTTTCCCCACATTCCTCCCCGAGAACAAACCGCAGAGCCTCCGGCGCTGCCTCGGTCCCCTCGACGACGTCCTCCAGGACGACGACCTTCCCTTCCCTTAGCTGTGGTGGGAATTCGATCACCGACCCTTGGGCGTTTTGCAGCCATGCGGAGATTGTCTGTCAGCCACATGACGAGCCTACCAGCCACATCGACTTTTTCTTGTTATGTTTGTTTTGGTATGTGATTTTTGTGATTAATTCTGATTAAAGGTTTTCTTTTTTGTTTGTGGAAAAAATATGCAAGATTAGAATTTATTTCCTATTTAATTTCTCTTTCAACTTAGTATAAACCTTTTTTTGTTAACTATATGCGCATTCCCGATCAAAAATAGTGAGGCTAGCCTCAAAAGAAAACAATAACAAATGTACAAAAAATAATATAGTTCATTGGTGGAGGAATACGATTTGTGGGGAGACTACTTTATTCACTCGATTTGTTTCATTGGTGGAGGAATACGATTTGTGGGGAGACATTAATTTATTCACTCGATTTGTAGTCGTGATTTTCATAACATGGCATTTGATTTTGATTTTTTTGCATGGAGTGACATTTGAGTTTCTAGCTCACTGAAATATTGAATTCACATAAAACAAAGCTAATCGATTATATAATAGTAGTCTTGGGGAGTGGATACTTGCCAACCGTTGAACTTGAATAAACGTAGTTGCAAAATCAGCAATTGCAATCAAGTACGTGTTTGAGTGGCAGTTGCACTGAGGTATGCCCACTTTCCTATTTATTCTTGAACTCCTTTTGTTCTTCTCCGTCGCCCATCTCATTTGGAGTAGCAGGCGCCATCACTTTCCAGACAAGTACATGTACAATGCTTAGGTATGCTACCCTTCTTGCATCTCCCATCTCTTATCAGGCACCACAAAAAACGCTCAGGTGTAGTGCCCTTCTCGCATCTCTCATCTCTCATCATGCTCATCATGCACTGTATCAATGTGTCAATTGTCATGTGCATCTAGATTATGTTGCATATGGATTGTACTCCTAATTAACTATGCGACATGCTTTCAAATTTTGAGCAACGAGCAGCAGGCGTGTCAGGTGAGCTTGATTGTTAGCTTGATAGCAGCACACATCTTCATAGTTCACCTCAGGTTCCTTCTACACAATATGCCTTAGGTTTTGTAAAAAGACCCTCTGTATTGTCTTTCAATTCTTTTATAGTTACGGTGCTATGGTTAAAAAACCAAATCACCATTGGCCATTCTTTATAGCATCCACCAATCAATGAAAATACTAGAATAATGGGAATCTTCTATGATTTTGGAATCATGGGAAGGTTGCATTTGATTTCTGTCAGACCCCAGATTTTACATCCGGAATCCTTTGTGATTTCTTGCACTATTCCCTGGATCAGTAGATAGTGCTCACAGCTTCAGAAATGAATATCAAATACATATCAAGCGGAAGCATAATTACTATAGTAAACTTACACATGGGCCGATTAGGCCGAAATCAGAAAATTGCAGCAGCGGAAGAACGAAGCACACAGTGGAGCCCTCAGGACTTGCCCACAGGCAGCCAACTGGAGGTTCGCGACCTAGCCCTTGACATCTTCATCTTCTTTGTCCTCATGATCTGTAATGTTGCTGATGCGCAGGGATTTGATTCTTTGACTCTGGATTTGTTGTGAGAGCGAGTGTGAGCACACTAATCACCGTGCTCCGCGAGCCAATACACAGAATGCAAATAAATAATATGCAAGGCTTATCAAGGAAGGCTCGGGTTGTTTTATTTGCCAGCAACCTCTCTTTTTGGTAGCATTATCAAACCCTAGTGTTATAGTTGCAACCTAGGACTTCACACGGCGATTGCCATAATCGACTTAATCCACAAAAGACATATTTTTTTTATTGATTGCTGTCTAAGACTCTGAACAGCGGTTGACATCATTGATTTTAATCCACCAAACGTATCGACATTGTTTATTTAATCCATCGAACATACAATTTCTATATACAAAATATCTATTCGAATCCACCACTACCTTTGTATTCCGGATTCCTAATAATCCAATCTTGCAACCACTAATCACCAACTCTACTTCTGAATTCTAATGATTCTGTAACATGATCACTTTTTAAACCACCGAAATCATTTATTTCAGAATATTCTAACAATCCAATCCTTTGGCTAATGATCCAATGCCATAATTTACTCTGCCCATATTTAGTCCTTACTATCCATCATCTATCTCTAACTGACTCATCGGTATTTCTCCACCAAGATTGAAGCAAGTTTATATCCCAATTCTCATATCTCCAAGTTTCCATCAATTCAATTAATCCAACTGGATCAAGTCCTATTAATCACATTAATTCCAACAATTACCTTTATACCCTTCTAATTCTTCAAAACCACTTAAATCATCTATCTAGCCTATCTATTTATTTAGACTCCACCAATTTATCTCTCCTAGACTCCTTTCGACCATTCCCTTATCGACATGAATCCACCAAGCACTGTTTAGCATTTACCCCAACTGTCCTTTTTCTTTTCTTCCGCCCCTATTTATTTTTCCTAGCATTTTTATTTAGGAGAAGCATTGCCATTCTTTGCTTTTGAAATATAATATATAAAAACTTCCTGAGACGTAGCCATTTGAACAAAACATAATGTGACAGAATGCAATAGTATTAGCGGTCCAGATTCTATCCACCATTTCATAGTCTCGGCACCATATTTTCACTTTTCAGCGTTATAACCGCTTACATTACCACTGGGACGACACCCAGGACAATTCCACTGGGACGACACCCAGGGCAACTCAAATAAGGGCCTTTCTCTGCCCTCCACTTTTCCATTTCCACCCACAAAGATTTTTGAAACAGAACTATATCTAGTTAAGTTCCCATGTCCGCCCTTGACCGTGGGCACGGCTATTCGAATAGTTTTGACTCTGCAGAGTGTGTACACTTTACCCACATGAGATAGATCTGCTCATTGCCCCACATGATTCCTTAGCCATGCAGTTGAGTAGACTATCACAGGGCTTTTACAATGTATTTTCTTAGCAGAGTTACGACCGCTAAGGTTTCCACTTCCTCCTGCACGACCACCCTTCCGAAGCCCCTCTTGCGCCATCACGTCGGAGGATGTGGCCACCCTCTACCCGCCCGTGTTCACACTGACGCAACTCTTACTAAGTCAATGCAAATTAGTTAGCCCTGCCTACACTTTGCCAGCACGTGGTTGTACTTGTTGTACCATGGGAGGTCATCACAAGATTCAGTTCTTAATGTTTATCTGGGCGGTTCTGCCACAATCCCCTTTTTGTGCTATCACGGCACCACTCAAACACTCCCACCCCATCCATCCGCCCAGATAGTTAAGCATGTGGGATTTTTGAGAACATAAAATATTCATACCAACATATACCAGTCATCATCACAATGACTGCCCAACCAAATTCTCACATGCTTGAAAGTGATGCTTGGGCGTTCTCACGCCCGTGAATTTCTAACAATACTAAGCATGGCATATAGTTACGGACTTATTTTCAAAAGATTACCATTATAATTTTGCTAGGGTGACAAGGTTCACATAATCAAGTATTCAAAAGAGGGTGTAATATTAGCCAGGGTAATCATGGTCATATAACTAGGATCTTAAATTAAACATGTACTTGCATATAAAATAATAGCATGCAATTTGATATTTTAAACAAAAGTAATTTGCCGAAAAGTAGGTTCAATATGATCAAAGTATTGACTCGCCTGGCGCGGTCTACCGCGGCCTTGAGCTCACTCAAAGCGATCTCATTTGAAGGGCGGAGCTTCTGATCTTTATCTTCACTTGCACTTGCTCTCACTTGATTCCTCGATTCTTCAGAACTCCAGTTCTAATTACGTGCTAAGCAACTGAATTCAAACAAAGGCAAATAACTCAAAAGATCCAAAATAAATCCGAATAACCTTGATTTAGTTTTGTTATGAGCAAGGGGTGATCCGGGTGGTTTGAGGCAAGGTCGGTGGCAGAATATGATGATTCGGTCTTTTTATTAATAATCTCTTTTTATTATTTGTATATTTATTTAGGAAATTCCATGAGGTAGGTTAGACTTACGATTGGGTGTACGAGGTTTGGGAAACATTATTTTGCCGAGGGCTATATTCAGGGCATATGTTATATTTAAGCAATGTACACAATTCTTAGTTTACCGAATTATTCTTTAGAGTCTGGGTCTATAACACGTTAGGGTACGATATTTTATGTACCCTAGGGTTACCACTAGGCATAGTTTTTCTTTGTATTGGGGTCCATTTATACAAGCCCTAGCTGGCTATATACATTTGTGTATGATGTTATTATTTATTTAAATCTAACATTAGGATTTCACTAATAGTTTTCTTTTTACTTTGTCTACACTTTAGGTATCGCTAAGCTTAGCTGTACATATATATATATATCTATATACATATATATATATATATACATATATATATATATATATATATATATATGATTAATTTTAGATTTGTTTAATTGGGCCGAGCTTATTATTTAGGGTCATATTTCATTATTTGCCTTTTAACAAAATTTATCACTAGGATTTATTTCATAGCGGCATATTAAACATTGGGCCTATAGTTTAATTTGATCCAGGGCAACCCTCACTAATTTTGAATGTTTGGATAGAAGTCATCTTTCTTTATTAAGGTTTTTAACTAATACTTAGTCATTTGGATAGCAACTCAAATTGCATTAATCATTCTCACATGAACTAATCTAAATGTAAACCTTAAACAATCTCTTTTGCATCATAATAAAATTTATTAGATTCTCTACATTATTTTCTAATTTTTCATGATTTTTATTAATTAAAATGAGCTAAACAAAATAAAATAAAAAGTGGGGAAAAATGTGCAGCCGGCCGGAATCGAACCCGGGACCATGGTGATGTGCATGTCAACCGCGCGCCGCTAGCCAAGTGGGCGCAGTGCCTGGGCTGACTGAGGAGGCACAGCAAAATATTTATGTTGCGTCGGGGCTGGGTTCAAAACAGAGGAGGCACCAAAGTAAACGGGAAGAGCAAGCAAGATCGAGCAAATGGCGGCATCGCCGGCGAGGGGGCAGCCGGAGGAGGGCGGAGACCAGTGAAATGGACTCCGGGGAATATAGGGAGGCTAGGGGTGGCGGCGCATTGACCGGAGCGACGGCGAGGCAGGCGGGCGGCAACCCGAAGCGGCCGGCGACGAGGGTGGAGTGGGGCGCCCACGCCGGCGGGGGAGGAAGGGAGAGTGGGTAGGCACAGGAGCAAGAGCAAGGTAGGGGGATGCTCACCATGGAGCTGGCTGAGCCGGAGGGGGATCACGGCGAGCCGGCGGCGTGCACGGGCGGCGGCGCGAGAAGGCTCCCGTGGAGAAGGGAGCTCGGGCGTCGAGGAGGCCGGGCGACGCTTGGGGAAGGTTGAGGACGTCATGGGGATGCTACCACTGCATGGAATTGACGCGAGGTGGGTCGAGGAAGAAATGGCGCGGGCGACGGCGACTTCGGCCAGCGATGGGGAAGAAACGGCCGTGCAGCAGCTTCACCTTGGGAGAATCAAATTGGTCGGCAGTGGGAGCTCCTAGAAGGGAAGGGCATGCCGTGACGCGGGTGGATGGCGGGGAGCTTCACCGGAGCGGCCGGAAATGGCGGCGGCAGCGTGGGAGCGGGCGAGGCAAAGAGGGGAAGAGAGGAGAGGGCGCGAGAGCTATGGGGGAAGGTGGGAGGCTCCTTATAGCCGCAGAGGGTCGGGGACGGCGCGGGGAGGGACCGGCTCGGGGCTCGGCGCATGCGGAGGCGCGAGCGACGGGCGGCACAGGCGGCAGGCGCGCGCTCGGGAGAAGAAAGAAAGAAAGGAGGAAGGGGCTGGACGTGCTCATGAGGAGAGAAGAGAAAGGAGGGGCGGGGGTGGCCCGTGACGAAAAAAAAAAGGGGAGGGAGGAAAGAAAAGAAGGAGAGAGGAGAAAAAAAGGGGGGCCACATGGAAGAGAGGGAAAATTAGGAAAAATGGGGAAAAAGGAAAAGAAGGCCCAAGCAAATTATTGCATGGATTTTTCTAGATTTAATTTAAATTTCTTTTTCCACATTTTTTATTATAATTTTCAATCCTTGCACGACATTTAAATGTTAAGCTTTCAAATTTTTAGTTATTAAATGAGCTTCTATTATTATTATTATTATTCAAGTTATATATGCACAAATATATACATACATTTTATTTCTTATATTGCTAAACTTTTCCTAGCTCAATTTGTATATATGTACATATGTATATGCATGTGCAAGTGCTGGTATTTCATTCAATCACTTTTATTGCTCTTCATGACCTTATTCCCAAACATGAGATTTTATACTTTAATTTGGGTTCCTCTTTCCTTTTACTGGATCATCTTTTCAAATTCGTATTTAAAATACTAATTTTCTATTATTTGCATTTGGGTTTACTCTTTGAAATTTAATTTGTATGCCACAAATCTCAAAAAGATTTCAACTAAATATTCAAAAGAAATTTAAAGGCCAACAAAATGTAGGAAATGATTTTAAAATTCCATATTTTTGAATTAACCCAATTTCGGGATGTTACAATTTCTTGGTTTCCAATTCCCATAAAGTTCCATTTAAAAAATTGTACTAGATGTTTTTCTTCAAGTAGTTGCAGCATGGCTAATCTAACCTTTATTCTTCCTACTTGCAGTATGCCAGTAATAGTCAATATCCAGGAAGGATTGCTTGAAGCATTTTATGGAATTTATCAAAAGGATACTGAGAGAGTATGTTTCTTTGGGCGTATGATCTCCAAAGAGTAGTTTACACCCAATGAAGTTTTGCAAAACATTCCAGTCGTTGCTTCTAGCAATGATTCAAATGGGTTATCGTTGTTCCAACATGACATATGATAGCTCAATTTCTCCTTAATAGGTATTACTTTTTTATGAGAGGATGTTCCATTTTAATTCCTTACATGTACAATTTGGCCGTCACAAGAGATCGAAGATCTGGTAGTGGTGAATCTTGTTTCACTTTTTCTATTTATCCATTTCACAATTTTGAAGAGTGTCTAGCAGCTTAAAGGCATGAGAGAGGGAGGGAGAGCAACCAAGGAGTTGAGATTCAAAATGCAATTAAAGAAGAGGCAGAGAAGCTATTGGTGATGTTTTAGATCCATTAGATTAATGGTTTCTGTGCAACCAACTATAGAACATGGTAGAAGGAGGAACACAAGTAGGTTTGCTTTCTATTAACTCAAAACAATTTTTTGCAGGATATGATCTTTGGACAATTGCTGCAATGTTAATGCTTACGTCATCTTTGCAATTCATCAGTGATTCATTACTATTTATCTACAGACCACAATGGATTTTCACCATTTTTAGTCTGTTCTTTTTTTGGCTTTATTTAGGCCCCCTTAGTTGCCAGGGGCCATGCTTGAGATCATTCTATGCAACCAAAGAAAATGGTCGATATTCTAGCTGCAGATCATTTCGATTCACCAGAGCACAAGTAGAGTGATTCTTCATCTGTTCAGTTGGTAGATTCATCACTATTTGCTAGAGTTTGTGAAAGTTGCAAACATTATTATGTAAAAGAAAAATACCGCAATGCTAGAATCATATGGCTGTCCAGTAGTATATCGTGGCCATGCTGGAAGTACAAGTGTGAATGACTATGATCGCTTATACTTTTATTGACCATTTTCATGACCTTGTTAACTTTTAACATAGGTGAAGTGAATTGGGTTTAGTTTGAGGAATACGGATGTGCTTTGAAGTGTGACAATTAAGTTATCTTGCAAGAAATAGAAGGTCTAATCTAGAGAAGTTGAACTATTGTGGTTACAGACCAAACAGAGAGAGTATGGTAGTGGAGAGTTAGGTGAGCAATGCCCTAGGGTCACCCCCATGGCCTGAATGGCATGTATATATATATATATTCACATAGGGAGTATTTTACAATTATGCCCTTACACTAAAGTATCCCTCCTAAGGGCATTTATGTCCTTGTACATATCCCATCTTTGGGTTTTGTGATCTCCTAACAGGCCGACTGAGTTTAGGTGGGGACCACCCCTACAACATGAACCATATTGTTATGTACAAAACATTGCTTTGACTGCTACCGAGACATGTTTCCTACATATGTTGAGATGAGAATTGCAAGAGCACGGATGATAATTGCTATTTTCTTTCTACTTGAACGCTCTTATGTATTAGGGGTTATAATGTTATGTCTTAAAAACCTTTGATTTGACTTTTGCATCATATATCTGAGAAAATTCAATTTATCACGCTTAAAATATGTGGTATGTTTTATTTTGAATCTATTGCAACGCATGGACACTTGACTAGTTAATAAAAAAAATTACGATTCATGATTAATGGAAACAACTAACCAAGTTATTACAGTTCCAGCATTTCCTACATTCTTGCTTAGGCGTCAAATGGAGGTCTGCTACCAAGGTTCATGGAACCGACGAGGAGCTGAGGCAGTATAACAAATGTCCAACCTTGGCGAGAACATTTGTTGTGCTCCAAGTTTCGTGCTTCTGGTGCTCCCACATATTAGAAAATAGTGTAAATGGTCATGAAAAATCACAAAATAAAATTTTTTCCGATAGGGTATGATATACGTAAGTATCCTACAAAATTTCAACTGGAAATGATGCATACCAAGAGAAATAAAAAAGACAAATCTCAGTGAGTGGTAGTTTTATCTTTCTCCTTTTTATTTTGGAACTTTTCTGCAGAATTTGTGTTTTTTAATGTGTATGTCGAATTTATATTTGAAATTTTGTAGCATGATAGATTGGTTTTGTGTCAATATCGATAATCTTTTTTAGAGTTTTCTATGACCTATTAAGGTCCACAAGTTCCCAACTTTGAATAAAACATTTCACTCATTCTTCAGATGAAACTGTTTCTAGTAAGGTTTTATTATTGTATCATTTTGTCTAGACACTTAGGGCATATTTGGTTCCTTTGCCTTATATAACCTTGCCATTCTAGTTGGCAAGGAAATTCTTACTAGTAGAGGAGAGCTAATTTGGGTCATCCTCAAAAACAAGGAAATCCTAGCTCACCTTGCCCAAAAGTTGGGCTAGACAAGGAAACCAAACATATCTTTTGCCAACTAACCTTGCCAAGTAAGACTAAGCAAGAGATCCAAATATGCCTTTAGCTTAAATCGGCCCATTAGGCCCATAGGCCCAACCAGGTCGATTAACGTAGATTAGTCTCACATTGCTTATTTTATACATGAGATAGACCTCCTTCGCCTATATAGGGGGCATGAGGCTCCCATTGTACATAGACCAATCTATATGTCAATAAAGTTTAGTGAGGATGGAAACTATATCTTTGTGTTTTTCTACTTTCGTGTTTGAGTACGTAATCATCTGCAAGGTGACTACAACATTATAAGAAGAAGTCATCCCAACTACTCTAGCTACATAGCGCTATCACGCTCACATTGAACACGTCGCCCATTGCACCCCGAGCACACACGCAATGTGAGCCATCATCTTCCTCCCACTGCGCCAGCTCTCTTCTTCCTCCTCTCCTCTGCCCTGCTCTCCTCTACCCCACGCTCGACCAGCGACAACAATGGTGACGGTGACGATGGCGGTTGGCGGGGGTTAGAGTTCACCCTGGGTTAGGGTTCACTGTGCCCCTTTGCCCTGGGTTTAGAGGGAGGGGGAGACGGTGAGCCGGCAATAGCGCCACTGGCTATGGGAGCAGAGGAGGATGGTGGGTGGTGATGGATTGAGGTGGAGGAGCGCCGAAGAAGGGGGTGGAGGGGAGAGCGCTCATGGCAGTCGCGGAAGAAGGCGATGGCGTGAGCGAGCGGCTGAGCAAGAAGACGCCTAGTTGTTAGCTCGGTGTGACTTACAGCGTACATACAAGTATGGTATACAGCAGTTGAAGGAAAGACTGAAGTATACGTACAAAGATAATGCAATAAGCACGTTTGAAAGCGATCACCAGATTCCTAACTTGTCATTCCCAATTTCCCACACTAAAAACCACACCAATGCTAAACGTGCTTCTCCCTAAAAAAATGTTAAATGTGCTTCTTATCAACCCGGAAGGCCCATCAAGAATGTGCTTATGCCAACCTGGCACAATAACAACAGTTGACCCTACTGCCCTACTGTTAATTTCTCTAAGAATCAGCGCAACAGAAATTTGTAGACTTCCCTAAAAAAATAAATCTGTTCCCTGTTTTGCCTAGTAAAATTGGCAGGTTAGCGCAACTATTCAAAAAATCATAAACTAAAAGAGAAAAAGGGAAGGGCCCACAGATGTGTGGTGCTCCTATCACGTTTCAACCTGCAGCCACGCACGACGACTGAGTCGACGGGCCGCACGACGTGGGCTCCACCCCGCAACTTTCACGTGTTGTTCGTGCCGACGACCAACTTGCCGGCGACGCGCGCTTCACACTCCGCACGAACGATACCTCCCACGTCCCACCTATAAAACCAAGCTCTTGATTCCCAAAGCCATCAAAAGTCATACCCAAGATTCGACTCCTCCGCCGCCTCTAAACCAGCCACACGAAAACCTAAGCCGAAGCAGCTTGCAGCTCATCGCCGGCGACACATGGCGGCGGCGGCGGCGGCAACTACGGGCACGGGCGGCATAACCAGCAGGAGGTTCGCGGCGGCGTGCGGCGCGCTCAGCCAGTACGTGAGGGCGACCGACCGCAGGATGCACCACGCGCGGCCGGCGCCGGCCGTGCGGCCTCTCGCCCTCATGCCGGGCGCCGACGTCGTCGTCCCCAACGGCCGGGAAGAGAACGAGCACGAGGCGGGTCCGGCGAGCGGGGCGGCGCAGCTGACCATCTTCTACGGCGGGCGGGTGCTGGTGCTCGACGAGTGCCCGGCAGACAAGGCGGCCGCCCTGCTGCGTCTTGCCGCGCGAGGGGCGGAGGCAGGCGGTGCGTGCGGTGAGCTCGCCACTGCGACGGACCTGCCAGTGGCGCGGAAGGCGTCGCTGCAGCGGTTTATGGAGAAGAGGAAGGGCAGGCTGGCCGCGCGCGCTGAGCCGTACCGCCGGCCGGACGCCGCTCGCCGTGATCCTCTCACGCTTGCGCTGTGAATTTCTTTCCTTTTGATTCCATTCCATTTTCTTTTTTTCTTTAGAGGGAGTAGCGGTGATGAACCGCGGGAAATACAAGTATGATGAGTATGATGAGCGGTGCTTCCGTACATTTCTCTTTAATAAGGTCTAATCTTAAATTAAATATAGGAGTAAGTAATATCTATTCATCATTTAACATTCTTTATAAATTGTGTAAATCACTATTAAGACAAATATAAAAACACCTCCCGTGATAAATTGCTTTTCATTTTTGTTCAGCCTTGTGACCATATTTGCGAGGTTTGTACAGGAGATTTGTTACGTGTAATGCAATAGGAAAGAGTGAAGTTAATGTACATATAAAAAGACGTGGTTACTGAAATGACTGATGTAGTTCGAACATTTGGAATCGGCGAAATTGGATGTGTTCTACAATTATGAAGAAAACAGTGACCGAATTCTCTGTTTTCCATATCGTTCATGTTGAATAATAATAATCAATGTTTCCCCACTGTTGCGGTCATACAGTTGCCCTCGTCTATATGCCTGTCATGGCTGCAGGAGCGGACAGGGCGGGGAGGTGAAATCGCTAGGTAATTTCTTTCAAATTTGGAGTTGAAAGTTCAGGACTCTTGAGTTGAAAACGTCGAAGATTTTGACTTGTAAGTTTGATCTTGCAAGTCGAAAGTTTATCTTTCCAATTTCTAGTTGAAAGTGTAAATTATTTAGATTTCGCATTTGATTTGGAAGTTCCCACTTCTCAAATTTTGTTGTTTCTAGCTGACACCCGCGGCCGCGAGATAGCATCCCAAGGTGAGGGTCGACCAGAGATCCCCTCCTTGCACTTAAAATACCGATCTTAACATTGACAAAATACTTCTAATCTAAAAACATTAACAAAAGACTAGAAGCAAAACCATTCCTTTTCCTTTTGCTCAACTCTTTTGTATTTTGGCTAATTGCGAAAAAAATTAAAGGACTATGGACCACTCGTGTCGGGAAGCTACTCTGTTCAAAATAACTTCTATATTAACTCATACAAATGACTTATAGAAATCACATTGAAAAGTCATATTCTGTTCAAAAGCCGACTTTTAAAAACTAAAAGTTAAAAACTATTTGAAATATAATCTTAATCAACCAGAAATGGTCCAAGAAACTCCTCCGAACCGGTCCACGAAAGGGACGCACGGTCTCAAGATAAGAAAAGGTAGCCTGACGAGCATTTCTATTGACCTTTCGGCTCTTGCCAGCCCGCAACCGAGTGCCGTCACTTTTTGTGTGTGGCGTACGCCGACGTGCTTGGACGGTTCAAGTAAAACAATACCCTTCTCCTGCTGGTCTCCGTCTCGGGTTGCTTTCTTGGCGAAAACCGCTTTGCCCGCTTCGGCTCGCAAACGTGCCCCGCACAACCCGTGTCGCAACCGTGTGTGCATCTCTCTCCGACGTAGAAAGTCTCCCAAAAGTAGACGTCGATCGAGACGACGGACCACCGGCTGTTGGTAGGGATGAAAACGGATCAGATATGATTGAATAATCTTATATCCGAATATGAATCTATATTTTTAAAATGAATATGAATACAATTCGAATATTTCTAAATACGGATACGAATATTCTCAAATACGAATATGAATATTTTCGAATACGGATTTTTTCGGATATGAATATCGGATAAAACGGATTCCTAACGGTTTTGCCGATTTTTCATCGGTTTTTGACCGGTTACCGGCTTTAAACGCTTAAATTCAAATTTTGAATAACAAAATTCGTACAAATTTTTCATGGGTTCCAGAAACGGATCGAATACGAATCGAATAGTCTTGCATATGAATACAGATACGAATATTCTCGAATAGGAATGTGAATACGAATATTCTCAAATACAGATACGAATATTCTCGAATACGAATACAAACATTTTCGAATACAGATTTTGCTTACCACATTTGCGTTTTCTCAAATACGAATATCGGATAAAACGAATTATTCGTTATCGTTTTTCACCACCAGCTCTTATGGTTATGGAGACAGCTTTGGATCGTAGCACCAGCAGATTCGGCGAGGACTAGAGGATGCGCTGCTAGCCATGAAGAGAAGGCATGGATCTAGATCTATAGCAGTCTGGTCTCCACTTTAGCCAGGGCATGGACACAAATTTTCTATGTAGCAGTAAAGAGGATGTAGAGGTGACCGAATGGACGACTCCGCGCGGCACAAGAGACCATCTAGGCACATCCCATTTGGGCACGAGTCTGCTTGATCTGTTACTTAGTCAGGCTATGATGTGCTAGTCTATGGGCTAAATATCAACCCAAGCATGGCTTATCGCTCATTTAGCCTATTTAGTATGGAATTTTGAATAAAATATAAAAAATCCCATAGAACATATAAAATTTAAAAATACAAAATAAAATTACACGAACTTATAAAATGAAATATATAGAATTAAAAATATGAAATAAAGTCACATAAATTAAAAATTGAACCGTATAGAAATAAAAAAACACAAAAATCATACAATATTAAAATGATGACAAGTAGTGCCAGGCTGAACCGTGTGTAGGATGTGCCGTGCTAGGTATGGTACTATGTGTGTCATACCGGGCTGTCCTACTGGGCCGAGATCGTAACCCAAGCATAGCACGATGCGTTGGGCCAGACCAGCATGACCTATTTAGATGGTGGGCCATATCGTACCTAGATTGGGCCAATAATACCAAGTTTTGGTCAGCCTGACTAGCACGACTCATTTGATCACCGTAGAGAGACGCTAGAATGGGTACATACGTACGAGGCATAAACTGTGTGTGTTGTCATTGTACGTGCTAGGACGTCGCGACAAGAGACAAAGCCGGATTTGGCACTGTTGCGCGCTGTATTTACAAAACTAGCTGTATGTGCACCGTATTTGCAAAAATAGCACTTCTGTTGTCCGGTGTATGGGTGGCAGTGCCGGTGAGGTGACACGTGGCGAGGTCGCTGACGGCAGGAAGCCTGCCACCCGGTGGGGCGACAGGTGATTAAGACGGCTGATTAGCCGGCTTAATTAACTGCCACAATTTTTTTGCATTTACTATTTTTTAATTATTAAATATATCAAATAAGCTCAAAATATTATGAAAATTTATGTACAGTCTCTCAATATAACCGTCCTCATAGCGTAATTTTTGGATAATTTTATCCATTGTGAATATTACTAAAAAATTCATAAAATTTTGATATTTGTATGAGTTTTTACATATAGCAAACGAGCTCCAAAAGTTATAAAATTTTATGTAAAGCTCCCGACATAATCATGGTTATTGTATCATTTTTTAGGAATTTTATGTGGTCTGTATTTATCACGTTTATTCAGATTAATTTAATCATGAATTTAATGATGCTCATGCATCTTTTGAAGTAGCTGACCTTTGTGCTTCGCGCATGTGTTGGCCAATCATGCTATATTTTCTTTTTTGCTATCTGGTTTGCACAATTGTTACTATGTGTGTGTCATGCCCCCCTTACACTAGTGTCATTATGTCCGTGTCGTCCCTCCTCGCACGCTCCCTCGTTTGCATATTGTTAGTGTTACCATGCTGTCCCCCCTCACCCGAAGCACTGCTCGTGACAATGAGTCCTCAATGTATGGGGTGAGCGCATTGGGTTCACTTTTCGCTCGGCCATAAATACAAATCTCTCGCAGTTCGTTGTTACTCATCTCAGTCGCTCATCGCAGAAGCTCATTATCGCGGTCGTCGCTCAAAATTGGAAGTGCGTAGCTCATTACTTCGAGAAGCTAGTGCATAGCTCAAAATTGGCAGTCCTGATTGCTTCTCCCAAAAGACAGGTAATTTTTTATCATATGCTTTCGACGTTAGTCTCGTAATCCTAGTCAATTAGTGTTATTTAGTTAGTCGTGATTAATATAGTTTGTATTACGAAGTAAGTAGGTCGTAGTAATTTAGACATAGTTTTTACTATTTTTGTGTACGTATGGTACCCATAATTTGTTATTGAATAGCAATATGTAATTAAGTAATCATAATTACTGTAGTGGCAGTTCGTTAGGGGTAAATAATGAGTTAGTGGTAAGGATGACGATAATGAATGGCACGTCATTTTTTTCAGATGAGTAATCAAATTATTGGTAATTAATAAAGTATTCGTATGTAGTTACACACATGTAATCATTGACTTGTAGTATGTTGCTGTCATTATCAATCTTCGAACTAATATTTCGTCTGTCCCATTTGTTGCAAGGTACTCTCAAAATGAAGAGTGTGTAGCTAATTATTTAGAGAGGGGAGTGCATAAATCATTAAGAACGCGACAATGTTGATTGCTTCTCTCGAAAGATAGATAATTTTTTATAGCATGCTTTCGACGTTGTTCCCGTAGTCCTAGTCATAATTACTGTTATTCAGTTAGTCATAATTAATGTAGTTTGTATTATAAAGTATGTTTTACTATCATTATTAATCTTCGCACTAATATTTGGTATGTCATATGTATTGGAAGGTATGGCTTTACCGGAACTTCTCGAACACTCGTACGATGAGAAACACTGTTGCCACTCATGGATGACAGGTGATGCGGCTGGCCCTTCGCCGTTAAAGCTGCGGGGGGAGGGGGAGGAACCCGTGGGAGCTGGATGGGCACTACGTCCCAACCCTGTGGGCCACGAGCTTGTTGCCCTTTGTGAAGCTGGTCTCCACCAGACACGAGTTCACCAACGACGGCAGCCTGCTCACGGCACTGGTGGACAAGAGGAGGCCCAAGACGCACATATTCCACTTTCGGTGAGGTGAGATGACAGTCACTCTTAAAGACGTCGCGTTCTTGACCGGTCTCCCTCTTGGGGCTGACGCACTTGTTCCAGCCCCTGCACTAGCCGACTGGAAGGAGAGGTAGGTGGATCGGTTCGGCTGGCCTATCCCCAAGAGTGCATGTGCCATCCCTCGCACTTGGCTGAACAATTTCGGTGTGTTCCCACAGGATGCACCACCGGAGGTCGTCAGGATGCACCTCGCCACATTCCTTATTCAGCTCTTTGGTGGGAGCATGTTTCCAGCCACACACGGCGATATTTGCAATGATGAATTCATCTGCCTCGCCGAGTCTTTGGTGAACGCAGAATTTGGGGCGATGCCTCGGTACAGCTAGGGATCAGCGGTTCTGTGCGCCACGTATCAGGGGTTATGTGATGCTTGCCAATGCGCCACTGCTTGTAACCCCAATCTGGCTATCTGCTACGTGCTCCTGCAACTATGGAGCTAGGAGCACTTCTCTATCGGATGTCTGACCATCGTGATGTCAGTGCACCCATTCGGCGAGTTCGTCGACCTGACAGACGGGCCCACTAGGGGCATCCAGTGGACTACTGCCCATCTGCGTGGGCGAAGGGCAACGCTCAGCAACTGAGTTCATCGGTGGTACTACCGCTTGGCTCAACGGTACTACCGCTCAACGGTACTACCGCATGCTATCAGATCTGCCCCGAATCAGTTTTCTGCACTATTTCTCTCTGGTCTTGTTTGCCGATCTTGTTTACAGTTTCCAGTGAATGTTTACCTTCTGTCTTCATAGCTCCTATAGCTATTGGAGAAGAAGGATTTGTGGATAGTTGAGGGGATTTTTATTTGAAGGCACTACTCACCCCCCTCTGTTGTCATTTCGTTCCTACAATATTCTTGATAAATTGAGTGACTCTGCTATTTTCTCTAAAGTTGACTTGCATAATGGATACCACCAAATTAAAATGAAACTTGAAGATGAATGAAAAACTGCATTTAAAACTAGGTTATATGAGTGGTGATGCCTTTTTGTTTAACTAATGCACCTAGAAGTTTCATAAGATTAATGAACGAAGTTTTATGTGCTTTCATGGGTAAATTTACGTTAGTTTACTTTGATGATATATTAATTTACAGTAAGTAACTTGATGAACATCTTGACACTTACGTGCTATTTTTGTTGCTTTGAGAGATGCACGTTTGTTTGGAAAGCTCGAAAATGCACCTTTTGCACCGATTATTTTTTTTCTTGGCTATGTTGTTACTCCACATGAAATTGAGGTAGATGGAGGTAACATTGAAGCTATAAAGAGTTTATTGACACCACAAACGGTTATACAAGTGTGGAGCTTTTATGGACTTGCTGGATTCTATCATCGTTTTATGAAGGATTTTAGCACCATCGCCGCACCACTTAATGAATTGACAAAGAAATGTGCTTCTTTCAAATGGGGACAAACACAAGAAGAAACTTTCAACCTTCTCAAAGAAAATCTCATAAATGCACAATTGTTATAACTTCCTGATTTTGACAAGACTTCTGAACTTGAGTGCGATGCTAGTGGAATTGGAATTGGTGGTGTGTTGATACAAGAAGGTAAACTTATTGCTTGTTTCAGCGAGAAATTGAGTGGGCCTAGTTTGAACTATTCAACTTATGATAAATAATTGTATGCTCTAGTTCGAACTTTAGAAACATGACAATATTATTTATGGCCTAAAGAATTTGTTATACATTTTGATCATGAATCTTTGAAGCATATTATAAGTCAATCTAAACTGAACCATAGACATCCACATTGGGTTGAATTTATTGAATATTTTTCTTGTCATTAAACACAAGAAAGGGAATGAAAATGTGATTGTCGATTCTTTGTGTAGATGTATACTTTGTTGTCTCAGCTTGATTGCAGAATTTTGGGCTTAGAGACAATAAAAGATTTATATGCTTCTGATGATGAATTAAAAGATGCCCTATCTAATTGTAAAGATGGTAAAAGCTGAAATAAATTTATTTTTAATGATGGTTTCTTATTTAGAGCTAACAAGCTATGCATTCCAGCTAGCTCTGTTCGCCTTTTATTGTTACAGGAGGCGCATGGAGAAGGATTAATGGAACACTTTGACGCCAAAAAAGACGGAGGACATCTTTGCTAAACACTTCTATTGGCCAAGGATGAGGCGCGGTGTTGAGCGCTATGTTTTGTGATGCATTACATGCCAAAAAGCTAAGTCACGACTGGATTCACATGACTTATACATACCTCTTCCTGTTCCTATTATTCCTTGGGAGGATATTTATATAGATTTTGTTTTAGAATTGCCTAAGACAAAGATAGGGAGGGATAGTATTTTTGTTGTAGTGGATATGTTTTCTAAGATGGCACATTTTATTCCTTGTCATAAAAGCAATGATACTACACATGTTGCTAATTTATTTTTCAGAGAGATTATTTGACTACATGGTGTGCCAAAGATAATTATTTCAGATAGTGATGCGAAGTTTCTGAGTCACGTTTGGAGGACACTTTGGAAAAATCTTGGATGAAGCTGTTGTTTTCAACTACTTATCATCCCCAAACTGATGGACAAACTGAAATCGTCAATCGTGCCTTGTCAACCATGTCGAGGACTATTTTGAAGAAGAATTGAAGATATGGAAAGAATGTGTACCTCACGTGTAGTTTGCATGCAATCGTTCACTGCATTCAACCAAAAAGATGAGCCCTTTTCAAGTAGTATATGGATGTAACCTTCGCATTCTAATTGAATTGTTACTTCTGCCATCTTCAGAGAGGGTAAATCTAGATGCTAAGAAATGTGCTGAATTTATTCTTAAGTTGCATGAAACCATAAAAGAAAACATAGAGCTCATGAATGAGAAATATAGGGTTGCTGCTAATAAAGGTAGAAAGAAAATAAATTTTGAACTAGTGATCTTTTTTGGTTGTATTTGAGAAAAGATAGATTTTTAGAGTTGAGAAAGTCTAAGTTGATGCCTAGAGCTGATGGTACTTTTAAGATTATTGAAAAGATTAGTGAGAATGTATACAAACTTGAGTTGCCTATAGAGTTTAGGGTTAGTCCAACATTTAACATTGCAAATTTGCAGCCACACCTAGGAGAAGTTGAGCTTGAGTCGATGATGACTCCAATCAAGAGGGGGAGGATGATGAGAACAGCGCTTCTTGGATACACACAACACTCATCTGTAAGATACTAGGCAAGTAACTATGATAGGGCACGTGCACAAGAATTGAATTATCAGGTGAGCTCATTCCTGTCGTTATTTAATTCAGCTTCTGAGAATAAGTTGCTGCCTGATGCATGTGATGTAATTGTGCTTATGAACATAATAAAGGACCAAGAGAGGCACATGGAGTTATGGACATGCTTGAGATAAACATTAGAGGTCACCACGTCACATTGAGGCCAGGACAACCAAGGATGAAAGCTGGACAAGTTCTAGAATTCAGTTCGACCTCAAGAGATAGCACTGACTTCAAACAAGTATAGAAGATGCATACAGAGTCCAATAAGGTGATTTGGACTTGTTGGAAAGTTTATGACATCCTCTTTCCAATGGTTCTAGTCCCACCTCAAAACTCCACCTGAGAACATTAGAATCTATAAAACAAGTCTGAATTAGTTCTAAACCTGGGACTTAGGCCTTGTATCAGTTTGGGTCCAACTAGAGAGTTATAGTAGGATGTTCTCTCTCCATCATTGACGTACTCCCCACGTTCTTAGCCCCTCAAATAGGACCAAGGATGTCACCTTTAGGGTTTAGGCTTGCTTAGATTGATTTCGTTTAGAAAACATTAGTTGTGTACTTGTGTCGACTAGACCAACTACAGTGACTTTAGGCCTATCTATTGTTCAATGAAACTTCATATTTCATTTGCAAATTCAGAACGCACTTATTTCTTTCTTGCTTGATTCTCAATTGCAGGAAATATCATCCGTGTTGGGCACGGTTGATAACAACAAGGGTGTGGTGTAGCGATTGCAAGACACACTTGGTCATTTTGGTCAAGTAGCCTCATCGTCAACATCATATCAATCAATCATAGTATCATTCTCATCGGAAGATCGGGCCAAATCCCCTCATTATAGCCCATGTAATATTGGATGAAACTCAACTAGAGGTGCTAGTTAGTATTTCTTGTGAGCCTCTGTATGTAAGGATGGAGAGGATGTGGCTTGGATGCTATGCTTTGAGATTGGCTAAGCCAAGGAGAGAAGATTAGGTTCTTAGAGATAACCTTTGAGATATGAGTTGTGGTTCTTGTGTTTGAGCCTTATGTCACTCTTAGGCTTTGTGAGTGGTTAGGGAGTGGCTGTAAATATTCATCCCCAAGTATAATAGATATCCAGAATTCTTCTAAGTCTTTTCTCTTCTTTGCTCAAATGTTGGAATCTTGATTTGGCTTGTTTTTGGTGTTTCTTTACCCTCCATTGATCTTGATTGTGCTAAGAATGTATAAGTGATGGAGATATCTCTTGGAGATAAGATCACATCTATTTAGGCACTTGTTCTTTGCAAGTTCTTGAGTTTGCCCAGTTTTAGTGAAAGAAAGGGTGATTTTGGGGGTTTTCCCTTTGAGGGTTTTTGACTTCATTCTTGCTACAATTGAGGATTCTAGAATGTGTGAGAAACCATCTTTAGTCATCTTTGCTTGATTCCTTCCACAAGCTCCTTCCAATCTGAGAGATCATGTGGAGATGATCCCATCTTTATGATGAGTAATTGACCCTTGGTTGAAGGTAAATTGAGTTTGTTTTGGGCTTTTATTGCAAAGTCTTAATTCTGGTCGAATTGAAGTCGTGTACGACTTGTTCCTGGCTCGTACGACCATGTAGGATGCCTTACGACCACGTTTGGTCGTGGTCGAATTCGCTCAAGAGCGCACGACCACGTTGAGGTGTTCTCGGCAAACCGGCGGTGGTCAAGGCGCACGACCACGCTGGCGCATATCGGGTGGCGACGACCATGTTGCCGAGTATCGAAGTCACCGGACGGCGCACGACCACGTTGTGGCGCCCCGCGAATTTGAACGTGATCGAAGTCTCACCGGTAGCGCACGACCACGCTGGTGGTAATCGGGTTTCACCGAGCAACGTCTGAGTACTTTGGCCGTGGTCGGAAGGGTTTACGACCACGCTGGCAATTGGGAGCGCTCGATCACGCCAGCGCCAAAGCTTCACCACGCTATGAGCCCTCGGAAGATTTGACCGTGGTCGGCACTCGGCGCTAGGGTTTACGACCACGTTGTGTGATCGGTGTATCGACCACGTTAGCGGGTTTGAACGTGGTCGGCGATCGTGACTTGGGTCACGACCACATTGTATCGCTAGCGGCACGCGACCACGCTGGCCGATCAGAGCCACGACCACGTTAGCACGGGTCTGAACGTGGTCGGTAGTCGGTGCTCGGTAAGTCGACCACGCCAGGCGCCAAGCTCGACCACGATTGTGACATTCGACTTCGACCACGCCAGAGTACGACCACGTTGTGGGTACTTAGTGGATCGACCACGTGTCGCGATTGGCGGATCGAGCATCGACCACATTAGCGCGAACCGAAAGTGGTCGAAACCGCGTTCGACCACGTTATCGGCGTAATGACCGTGGTCGGCCGAGTTCATTCAAACCGGTCTTATGAGCCCATGTAATGTCCGATTTTGTTGGGACATGATCGTATGGGTTCTGGTGATGTTGTGGACCTTGTGGACTAGTCATTCATCATTTTGACAAGTCTATTTTCTGTGCAAAAGACTTGAGCTCGGGTTGAGCGGTGCAGAGTTTGGTTTCTCTGTTTGAGCGGTGATCGAAAGGCACTGTGTGGTCGTAGCTAGCAATAGTCATAGCTTGTGTCCGCATGGTCATAACGAGCTTTGAGGTGGTCGTGACGACGTCTTTGTGTGATCAAAGGAAGGTGGAAGTCTTCCAGGGCTTCGACCACCTCTTGAGTTGTGCTTTTGAGTGGTTGTAAGGAGTTTTACGACCAGGTCTTGTGCTGTGATACTTGTACCGATTGATGGTCTGTGTGCATTGAGCGGTGCTATGTGATGGTTTGCTTGTCTTGTGGCTGCAGGACTTCGGAGCTATTTCATGGTGAGGCGTGGGAGGACCGGGACTAGGCACAGGAGGTGTTGAGGTCCAGACGGTCGGAGACGCCAAAGATGATCGAGGTCGGTGAGGTGGTTGCGATCCGGAGACGAGGAACCGAGCCGAACTGCCAGAGCCGAGCACGACGGGCAACAACGAGGAGGACCGGGACTAGGCTCGGGGAGGAGCCGAGGTCGAGACGGTCGAGGTTGGGTGCGGTCGTGTGCGGCGGAATAGACCAAGACTAGACTCTGGAAGAGTCGGAGGTCTGATCGGATGGTTGCAGGTACTGGGAGACATGTCTTGGTGAGGCTTAGAGAGGTCGGGACTAGACATAGGAGATGTTGAGGTCCAGAACGACGTGGAAGCCGAAGAGGACGTGGTCTTGCCCGAGTGGTGTAACCAGAAAACAGCAAGGCATGAGGAGGAAGCTTGGGAGGTCAAGGGCATTTGGAGAAATGCCAAAGCCCGCAAGGAAGTCAGGTCCTCCGGGAAAGCACCGAGTTGGTGGTGCTATTGGGCAAAGCGGTGGAGCCGTTACACCGGGTAATGGGCAAAGCACGGAGGCTCGCAGCACTGGACTCTCTGTAACGGGTGGTCTGTTGAGACCCGTTAGCGTGTGAGACTATAAATAGAGAGGTTAGGTCTCAGGAGCGAAGCGAGGTTGTCCCCTGAGTGCTCTGAGTGTTCCTCTCTATCTTGTGTGAGTTGTCTCTGGGTAAGAGCATGGATGCTCGTGTACCTCCGATGGAGTGGCTGTAGAAACCTCCATGTGCAATAGAAAAGATTGGATTCATCTCGTTGTATCCTTCTCAGTTTTTGTTCTTGAGATGATTTCTTTGATCCGCTTGCCTCTCTCGTGTTCTTTCGATCATATGTGTTTTATCCGAGAGTTGGCTTGTGCTTCACTTGCTCAGGCGGGAAGTTGTTTTACTACCGCTTGCTAAGATCATTCCCGAGAACAAAAGCGAAATCTGTAGAAAACCGAGTTCTGTGGTTCTGCCGCCTGGAGCTCTCTGTTTCAGTTTTCGACTTTGGTTTTCTCCTCTTCTGTTGTAAAGACTTTGGAGGTTCTTGGTATTTTTACTTCCAGAGATCTTGTATGAACTAAGTTTCAAGTTTCATTCATTTTGGATCTCGTGCAAAAGATCTCTAAATTCTTGCTCCTCGGTCGTATACCGACAACGAGTATTTCTTGTATACGTTACGTTGTCGGATCGGCAAATTTATTTGACCACGCATCTTTGGTCTTTTCGACCACGCCGATTTCGTGGGCCGATCTATTCTAGCTTTCGACCACACAGTAGTATCTCTCTGTTGTCGGTTGATCGACTACGGCATAAGTTTTCTGGTTCGGTTTTCGCCATGTTATCTTCTGCTTTCGGTCGTTCGACCTCAAATGCGTAGCGGTGGTCTTGCGTGTGCTGGTCTGTCTCACCCCATACGACCACGGTCAAAACCCGACAGTTTCACGATTACGACTACGGTTGTCTTGATTACGACTTCTTGTTTTATTGTTCGTGTTCGGTTGAGCTTTGTTTTTTCGACTTCTTAGCTCTCTAGCTAAAGGAGAAGGAGAACTTGGGGAGGAAGTTTTTAAGGCACCATTCACCCCCCCTCTGTTGCCATTTCGGTCCTTCAATTGGTATCAGAGCCGGTTAGCTCTTCTTTGATAGATCTTTAACCGGTCTCAAGAGCCATGGCGACGGACAAATATTCCACCAAGCCGCCCGTTTTCGATGGCCTGGATTACCCCTTCTGGAAGAGCCGGATGGAAACTTACATCCGTGCTCGTGGGTATGCCATCCGCGGAAGGTGAAGATACGATTTGTTGTTCCCGCCGATGACAACATCAATGCCGGAATATGGTCGATGTTGAGGCGAATGCTAAGGCAAGGAACATCATCATTCGAGGTTGAGTAGAAGCGAGTTCGATCGATCTCTCACCGTCGTCCGCTTACGACATCCGGGTGACCTCGATGCATACCATGAGGGCACCACCCAGATCAAGACGGTTCGACAAGACCAGTTCAAGCAAGAATACAGTAAATTCGAGATGCTTGCTGGTGAGTCCCTTGACGAGTGCTTTTCTCGCTTTCACAAGATTTTGAGCAACCTCCGAGCCGTCGGTCTCACATACTCCGACTCGGATAACGCCGTCAAATTCTTTCTCGCACTCGATCTTAGGGTTTGGGAGATGAAGGTGACTACCATCAAGGACACCACGGACCTCTCGACCTTGACTCTTGATGCGCTTTACTCGCCTCAAGACTCACGAGATTGACATAGTCTCTCGCCGGTCGAAGTCTCGATTGATGGCACTAGTCACCGATCCCGCTCGATCCACTTCTTCTAAGCCATCTTATGGATTCTCCTCGCCGCTCTCGTGACATAACCGATGATCGATAGAGCACTTATGGATGAGCGACTAGCCCTCCTCGCACGGAGATTCTCCCATGCTTACAAAGGGAGGAGGGACGGAAGGAAAAGAGGACCCGTGATTTGTTTCGAGTGTGGTGGCCCCAACCACATTCGAGCAAACTGTCCCAAGTTGGGGAAAGGCAAAGTCGACTACGGCGGTTCCGGCAAGAACGACTACTCCGACAAGAA
This sequence comes from Bonia amplexicaulis, assembly GCA_036346245.1. NCBI lineage: Eukaryota > Viridiplantae > Streptophyta > Magnoliopsida > Poales > Poaceae > Bonia > Bonia amplexicaulis. The sequence goes on from CM070762.1 coordinate 9,620,950, forward strand.
CCGCAACAAGAAGGCCCCAACTCCGACGCAAGGCAAGAAGCCGTTCCGCAACTTTGGGAAGGCCAAGAAGCTCTTCCACCGCGTCCTCGCCGCCTTCGACGACCTTGACCTCGACGAAGTGGAGGGATGGAGCGATGACGACGGGACGGGTGATCAAGAACCCAAGAGCGGCAACGACTTCTCCGGCATGTGCTTCATGGCCCTCGAGGGAGAGATCAGCGACAGCGATCTCTATTCCGACTCCGACGAGGTATGTCCCTCCTATGACCAACTGAATGCAGCTTTTCTTAAGCTAGGAGGTTTTCATGCTAGAGCTAAGACTAGATGTAGTGAGTTGGAGAAGGAAAGAGAGATTATCACGGAGCTTACTTCACTTATATCCGCTCCCTCCGTGATGACTGTGATACATGCTGTGCTTTGATCGGTGATATGGAGAAGCTAAGGACCTCACATGATAGTCTGTCCTCTGAGCTTGATGCAATTAAGGTGGAGAATGTTAGTCCGCTTGTCGATTTAGAATTGAGTAGGATGGTCATACCCTACTTACTACCGATGAGACTATTGCTCCCACCTCATGTGAGGATAAGGACTTTGATGCTAAAGGACCTTATGCCATGCTACGGATCCGCCCGATTCTTGTGTAAATTGTGATAACTTGAATATGAAACTAAAACGGGCAGATCATAAAATTGCAGAATTTCAAACCTTCTTACTTGAGCCTATTGCTTCTTGCGTGAATTGTCCCAAGCTTATTCTTGAACTTGAAGTCGTCTCCAAACAGCTTCAAGATTTAGTTGATGACAATAACAAATTGGCCAAGTTTGCTTCTAAGGACCCTGTTAGCTCACCATGCAATTGTTGTAACAAACTAAAATCTGAATTGGTTGCATTAGATGAAAAATGTGTGAAGCTAACTAAGGATCTTATAGAAAAGCAACCATCTGCTTGCATTGTGTGTGCTGGGAAGAAGCATGAGGGTTTGGTAGAGACACCTAGCGACGTGAACCAATTGGCTAGCGAGGACTGTCCTTCCGAGTCTACCATGCGTGCACAAGCAAATCTTTCCTCCGCTGTTGGTTCTTCTTCTACTCCCTTACCTCCCGCTGTCTCTTCTCTTCCCGCACTTCTTGCGCCTCTCTTTTCTGGAGTGTCAAGATCTTATGAACACTCTTGAGAAATTTGTAGGAGGCAAGAAGAAGCTTAATCTTATCCTTGACCAGCCCAAGATTTGCAAGTTCAATCAAGGTCTAGGGTATGATTTTCTAAAAGACATGAGGAAGCATCCGCCTGCCGTGCTCAGATCCATAGCACCAGGTGCGATCGAGACTAAGCCCAGGACTGAGAAAGTCAAATTTAAGTCTGCGGGTTTTGTCCAAATGATATCGACAAGAGGGTGAGTCCTCCTGCAGACTTCACCTCTCGTAGCGCGGCCATTTCATGCTACTCCCGCTCGTCAAAAGGCGGTATCATTGCACCTTCATCGAAGGATGGACATTCATCGATCGATGCTTCAAGCGCCAATATCGCATGGAGAGACCATGTTGAGTCTTTTAGGCGTATTCGTGGTCAGCCCCGAGTGCACCTAAGACCAACAGAGGTCTAGAGTTATTTCTTCTATTGGTGTTGGGCAAGATCGAGGACTTGGTTTTACCGAGTTTTGCTTTTTCGTCCTTATGCTCCCGCGGTACCGTGACTTTCGCCGTCCCGAGGGTAGATCTCGCTTTCCGGCCGAGATAGCTACCCGCGGTGTGTTCAACTTTTGTTGTGGTGACTTGACTCGCTCCTCTATAGCGATCCAGCCCAACAATGACTTCAGTCTCTACACACGCACCTTCTACTTCTTTGGGTGACGAGAGCGTAGGGTAGATAGAGGTCACCGTGCTTGACTACTTCATCGCGCCGACGATTACTCAAGATTGGGTGCCAAAATCACTCTTGATTTATCCCAAGATCGAGACTTTGCTCTCTTGTTGACTCAGTCCACGGGCGTGGAAGGAAAGGTTTGGCTTGTAGACTCGGGTGTTCAAGACACATGACCGGAGATTCCGCTGGTTTTCTTCCTTGCCGTGCTCCGTGTGATGAGACTATCACCTTTGGAGATTTATTTGAGCGAGTCACACGTTCCAAGTCCGGCGTGTTACTTTTTCGTCTCCACCGCCTTCGTAGCTTCCTTTGAGCCCAAGGACGCTCGCCATGCATAAGGGTGCTCTAGTTTCACAGTTCTCGGATGTCATGAGCACCGAGTTTGAGATGAGCATGATGGGTGAGTTGACTTTCTTCCTCGGCTTCCAAATCAAGCGCACTGGAGGGTACCTTCTTGCATCAAGGCAAGTACACCGTGATCTCCGAGACGCTTCGACATGAGTGATGGAAAGCGGTGTCGACTCGATGGCTTCTACGGTCACACTTGACCTAGATGAGGACGGCGAGCCGCTTGATCAAAAAGAGTTCAAGTATGATTGGCTCTCTTGTACCTCAATGCCTCGAACCGACATACACTTTTCTCGTGTGTCTTTGTGCGGTTTGCCAGCTTCTCCTCGCGATCTCACCGTCAGCGGTGAAGCGCATCTTCGGTACCTTCGAGCTACCATTGACTATGGTATCGGTACTCTTCCTCATCCTGCTCATCCCTTAGAGCCTATTCGGATGCGCACTTTGCCGGTGTAGGATAGATAGGAAGAGCACCGGCACCGCCGGTTCATTGGCACTTCTCTCGTTTCTTGGTCTTCGAGGAAGCATCCGGTGTTGCATGCCCACCGCAGAGGCCGAGTACGTTGTCGCAGCCCGATTGTCGTAGCAAGTGCTTTGGATGGTCTCGACTCTGCGGGACTTTGGGTTAGCTATCGATCGTGTTCCGCTCTTTTGCGATAACACGTCTGCGATTAGCATTGCTAAGAACCCAGCAGCACTCTCGGACCAAGCACATCGATATCGATATCATTTTCTTCGAGACCATGTAGAGAAGGGTGACATCGTGCTCGGCCAGGAGAGTGACCACCGGTTGGTCGATATCTTCACCAAGCCTTTGGATAGCACGAGGTTTTCACTCTGGGAGAGCTTGGGGTGGTTTGTCCCACGAACTATTGTGAGGGGAGCTTTGGGCTTTACCGCTTTATCATATTAATTGTGCTTCTGTATCCTTACTATTGCATCGCATTTTCGGGTACATTGGGTTTAGTCCTTCTAGCATAGGTTAGAGTGTGTCTCTTGCTGAGTTGCTTAGACTTCTTGCTCTTATCTTGTGCTTTCAGGATAGCTGTTTCTTATCTCACTAGGTTGAGCTCACTCACTTCTTTTAGGTTCTAGCGAGGGTTGGGCCACCCTGCAGTGAGTGGTACGTGTTTGCTCTCTAGTGTGCGTTTTCTCGACAAATGCTGACATATAGGGTAGATGAGAGTCATCGAACCATAGTATCCTCTATATCTTATCTATGCTTTAAGGACCACTGCTTTTCCCGATTTATTTGCCGACTCTTGATTTTTATTGCTTTGGTTGTGGGGAGTTCATTTGGGAACTTCTAGATTTTAATTTTGACTTAAACTCAACTTGAACTAAAAGTCGCATCACATGTTGAGGGGAGTGGATTTTCGCATTGCATTCGCATTGTAATATAACCACATTGAGCCTTGATTATTATCCGGTTATGACATGCTTTCAATGCTTTACACATTGCCATGATTTGTGCTCCATTGCTAATCTGATCATGACTCTATATGTGTAGTCAAGTCTTTGCCATGATAGGTTAATTAAAAATGCCAAATTTGACCTAATTCATGTCTTGTTCATATTTGAGACTAGTCAGCCTTGTGTTATCCTTTTATGATTCTCGCCATGTCAAATAGGCTGAGTTGAGTCTTGAATCTTAGTTGAGCAATAGATTGAGCTATACAGTTTCTTGATGACACATAAGTTAGTACAATCTATTAAAAGCAAAAGATCTCTTTGTGCGAAAAACCGATCTCACCAATTCCTTCTCATGAGGCGCTTGCCATTGCACAAGGCATGAACTCAGGGGAGATTTGGATGACCAAGATCATCTTCTTAAGCTCATTGCTTGAAGTGGTCGCATAAGGCTTGAGGTCTAGCACATGACTGAATAAAAAGATGGTTGAAAACAACCATGTGATCTCTAAAGAAAAATGTCATTTGTGCTCAATTGCTAAAATTTCAAGTGTACTTAAAACAAATGTATCATTCTTGAATAAATAGCACTCTAGTTGGCTCAACACTAGCTTCTCGATTCCATTTAGCTCATTGACATGGTTTGCATCATTTGTGGATATCATTAGCTAGACTAAAATCTTGTTTGACTTGACTTGCTAAGCACTTCAAACTAAAAATCAGATTATACCTTCTTGTTTAGCTTCACTTTACATACATAGTCATGATCTTTGAAGCATACTTATATGTTATGGCTTGGTGTAATACATTTTGGTCATTTTGGATAATTCTCATGGCTCTGCATACTTTGAGTAATCAAATCAGCCATTCCATCCATCATTATGACTTATTCTCTCTCTTGCATACTTGATGTGTTTATTGCCAAAAGGGGGAGAATAGATTGGAGAAAAAGAGAAAATCTCTTTCTGGGAACTTGCTAGAGCTTTGGAGATAAATTTGCTCTTTATTCCTTTATTCTAGTGTTCTCTCTGTCGACATGGTCATAATTTTATTTTCATTCTTTGGACCATGTCGCCTTCTACAAACTCAACTTCATATTTTTTTGTTTGTCAATATACTCATCAAGGGGAGATTGAGAGATCATGTGGAGATGATCCCATCTTTATGATGAGTAATTGACCCTTGGTTGAAGGTAAATTGAGTTTGTTTTGGGCTTTTATTGCAAAGTCTTAATTCTGGTCGAATTGAAGTCGTGTACGACTTGTTCCTGGCTCGTACGACCATGTAGGATGCCTTACGACCACGTTTGGTCGTGGTCGAATTTCGCTCAAGAGCGCACGACCACGCTGAGGTGTTCTCGGCAAACCGACGGTGGTCGGAAGGCGCACGACCACGCTGGCGCATATCGGGTGGCGACGACCATGTTGCCGAGTATCGAAGTCACCGGACGGCGCACGACCACGCCGTGGCGCCCCGCGAATTTGAACGTGATCGGAAGTCACCGGTAGCGTCACGACCACGTTGGTGGTAATCGGTTTCACCGAGCAACGTCGAGTACTTTGGCCGTGGTCGGAAGGGTTTACGACCACGCTGGCAATTGGGAGCGCTCGATCACGTTGTAGCGCCGAGCTCACCACGCTATGAGCCCTCGAAGATTTGACCGTGGTCGGCACTCGGCGCTAGGGTTTACGACCACGCCAGTGATCGGTGTATCGACCACGTTAGCGCGGGTTTGAACGTGGTCGGCAGTCGTGACTTGGGTCTACGACCACATTGTATCGCTAGCGGGTACGACCACGTTGGCCGATCAGAGCCACGACCACGTTAGCACGGGTCTGAACGTGGTCGGTAGTCGGTGCTCGGTAAGTCGACCACGCCAGGCGCCAAGCTCGACCACGATTGTGACATTCGACTTCGACCACGCCAGAGTACGACCACGCCAGGGTACTTAGTGGATCGACCACGTGTCGCGATTGGCGGATCGGAGCATCGACCACATTAGCGCGAGAACTGAAAGTGGTCGAAACCGCGTTCGACCACGTTATCGGCAGAATGACCGTGGTCGGCTGAGTTCATTCAAACTGGTCTTATGAGCCCATGTAATGTCCGATTTTGTTGGGACATGATCGTATGGGTTCCTGGTGATGTTGTGGACCTTGTGGACTAGTCTGTTCATCATTTTGACAAGTCTATTTTCTGTGCAAAAGACTTGAGCTCGGGTTGAGCGGTGCAGAGTTTGGTTTCTCTGTTTGAGCGGTGATCGTAGGCACTGTGTGGTCGTAGCTAGCAATAGTCATAGCTTGTGTCCGCATGGTCATAACGAGCTTTGAGGTGGTCGTGACGACGGTTGTGTGATCAAAGGAAGTGGAAGTCTTCCGGGCTTCACCACCTCTTGAGTTGTGCTTTTGAGTGGTTGTAAGGAGTTTTACGACCAGGTCTTGTGCTGTGATACTTGTACCGATTGATGGTCTGTGTGCATTGAGCGGTGCTATGTGATGGTTTGCTTGTCTTGTGGCTGCAGGACTTCGGAGCTATTTCATGGTGAGGCGTGGGAGGACCGGGACTAGGCACAGGAGGTGTTGAGGTCCGACGGCCGAGACGCCAAGATGATCGAGGTGGTGAGGTGGTTGCGAGCGGGAGACGAGGAACCGAGCCGAACTGCCAGAGCTGAGCACGACGGGCAACAACGAGGAGGACCGGGACTAGGCTCAGGGAGGAGCTGAGGTCCAGACGGTCAGGAGGTTGGGTGCGGTCGTGTGCGGCGGAATAGACCAAGACTAGACTCTGGAAGAGTCGGAGGTCTGATCGGATGGTTGCAGGTACTGGGAGACATGTCTTGGTGAGGCTTAGAGAGGTCGGGACTAGACATAGGAGATGTTGAGGTCCAGAACGACGTGGAAGCCGAAGAGGACGTGGTCTTGCCCGAGTGGTGTAACCGTAAAGCAAGAAGGCATGAGGAGGAAGCTTGGGAGGTCAAGGGCATTTTGGAGAAATGCCAAAGCCCGCAAAGGAAGCCGTGTCCTCCGGGAAAGCACCTTGGAGTTGGTGGTGCTATTGGGCAAAGCGGTGGAGCCGTTACACGGGTAATGGGCAAAGCATCGAGGCTCGCAGCACTTGGACTCTCAGAACGGTGGTCTGTTGAGACCCGTTAGCGTGTGAGACTATAAATAGAGAGGTTAGGTCTCGTGAGCGAAGCGAGGTTGTCCCCGAGTGCTCGAGTGTTCCTCTCATCTTGTGTGAGTTGTCTCGGTAAGAGCATGGATGCTCGTGTACCTCCGATGGAGTGGTCAGAAACCTCCATGTGCAATAGAAAAGATTGATTCATCTCGTTGTATCCTTCTCGGTTTTGTTCTTGAGATGATTTCTTTGATCCGTTTGCCCTCTCGTGTTCTTTCGATCATATGTGTTTTATCCGAGAGTTGGCTTGTGCTTCACTTGCTCAGATGGGAAGTTGTTTTACTGGTGCTTGCTAAGATCATTCCCGAGAACAAAAGCGAAATCTGTAGAAAACCGAGTTCTGTGGTTCTGCCACCTGGAGCTCTCTGTTTCAGTTTTCGACTTTGGTTTTCTCCTCTTCGTTGTAAAGACTTTGAGGTTCTTGGTATTTTTACTTCGAGAGATCTTGTATGAACTAAGTTTCAAGTTTCATTCATTTTGGATCTCGTGCAAAAGATCTCTAAATTCTTGCTCCTTGTCGTGCCGACAATGTAGTATTTCTTGTATACGTTACATTGTCGGATCGGCAAATTTATTTGACCACGCAGATCTTTGGTCTTTTCGACCACGCCGATTTCGAGGCCGATCTATTCTAGCTTTCACCACACAGTAGTATCTCTGTTGTCGGTTGATCGACTACGGCATAAGTTTTCTGGTTCGGTTTTCGCCAGTGTTATCTTCTGTTTCTGGTCGTTCGACCTCGTCTGTGTAGCGGTGGTCTTGCGTGTGCTGGTCTGTTCTCACCCCATACGACCACGGTCAAAACCCGACACGCTTTCACGATTACGACTACGGTTGTCTTGATTACGACTTCTTGTTTTATTGTTGCCGTGTTCGGTTGAGCTTTGTTTTTCTGACTTCTTAGCTCTCTAGCTAAAGGAGAAGGAGAACTTGGGAGGAAGTTTTAAGGCACCATTCACCCCCTCTGCTGCCATTTCGGTCCTTCAATTGGTATCGAGCGGTTAGCTCTTCTTTGATAGATCTTTAACCGGTCTCAAGAGCCATGGCGACGGACAAATATTCCACCAAGCCGCCTGCTGATGGCTGGATTACCTTTTCCGAAGAGCCGGATGGAAACTTACATCCGTGCTCGTGGGTATGCCATCCGCTAAGGTGAAGATACGCTTGTTGTTCCCGCCGATGACAACATCAATGCCGGGAATATGGCTGATGTTGAGGCGAATGCTAAGGCAAGGAACATCATCATTCAGGGGTTGAGTAGAAGCGAGTTCGATCGCATCTCTCACCTGTTGTCCGCCTACGACATCTGGGTGACCCTCGATGCATACCATGAGGGCACCACCCGGATCAAGACGGTTCGACAAGACCCGTTCAAGCAAGAATACAAGAATTCGAGATGCTTGCCGGTGAGTCCCTTGACGAGTGCTTTTCTCGCTTTCACAAGATTTTGAGCAACCTCCGAGCCGTCGGTCTCACATACTCCGACTCGGATAACGCTCGTCAAATTCTTTCTGCACTCGATCTTAGGGTTTGGGAGATGAAGGTGACTACCATCAAGGACACCACGGACCTCTCGACCTTGACTCTTGATGCGCTTTACTCGCGCCTCAAGACTCACGAGATTGACATAGTCTCTCGTCGGTCGAAGTCTCAGTTGATGGCACTAGTCACCGATCCCGCTTCTGGATCCACTTCTTCTAAGCCATCTTGCGGATTCTCCCTCGCTGCTCTCTGTGACATAACCGATGATCGACAGAGCACTTGCGGATGAGCGACTAGCCCTCCTCGCACGGAGATTCTCCCATGCTTACAAAGGAGGAGGGACGGAAGGAAAAGAGGACCCGTGATTTGTTTCGAGTGTGGTGGCCCCAACCACATTCGAGCAAACTGTCCCAAGTTGGGGAAAGGCAAAGTCGACTACGGCGGTTCGGCAAGAACGACTACTCCGACAAGAACCGCAACAAGAAGGCCCCAACTCCGACGCAAGGCAAGAAGCCGTTCCGCAACTTTGGGAAGGCCAAGAAGCTCTTCCACCGCGTCCTCGCCGCCTTCGACGACCTTGACCTCGACGAAGTGGAGGGATGGAGCGATGACGACGGGACGGGTGATCAAGAACCCAAGAGCGGCAACGACTTCTCCAAGCATGTGCTTCATGGCCCTCGAGGAGAGATCACGACACGATCTCTATTCCGACTCGACGAGGTATGTCCCTCCTATGACCAACCGAATGCGACTTTTCTTAAGCTAGGAGGTTTTCATGCTAGAGCTAAGACTAGATGTAGTGAGTTGGAGAAGGAAATAGAGAGATTATCACGGGAGCTTACTTCACTTATATCTGCTCCCTCCCGTGATGACTGTGATACATGCTGTGCTTTGATCGGTGATATGGAGAAGCTAAGGACCTCACATGATAGTCTGTCCTCTGAGCTTGATGCAATTAAGGTGGAGAATGTTAGTCTGCTTGCTGATTTAGAATTGAGTAGGATGGCTGTTACCCTACTTACTACTGATGAGACTATTGCTCCCACCTCATGTGAGGATAAGGACTTTGATGCTAAAGGACCTTATGCCATGCTTCTGGATCTGCCCGATTCTTGTGTAAATTGTGATAACTTGAATATGAAACTAAAACGGGCAGATCATAAAATTGCAGAATTTCAAACCTTCTTACTTGAGCCTATTGCTTCTTGCGTGAATTGTCCCAAGCTTATCACGAACTTGAAGTCGCTCCAAACAGCTTCAAGATTTAGTTGATGACAATAACAAATTGGCCAAGTTTGCTTCTAAGGACCCCGTTAGCTCACCATGCAATTGTTGTAACAAACTAAAATCTGAATTGGTTGCATTAGATGAAAATGTGTGAAGCTAACTAAGGATCTTATAGAAAAGCAACCATCCGCTTGCATTGTGTGTCTTGGGAAGAAGCATGAGGGTTTGGTAGAGACACCTAGCGACGTGAACCAATTGGCTAGCGAGGACCGTCCTTCCGAGTCGGTTTGTGCGTGCACAAGCAAATCTTTCCTCTGCTGTTGGTTCTTCTTCTACTCCCTTACCTCCTGCTGTCTCTTCTCTTCCCTGCACTTCTTGCGCCTCTCTTTTCTGGAGTGTCAAGATCTTATGAACACTCTTGAGAAATTTGTAGGAGGCAAGAAGAAGCTTAATCTTATCCTTGACCACCCAAGATTTGCAAGTTCAATCAAGGTCTAGGGTATGATTTTCTAAAAGACATGAGGAAGCATCCACTGCCGTGCTCGGATCCATAGCACCAGTGCGATCGAGACTAAGCCGTGACCGAGAAAGTCAAATTTAAGTCTCGGGTTTTGTCCAAATGATATCGACAAGAGGGTGAGTCCTCCTGCAGCTTGACCTCTCGTAGGCGAAGCCATTTCATGCTACTCCTGCTCGTCAAAAGGCGAAGTATCATTGCACCTTCTGTCAGAAGGATGGACATTCATCGATCGATGCTTCAAGCGCGCAATATCACATGGAGAGACCATGTTGAGTCTTTAGGCGTATTCGTGGTCACCGAGTGCACCTAAGACCAACAGGAGGTCTAGAGTTATTTCTTCTATTGGTGTTGGGCAAGATCGAGGACTTGGTTTTACCGAAGCTTTTTCGTCCTTATGCTCCCGTCGCTCGTGACTTTCGCCGTCCCGAGGGTAGATCTCGTTTTCCGGCCAAGATAGCTACCAGCGGTGTGTTCAAATTTTGTTGTCGGTGACTTGACTCACTCCTCTATAGCGATCGGGCCCAACAACGCCTTCAGTCTACACACGCACCTTCTACTTCTTTGGGTGACGAGAGCGAGGGTAGATAGAGGTCATCGTGCTTGACTACTTCATCCGCTCGACGACACTCAAGATTGGGTGCCAAAATCACTCTTGATTTATCCCAAGATCGAGACTTTGCTCTCTTGTTGACTCAGTCCCGGGGAGGAAGGAAAGGTTTGGCTTGTAGACTCGGGTGTTCAAGACACATGACCGGAGATTCCCGTTGGTTTTCTTCCCTTGCCCGTGCTCCAGGTGATGAGACTATCACCTTTGGAGATTTATTTGAGCGAGTCACACGCTCCAAGTCGGCGTGTTACTTTTTGTCTCCACTCGCCTTCGTAGCTTCCTTTGAGCCCAAGGACGCTCGCCATGCATAAGGGTGCTCTAGTTTCACGTTCTCGGATGTCATGAGCACCGAGTTTGAGATGAGCATGATGGGTGAGTTGACTTTCTTCCTCGGCTTCCAAATCAAGCGCACTGGAGGGTACCTTCTTGCATCAAGGCAAGTACACCGTGATCTCCCGAGACGCTTCGACATGAGTGATGGAAAGCGGTGTCGACCGATGGCTTCTACGGTCACACTTGACCTAGATGAGGACGGCGAGCCAGTTGATCAAAAAGAGTTCAGAAGTATGATTGGCTCTCTCTTGTACCTCAATGCCTCGAACCGACATACACTTTTCTCGTGTGTCTTTGTGTCACTAGGGTTTGACACTTGTTAGTCATTTGATTAGCATTCATTTGCAAACATTCAATTAGCAGTTCGTGACTTGTACTCATGACTAGCCATTAGATATTAGAGCTAGTTATATTGACTTCAATATTCATATAGATGTCTTGATCTGTCTCTGTCTCTGTTCAATGGAAATATCTTGACAGTGATGTAATTCAAGCAAGGTGTAGTTAGATTGTCAAGATAGTCTACATTTGAGCTTTTGGTAGTGGCTATCTAGATTATGTCAGTATAATATAGTTATCATCGAATGCTAAGTCTCATTTTGCCATTGTAGCAGTATTAGGTTACTTAGCTTGTATGTATACATTTAGTTGTATGTTGTCAATGGATGAGATTATGCTTGAATCTTTGATCATTGGTATATTAGCAAGAGTAATTGGTATGTGCGTTTTGACATTTGATTTTGCATGAGTTTGGTTGTAGGTTTGCGTTAATTCATTGCTTATCTAGAGTTGTGAAATACTTTTCATGTATAGTCTTGATTCCATTTCAGCTTGTCTCTGCTAATTTTGATGATCGTGTATATTGATGCAATGATCATTGGTTAGTTACCTTTAGTGTTGGTATTGATCTTGATGAGTGTAGAGCCTTGATTAGCTTGAGCAAGTGAGTTAGTGATTGGGTCTTGTGCTTGCCATTTGGTCAGTAGACTTGATGCCTAGTTGACTTACAATCTGAGTTCTGATTCACATCGTGTGAGCCGATCGCTTGTCGGCTTCCACTCAGCTTCACGCGATCGCCTCATGATGTGAGACATGCCAGTTGATGCAGAAGCTTGACCTTAGTGAGTCATTATGTTGCAATTGAGTTGCAGGTCTTGCTAGCGATCAATGTCGGTCGAGCATGGTTATCGTTGGTGCTGACCCATTGCTGATTTCAGTGTTGGTCGCCACTTGGTCGTTGTCAATCGTTCGCGAGGGTTGCTTGGTAGCACTAGGTCTGGTAGCACGTTGCGTTGCGTGGCAGTCGACAGTGGTCGCAGCTATACGAGTGTTCGAACGGTGGTCGCTGCGACACGTGGGTTCTGGAGCACCCTGTGCATATTGTGGTCGGACTTGACCTGTGTGGGAGGATGCGACGTCGCTTGTGTGGTCGACCACGTTGGGGTTACGTTGTGGGTACGAGCAGCTAGTCGGCGTTGGTCGGTGTCGCGTATCGCGTGGGTGCATCGTGTGGTATCGTGACAGGTGCCGATGCCAGGTTTGGCGTTGGTGTGCTTGACGTTGTTGGCGTAGTCGGCACGTGGTGGTTGAGCGCGTCGTAGCGTGCCTGTGCGAGTGTGTCGAGTCTGTGCGACGTTGGGCATCGAGTCGTCGGTGGCGACTTGGTTGGTGAACGTCGGAGTGCAGTGTACAGTCGACTTGCGTTGCGCGAATGTCGTGGCGCAGTTCAAGCGTCGATGACGGTTGGCATCTAGGGCGGTTCGACTGTAAGGTTTGACGTTGACGGATACCTTGGGAGTTTCAGTTGCGGTGTGCGTACGATTTTGGACTGATGCAGTGGGCTCGGGCTAGATGGAGTGGTTGTTAGGTGTCGCGAGGATCGAGCAGTTGGGTGACGATTGGCGCTACGGTGAGGTGGCGTGTTTTGGTGCACGTGCAAGTTCGGACCGACATGCTTGGGTTTGAGTGTGAGGATGTGAGCGGGTTTTGTTGGCGTAGATGGAGGCTAGCGAGTGGAGCTGGTGTGGTTCTGCTGTGGAGATTTGGATGTGGATGGCTGATGGCCGGGTGCGAGGTTGTTGCGGTGGAGACAGCTGTGAGTGGTGCCGGACAGGGGAGTTGCGTGGGGTCAGGAGCTCGGAGGCTAAAGGTAGCATGGTGATGGCTAGGGGACGGCTGTCAGAGGCTAGCGTGCGGGCGGTGTCGGAGGTGCAGTACGGTGGAGTCTGGTCGAGGTGTTGAGTGAGACGCATGTCTAGCTGAGGAGTGTGGAGTCTGGGCTGTAGGTCGAGGAGAACGGAAAACTGGTGCTGATGCAGTAGGAGCCATGGGCTGAAGGCGTTTGAGGGCTGGAGATTAGGATTGGATGGCTGAGGGTTCCTTGGATCATGAGGTTGTTGCTTTAGATCGCAAATGCTGACAGAGACAGTCTGGATCAGGCTATGGTCTTGCTGTCGAGTTTGATGTTAAGCTGACTGGTTGAGTACATCGAGGATTTGGTAGTCTCGTTGATTTGACTCTAAAGTTGTCATGCTATCGCTCGAGTGGTTGTCTCTCATGGTTGACATTCTGTCTAGTGTTCTACGTTTCTGCGTGGACATGACTTGCTCGTTGACCGAGATTCTCGGCATTTTTCTTGATCGTCAGTGCATTGGCTAGCTCGACTGTCTTTCGCTTGTTCTGATTCATCGTCTTCTTCGATGCTGTTCTTGGTTCTTTGGTTCTATGTTAGCTGTTGTCACTTCTTGTAGCTGGATCTGTGAGTTGTAAGTCTTGACGGCATGTTGCGACTGAGTTCTTTCATTACATTGGTCTGAGCTCAGTTGTCCTTTACTCTTGGTATAGACTTGAGTCATTATTTACTTTGTCTGTGCGTAACGTCTATTGTAGCTACTCGGATCACGATTCTGAATTACTTGGTGTCCGGTACTTGTTGTCCGTTCGATTATTCTACTCGTGTTCCAGCGTGTCTATCGATCGTTCACATTCTCTGGTGACGACGTTTCGTACTTTCGTAGCTTTGTCGTGATTCGAATGAAGATACGTACAAGGACCAGTTCACGTAATCGTTCGATTGCTTGCTGCAACGTGTCTACTTGACTAGATTTTACGGAAGTTCTGGATGACTATCTCGACTGACTTGATTTTCACTCTGAGTTCCCGTTGACAGATTACTACAGCTGCTAGATAAATTGGCGATTTATGACGTACATCGTTGCATTTGGTGCTCAATATGGGATGCCTATGAGCGATCTACTTGGACTCGAGCCGTTCGACTCGACGGCATCTCATCAGATCGCTTCGAAAGTCGATCCGTTGCACCTCGGAATACCGTTCGCGGAGTCGACATGATCTTACAGCGCTACGATTTCAGAACTATAGTGCGTGCACGTGCTCACGAGTCGAGATGCATCGATCGACATCCAGGTCATACCATCGGGATCGATGATCAAGGACACTCAGATCGACGACGCTAGATGACTTGACGATGGTACCTGCTGACGGTTCAGCTCCTGAGACAGAGCGACTAGCCACATTCAGGACCTTGATCAATCTCTGTCAGCTGGGATATCCAGTGAAGATCAAGTGCATGTCTACTCTCTAGCGTTGAGGCATCAGTACGATGAAGATAGGCCCACTCGGTTCAAGCATGGTCAATACTGATCCGGTCACTGTGAAGCACAGAGCTCTCACGGACGACTCTGATGCAGACTACGTGAAGCACTGATGCAGCTGACGATTGACAGTACTCGATCGCTCAGCCCGGATTGAGAAGACGACTCGGCGATTGTCTTCGATGTGGGACACGATCCGGACACTTCTGGCAAGTCACAGTGAGATGAAGTGCTCTCGATCAACTCAATGCGTAATGCCCATGCAGAGATTAGACTGGAGAAGACTATCTTCAGCGAGTGTAGAGAGAGAGACTGATTGGAGAGCTATGATTAAGTAGCATTTCGACTACGTACACCATCGGCTTACTCGATATCTTGGCACTCGACTCGCGAGAACTGCTCATGAGTTCGACGAGCTTATGCTCATTCTAGAGATTGAGCGTCGAAGGTGAGTAGGATGCGCGACTACGACGAGACTACTCGCTCTGATCTCATGACCTCGTGCAAGGATGCTGATGATGGACTCGATATAATAGCTCAATCTTATCCTCAGTATGATCCGATTCTTCTGAAGCCTTCTAGATGCTGAGGACTTGATTGCTGACTCAAGACTATTAGTACTTGGCAGTAATTCTTGCTATCTAGACCTAGAGCTCATGATTCTTCTGAATTGGTGATTTGATGAGTAATGTGCAAGCAAGACTTAAGATACTTGCCATTCAGTAGTATGGGCAATTTGCCAGTGAGCCTGTAGGATGAACATCGGCTGTTGATTAACTGTCGATGGCTTGCAACATATGAATGCACCTTTACTGCTGACTGCTACTGAACTACCTCTTCGCTCTTTGATCGAAGATGCAATTGTCAATGACATCAGTCTGATGAGACCTGCTATTGCGTTGACTAGGTCAAGTTGAATGACTAGAACTTGTCTAGCATCGGTCTCACGTTGCTCATGCATTGTCGCATCTATAGTCATTGAGCTTTAGCTAACTTTATGGATCTCGAGAACTTGACTTCGATCCTGCTAACTTCGTTGCAAGGCGATAGCATGGTTGATAGAGCATCAGAGCTTCATGCATTGCAGATGCTCTTCTGAGTCCGTGACTTCGTGCATCCAATTGACTCGAGCTTATCTAGTTTCACCTCGATCTCGCAGCATTGAGTCTGGAGTCGTTTGCCTTGTCGACATTACTGACCTGATCAAGATTCTTGCTCATCTAAGTCAGATATCATCTAGGTCATGTACACTCTACTAAGACCGTATGCTTAGGTCCAAATACTGCACTGTCTGGTATTGTCTGATACGTGGAGCTACTGACTGTATCTCTGCAGAAGTTATTCTGCTCATCGTGCTACTCTTGCGCTCAGGTCATTGACTCGAGATTCGTCGGTCCGAGACTCTGGCTGACTGACCTTGTCCAGGAGTCGGTTCATGCCAAGTTGGACTGTCAGACCGGTCTAGAGTATCTGCTTCTATTGCTCGTGCGTTTCCCTAGTCTGTGTTACGTCTTAATACCTTATCTGCCAGGATAGTCATCTGATAGTGAGTCCGGTGTTTCAGAAGGAAGCTGGTCCTAGCTCGGTTCTGTCTCTTTCTGTCATTACTGAAGGAGTCTTCCAGCTTTGCATCAGACTGGAGCACCTTCTTGCTTTGAGTCAGTGATCGGCTGAGGAGCAGATTGAATGTTTGCATATGAGAAAAGTGGAATAACAAAAGGGTTTTAATGAAGAAATATGTGTAAACAAACCCTCATAAAATTAGGAGTAAAATATATAAATATATATATATATATATATATATGTATGTATCCTTATGTATAAAGGAAATGATGAAATAGAAATAAAAATAAAAAGAAAAAAATTTTGGGGCGAAATGCCAGCCCCATGGCCAATAGCCCACCTCACAAGACGCCACCGTCCCCACGCCCGACCACTTCTTCTTCTCCCGCCCCTCCCTCCTCCCTCGCGCCCCACAGGCGCCCTCGCCGCGCTCGCCCGCTCTGCTGCGCCCGGCCGCCGGCGTTCGGACCGTGGTCCCGCCCGGACCAGTGAGCGCCATGCCTGTCCGAGCGCCACACCCCCGTGTCGAATCTTTCCCCCGCCACTCGCCCTTCTTTCCTCTCTCTCTGGCGCCGCTGGTTTCCCATCACCCCCTCCTCGAGCCCTTCCCTCGCCTGCGCGCGACTCCTCGGGCCACAAAGGCCATCGAGGAGCCTCGGCATGCTCTCGCCAGCCTCCCCGCCTATCTCCTGCTCGCCCGCTCACCAAGCGATGGCTCGGGCGGCGCCCCGAGGCTGACCTCCCTCGCCGCTATAAGAAACCCGGGCATTCCATTGTCTTCCCGTGCTCCCTCTTGCTCCAACAATAACCCATCGAACAAGAATGACCCAATCACCGGCCACCTCTTCTTCCTTCGCTCGTGACGCCCTCACCGTCGACTCCGTCCACCCCGAGCCCTCCTTCCTCCCACACCACCTCCGGACGCCTGAACCCACCCGGCCTTCCCGGACCTCTCCCGCCAGTACCTCGCCGGCCGACGCCTCTCCCGCCATCGCCACCCGTCGCCACCACACTCCGGTGCCCCACGGTCCCCCGCCGTCGTCTTCAACTCCACCTCGGCACCGGGGTTGCATTTCACAAGCCGCCCACCCTCTCCGGCCACCCCCGCCGCGTGGCCGTCACCGACTTCGGCCTCGGCCACCTTTGCCCAACCCCCCGCGCCGCATACCTTAAGAGGTATTAGCGCGCTTAGGGGTTAGGCAAAGCCTCCCCCTCCCACTTGGTGTGACCGATTCTTCCCCAGGGCTCCCTCGGTGGCTGCTCGAGCCCCGCCACGCAGCCGAGGTCGAGCCCTTTCTTTTAATTTCCGTGACAAAGGGCCCCTTTGTCGGTACCGCCGAATCAACCGAGAGGCCACTGCCAGTTGGGCCCCCACTGTCGGTAGGGCCAGCGACAAGTGGGTCCACCGCCGAGGGGACCCACTGTCGATGATGACACAGGTGGTACCACCGCCCATGGCCCCACTGTCAACGGCCCCAGCAGAACCCGAGCCACTGACCAGTGGGTCCCACCCGTCAGTGGCACAGTAAAAGATAGGAAAAAATATAAAATAACTATGTGGGCCCCACTGTCAGATTTTAGGAATTTATTTGAACTGAGAACTTTAAAAATTCATAACTTCTTCATTTTAACTCCAAATTTAGTGAGACAAATTTCTAAATTCATCTAAATTCAAGATCTATCCAATGGATCTAAAATCATAATTTTTAGAGTTCATTTGAATTTCTGGTGTTATTTGGATTGATTTGTTGCTTTTCTTTTCATGCAAATTTGCGCGCACGATTAAATTAGCGTACGAGGCACAAGAAGAGGAAGCAGAGGCTGCAGCAGACCCCAGCTCTCAACCCCCTGAACTTTGTGACCAAGACAAGTTATCACTTGATCATATTGAACCCTTGTTTATGCAAATTACTTTTCTTTAAACTATCCAAGTGCATGCTATTATTTTATGTGCTAAAGTATGTTCAAATTTCTTAGATTTTAGATATAGACCCATTACTATGCTTGTTAGTATTACCTGTGAAACCTTTGGGATATGTGAACCTTGTCGCCTTAGCAAAACTAACGTAATGTAGTTTTTCACAAATAGAGTTATGATATATATATCGTACTGCTTAGTATTGCTAGATAACCGGGGATACTAGTTATCCCAAGATATTTCACTAGCAAATATGACAATAATTTAGGGCAGTCATGGTGGGAATGACTAGAGAAGATTTGGAACTGTTATTTTATGCTCCCAAAAGCCTCAAACTTGCTTAGTATCTGGGTGGATGATTTGGGGGCTGGTGTGTGGTGCAAGGGAAGCACAAAGAGTATGGGATGTGGTAGAACCACTCAGATAACCCTAAGGACCGAATCTTGTCATGTTAGCAGTGTAAAACAAGACAACCATAAGTCGTAAATTACAACCTGGCTAAGTAGATTTATCGAAACCCCCGGACTCATCTCACTGGTAGTGGATAGGCGTGGATTTGCAAGGGCAAGGAAGGCCTAAAGGGACACCAAGGGGAGGGTGAAGTTTTCCAACTGTTCTAAGCGTTGCGGGAAGTGGAGCCCGGCTGCGTTAGTGACTGTGGAAAACATCCCGTGCAACGTATGGGACCCACCGCAAGTGGGATAAGCCCATAGGGTGAGATGACGAAAGAGGCTAGATATCTTGAAAGGTTACGGTGACGGTCTGCTCAACCATATGACTAAGGAATCATGTGGGCAACGAGTTGGCGTCTCTTGTGGGGAATGTGTACAAACTCTGCGAGTCAAAGCATTCGAATAGCCGTGCCCACGGTCATGGGCGAACATGGGGACTTAACTAGATATAGTTCTGTTTCAAAAATAATTTGTGGATGCATTGGGGAAATGTAGGGCAGCGAGAGGCCCTAGTTTGGAATTGTCCTGGGTGTCGCCCCAGTGGTAAAATAGGCAACTATAATGCTGAAAGAAGCTGTATAGTGCAGAAGCCATGGAATGGTGGATGGATTCTGTACATTAGTAAGACAACTATTTCCATTAAACTGGTGTCCTTCAAAAATTGCTAGATCATAGGGATTTCTAAATACTGTATTTAAAAAGGCAGTTTCTAGCAAAATAAAATAAACCCGAGCCTTCCTTGATCACCAAAGATACTATTATCGCATTTTGTGTGATGATTCACGAGCACGGTGGTTAGTGTGCTCACACTCGCATTATCAAAAGCAGAGACAGGACGCAGGATCATTATGAATATGAAGATGCCCCGGTCACAGAAGGAAGGAAGGACGATGGGAATTAGGTCGTCTTGCGTATTTTTCTGAGCTTAGACAAGTTAGACCTAAGGCATTGTGTGCACGTATATTATCTATCCTAGGTAATATATACTGCACACATTACCCCCAGTCGCTTGCCTGAGGTTATGGCCCTACTTTTGCTTTCTCTTCCGCTGT
The DNA here is from genome assembly GCA_036346245.1 of Bonia amplexicaulis. NCBI lineage: Eukaryota > Viridiplantae > Streptophyta > Magnoliopsida > Poales > Poaceae > Bonia > Bonia amplexicaulis. The sequence continues at coordinate 9,640,516 of CM070762.1, forward strand.
TCGCATGTAATGATGACATTCGGCCTAAGTGCCCCTTTTTGTAAACTATTGCCCGACGTGGCTTAATTTGGAACAATGGTCTGTAATACTATTGTTTAAGCGATGTATGACATGATACAGCAATGTACCTGTGGGCATTATCTACTGATCCAGGGAATAATGCCGTAATCACAGAAGATTCTGGATTGAAAAATCCGGGTCTGACAAGATGTTTGATGGTACCATTAGAAACCTATTGGAGGTCCAACACATTCCAAATTTGAAAAGAAATATTATCTCGTTAAGTACTTGATGTGACCACGCCACAAGCACATATGACCATAGCGCACAATATCAAGATTGAACTAAAGGTGTATTCGTTTCTTCAGCTTCAACATATTTTAAATGAGAATATGATGCTACCTAATGATGATAATATATATTTTTGCAGCCCCACATCACTTTTGCACCAATTCAAACAAGAATTCAACTTGGACACGTTTTGGAATTCAATTCGGCCTCCAGATCAATTCGGATTCAGCCCGACGGCTCAACTTCAAATGTGCATAACTTTCACATACAGAGTCCGTTTGAGGTCCACGAGTACTTGTTGGAAAGATTTTCTCGTATTGTTTCCAATGGATCAAGCCTCATCTCTAAACTCCTTCTGTGCGCACCGTAATCATCAAAAGAAGGTGATATATCACATGTTTAGGCCAAATTAGGCCTTGTAATGCTTGGGCCCAAGGGGAGGCGCCTCCTCTCTAGGCCCGTACTGTTCACGGTTGTACTATTCATATGAATAGTATCATGAATAGTACCACCCCTTGTTTCTTAGTTTTGTGCGGCTTTCCCTCCCCTATTTAAGGAGGCTGCACCCTTCTAGTTTTCTTGAATTTCGTTTGCTTAGTTTTTCCATTGTGAAAACTCTTCTTCTTCGCTTGTGTCGACTAAATTAACCGTAAAGAACCTCTACAGAATCCTCCCTTTTGAACTCAATATAAATATTTGCAATTTCAGATTGCTTGTTATCTTGTTCTTGCGTGTTCTTCGATTGCATGCAAGAATAGACCTTCGTGGTCAGGTCAACCGCATTCTTGGCATGGTTGATAATGACTTGGAGTTGGTTCAGCGATTACTAAGACGCAAGCATCGTCGTACGGTTGTAGTCGAATCGTGAGAGTCACCTCCACCAAAATCGAAGTTATCATCCTATCGGAAGATCGGGACCCCATTGCCTCATCAGTACTCTTGATGCCAAAGGGTATCATTTTTCATGTAGAGGTGGAGTTCCGAAAATCTTCAAAGGCTCTCTTGTCGTGATGAAATGTCATATAAATGCAACAAACCTTTATCATCTTCGAGGCACTACCCTGGTCAGGAAGGCACTGTTGTTACAACCAAGTCGTTCGATACTGATCGAACAAGTCTATGGTATATGCGTCTAGGGCATATGAGTGAAGCCAGTTTGAAGGAGTTGTGCAAAAGTAGTTTGCTCAATGATCAAGGCATTGACCGATTAAAATTTTGTGAATATTGTGTCTTTGGTAAATAGAAGAGGGTGAGACTTAGCTTTGCAAATTACTTTCAAAAGGTATATTAGATTATATTCACTCTAATTTGTAGGGTAAGTCCCACGTTTTATCCCCTTAGAGGCGCCAATTATGTGTCGATCATCATCGATGACTACTCTCGAAGAGTTTGGCCATACTTCATTAAGCATAAGTCTGATGTGTTCAAGACATTCAAAGAGTTAAAGATTATGATTGAGAAACAGACTGGCATGCATGTTAAGAAACTTCGAATAGATAATGGCCTGAAATTCTATTCGGGAGAATTTGAAGCCTTTATGTTAATCGCAAGGTATTATAAGGCATTACACAGTTTCGGACACACCTCAACAGAACAGTGTGGCCGAGCGTATGAACAGAATTATCATGGAAAAGGTGTGCTTCATGTTGTCTACATGTGGTATGTTAAAAGGTTTTTGGGCTAAAACCGATTCCATTGCTGGTCATCTGATCAATCAATCACATAACACTTCCATCGGCAAGACAACTCTAATTGATATGTGGCCTAGTTCTCCTACAGACTACTCAAGCATAAGAATTTTTTGCTATCCTGCTTATGCTCATTTTTATAAAGGTAAAATTAAGCCAAAAGATGTTAAATGCATTTTTCTTGGCTATAAGCCTAGATTTAAAGGTTATAAGTTATGGAATCCTGAGACCCAAAAGGTGGTCTTGAGCAGACGTGCTACTTTCGATGAGTCTACTCTGTTCAAAGGAATTTTGACTAATGATGCTCCCATTGAGAAGCTGTAGTTTCCTAGCATGTAAGTGGAGTATGTTATTAATTCAGGATTCTCACCAGAGATCAATAAGGATAATACACATGATATCCCTATTCATGCTCAAACCAGTAATCTTCCACATGAATTGGTCGGAACCAATATTTCATTGCAACTGGTCAGGAAAGGAGAAAATTCCATCCTCCGAAGAGGTAAATTGAAGAAGCCAACATTATGGCTTATTATTTTAACATGGCAGAAGACATTGAATGCACAATTAAACTTTCAATTTATTCAGAGACTATCTACTCTGATAAGTCAGAGAAGTGGATGACTGCCCTACATGAAGAGATGGAATCCTCAAGAAGAATTCCACTTGGGAGTTGGTTCAATTCCTGATTAAAAAGAAACACATACGTTGCAAGTGAATTTACAAGAAGGAAGGTACATCTCTAACTGATCATGTTAGGTACAAGGCAAGGTTTGTTGCGAAAGGATGTAACCAAATTTCAGGTATTAATTTTACGGATGTTTTCTCTTCGGTCATAAAAGCATAATTTTATTTGGACCTTCCTCAGCATTGTAGTTATGCATGATTATGAGCTTGAGAAAATAGATGTTAAGACCGCGTTCTTACACCGGGAGTTGGAAGAAGATAAATATATGAAGCACCCGGAAGGTTTTATTATTCTTGAAAAGGAGAATTTTGCATGAAATTGAAGAAGTCTCTTTATAGGTTGAAGCAATCAACCAGACAATGGTACAAAATATTTGACTCATTTATGACTCCTTAGGGCTTCAAGAGATCTGACTATCATAGCTGTGTTTATTTAAAGGCTGTCAATAGTTCAGCTATCTACTTGCTTTTATATATTGATGATATGTTAATTGCGGCAAAAGATGAGACTAAAATATCAAAATTAAAGGCACAATTGAGCAGTGAATTCGAGATGAATGATCTCGATGCGTCAAAAAAGATACTTTTATGGAAATCCTCAAAGACTATCGGTTTGCAAAGTTATACATGAGTCAAAGTGGGTATATTGAAAAAATGATTTGTCATTCAACATTCACAAGACCAAATCGACCAGTACTCCCTTAGTTGTACACTTCAAACTATCTTCAGCATCAAAACTATAAACGATTGAAAAAGTTGAATACATATCAAGTGTTCTATATGCAAGTGCAGTCGGATCACTTATGTACGCCATGGTCTACTCTCGTGTCGACTTATCTCATGCTTTGAGTATTGTCAGTAGATGTATGGCAAATATAGAAAAAGACCATTTGAGAGTAGTTCATTGTATCTTTAGACATTTGAAGAGCACTTATAATGCTTATTTATAGTTTGGAAATGCTAGTACTAGACTGGTCAGATATATAGATTATAATTTTGCTGGAGATTTAGATAAGAGCACTACTACAGAAAAGGTCATCACAGACGGTTCAAAAACGTCATCACAGACGGTTTTGTGAACCGTCTGAATTTATGGGTCAGTGATAATCGAAGGTTATCACGCACGGTTGTCGAACAACCGTCGTGATGTTGAATATCACGCACGGTTTGTAGCTACAAACCGTCTCTGATGTTCCTTTCTACCCCTAAATCTAATTCTTTTTATTGGCTAGCCTCTGGAAATGCTAGCCATGCCCTCTGAAACAAGCAGATGAACAGGTATATGTATACATACAATTCAGATCTCAATTCATTTGACAAACATATCACACTTCATTCACATCACATTTCATTCACAAACATAAAACATCCATTTCGCAAATGAATTAATTGAAATGATATTAATATCCATTAACAAATTCACAATTACGGTCTGTGATGGAACTCTCCATTGGATTTGATGACTTTACTCCACAAAACCAAGCGAACTCTCCTCGAATTTTACAAAGTCCACCGCTTCAATGCACATGTAGGGATGGGCGACTGTCGATAGGAAAATCAACGCTTACATATATAACGTGACAAGTATGAAATGAATGTGGGAAGATTGACAAACCTTAGAATTGCCGATCTTCGAGGAATCGAGAGTAGTCTCATATGGTGGCACACGTAGTATCCACACGTGTTGCCCGGCTCCGCCGGTGGCACCGCAAAAATAGAATGTGTTAAATCAAAAGGCATTACGCTAAGTGTTGTATAGGATTAATTAATGTGTAGCTAGTGAATACCCGAAAATTGCGAGAATGTTTCAAGGGCTTGGCCCCTGTCGTCGAGCCACGTGTTTGTTGAATGTATGTGGCGAACGACCTTCGTTATTCGAAAAGTTAGATTAGTCATTCGGAAGGAAAAAGAGTACAATGTACAATGTACTTACCTATCGAGTATTTCGCGATAGTGTGTACTTGGATTTGTTCTTACTTAAAGAATCAAGGTATATAGCCTTGTTCCATTTTGGTATAATTACAATTAAAATCCAATGGAAGTTCTCATTGTATGGCATAAGAACAAAATCCTTATCGCGGTGAGCCAGCAGTGTTGTTGTAATATAGCTCTTGACGAAGGATGCATCCTCGTTGATGGTATCAATGGCGACCAAGCGTGGGTCCAGGAAACCAATTGGTAATTTTGATGATCTAGCTTTCGGTCAGCATGAATCTATATATATGCACAGAGAAGCAACAAATTGTGACATATATCGGTATGACGTGAATAGATATTGTAATTATGCGGACTTACGGCGTCAAAGATCGAATGAGTGAGGCGTCGAGAGCGTTGAGCGTGAAAAGATCAAATATATCGTCAAAGGTCACCACGAAGACACAATCTTGAACTTCGGCCGAAATATTCCCGATTGAATTTGTGATGATACCGAGCGTCGTTCGCCTCCGCCTATTGGACCGCTGCATATACCAATTGTGTAATGTTTGGCAACCAAGTCCTAGGGTTACGAGTTGCTCTTGCGGGAATATCATCGGCTCGCCTAGCACAATTTGCGGGACAATGGCGGTGCACGGGATCGTCATCATCCTCCATCTTTGATTTGCCCTTGCCTTGCCTCGATCGTAGGTCGACTTTATGGTAGACGACCGTAATGGTTCGGACACGCAAGTTGCTTTGGCGAGAATAGCACCGTGGAGATAGCGCCGCTAGCTCGTTCGTCGCTGTTGTGGAGATATCACCATCGCTAGCTCGGTTCGTCTTTGCCGTTGTGGAGATAACACCGCACTTGTAGCTCGGTTCGTGCTGCCCTTCCGGTCCGCCACCGGTGAAGAAGCCTCGAGGAGATGTCGCATTTGGGCCTTTGGATGAATGTTCCAATGGCACGCCCTAGAGTCACGATCTCGTCGTTGAGGGCCTTGATGGCGGGACGACCTCAAAATTGGCATGCACACCATCCACATTAACTTTGCGTAGCTGGCGCTAAGGTTTCACGTGCACCCGGCCCGTGCAGGCATCGATATGCCCGGCCCCAAGCAACAGACAAGGGCGGAGGCACATCTCACTTGAGCACGCGCCGAGGCTCCTACATAACGATACAAAATGAGCTACTCCAATAGATCTATGAATGGAGCAAGCATTGAGAGATAATAATTTTACCGGATGTTGTCCACAGAAATCGCCACGCTTTCCGTCGGATTGACGACGAACTACTCGGACGGTTATGCGGGCTAGCTTCCACGGAGCGCGGTCACGACTTTCTGTTTGTTTCGCACCTCATCTACGATTCGGTCACCACTCACCCATTATCTCCTCTCTAAGAGTTGCCTTGAACTCTTCTCGTAGCTCGGCTTTGGTTCTCTTCCCACCGATACATTTTGAGTCATCTTGGAAACCATGTTTCCAAGGAACGTAAGCCCAAGGCCTCTCGTCGGCCGGGTGCTCCTTGTTTCCCAGGGCCACGGAGAGCATATCATTCTCCCTTGCTCCATGGAATGATCCCACAGTAGATTCAAAACTCAGCTCTTCCTGCAAGAGCACGACATGTCATCTCAATTCGTATGAAGTTCTAGAGTAATTACAAGCTACGCACTTCGATTGATATCTTACCAGACGCTGGGACACTTGCTGGTCTGCAGAGTTTCGAAAGGAGACGTCCCCCGCTGTCGTTGTAGATGACCTTGCTCTAATCCAATTTCGAGCGCGCTCATCCGGGATATTGGAAAATGGCGGGGCGATGTCCTGTTGGGCTGCCAAGTCATCCTCCGTCCTCCACTGCGGGATTTTACCCGCATACCCAGATGTGCCAAGTCTGTGGGGGTGTGTGTTTTTTGCTTGGAGGGCCTTATGCGCCACACTTGTACTTTTGAAATCTTCAGTTGTCTTCATCGCCTTGAACTCTTCCCATTGTGTTTCCACGTATTTCTTGACAAGCGTGCTCTTGAAGTTCTTCCATGCTTTGCACACCGCTAGGTAGGTTTGTCGTTGCACGGCGTCTTGGTGTTCTTCTGGGATCTCGAACGATGCCAAAATTTCGATCCACAGCTCACGTTTCCGAGTCTCAGGAACGTTCTTCCACGAATTGAATGTGATCTCAACCGCTCTCGTGCAACTATTCCAATCAATGTTCGAATGCGCCATCGCTGCGAGGAAGGAGAGGGACCCCGATGCATCGGCCGTGTGATGGTAAATCGGCCCTCGTGCTTCTTTGATAGCCCTCTTCCTTGGCGTCTTGATGTTGGAGCGGACGCCTCCGGCGATGGTGTTGAAGAATGCGCGGATGACATGTTGCTCAATTGGTGGGTCTATAAGGATAAAATAAGAAAGTGATCATATTGAAATGGAAGAGAGGAGAGAGAGAGGGAGGGGTGATGTGCACAGAGGAGATCTTTCAAGAGGGGTGATGTGCACAGAGGAGACTGCTTTCGAATATAAATATTTTAACTCCAAACTGCCATTCATACTCATATAAATATTCAAAGAATATAGATATGCTGAAAATAACATAACCATCTGAGGTCCTTTCTTCGCCTCTGTTCCCTCGCCGTCATCTGATTGATTGTTACGTTTGTATCGGCATGCGTTGCACACTGGACATACATGCATGTTTGCATACTCTTTACGGTATAAGATACAGTCGTTCGGACATGCATGTATTCTTTCTACTTCCATTCCCAACGGACAAAGAACCTTCTTGGCTTTATACGTGGTTTTAGGCAGCTCATTTCCCTCCGGAAGCATGTCCGCTAAAAGACCTAGCAGCGCAGTGAAACTCTTGTCGGACCAACCATTGCTTGCCTTCAATTTCAACAGTTCAAGCACGGCCGACAACCTCGTGTACTTGCAAGACGTGAACAAAGGTTTCTCCGAGTCCTCCATCAAGCCCCGAAATTTAACATACTCTCTCGATCATAGTTCTCTTCTACATCGCTGAAGCATCCGATCCAGTTATCATCGTGCAACCTATCAAGTATCATCATCCGTGCATGTCATTCACTTCACCGCGATGTCATCCGTGACATATCATTCACTTCACGGCGATGTCATCCGCGGCATATGATCATTCACTTCGCCATGACCGGTCCAACACGTATAACCCTTTTGAAACCCTCCGAATCAAGTGCGCTTCAATTTGTCCTCGGTTCTTAAACATCTTTAAATTCTCGATGATCGCATGGACAATACATATATTCCACCCCTTATTCAACATATCCTCCTCGGCGGCTCTTGTAAAAGGACACGCCAATAATATACTCTTCACTCACGGCTCGCGGCATACATCCGCTTCGGTCCCACGTTACGTACATATATAACAACTCGGTATTAAAATTAGATTAACTAATTATTACTAAATATATATACCGCCACATGTATTATCTTCACTCACACGGCTCAATTCATATTATAAACACAACAACTCTTATATAACCAATAATTTTGCAAATTAAGCATTTTCAATAACACTCACCAATTACTTAGATCTAAATTGTAATGCAATTAGAGAAAAAACAAATTTTCTTACTAACCATATCTAGAGCTACCGGAAAAGTATGAATGAATCTTCAAAGCTCAATCTCTTCTCTTCCCACCAAATTAATCGGCTCGAAATCGCTTAGGCTCGAGCGCAAAGATGGCTACTGATCCGGATCGAAATGAAGAAGAGGCGGCTGAGCGGCGCATTAAATGCTTCGTGGCATTATCACCGCGGGTTTTATTGCAAACCGTCAGGATCATTCACGACGGTTTTATATTAAAACCCGTCGTGAAAAGTTGGTTATCGCAGACGGTTCTTAATAAACAACCGTCGTGATAACCGACTTTTCACGACGGTTGTTTATTAAGAACCGTCTGCGATAACCGACTTTTCACAGACGGTTGTTTATTCAAAACCGTCTGCGACGTTGACAACACAGACGGTTGTTTATTAAAAACCGTCTGCGATAACAAGCTATGATAATGAAAAGTCAGAACGTATCTCTTGTGTTTCGTGTAACATATCTCATTCGTTATACGAAGCGTCTCTTTGGTATACGAACCGTCTGTGCTGAAGGTTAAATATGCGCGCCAGGGTCTTCTACATACGTACACTCTCATCTTTGCTCACGTACTGTTCTTGTGATCACGTACTGTTCTTACTAGCTAGCTACCAGTTAATATGGATTCTAGTATTCTCTGCTCATCTCCTTCCTCTCATCTATCCATACCGAGTTGTTCGCCGTAATCGACACGGCGGCCAACAATCCACGTCTAGAGCAGCTCCTCCGCCACGCCCGCTCTCCTCCTCGACTCGCTTCCATCCGTCACCGACCTCATCATCCGCCGTCGACGGAGGTGTTGTATTGCTGCTCAGGAAAGGGAAACCGCGCTTAACCTCGTTCTTCTCTACAATGTGCACAAAGCGGAGGAAGCATTTGTGGCAATGGAGAGACAGATGGATAGCATTGCCGCCAAGCGTAAACGGCGATTTCGAGGAATCTTATCATGCTATCCTCTACGAGCTTATGACGTACGCTAATGATCATTTGCCAATGCTGGAGGACGAAGTGCAGAGGACAAGGACGATCTTAACGGCGTTCGAGAACTCGGTGGCTCCTCCATGTCCCAAATTCAAGAAGAAGCGACGAAGCCCGAAGATTAGAATCGGCAATCTCTTTATCTCTGCGACATTTGTAATAAATTTGCATAAAATTGAAATTAATAAATTTGCCTTGTATTTTGTGATCCCTCTCTCGTATGAATTTGATTGGTTGTTACTATGATGACGGTTTGTAATAAAAACCGTCTCGTGATAATTCAGATTATCACGACGGTTTTTATTACAAACCGTCTCAGGATATTAATATCACTGAGCGGTTCATAAGTAACAACCGTCGTGATAGTTCAACCCGCCTTCGAGATATCTCAAAGGGATTATTACCCTTATAGAGTAAGCAACACCGAGTGAACCACACGGCTATCGCGATCTCGTCTCCCCCGCTCCCTCGGCGCGCTCGAGCCCCGCGCCACGCAGGCCGAGGTCGAGCTATTTCTATTAAATCCGTCACGACATGTGGGTCCCACCTACAAAGTTCAAAAAGACATTTCCATTCTTGGTGAGCGGTGAGCCGACATACCGACTTCTTGGTGACCGACTATCCATCGCTTCTTCCCACTTCTCCCACAAGAAAAGAAGTGGAAGAAGCGATGGATAATCGTCACCAAGAAGTCTGTATGTATCTGAAATATCTTTTTGAACTTTGTAATAAAATTGCCTTGAATTTTGCGGAAAAAGAAGGATTGTCGGAGTGGACATCACATCTCGACGATGAGTCGGCATCGTCGAGGAACATGCAAATACAGAGGCAAGCACAAAAACTCAACAACACATTGATCAGATCGATCTATTACAGGATGACAAGCTAACAAACCCTTCGTGGCACGACGGTCACACTAAACAAGACACACTTACGACACTTACGGCAAGAGTGTGTTCTTTAGTATGAACCGTTCAGTGCGCGATGGAGGTGCTAGCTCACGGCGGAGGAGAGATGCATACGAAGCGGCTAGCTAGTGGATGAACTCACGCGTGACTAGTACCGGTGGAAAGGTTGATGGGGAGTTATTAATAAGGGCCCGCCGTGGAGGAACGGTGCCAGCCATTCGATGTGGAGAGAATAGACGGGTGAGATCGAAATCCTGTGTATACGCCAATTAGAGGTGACATGTGATTATTACACACCAATTATCAGTGACATGGGATTATTACAGACGGTTCTTAACAGGAACCGTCTGTGTTATCTGTCTTTTCACAGACGATTTGTGTTAATAACCGTCTGTGAACTTTCACAGACGGTTCTTAACAGGACCCGTCTCGTGTTATCTCGATGGTATAGACGGTTCAGATTAAGAACCGTCGTGAAAGTTCACTGACGGTTATTAACAAAACCGTCTGTGATGTCTCAATTATCACAGACGGTTCATGTTAATAACCGTCTATGAAAATATCACAGACGGTTGCCAGTCAAATTATTTGTGATTAGCCGTCTAGTATTAGTCTTTCTGTAGTAGTGGAGGAAATTTTTTACTGGATATATGTTCACTGCTAGAGACTATACCGTAAGCTGAAAAGTCTTTTTAGGGGATGATCTCGGCGCATACGCTACTGCTAGTCTGCTAATGGCCGGTGTCATGTCCGTCTGATAATCAATTGTGCATTTCTCGTCTCATCTTGACGGAACCTGCGTGTTTCACAATCCTTCGAATCTTGAAGCAGAAAAGGAGGTTGTATCTTGGTAGCTAGTTATTAGCTTCAACCACCGCATCTAAACCTTATTTGCATGCACTGCGTGCGCCCCTTCGATGACGAGTTTTTAAACACAACGTTGTGTAAACCTATGCACTTCATGATTAGTTAGTAATTCCCAAAATTAGGTCACATCTCAGTATCACGATTTCTTCTGCAAGTAATCTCGCGTAATGGATAGTCTCAGTACATCTCCGAGGTTACCTGTGGCGTATCCGCTACTAGCACAAATTGGCTCAGTTCAACTCGTCGCCGACCTGATTAATTAACCACTCTTCTTGCTTCACAGGCCTCGTCCACTGCCACATTAAATCCATGGGCACCACGCTCCTCATTCCCGCCATTAACCACCCTCACCAAACCCTCTATAACTGCACCACCATCACACCCTTCTCCCTCCCTGCACCACCACCACCACCCTCTCCTCGCACCGGCCAGGCAACGCATGGCGCGTGACGAGCGGGCGCTGCTGTCGACGAAGATCGTGAACCGCGGCGTGGAGCCGTCGGGGCCGCACGCGGGGACGCCGACCTTCTCGGTGCGCGTGCGCCGCTGTTTCATCCCGGACTTCCTCCAGTTGGTGAACCTCAAGTATGTGCGCCTGGGCTGCCGCTACCTCATCAGCCACGGCGTGTATAGCCTCGCCACCGTCACGCTCGTCGTGCTGCTCGTCTGCGGCGGCGCAGAGGTCGGCAGTGGCCGCGACGAGCTCTGGCGGAAGGTCTGGGGCGGCGGGGATGGGGAGGCAACCTACGACCTCGCCGCGGTGGCCGCCTTCCTCGCTGTGCTCGCCTTCACCGCCTCCGTCTACGTCATGTCGCGCCCGCGGCCGGTCTACCTCATCGACTTCGCGTGCTACCGCCCCGACGACGAGCTCCAGGTACATACCGTAGCCTCGTACGGACGAACCCTTTTTTATTGGGCTTCAGTACGTGTCGGAGTAGACGTATGCCAGTTTGCTTTTGTTAATAGATTATCTATAGTAAATAGTTTTTAAATAATATATATTTTTAAAATAAATTTACAAATTAATTGTAATAGATACTGAATCGATTTTTTTATATTGGCTAAAATCGTATGTGGATGTCTTTTTCCGAACTTTCTCTCATGAATAGTTATAATTTAAAAATTTTAGCTAAAATTAAAAATCAGTATAAAAAAATCTACCCATTTGCATCATTGCGTATGCGCCGACGGGCGTGTAGGAATGTTTAAGAACACGGGGATGGAATCTCAATGAGAGTTGGGGAATGAAAATTTTATTTGCTTTTGTTAATAGTGTTAGTTGGGTGAAGTATTTTGACTTTTGACTTTAATTATTCTGTAAATTTGATTAGCTAGAAGATCTTTTTTGTTAATTCACTACAAGGAAACGCGATTGTTGTAACAAAATTAATTGTTGTATTAAGATTTAATTCATTGCAATAAGTACATTTTGCAATGAAATTAAAATCATTACCAGACATTGCAATAAACCTTATGGTAATAGCTCATTGCAACAAAAAATAAATCGTAATGATAAATTATTATATCGCAACGATTGTACTGTTGCGATAACATTCTATCACCTCGCGATCAGAAAACGTTGCAACACATACATATTGCCATGATTTATATTTCTTGGTAATAGCTTAATGCAACAAGGTAAATTTCATGGTAATAGCTTAATGCAATGCGCTGAATTTCGTAGCACTAACTTAATGCAACGCGTTGGATTTCGTGACAATAGCTTAATGTAACGTATCAAATTTCGTGGCAATAGCTTAATACAACGCGCTGGATTTTGTGGTAACAGATTATTGCAACGCACCGAATTTCGTGGCAGTAGCCTAATGCAACACGTTGGATTTTGCCACAAATTAAATTTACATTACTATACATATATGAACCTATTTCACATTATTTCTCAATATCTTTTTATACGCTCAACAGTAGACGAATAATTAAAACAGGAATGCTTGTTATTTTTCTCTTTTCATTTATATGTACATTGCAATATACACTCAATATATACAAAAAGATTAAAACAAGAATGCTTAACATAATCCTATTACTAGAGCCAATGCATATTCTGAAATACAATCAATTATGGCATTCTATTGACTACAGATCGATAAGATACAAATCACTTCCACGGTGATGACCAAACTCGAATTAGACGAGGCAATCATGCTAATTAAACTTAGATTCATGTATATGTTAAGAGCAGTGACTTCCAATTCACATATTAAAAAAGAGTTAGTCATACTGGTTTTTACCTCATTCATATTAGCCACCGGTACCAGATGAGGGTGATATTTAGCTTAGCTTTACAATCATATTTTTTGCTGCAATCAAGAATCAGAAGGGGATTTTTTGGCTGCAATCAAAGCCACCGCTTCCACCAGGGCTGGCCAACGAGATGCCGCCGCCACTGCCTCTAGGCCACCTGCATCGAATTAACATATATATATACACACACACACACAAACATTCATAAGGGTTTAGTGCTTCTTCGTGACTTTGTGTAATTAGCATATCCAATTGACAGTACTTAATACATAGCCTTTTCTATGATCTGAAGATGCTTGTCAATTAGCCACTTTCCTGAAATAAAATAATTCCTAGGCCGCAACAAAAAAAAAAGAAGCAAAAATAGTATTTCAATCTCAGAAGCATAAAATCAAACAGGTAGAGGGCAAGAAAACTCACGACCAGAACACAACCATTTGGGGATTTGGCCAGACTTCTCTACATCAAACAACACATTGAAATCAGGAAGATTGCAGTGTGAATTCCCATTGGCGATGGAAAATATATTGGTATCAGACCTGGGATTGGGTACCAATTGATGCGCCGTTCATATGGAGGCACACACCAGCTCTCAGAGACACAGACTGAATAAATTGCAGAGAGAGGGAGGGAGGGCATCAGGGGAGTGAGAGAAAGCACCCACTTTGAGGATGGAGGCAAGTAGGCAACAGTGAAAGGATGTCCTCAGGAAGAAAGATCAACCCAACTCTGGATTTGAGCTTTGGGGGTGTGGGAAAGATGGTTTGGCGTACCATCGCCAGATCGAGCTCGGAGTCGCTGGATCAGGCACGCCATCGCCGGATCGGGGTCGCCAATTCACCAGATCGAGCCCGCTGCACGCCGAATCACCGGTGAAGGGAGCGCAGAGGAGGGAGGAAGTGGCAGCCGAGATGGGAGGCGCTCGGTGGGAAAGTGATGGCGGCCGGCGAGGTAAGGCCCGGCCCTCGCGTCCTCGCGTCGTCCTTTCTTCTTCGGTGGGGAGAAGAAAGGGGGAAGAGAGAGAGAGAGCAAGGGGAGGCCAGGAAGATAAATATGCCGAGCTTCCATCCGATTTTTGGTGGCCAGGAAGATATACGCCCTTTGGTTCCCTCTGCTTTTAAATACGTTTGAGCCCTCGATTTTCCTGCAAAAAAAACCCTTACGAATTATCCACTCTTTTTTTCCAGTGTAGCGTGACGCGACGTCATACTTCCACTGTTAGTATATCTTACTGTAATGATAAATAATCCTAAAATACGAAAAATAATAGAGGTAAATGGCATAAAAATGCAAATATGATGCTTGTCTGGCGTTGGAGACGGTATGGTCAGAGGTGGGGTCTTCGGTTCGGGGATGACCGTCGTGGTGGACGCATGATTCTAACAGTGACGGTGGTGACAACGGTTTAGAAAGGTGGGGAGGTGGGAGTGAGTAAAGAAGGGACTGGGAGTGATTCTATGTTTATTCGTTACAATAGAATATAAATATCGCAATGATATAAAATCATGGCAATATATTCTATTGCAACGATATATAATTTGTTGCAATAATAATAATAATTTCCACGAATTATTTTTTCATGGTGACAAGTATATTATATTGCCACAAGTTTTAATTGTTGTAATATCATATCATAATAGTACGAAATTGTTGTAATAGTTATTAGTTAAAGCAACGATTTATTTTTTGTTGCAATACAATCGATTTATTGCAATGAAAATAAAAAATATCACAACAACTTAGAATTGTGGCAATATAACAAATTTATCGCAACAAACAAATAATTTGTGGCAACAAATTTCACTACTACAACGAAATGTATTTTGTTGCAGTTTTTTCATTGCAATAGAATATACATGTCGTAACATTACAAAGTTGTTGTAATAGTAATCAGTTAATACAACGATTTATTTTTCGTTGCAATACAATTGATTTATTGCAACAAAATTAAAAATTATCACAATAACCTAGAATTGTGGCAATATAACAAAATTATCGTAACAAACAAATAATTCATAGGAATAAATTTAACTATTGTAATGAAATGTATTTCATTGTAATTGTTTTTGTTGTATTAGTTAGGAATCCTTGTAATGATTTTATATATGTTACTCCACACACCTTGTTTTCCTTTTTTTTTAATAAAATTACTTGCAGTATTATTACTTTTTCGCGTGGTGCCACTCAATTCCTATCACTAGCACTATGCGTGACTTGCGTAATTATTCAAATGGATGATTAATGGCTAGGATCTGGTGATCTGCTGGTATATAGTCCATATATTATACTCTAGGGATTGCTCCTCGGGGAGTCATGCCACATCATGTATTTTGTAAAAAACGGCTAGGTTTTCAAATTTATGTATAAGTCCTTATTTCTTACAGCAAGACCCTTGCTACACTAGTAATTTCATGATAAGACCCTCCGCTTTTCGAAATTACGTATGGATCCTCAATTTTTGAGAGAGGCCCTCCTTTACAAGATAAAGCCCCACGATTTTTCATAATTATGCATAGACCCTTTGTTTTTAGACAAAACCCTCTGCTTTTAAATACACGCGAGCCCTCGATTTTTCCGTAAAAAATACGAATTATCGACTCTTTTTCTTCGGTCCACATGGTATTTAGTATAGTGTGGTGCCACTCTTCCGCTGCTAGTATATCTTACTACTCGGTGTAGTCACGAAAGAGCAAAGTTTCTCACTTTTCAAGTTAATAAGACGTTTTTTTACCACTAAATTCTCTTATCATATATTCGAAAAGTTGTAAAGTATAGTATTTTGAGAGCATTTTTATGACAAATTCACTCGTATCATTTTCATATATCCAAAACATATATTCTAAAAAATATCGTTGGTAAAAATTAATAAGGTTTGACCGCAAATACTTTAGGGCATCACTTTGTAACTGGAGAGCATAATTTTTGTACAAATATTCTTGCATGCTCGAAATTAATAAAATGACATTTAAGTGCCAACTACTGTAGAATTAATGGATGTAGTAGAGATCGACAAGTAGGCGTAGAAAAATTGTTCGCGGCCATTGTTCAGCAATTGGCTGATGTACAAATTGATCAATGGTTGTAATAATAGTGAGTAAATACGCGTACGTACCTGCAAATAACGACACACACTGGCTCCTGCTGTCCTGCACCGACTGATGCATGATTAATCTTGTAGGAGCAATCATGGCATGTAAACGTAGGCACAAAGATCTTGTACTTCGAAATACAAATTACTGTAATCTCATGCAACGGTGGAGCTAGAATTTAGTTACGTTTTAGACTCAATAATTGAATAATCTCAATAGAAAATATTACTTAAGGTAGATTGAATTTACTTAGACTGTATACTAGATATTTTTTTACACATTAGACTAAAACCTACTTTACCCGATGTATGGCTCCACCCTGATCTCATGAACCAAATGCATGTTTAATTATATGAGATCATGTAGCAATACTAGATTACTACGTACGCAGGTGTCGAAGGCGGAGTTCGTTGAGCTGGCGCGGGAGTCCGGCAAGTTCGACGAGGAGAGCCTGGCGTTCCAGTCGCGCCTCCTCGCCAGCTCCGGCATCGGCGACGAGTCCTACATCCCGCGTTGCGTCTTCTCGCCTGGCGGCAGCTGCGCCACCATGAGGGAGGGACGCGCGGAGGCGTCGGCCGCCATGTTCTCCGCGCTGGACGAGCTCTTCGACAAGTGCCGCGTCCGCGCCAAGGACGTCGGCGTTCTCGTCGTCAACTGCAGCCTCTTCAACCCGACGCCGTCCCTCTCCGCCATGATCGTCAACCACTACAAGATGCGAGGCAACATCCTCAGCTACAACCTCGGCGGCATGGGCTGCAGCGCTGGAGTCATCGCGCTCGACCTCGCCCGCGACATCCTCCAGGCCAGCGGCGCCGGGCTCGCCGTCGTCGTCAGCACCGAGGCAGTCTCCTTCACCTGGTACCCCGGTCGCCGCCGGTCGATGCTGATCCCGAACGTGTTCCTCCGGTCCGGCTGCTCAGCCGTGCTGCTGTCCAACCGCCGGAGGGACTTCCACCGCGCCAAGTACCAGCTGGAGCACGTCGTGCGCACCCACAAGGCCGCCGACGACCGGGGCTTCCGGTCGGTGTACCAGGAGGAGGACGAGCAGGGGATCAAGGGCCTGTCCGTCAGCCGCGACCTCGTCGAGGTCGGCGGCCACGCGCTCAAGGCCAACATCACCACGCTCGGGCCCCTCGTGCTGCCCTTCTCGGAGCAGCTTCTCTTCCTCGCTGGCGTGCTGCTCGGCCACCTCTTCCCGTCGTCCAAGACGGCCGCCCCGGCGCCAGCTGACGCGGCGTACATCCCGGACTTCAAGCGCGCGTTCGAGCACTTCTGCGTGCACGCGGCGAGCCGGGACGTGCTGGAGCACCTGCGCGACAACCTGGGGCTCGGCGACGCGCAGATGGAGGCGTCCCGCGCGGCGCTGCACCGGTTCGGGAACACGTCGAGCAGCAGCGTCTGGTACGAGCTGGCGTACCTGGAGGCCAAGGGACGCGTGCGCGGCGGCGACCGCGTGTGGCAGCTCGCCTTCGGGTCCGGGTTCAAGTGCAACAGCGCCGTGTGGCGCGCCGTCCGCCGCGTGAGACGCCCGGCGCGCGGCCCATGGAGCGACTGCGCCCACCGGTACCCGGCGTGCATGGGCGCCTAAAACGGGTAGAAACGTGCACCTGTGAGCGCGTGAAATGCAGCAAGGAACGCAATGGTTAAAGTACGACGTGGTAATAACGGAACAATTGGAGCTACGTACGTGTGTGAAATGCACCTGTAGAAGTAGTTTATTTTCTGAGCGCGCACGTACTTCAACGCACGCGCGCGCATTCCATACACAGGGATATTATTTTCTGAGAGCGCACGACCTTAACGCACGCCACCCACGAGCGCGCACACGTTTTTTTGTCCTACCATTCATTAATGTACAAAGGTAGCCACTCCATCTTCTTGTTTATTAGACATGTAGGTGGCAGGCGGGCGTAGTGCAACTATGCTATCGAATTAGAATGTGTCCTGTCAGTTTCAAAGTTTACATTTCTTCGGTACAAAATAAACAACTGTGCTACATGAAGTACAGTACTACTAGATCCGTCGGTGGAATATAGTTTGCTAATATTATGAAAATAATTTTCGAGACGAACATATACATATAATCTATATGTATTTAATCTAAATATTTCAAAAGATATCAATAGCCAAAGTTTTTAAAGTTTGATTGCACGTATTCCAAAACAACTTATTTTTGTGAACCGGAGAGAGTAAGTCTTTCGTAATTTCCCAAACATATATTTGGAAAAATCAATGGCCAAAAGTACATATCGAAGACCATCTAAACGTCTAAAATGCTGCACATTATGTAACACAGGAGCACTACTACAACAAAGGCTAAACTGGACGCTACGAATAACCGTCTGTAGTATTGTCACAGACGGTTATATATTCCAATCGTCTGTAATAATACAAGACATCACAGACGATTCTTACTAATACCGTCTGTGAAATATCATAGACGGTTTTTTATAAGAACCGTATGTAAAAATGACAGATATCACACACGGTTATTTATTTAAACCGTCTGTGATACTTTACAGACAGTTTGTATTAAAAATCGTCTGTGATAATGAATTTATCACAGACGGTTTGTATTTAAAACCGTCTGTGATATGTTTCTCGCCTCGTAATCCCCCAAACTTTCTTAATCTCCCATTTGAGTCCGAGTAGAATTTAGTTTTGAGACACCTTTAGTAAAACGAGCATAACTTTTGTATACGAAGTCCATTTTCGATGTTCTTGTACTCGTTGGAATGCTAACGACGAGTTTGATTCAAAAGAAATGACCGGTTTATGAACATCTCCCTCTAAGACTCTCAAAATCAGCCATCTTTAACTTCAAATTTGCGTTTTAAGCTTTCAGTTTCTATTTTTGCCAAAAAACTTTATCTTCCCTTTGGAATTTGTGTTTTGCCTCAGCTGCAAAGTTGTAGATCTCGTCGAAACCTTTCAAATGAGCATATATAAGCCATATAAAATTTTGCTATTTTATCTTTTGAGACTAGGTATTTATATTGTACCGATATATTGTCTTTATGACGCCATTATCACCGACTGTTTTTTGTAACGAATCGTCTGTGATATCTCCTGTTTTCATGAACGGTTTTTTATTATGAACCGTCTGTAATGCCTCTATCATAGATGGTTTGTAATCAGAACCGTCTGTAATGTCCCGCCATGTCATCAATCCGTGGCATATCCCCTAGGATACCGATCTCACACGTCCATTCTGTCCACATCGAACGGCAGACACCGTTCTCCTCCCCACCTCTCGCCCCTTATTAACCACCTCTCCATACTCGAAGAACCATTACCACAAGTTTGTCATCCACGTCACTTTCCTCGCTGTCGTCACTTTCGAAGCTTACTACTCTAACTCGTTTGTGCGCGGCAAGGGTGGGAAGGGGTTCGGCAAGGGCGACTGAAAATTTTGCTTGAAACAAGATGGAAAGGAGTAAGGCAATGTCAAATCTGCACTATTCTAAGTCACCAGCATAGAAGCTGTTGATTTTAGAATAGAACCTACTCGATATCTTGTGATGTTGTAATGATGGATTCTAATCTTAATGAAAATAGAATGTGTTGCTGTGTTTGTTGCTGTATTTGCTTGTTTTCAGATGATATAGTTAATATTTCCTGAGGCTAGCTAAAAAAATAGACGATTTAGGTATATAATGAACTATCACGATTTAGGTATAGAATGAACTGTCACAGACGGTTTTGTGGTATCAACCGTCTGTGAAAAATCATTACAGACGGCTCGAATCAGAAACCGTCTGTGATAGGAAGTATTACAAACGGTTCTATATACTAACTGTCTGTGATACTCACACATCATAAATGGTTGGTAGCTAGAACCATCTATGATACTCACATATCACAGACGGTTAGTAGCTAGAATCGTCTGTGATGTGTGAGTATCATAGACAGTTTTTTATTCGAGTCGTCTGTGATAGTGTTCTTCATAGATAGTTCTAGTCACAAACTATCTGTGATAACCTCTGATTATCACTGACACATAAATTCAGACGATTTAAAAAACTGTCGGTGATTACAGTTTTGAACTATCTGTGATGACTCTTTTTGTAGTAGTGGAGGGATCAACACGAGGTCACAATTGACAACAAAACGATGTTTCAATTCTGAGTGATATACATGCAACCTTCAATTTTATTTCATTACATTACACTATTGAAAAACTGAACAAAACACATGTACTGGTATTACAATACACCGCACAACACTCGAAATATTTGCACACAGGCACACAAACAAACAAAGATGCAAGCATACGTATATATGCATGCGAATGGCATAAATCAAACCGACACCACGCCATGCCAGTCAGCACATGCACGGCTTTATTAATCGAACGGACGCCGCCAATGGAACATATATAGCGCAGCAGTATTTACTACACCTGATGGCCGCCAGGCTTGCCGGCGTCGTCGTGCCGCTCCGCCTGCTCAGGTGGCTGAGGCTGTCGGCTAATACCTGCATGGGTGCAGAAGGCCCAAAGGCAGGTGATGAGGTCGCCGCCAGAGGAGGCCAGCGCCTCGGCATGGCCTTCCACATCGTTGGACGGCGCGAGGTAGACGAGCAGCCCGACCCAGAAATCGGCCAGCTCCTTCCACACGGCGTCCTTGTCGTCGCGATCCTTGCGCTGATGAAACAGCTTCACACCACCCCGCGTCGTTGGGTCCTGCAGATCTTCCGTGTCCGCGTCCATCACCGTCTCCCAGGCCCGGCACCGGCTCCACGTGCACGACACGCCGCAGCAGCAGCGGCGCGATGCTTTCTTCAGGCAGCTCTTCACGTCCTCGTACCTGTCGGACACCCAGCCCTCGTCGTCCGGTAGCAGCTCGGGCGCGCGCGCTACGAGGTACATGCAGTACCTCGACAGCGTAGTCGCGACCGTCCGGTCGTCTTCGGGCTGGTGCTTCTTCTTCTTCTTCTTCTTCCGCTTTCCATGCTTGATCTCCACGAGCTCCGTGGCTAGGTGGCACGCCAGGATGATCTCGGTAGCAGTTTTTCCACGGCTGTCGAGGCCGTCTACGTGTGGCAGGCTGACATTGCCAGTATCCACAGGGTTGATACCCTTCAAGGTCTTGACAATGGCTACCTTGGCTTTAGTTGCCAGTGTCACCTCGGACGTCCATGCACAGAGTTTGTGAATTGGCTCGCAAACTTGGAGGATGGACACCTGCTTGATCTTCATCTTATCGGTGTTAACTGGCCTTCCGAAAAGTCTAAGTAAAAATCTAAGTGCACAAAATACCAAAAAACGTGCTGCAATGAAGCAGCAAATAATTGGCTTGAACAGCCAGTTCCAGAGGCAGTTCCCTTGGGCTGCGTATAGGCATATCAGGTGCACTAGAAACCAATTGGAGAGCAAGTATAAGGTGAGGAACTCTGTGGTTTCAATGGCAAGGAGAGTGATCATGAGCAACAAGGCGATGAGTACGTAACGCAGTTCGGTGTGGCCGGTGCGGCTGGGGTGGTTGGCCCCTACTGTCACTAGAACGGCCAAGACGTATATGAACACGAAGAGGAGGGACAAGAGGAAGTTGAAGAAGAAAATCCATGGGGCGGACATGACAACCGGGACGCCCGCCTGGTAGTAGTTGTCGAGGAAGTCGAGCTCCATCTGAAGCACTTTGAATACACTAATGGCGTTGTCGGCTTGCTCGAGGTCCAGGGTGAGTAGGCCCTCGAGCATTAGCCTTCGTGACATTTTGGAGCCGACCTCCACCATGGGGTAGCGCTCAAACCGGCGCCGCAGCAGCTTGAAGAAAGAGAAAGAGAGGCATAGGATGCGCATGTGCTCAATGAACTGCCGCCCCCGCTTGCCGAAGAAGCAGCACACTCGGGGATGAGGGGGCATACTCTGCCATATGTCCTCTACGGTGACCAAGCCATCAACCTTGCTGAGGTCAATGAGGAGATGGACGTGCTTTTGTTCATTTTGGTCGTGGGGGAACCTCCCGACGCCGTAGCCGCACTGAGGTGTGCTGAGTACCTTGCAATCCCGCCGCGCCCCCGTAGAGAGATCCCTCTTCTGCCTCTCTTTCTTCTTGAGCACGAGCTTCTCCTCCCCCATCACCACGTACTTGCACTTGGCCAGGACGTCGGTCGAAGCACCGGCGCTCGGGCCGCTCTCCGGCTCCTCCGCTAGGAGGACGTGCTGCATGTATCCTGCAATAAGGTGAGTGTTGCCTGCGGCGGCCAAGGAGTCCTGGGCCTTCCATTTGTTGAGCACCCTCTGCCCCAGCT
This sequence comes from Bonia amplexicaulis, assembly GCA_036346245.1. Taxonomy (NCBI): domain Eukaryota; kingdom Viridiplantae; phylum Streptophyta; class Magnoliopsida; order Poales; family Poaceae; genus Bonia; species Bonia amplexicaulis. The sequence continues at coordinate 9,663,075 of CM070762.1, forward strand.
TCGCGAGGGCCAGCGACCAGAGGATGACGAACATGGCCACCACGGCAGGGTCCTGCCCTTTCATGTTGGTGTAGATGAGGTAGCCGATCCACACCAAGTGAGTCACTTCGTCGGAGTGATCCATCAGCCTGAACCGGCCGACGGCCCTCGAGAAGGAGCCATCGGCCGATTGCACCATCGCCTGCACCTTCTTGCGGATGAGCTCTATGAGGAGCATCCACAGAAGCACAAGGAGAAGCTTCGTCTTGTCTTGCTCTTGGGTGTGGGAGAACAAGTAGGACAGGAGGGGGAGGAAGAGTAGAAAGGTACAGCGCAACAGGACGCGAACGGCGGAGAAGAGGGTGAACCGGCCGCGGATCAGGCGCTCGAGGCCGACCACGGAGAGGGTGGCGCCCAGGATGGCCATGAGCACCACCGTGAACGTCATCGCCTGCTCCGTCGTCTTGTGCAGGTTGAAGTTGAACTCGGGCTGCGCCGTCGGGCTTATCCCAGTGATCGTGTTGGCCGGCCGAACCACCTGGCCCGCGCGCCACGTCCTAGCAGAGGACAGCAAGTCCATTCTGTCGTTCGTGTGCGTACGTGCATGGAGCGTAATTGCTCGTACATATGGCAGGGTTCAAACCATGGATATATATATAGGCATGGATGTCCATCGATAGACTATTCATCAACAAGATACCTGATCATTCTTTGCTTGCTTACTACACAAATGAACAGTGGCATCAAGCAACCATCGTGTGGGCCATCTATCTTTATTTCATCATTTTATAGATGCCATGCCATACTTTAATCCCTGTAGCCCCATGGGAATCTCCCCTTTTTTTTCCGAAGGCAAGAATCCCCTTAGATTTAGCAGCGGAGGAAAGGCAAGTACTACGGTTTTTAAAAACAATTTTTAGCTTTTACTATAGTATCTAATTTTTAAATATAGTATTTTTTTAAGACGAGATCTACGAGTTAATTGTAGTACACGTTAAAAACCCAACATCTGTATTAACGAAAATCGCAAGCAATTATCTCTCTCCGTAATCTCTGCCGCAAACAGTTAAAATTTAAAAATATCAGCCAAAAGTCATAAATCGCAGCCATATTAGACCCTATAGATATGAATATCGGTTTTGTTATTGCAAAAGCGACTGAAATTTTTTAATCTCTCAATCACTTAAGTTGCACTCTCGATCAACTAAAATTGTAGCCTCTCCTAAAAAAATAGTTACAATTTCAGGTGATTCAGAGTGCAACTAAAGTTACACTTAATTGCACTCTCAATCAACTGAAGTTGCAGCTCCCTCCAAAAAAATTAACTGTAATTTTAGTTAATTAAGAGTACAACTTTAAATGACTGAAAGATAAAAAAATTTTAGTCGTCTTTACAATAGCCACTCCCGATGGATATGTACCTTAGCCTGCATGCGTGCATACACTACATGTACAGATATTCTTAGAATAACTCTCCCATCCTGCTTGGGACTTGCAATCTCTCTACCTGCAGATATATATAGATCCGTGTACACACGCATACATGACAAAATAATACACATGTGAGAATCCATTAGTTATTGCTTGGCATTCCTTTCCTACCTACGAAACAATCCGACACTTCTAGCTTGCTCCTGCCTTCCTGGGAAGACTACGGCTTTTAAGCTTTACAGGCAGATACTTCTGCATGAATGTCCTTAGTTTGATTTACTCAGCCGGCAGGGACCGAAAGCATGTGTGTCTTAGAATATGATGCGTGCCTATATTCGTAAGCAATGAAAAAGCTACGCACAAAGAAAGCTAGCTTTAGTACATTACAAGCGGAAGAACATGAGCGCCGGTTTTGCTACATGCACACGCAGCTACAAGCACTATCCTCCCCCTCCATTTTGCTCCGAGATTAACGCCCACTCTCCCCTCTCACTTACTCTATCGGCTTCTCTCTCTCACTTCACCACGCCGCTGGTGAGCTGCCGTCGACTGTCGCTGCCGTGTGACAACCCCAAGGTTCTGCAGGGTAATCATATTCCTCACAACTGACTAGGAATTCAGTTGCGAACATAAATTTTACGATGCCGGCTTACAAATGCCATAAAAAGTTTGATAGAGTAAATTATGGCCTATTGTCTAAAATTAAAACTATTGTGGACTTCCAGGCCTAAAATTTAGTTTACACAAACATTCAAAGAAAACATAGGAAAGCTTGAGTGCGGTCGTAACCCTAACGCATCAATATTGCCAAGGTCTTTAACTTCCATGGACGTCCCTTCTGATATCTTTACTATTATAAAAATGTGAGTAGGTGGTCGTCAGTTCGTTCTTCCTCCTCTCTTCTCAGTCGTCCGATCAAAGATCAACCGTCAAAATCCACATGTAGGTAGTTTTTCTGCTCCTCGTAGAAAAGGTCGAGCCGAGCGTGGGCTGCGCTCCTCCTTTTCTCTTCTCCCACATCCTCCGCCTCCTGCAACCACTCCACCTCCCGCACCGCCGCCTCCTTCTCTGCCCCGAACCCTCGTGCTGTGCCTCCTCCTCCTCAGTGCCGCCACCAATACCTTCCCCGTACGACAGCATCTGGTCCCCCAACTTTTTTTGTGTTAACATATAAATCATGATGTTGTGAGGATGAATACAAAATGTAGGTCTAGATTGGTGTGTTTGGATGTCATTAACTATACATGATGCTAGCCCCCATACTAAATGTTATTAGATAATAAGCACATGTAATTACAGGTAAATATATAGTGCTCATAACTGATAAACACTGATCACTTCTATATTGATAACAAATAGATACATTGTTGGTACCATCAATCAATTACACTTGCGTTCCAGTAATTCGTGGAAAACATTCATGGGGAACTGCTGGGTGGGAATGGGGATAGGGGCTGCACAAAAGGGTATTCTCTCATTGCCGGTGTCATGCCCTGCTATATGCTATGAGGATCTTGATCCAATATAGATTCTAGCTTTTGGATCAGTTTGTGTCTTTTTAACAGATTCTAACATATTCCAGCTGATGTCTTTTTGGATCTGTTTGTGTCGTATGTGATGCATATGTTGCTGAGAGGAACCTTTGTTGTTTATGGTTTAGGAGTTCATAAATAATAGCTCTATAAGGTGTCTGCTACTTTACTCATTAAATTTCTATTATTATGCTTTGCTACTCCTATCTTATCTACTAACAGTAAGTGTTTGATTAATTAGTACTGACTTGTGGTCTTGTGGAACCCCTTATGCCCTAATTGGAATTTTCTGCGCCCTGTGGAGTTCTTGATCAGCTGATGCTTTTTACGGTTGCAAATTCAGCATGGCAACGTTTACATGTATACATTCACAAGCCAATCGAACTTGTCCGTTAGTATGATATCTAGGGAAAAATATATGTACAAAAGCCAGATATTCTTCAATTTACTGCTAACTCAAATCATGGACATTGCAGGAAATTCTTTAGGACAGCAAATATACACAAACCAGATATTCTCTCCTGTTTGGCTGTCAATGTCCATGATTTGAGTTTGCAGATAAGAAAATTTGCTTTGTACATCCCAATCTTTCTACACAGGGTGGATCGAGAAAAGGCTGGTCTAGCCTCTACTTAACTTTAAATTTATAATACAGTAATCAATTATTTTAGTATTTAGGCTTTCACTTGAACAGTTTTGATATTCAGATCTATTACGACGTTGGCGCGCAGCGCAGGGCTGAGTGCTCCGCTCAGTATCTATGCTGCTGGACGTAGGGGAGGACGCCGCGCGCAGCGAGCTGGCCCTTGCGTATCTATGCATGAACCGCTGCAGCGACGCTTTCCTCGCCATGGGCAGGTCATCCGCCAGCTCGCCATGGGCGGCGGCGCCCTCGGCCGCGAGACGGAGCAGCTCGGCCACCCCGTCGGCAGGGAACTCGTCGAGCACCACCACCCGCCCGCCGAAGAAGATGGTCATCTGCGCGTGCGCGGGCCAGCTCGCCGGCGCTGGCCCCGCCTCACGCTCTTCTTCCACCGACACGTCCGCCCCCGGCATGAGAGGGAGGACAACCGTAGCCGCCGCTGCCGCCACCGCAGCCTCCGTGACGTAGCTGCTGAGCACGCCGCTTCGGAGTTGGGATCGAGTCGGGAGTTGGGTCTTGATTTATAGGTGACGAAAAGGAATCGCGCGGGCGCGGCTGGTCAGGCGCGTCCTGTGGATCTTCGTGCCGGGGACGACGACCAAAACGAAAACGTGATGGTTGAGGGAGAATATAGACGGGGACCGCGCGATAATTCTAATGTCGTGGCTGGATTAAAAGATGGGCGAGTGGGCTCCGGTCGACTTGCACGTTCAATAAAAAAAATACAAATATGTTGTACTAGCTATCCACGCAATTGCGCGGAAAATTTGGCTAGCTTTTATAAAACAAAAAACAAATAAAATCCGTTGTAAAATTACAACATTCACGGCAAGTAAATTAAATTATGAAAGTACACAAACACACAAATATATATAGACGCAAACATCGATGGGCGCCAACAATATATATACCGCACACATGACGCCAACTCAGATGACATACACACAACAGTATTAGAAACTCCTTCACAAAAGAAAAAAAAATTAGCAATGCTTACTACACCTCTTGGCTGCCGGTAGGCTCGTCAGGTGGCTGACGGACAATCTCCGCATGGCTGCAAAACGCCCAAAGGTAGGTGACGAATTCGCCACCACAGGTGGCCAACGCCTTGGCATGGCCTTCCACGTTGCCCGAAGGTGACAAATAGATAAGCAGATCTACCCAAAAGTTGGCCAACTTCTTCCAGACACCATCGTCGCCAGCCAGTTGCTTAAACACCTCCACGCCTCGTCGTGTCACAGGATCTTCAATCGACCCCAAATCCAGATCTGGCGCCATGAGTGCCCCCCACCGGCCTGAAGATGTCATACCGCGGTGTTTGAATCGCCTTAGGCAGCGCCTCGTCTCCTCGTACACTTCCGCCGTCCATGCCGTGTCATCTGGTAGCAGGGTAGGGGCGTAGACCACCAGGTACATGCAGTACCTTGATAAGCTAGTAGCTATGTTGCGATCTTCTCCTGACTGCACCTGCTGCCTCCCATGGCGGATCTCAATGAGGCTCGTAGCAAGATGCCCCACGAGGATGATCTCGGTTGTGCTGCTACGTTTGACAAGGCCGTTTAGATCTGGCGAGCCGGCTTCTCCATCTTCCGAAAGGATCCTCTTGAGTGACCACCTCACAATGGCAACCTTAACTTCAGGTGTCACACGCACAGGCGGCAGCCCGACAACTCGGCTTCGCACGATCTTGGATGCCAGCGCCCAGAGTTCAACAGGTGGACCAGAAAGATGAAGAATAGACACCTGGTGGATCTTGATATGAGCACGCCTCCAGGATTTAACAAACGAGGATGCTTTGATAGCCCAACGAAGAAGTCGCACGTTCCGCCAGGTAGGCGTTCGTGCGTAGAAGCAGATGAGTCGAACAAGAAACCAATCGGAGAATAGGTACACTACCGGGTGCAGCAGCTTTACCGAGTGCCGGTGGCACTCGGTAAAGCACGAAAAACACTCAGCAAAGTCTTTGCCGAGTGCCACCCACGGCATAGCTCACACGTCATAGTTTCTGACGGCAAAGAGCTCTTTGTCGAGAGCTTTTCATCGAGCACTCAGCAAAGTCTTTGCCGAGTGCCGAAACGACCCTCGGCAAAAAAAGGACAGTGGACGGCGAGAACACGATGACAGCGTCGTTTGCCGAGTGCCAGGACGGAATGGCACTCGGCAAAGCTTTAAACTTTGCCGAGTGTCATGGTAAAGACACTCGGCAAAGCCTTGCAGTTTGCCGAGTGTCATAAATTCTTTGCCGAGTGCCAAACGGGGGGGCACTCGGCAAAGAGGACGCCGCTGGATGCCGTTAGGCCCCTACCAATCTTTGTCGAGTGCCTACCTTTGCCGAGTGCTTGGCACTTGGCAAAGACAATCTTTGCCGAGTGCAGGTATTTACCGAGTGCCAGACACTCGGCAAAGGCCTCTTTGCCGAGTGCCATATTTTGCCGAGTGCGGAGCTCGGCAAAGAAGGTCTTTGCCGAGTGCCCGCAACTTGGCACTCGGCAAAGATTTTTGCACTCGGTAAATCACGTGTTTCCCGTAGTGGTAGAGGGAGAAGAACTTGTAGCAATCAATGGCAAGGAGGGCTATCATGAGCAAGATGGTGATGATGAGGTCAAGGGATGATATGACCATGGTTGCGATGGCTTTCTTCAAGAAGCACATGGCAGAATGGATGCTGCCGAAGCTGGAGAAGAAGTCATATAATATAGACCCGTTCCAAGTCATAACCAGGACCGCGACAATGTATGTCAGCACAAACAGGACTGACATGGAGAAGTTGGCGACAAACAGGATAGGGTTGGACATTACAACAGGGTGACCGCTTGGTAGTAGTTGTCGAGGAAGTTGAGCTCTTGATGAATCACCTCAAAGGTCCTCTCGGCGTTGACGGCGTCACGATCAGCAGTGTTGCTCTCAAGGGTAAGTAGGCCGTCGCGCATCAGCTTGCGCGCCATGGCGGTGCGAGCCTCCACCATGGGGTAGTGCTCAAACCGGCGCCGCAGTAGCTTGAAAAGGGCAAATGAGAGGCATGTTTCCTTAAGTTGTTGTTGCCGCCGCTTGTTGGAGAAGAGTTCATCTCCATCTCCGGCGGCTAGGCGCCATATTGTGCCCACGGTGACCAATCCATTGAGATTGTCGAGGTCAGAGAGATGGGCTTCATCTTGTTTGCTTTTCTCAGCGAACTTCTTGACGCGGTAGCCGTCTGGGGGTCGGGAGTATCCTTGCCGCCGCCTCCTGCGCTGAAGCTTTATCTTGTTTCTCTTTGCTTGTAAGCACAAGCTTCTCCTCGCCCATCACCGCATATTTGCAGTCCTCCATTATGTTATTAGAGGTGCTTGCATCATGCTCTTGTGCTACAAGTTGCATGTAGCCGGCGATAATGCCAGTGTTCTTCACCGCGGTGAAGGAACGGTTGGTGAGCTCGATGTTGACCACCCTCTGCACCAGCTTCAACACACTCAATGACCAGAGGATGACGAACAGGGTAAGCAACTGAGGCCGCTTATTAAGCAACTGAGGCCGCTTATTAAGCAACTTATTTTCAATGTCGCCATGGTGCTCTTGTACCAGGTAGGAGTACATGAGATAGCCGATCCATACCAAGCGAGCAAGTTCATCGGAGGATTCCGCCACCGTGAACCGGCCGATGACGCCCTTGGAGAAGGAGGACTCGTCCGTCGGTTGCACCGTCGCACGGGCCTTCTTGTGGATGAGCTCTACTAGGAGCATCCAGAGAGAATGGGGCTTCCCTGTCCCCCACTCCCTGTTCCCCTCCTTATTCCCTCAATCTAGACCACTCACTAATGATCCAATGGCCAGTTTTTTTATATTTTCACCATTTTGCATCCATCATAAATAATAAAAAAATACAGAAAAAAATAAAATTTATTTTTTCTGTATTTTTTATTATAATTTTTGAACAGAAAAAATAAAATAAAATTATAATAAAAAATAAATTTTATTTTTTTCTGTATTTTTTTATTATTTATGATGGATGGGCAAATGCTGAAAATATAAAAAACAAATGGTGAAAATATAAAAAAACTGGCCATTGGATCATTAGTGAGTGGTCTAGATTGAGGGAATAGGAAGGGGAACAAGTAGTGGGGGACAGGGAAGCCTCATTCATCCAGAGAAGGATGAGGAGGGCTCTGTACTCGTTCTCCTCCTTGGCCTGGGAGAACATATAGGACAATAGGGGGAGGAAGATGGCGAAGGTCCAGCGCAGGAACACGCGCACAGTGGTCGGGTGCGTGTTGCGACCGAAGAACAGCCGCACCAGGCCGAGTACGAAGAGTGTCGCACCGAGGATGGCCATCAGAACCGCCGTGAACACCATCAGCAGCTCCATGGGCTCGCCCTTGCCGCCGGAGCTCGTGTAGTTGCCCAGCAACGACAAGGGAGGTAGTAAATCGCACACTGTGTGGTTGGACTTGTTGGATTCATGTATGAAGCCATGGATGCTAGTCCTAACAAAGGGTAATGAATTTCTTCTCATTTTGAACTGGCTTGCTGGGTGATGAGTTGACACCACGCATACACACGGCTATATATATATATATATATATCTACTATTTAAAAAGAGGAGTTGGTAATAGTAGGTTCATTCTTCCACTCCTCCTCCCTCCCCTCACAGTCTCACCTGTGCCACCATGTGGGGCCATGTTTCCACATGCCTGGCCCAGCCCGGTTTAACCTTACCTTGTAACTGGCCTACCCCAACTGCTCGCAGATCTAGCCCTATTCCCTCTCCTTCTTCTCCTTCCCATCCATGGATCATGACTGCTCCTCTTGCCGTACACACCACCACTCCCGTGATGATGACCGCCACCGACGCTGCCACCATAACAGCGACGACACCACCACAAGCGCGACGGCGAGGACGATCGCCGCAGCCGCCATCGCAATGGTAGTGGCGAGGGCAACCGCCGTCTCGACCGACGCCACTGGTCGCTATCCCAATTGAAGTCCCTGCTACCGATGAAGCAGGATTGGTCATTGAGCCGCGCCCCTCGGAAGTCCATCGAGCGCCACGACTCGGCCGACCACGAGCCGCCACTACAATCGTCGTGGAAGCGGAAGGGCCACAAGAGCGGCAATGTCATGTACGACCAGGAAGGTGGAAAGCGGGCGAGGGCTTCACGTGAGGTGATGTATTTTGTAGATCATAACCGTTCTCGTTAGATGATTGTTGGCGAGTGATGACACTGTTATTTTGTTCCGTTGCAGATGGTTTTTGAACTATATGGTATGTTGGCCAGAAATGTGAGCCGAACAACCAGTGAAAATGTTAATCCAGCATATGATGGCGAAGAAGAAGCCTTCTTGAAGAAAGTTGGGACTCCAATATACAAAGTTATAGAGAAGGTACATTTTCTTTATTTTCATTCCTTTTTTATTTCAAGCACAATCAACTTATACCCTTTTGAGATTTTTACATAGGAAGCTGAAAGGAGCAAGACAATAAAATCAAAGCACTCACATTGGAGAAATTATGATGATCCAATCGAGTATTTTTGGTATATACTAGCATAATTTGTTATTTTCCTTAAAATTTTGTGAGTCCTTTTTTATGAAACCCATGCAATTATTTCTGCATTGCTTCTCAGATCGAGAGATTGTTTCCGATTAGGATGGCCTATGAGAGCTGATGCAGATTTTTTCAAGACTCCATATGATGCTCCTTGTGATCACAATATGGAGTAAGTTGTGATACGATGCATTTACTTACATTACCTTTATGCAAATGAGTAGATTCAGCTTAGTACTATCTAGCTGTTAGCATTTCAAAATAAGAGAACTGATGAAAACCAAGTACATTCCCCCTATCAATAAACCTTTCACTAGAATAATTTGACAAAGATGCATGTATTTAATTATCCGTAAGAAAAAAATCTCATTTGATACTGCATAGTTTTTTAGATAATACGAAATGTTCTTAATTGTGGAGTGGTGGAACTAGATTAATCTGACACTGCATAGTTTTAAACAATACGAAATGTTCTTGATTGTGCAGCAGTGGAACTAGATTCATCTGTTACTACTTGTACATTTTTTGAGGCAATGAAAAAATGTGGTTGAGTATGTAGCAATGAGTATGTGACTAGATGTAAGCTGCCTATTCTGTAACCCTTTTAGTTATTTTCACCTTCAAAGATTCTTAGCCTATGTTAAGCTTAAGTTCGCATCCAAACAAATATATATCATGGGCAGGGGGAGATCGTTTTTCGCAGCACAAATGAGTAGATTGAGCTGGCTTATATGTTTCTAGCCTTTATGCTAGCATAGAGAACATACTTCAGTTGATTAAACAGGTCTACATAGATTTGTCTTGTAACAAAGCCAAATAATTTTGCAGTTTATATGTCCTCCTGGTATTGATTTTTGTTATTTTGGTCCAGGATATCAGATCAGCTGGTAGTGACCATTGGATGGGAAAAGTCAACTTTGTCGAGATACGGTCAATTTGGCACATCTTCCGTAGCTTTGACAGGATGTGGAGTTTCTTAATTTTATCTTTACAGGTTAGTTGTGATTTAATACCTTTGTGTTGCTCGGGTTCTTTTGGTTACTCTTTGGATGTCTTCTATCTCCTTATGCTGTCTCTTCAGATGAAGATATTTCTGTTGTTTTATCTCACACAGGCCATGATTATAATTGCTTGGAATGGTGGCACACAAAGCGATATCTTTGATGCAGGAGTATTTAAATAGGTTTTGAGCATATTTATAACCGCTGCAGTACTGAAATTGAGCCAAGGTATGTTGGCAAAGCCTCCTGAATATTATTGAATGCACATCATAGAGTTTTTTTGCTAGGTGGCTTTGTTATTCAGAGGGCTTGTTCTTTTCGGCTGCGGCTCATGGCTTTTGGCTGAAATTTTTGAATTTTGACTGTTTACGGTACAGATTACAGAGAGATAGATACTCACTTGCGATTTTGGCAGGTACAGATGTTGGGCTTTTAACGTGTAGATCGTTTAACCCAGAGACCCGTCTTGAGAAAATACTCCGTTTAAAAGTTAGGTACTGTAGCAAAAGCCAAAAGCCGCCGGCTTCGGAGGAAAAGAACAGGCCCTCAATAAAAAAAGTCTGATGTGCAGATATAGTTAGCTGTATTTTCTTTTGTAGCGCCTTTGTTTATGAAGTGCATAGTTGCATGTCATGTTTGCTCCCTTGGTTACTTTGCTCTCTTATGATTTACTTACTATGGACAACACTTGGTTGTTTTGCTTACCACGTGGGTGCATGAGGTAAGACACACACACTAGCCGAATGCCGGTGCGTTGCTATAGATTTTAAATTTTTATCATACTACATGTTCTAAAACTAACGTGTGGTAAAATTTTTTAGAACATGCATACAAATATATTCTATTTTTTTTAAAATATGTAGCAACGCATCTAAAAGCAATCCAAAGGCAGGGAGGCTTGGTGCCCAGACACCATGGTGCCCCTGTTATTTACACTATATATATATATATATATATATATTGTTGCAGTTTTTGACCACTTCAGCAGTCATTATGACTACGCACAGAGTTGTTACGACCACTTTTGGTCTGCTTCAACCAAACTTTAGTTGATGACCACATTCACGCTACGCTGCACTCCTTCGTCCACGTAGTAAGCTTAATCACTGTAGTTGTAACTCGATTACGACCACGTTGAAGACTGAATCGACTGCCGTAGTCGATTACGACCACGTTCAAGACCTGATTGTCGTGGTCATAACTCGTTTACGACCACGTCTGCGAACACGTTGAACTCGATACTCGATAATTTTCCTAGAGTGAAAACCGCTCCTTCTTCTCTTCTTTATTTCTTTCTCCTATCGTTCGATCACACCGATCACTTTATCTCGCTCTCTCTCATTACATTGCTCTCCTTTTATACCTAACTTCAAAACTACGACACAGAGACAACTACGACTTCAAGACCGACTCGAAAAACTGACTCAAACTCATACTCATATACGGCAACAATGGACTTATACTCATACATGGAATATGACTCACAAGCTAAAAACAAGATTACTAACTCTAATAATTACATCGTTAATCTTGTTTCTCCTTCTTGATCACGCCAATTTTCTCTCTTGCTTCCGCTTCTTCCTTCTACTTGCACTCTCATGCGCTGTACCTTCCTAAGATTTGCACAATCCGATGCTTGCCATGCTTCACATCTGAACTGATCCCGTCCTTCCATGTACGTCTCCTTGGGCTGAAGCACCTGCTCCCACAACCGCCTTAACTTTGTCGTTACGTGAGCCTCCTGCTCCTCTCTCTTGGACCAAGTTTGTCCACTTTCCGGCATACGTCTCAGTTGAGGCTACACCACCCTTAACTCCTATCTCCAACGCTTCCTCCCTCTGCAAAACCACAAAAGACTATACCAACCTATACTCCAAGTCTTTCTCTTGGACCTTGTGCACCTTTTACAAATGCCTCCCGCATGCATGATTTTGTTGGAGTGACACTCGCATCGCCTCCACCAACTGCATGCGCGCTGGAGTCACTACTCCCTTCATGCGTGCCTGCATGTCCGTGGTCACTTGAGCTACTACCTGCAGCGTCTACTTCATCTGGGCCATGCACATGAGATGCCACATCTGCTGTGGTATATTGCCCAAGCCATCTCCTTCAACATCGTTTGCATAAGGATGGGGTGTCGCGCCTGCATGCGCGCTATGCTTGCCTCCTGCTGCTTTTGTACCTCGTCCATCCGTGCCTCTCTTCACACAAACCTATTTACAAATTTTCAAAGAAATCTTGTACAACCAATTTAGAGATCTTTTCACCTTCATCAATAGCTCTTTGTTCTTATCGTACGCACGCAAGAATACATCCTGCAGTACCACCCTGCACCCTCTTTCTGTCATCTACCCGAGACTAAGTATGTTGTTGCACAGACTTGGTATAAAGTAAATCCCTGTCAACAACTTCTTATCTCCGTTCTTGTATTGCAACATCATCGTCCCTGTGCCTTTTATCTCCACCGTGGAGCTGTTGCCAAACTTGACCTTGCCACAAACCTTCTCATCGAGCTCATAAAACATGGAGTGATCTCCCGTCATGTGGCTACTTACTCCATTGTCTAAGTACCACCGATTGGTGTGATCATGGCTACCTTCCTTCGTGCGTAGTTTTGGAACTACGTTCTCCTCATTCAGTATCACCATGATAGACGTCTTTTCAACATATGAAGAGAGAAGCGGTCCCGGTTCTTCATCTTTTTTTTTCATCTTGGGCGAGGTTCACCTCCCTATCCTTCTTCTTGCTTCGACAATCCGAAGCATAGTGCTCATACTTGTTACAGTTGAAACACTTTATATGGCTGTGACATCCTGATGCGTAGTGCCTGTATTCGCCACATTTAAAACACTTGACATGTGACTTATCATGGGATCTGTCACCACCGCCTTGCCTAGCCTTGTCTCCACGACCACCTCTGCCGTCTCGGCCGCTTTGGCCACCTCGACCACGCCACCTCCCGCGGTTATTTGATGAGCCACGACCGCCACTGATCTCCCTTTACTAGCGACCTCTGCTTGTTATGATTCTGAAATCCCTGCTCGTTACATGACTGAAATCCCTTTAGTAACCCCTCGTACGCCTTGAGGGAGCCGGTGATCTCCTCTATCTTCTTCTTGTCTAGATTGGAGTAGTACATAAGTATGGCGACAATAGGTATGTACTTCTCCGGAAGCATACACAAGTACTTCTTTACTGCTATAGATTCCTCTATCTTGTCGCCAAGAGAGTTGATTTGATTGTACAATGAAGTTAGCTTGCTGGCGAACTCCTCTACCGACTGGGTCTCTTCTATCTTGAGACTCTCAAACTCGCTCCGCAAATTTTAGAGCCACACCTCCTTCACACGATCAACGTCCTCGTGTATCGTCTGCATCCACACTGGTAATTTGAGTATCTCGTACTACGGGAATATGATCCGTGCCTGACGTTATAAGCAAAGCCAAAAACACCAAAAGAGCAAGCTAATTACTTGTCCAATGAGGAGAGTATAAAGGGCCTTGCGCATTGATCCAAGCCCACAAACCGTGCTTTACTACGAGCCAAGTGCCTATCTTCGCAAGCAAAGATAAGACATGACAGGTGCCTACTTTCCTAATGCTGACGCACAACAAAGTTAGCTAGACAAAGGTGGCTGGGCACGCATGGACTTTTTTTTCTTTATTATTAGGAAAATCCGATCACCCATTTATACTGGAGACATTTGCTAGATGTCCAAAATAACAAGATGGAAATACGCTTCAGAGAGTGCTTCGCAATCCTTGGTTTGTTTTCTAAAAAATATAGGAGTTGAAATTGGCTAGTAAGTTGTAATCGACTGGTTTTCCTTGGGTTTTCATCAAATTTTAGGTTTTTGCTGTTTTACGGCGCCCGAATTCGCCATTCGTTCACCCCAACTGATCTCATCCGTCCGTCTGCGCACGCATGGGGCTAGAGGGTGTCTGCAACTTCGTGTCTTCGATACCTCCCCTCACTGCTCCTTTCTTTATCTTCTCCCTCCCCATCCAAATCCCTAGCGATTTTACCCCAACACCGCTTCCCCATCTATCACCAACCCTCACCGCCGCTCCTTCGCCCGCACTCCCGCAGCCTTGTGCCCTCGCCAATGCCGTTGCCCCATGCTCCCACCGGCTGTAACATCCTAATTTTCATAATCTTTTTGAAGTGTCTAAAATAAAAAATAACCATTTGGATTTTTCTTGGATTAATTAAAACTTCAATGGAATTTTATGAAGTAAAAGGGTTTACTGTGCCTAAATTAAACTTCAATAATTAATGAGAGTATTTTATTTGGGTTTCTTATGATTCAAGGAATTTTTGGAATTTTCTAAGTTTTTTATGGATTTATTTGCCATTTTTTTGAGCTCAAATAAATTTATCGAAATTTCTGAAAATAGAGAAGCTTAAAGAACCCTAAGAGACTCTTGGGCCAAAACCCTAGATCCCAGCCCACCTTCGCTCGGCGCAGTATGGCCCACCAGCCGTCTCATCCCACCGTCCGCGTGTCGGTCATCCAACCGTTCACCACTTTGGTCGTTCGATTGCCGCCTTGCCATGTGTCGGGCATCGAGCATTCTCGCCGTGCACGTGTCAGAGTCTGCCTCGGTGTCTGTGTCAACAACGATACAGACTTGAGCGTTTGTCTTCGCCCTGGACTCGACGTCTGCCCCCAACCTGACCTCGGCATCCACACCTATAAAGCCCCGAGCTGCCTCCTCGTTTTCCTTGTCCCGCAGCCGCTGCTCTCGCCAATCCACGCTGTGCGTCGCCATTGTTCGAGTTGAGTTTGCCAGTAAGCTGTCCGACGTCGTCACCTCCATTCTGTTTGCTTTGCAGTCGTCTTTGGTTGACCCTCCCTCATCACCGGTGAGTCTCCACGCTCCGCCGTGCCACTTCGCCGACGTGTCACCTCGATCCATGTGCCAGCTGTGTCATCCTGTACTATGTCGGCCACGCCCCTTCAAATTCCAATGAACCAAATCTACCGTGCGCCATTACCCTTTCAGCCAGTAGCCACTATTCTGTAGACCTGTTAGCTAAGCCAAGTCAGCAAGCCACGCAAGCCGTCCATATCAGCCCTAGGTGCCACATCAGCAAGCCATGCATAGTGCACAGTTCCATAAATTGACTCCACCATGTACCATCTTATCCCGTGCACTAATTCCACAGCACAGTAGGATTTTCAAATTTCCAGTATTTACTTTAGATTAGATTTTCCAAGAGCCCATTCTTCTCCGTCCTAGCTCTGATTGACCCGATTTTTTTCCTAAATTCATCTAAAATTGCGCTCTATGTTTCAGTCCTAGTTTTGTAGTTTCTGAAGTTTATTTGGTTTTAAATTGATTTTATTTGTGCCTTGTTCATTTTCTCTCTCGTTAGATCATGTCTTCAAAGGAGCAAAAGCTGGGACATAAGATCAAGAAATTGGTAAGTGAGCAAGGCAAGGCAAGTCGTATTCTTTGATCATGTTGAACCTAGTTTCCAAATCTATTATGTATTATTTTGTTTTAAATTATCATGTATCGCTATTTTATAATAAAACCTATGTATTGATAGTTAATGACCTATTTGATTAATTCATCCTTGATAATTTCAATGCCATGATTTCATTGTGATCATAGGATGGATATTTATCTAGTAATACAATATTAGTTGTCATATGGGTTGTACGTTTAGTATGCTTAGCCATGCTTATTGTTACGTTGGGTTTGTTATTACATGTGATTAATTAATTAATTAATTTTGACTTAATGAGATATGGAATAGTGGTGGTTAGCCACAGTTATAAAATTTATGTACCATGACATGGGTAGTGTCTTTGGTGGTGGTTATACAAAATAGTTTTCACATAGGCGAACGATCGTGCAGTAAAGGTGGTGCAGTTTACACGTTGGGATGTGGATGTTTCGCCTGGGTAATATCTAAGGACTTAAGTTTGTGCGCCATTGATGTGAGACTTTATCGTACAAACCACATGTCTAGTATAGGATAGATCCGGCTAATTAATTTGTGATGCTTCAATTTTAGTTCTGCCATTGAGATGAACATAGTTGCTGATTTCCATGAGGCACAAGGGCGGACTCTTCAACTAGGCAGTTTAACCTACTCGGCCATGAAACCTTAGTGGGTGGAACTGGGTTGCAATTGAACATTGTAAAGGCCTTGTCATGATTTCTCCGTCGCACACCAATTACGTGGCAATATGAGATTATCATATCTTGTGGATAATATTGTGTAATCTATGCAGAGTGTAAAACTATTAGAATAGTCGTATCCCTAGTTATGGACAATGCTCAGTGATTTCACACAAGGGGTAGGTTTCTCATAAAATCTTAGTTGGATTGAGAGTAAGTTGATTAGGAAGTGAATGGTTAATTCACTTGGTGTTTATTCACTCCTTTGATTCATTAATTATTTATATACATCCTTTCCAAAATTGCATTTCCAATCTATTTATTGTAATTACTATAAAAATATTGTTTTCCACAAAATAACCTTCAACCATCTTTTGGTAAGTCTTGCATGCTATATTGCATCTTTATTATAAACGACTTGTTGAGTACTCTATGTACTGACGGGTATATCCATATTTGCTCAGTTGCTGAAGAAAAACCACACCAACCAGAGGTGTGTGAACAAGGTTGCTTCGATGACTTCACGGATTAGCACTTCACTCCTCAGTCAATTGCCTATGGGCATATCCAGTGGCCACCATATTTATCTTTTATTTTTCGCTATAGGTTTCTTAAGCCATTCAGACTGTTATTTGTAAGCTTGGCCATAATGTCGCAACTCTGATAAATAAAAATATTTGAGTCTTTTCTTAGTAAATCGTGATATGGTCGATATTTTATCTATGTTTACACTGTGTGCACTAGTGTGATCCTGGACTAGTACAGAATACACAAGAGAGTTCAAATTTACATATTTGGGTCTCAACACCAGCCCATGTAGTCGACCCTTCTTCCACCGCTCCACCAGCCCACATTGTCGCTAAAATCAGACGAGATTGTTATTTTTGGATCATTTGATTTTTAGTGGCTGAAATTTTTTCGAATAAAGTTTTTTACACTGAAATTATTTTTTCAATAAAAATGTTTCTCAATTGAAAATTTTGAATCATTTTTAGTTTTTTCAACTGAATTTATTTTGAATCTCAATTAGATTTTTTATCTCAACCGAAAGTGATGCTTGGGAGGGGCATCCGTGAGTTGAAATGCCCTTTAAGATAGGTGAACTCCAAATTTTATTGTTTTCTTTGCACTGTCTCAAGTGCATTGGCGACAATTTTAACAATGTGCCTACCATGCGTGTTGCGGATGCATGAAACATCTAAGGAATAACGATGCAGCAACTTTTTACAATTTTGAAAACCTAAAGGGTTTTTACATTACGGGGGATGAAAACAGGAGATTTTTCCGGGAAAGCAAACTTGGATTTTGCTAAAAAAAACAGACATCCGTTAGATACTCATCTAGCGGACGCATGCATATACATTACTGCAGAAAAGGTCGTCGCAAATGATTCAAAAATATCATCACAGACATGTTCGTGAGCCATTTGAGTTTATAGGCTAGTAATAACATGAGGTCATCACAGACGGGATTTGAACTGTTTGTGAAAACCATATCACATACGGTTTGGAATTAGAACCGTTTATAAAGGTAAGGTATCATAGACAGTTTGGAACTAGAATCATCTGTGAAAGTATACTATCACAGACGGTTTTAACCACAAACCATCTGTGATTAGGACATATCACATATGGTTCAGAATAAGAACCGTCTGTGATTGTTCTTTCTATACCTAAAAGAACTAGCTAACATACCTAAAAATTTTATTATTTCTCGGCTAGTCTCAGGAAATACTAGTTATGACATTTGAAAACAAAATGACATATTTGAATTTGAATTCTAGATCCGAATTACATATAGCACTGTATATATAAGATAACACTAATAATTTTAAAAATATAAGATTCACGGTTATAAATTTAGAAACATGCTTATACTATAACAAACTTTAGGCTAATGCAAGCTAGACTTACATATCCTTCATTAAACGACAATCTAAAACAAGTGTAGCGGAAAAAATTTCAAGTAGCAAAAATAAAAAAGCAACGAATACCATTTTCAATTTCTATGCCAAAATCAACAAATGCCACACTTTTAGAATGCAACAAGCAGAAGCCCCTTGCCGTTGCCGACGACATGGAATAGCACAGATCTATCATTGCCTTCTTTCTTTCTATCTTGCTTCAAGTGAAATTTCAAGCGGAATAGCCACCCTTGTCGAACTCCTTCCCACCCTTACTGTGTATAAACGAGTTGGAGTAGTACTAGAGGTGTTGGTTCTTCGAGTAGAGAGAGGGGAATTAATAAGGGGCGAGAGGTGGGGAGAAGACCGGTGTCTGCCGTTCGATGTAGAGATAATGGACGGGTGAGATCGGAATCCTGAGGAGATACCACAGATCGGTGACGTGGCAGGGCGAGACTGAAACTTAGTATAAACGATTTGTATTACAAACCATCTGTGATAGAGACATCACAGACAATTTTTAACAAAAAACTGTCTATGGTACAAGAGATATCATAGATGGTTCTTATTAAAAATCGTCGGTGATAATGGCCAGATGGTATATCACAAAGATAATATATCCGTGCAATGTAAATAGCTAGTCTCAAAAGATAAAATAGCAAAGTTTTATATGAATTATATATACTCATTTGAAATGTTTCGATGAGATCTACAACTTTGTAGTTGAGGCAAACCCTAAATTCCAAAGGAAAGATAAAATGTTTTGGCAAAAACAGAAACTAGAAACATGCGATGCAAATTTAGGACTAAAGATGGCTAATTTTGGAGGTCTAAGTGGGTGACGGGAACAAGCTAGTCAATATTTTGGATCGAGCTCGTTGTTATCTTTGTAACGAGTATAAGAACATCAAAAATAGATATCGTATGCGAAAGTTATGCCCATTTTAGTGAATGTGTCTCGAAATGGAATTCTACTCGAACTCGAATTCAATCCCGTTGGCTAACCTTGCTGATTTTTTTTGTAAAAATTTGTGGTTATATGTAAAAGGACTTCACCAATTTTCACAAGATTTGTGAAAGATGATTTGAATTTTCAAATGGTTTTAATTGCAACATCACAAATGGTTTTTAGTCTGAATCGTCTGTAATAATTCTCAACATCATGACAGTTCTTGTTAAGAACTGTCTTTGAATTATCATAGATAATTCTTATTAAAAACTATTTGTGATAATTGCAAATATCACAGATGGTTTTTAATTCGAAACGTCTGTAATAATTATGTATCACAGACGGTTCTAACTATCGCTAGTAATATAGACGGTTACACTTGTAAAACCATCTGTGATAATTACAATACAGATGATTCTAGAGAACTATCTGTAATAAGAAGTCTAGTATAGTATTTTTTGTAGTAGAGATATCATTGGATCGACGTTCGATTAGGTCCAAGCCATCCAGGTCTGCTACATGGGGAGGAGATTGGGAGACTCGACATCTTCCACCAGATGCCTCACTCCTTTTTTTCACTTTCCCTGTCATTTCCTCTCTCTTCCCTATCTCAGGAACCCTCGGTGTGATATAGATGATCACACTTATAAAATCGTCACAGAGAATTATCTACCTGAAAAGACATACCATTTGAAAAACTAATTGTTATAGCATAAACTAAAATCCACAACCAATAAACCTAAAATGACCCACGAGTCACTGGACGCAGCTACTCCTGGTTTCTCTTTCCCTTTTTTTTCCCATATGCGTTTTTAGTTGAAAGTTGTGTATTTTGAGATGAATTTTTGATTTCTGGGAGTTGGAAGTTAAATTTTGAGATGAAAACAATTTTTTGGAATTGAAAGTTCGGATTTTGAGGTGAAGCTTTTCAATTTCCAAATGCTGGAAGTCGAAATTTTTAGGAGTTGAAAGTTCCAAATGTTCGGATATATGTATAGGCTTCCACGGATGTCGATCGACAGACTATTCATCAGCAAAACACCTGATCATTCTTTGCTTACTACACAATTCAACAGTGCCATCGAACAACGCACATGTGGGTCATCTATCTTTATTTTGTCATTTCATGGATGCCATGCCATGCACACTTCAATCCCTGTAGCCCCATCGGAATCCCACTTTGATTTAGCAGCGGAGGAAGGCAAGTACTCAGGCTTAGCACTCATTGGGAGAAGCAGATTAGATAGATATGGACGTGTATACCTTATCCTGCATGCGTGTGTACACTACATGTACAGATATTCTTAGAATAACTCTCCCATCCTGCTTGGGACTTGCAAGCTCTCTACCTGCAGATATATATAGATCAGTGTGTACGTACATACATGACAAAATAATACACGTGAGAATCCATTAGTCATTGCTTGGCATTCCTTTCCTACCAGGAAACAATCACACTTCAGCTTGCCCCTGCCGTCCTGGAAAGAGCAAGGCTTTTAAGCTTTTCAGGCAGATACTTCTGCATGCATGTCCTTAATTTAATTTACTCAGCCGGGCCGGACCAAAGGCGTGTGTATTAGAATATGATGCGCGCGTGCCTATATTCGTAAGCAACGAAAAAGCTACGCACAACGAAAGCTAGCTTTAGTACTTCACAAGTGGAAGAACATGAGGGCCAGTTTCCTACAGCCACATGCAGCTACAAGCACTATCCTCCCCTTCCATTTTGCTCCGAGATTCACACCCCCTCTCCCCTCTCTCTCACCCCGCCGGCCACTTTCTCTCTCACTTCACCACGCCGCCTGTGAGTCACCGTCAAAGCCGCGCAGCGGAAACCTCAACCTGCCGCTGCCGTGTGACGACCCCAAAGTTCAGCAGGGTCATCCTATTCTCCCCACAATTGCAACTTAGCTACGGACAGAAATTATACCATATATACTTACGAATGCCATATAAAAAGTTAGTTAGAGTAAATTATGACCTATTGGCTAGAATTTAAAAGTATTGTGGACCTCTATGTTTGCTCTAATCTAGTTGCATTAGCTAAAGTGGAGTGCATGTATGTTCCGGGTAGCGTGGCTAGAGGCGTGCTTGTTCACGGTATGGCCCAAGTCATTTAGGGAGTCTGCATGGTACTGTTTACGTATACGTATAGGCACTGTTTACGTATATGTATCTGCATGCGCACGACGTGTGCGAGAATAACTCATGACGTGCCTGTCGTGGTGCAAAAAACGGGCGGTTGAAGCCCATGTACTGCATGTTTGTTTTCCTATAAATGCATCAACGAAAAACTGAAAAGCTGCAACGTTTTAGGCAGCGCCAAACCTAATACTCTCGCGTGTGTTTGTGTCCATCTCGCTCGCCGTGTTCTGGAGGAAACCGCGTGTGATCCGAGCCGAGTTCCAAGATCGGCTCTAACACGTGGTATCAGAGCCATCTCAGGTTGACGCGGTCTCCAGCAACGGACGAGCGGTGGCAGCAATCCGCCGCCACGACCTCGACCTCCTAAGAACCCGCGCTTCGACATCGGCAAGAAGCCAACCGACGGGAGCAGCGACATCAAGTCGTGCGACGTCGGGCTGCAGCGAATGGTGAAGGAGGCGAGCGCATCGGTGGTGTACCCGATGTTGACGCGGACAAACTACAACGAGTGGGCCTTGTTGATGCAAATCAACATGGAGGCAATGGGGCTCTAGGAAGTGATAGAGCCTGGCAAGGTGGAGCGGCGCGAGGATCGTCTCGCGCTGGCCGCACTGATACGGCGCGTACCGCCTGACATGTACTCCATCTTAGGCACCAAGAAGAGTGCCAAGGAGGCATGGGAGGCGGTCAAAACGATGCGTCTCGGAGTCGAGCGTGTCAAGGAGGTCAATGCACAGAAGTTGCTCAAGGATTTCGAGAACATAACATTCAAGGAAGGTGACGTTGTCGACGATTTTGTAATGCGAATTTCCAACCTCGCCTGCAATCTTCGAGCGCTCGGTGAGTCCATTGACGATACACGCGTTGTCAAGAAAATCCTTCGTGTGGTCCCTTCGTAGTATAACCAGGTTGCAGTCTCGATCGAGATGTTCTGCGACATCAAGAAACTCTCGATCGAAGAACTCGTTGGGAGGCTGCGCGCGGCGGAAGACCGTTTCGAGACCGGCGTTGAGCGAATCGTGGACAAAGCTGGGTGGCTCATGCTCGCCGAGGGGGACTGGTTGGCGAAACACAAGCACCGGCTGGTGCCGGAATCCTCGTCGAGCAAGGAAGGAAGCAATGTGAATTCCCACTGCAGGAGCAAGGGTGGAGCACGGTCGGAGGGCCGCGACACCACCATCAAGCTGACCTCGGAGGGCACTCCTTGCCGGAAGGGTAAATGCCGCAATTGTGGTATCTATGGTCACTGGGCCAAGGAGTGCAAGAGGCCCAAGAAGGAGCGCCATGAGGAGGTGCACTTGGCCAAAGCAGACATCGAGCAGCCAGCGCTACTGATGACGACTGCGAGTGTCATGGCTCGAGCTGCGTCGCAAGTTGTCCATCTCAATGAGCGGCAAGTGAGCCCGATCGACTGCGACGACAACACATGGTACCTGGACTCCGATGCTAGCAACCACATGACGGGCAGGCGATCGGTGCTGGCACATCTTGACGAGACTATGCGCGGCACCGTCCGTTTTGGTGATGGATCACTCGTGGAAATTTGCGGGCTTGGATCGATGATCATGGAAGGGCGCCACCATGAGCACAAGGTATTAACCGAGGTGTATTTTATACCTAAGTTGAGAAGCAATATTGTGAGTTTAGGGCAATTGAAGGAGGCAAGATGCAAGATCATGTTAGAGAATGGCAGGCTCTGTGTGTTTGACCATGAACGAGCTTTGCTTGTCAGTGCTCCCCGCATGGGCAACAGGCTATACACAGTTAAGCTGGTGGTGGCTCCACCTGTGTGCCTACTTTCAAAGGTCGACGACGAGGCGTGATTGTGGCACTCCCGCTACGGGCATCTCAACTTCAGGGCGCTTCGCGACCTCGGCACAAAGAGCATGGTGGACGGCATTCTGGTGATAAACCGGGTTGAACAAGTCTGCGACGGCTGCAACCTCGGCAAGCAACATCGCGCTCCATTCCCGCCGGCGACGTTGTACCGTGCAGAGCGGGGACTGGAGCTGTTCCACGCAGACCTCTGTGGCCAGATCACGCCACTAACACCTGGTGGCAAGCTCTTCTTCCTGCTCGTCGTCGACGATTTCAGCCGTTTCATGTGGGTGGAGCTGTTGGGTAATAAAGATCAGTCACTCCATTACATCAAGAAGATCAAGGCTGGCGCAGAGAATGAACATGGCGGACGACTGAAAGGACTGAGGACGGATCGTGGAGGTGAGTTCAACTCCAACGCCTTCGTCATGTTCTGCAATGAGACCCGCGTCAAGCACTACACTACCACACCGTATACTCCGCAACAAAATGGTGTTGTGGAGTGTCGAAATCAAACGGTGGTGGAGATGGGTCGGTTCATGCTCAAGAGCAAGGGCGTTCCGGCGCATTTCTGGGGCGAGGCGGTGGTGACTGCCGTCTATGTACTGAACTGCGCGCCAACGAACAGTCTCAACAACGTCACTCCATAAGCGTGGTACGGCAAGAAGCCCCATGTTCATCACCCGCGCACCTTTGGGTGTGTAGTTCATGTGAAGAACACTGGTTCGGGCATAAGCAAGCTGACGAATAGATCCAAGAAGATGGTATTTCTCAGTTATAAGCCGAGGACAAAAGGATACCAAGTCTTTGACCCAGTGTCTAATAAACTGCACGTTAGTCGTGACGTGATGTTCGAGGAGGATCAGTCGTGGGATTAGAGCAGCACTGGTGATGAGCAAGATGTGGTGGAGATGTTCTATGTCGAGATCCCAGCCACTGTTGGTGATCCGACAACAGGCGACACTAAAGATCTTCAGGAGATGGAGGCAGGAGAAGTTCAGACCCCAGGCACAACACATTCGACTGGGTTGCCGGATACGGGATCGCCAGCTACACCTGCACCAAATCCCACAACGACAACACCACCGACGTCACCAGGCATCGAGTGGGCAACCCCGCCGACTGATGGAGCAGCAGATTCAGAGAATGTGCCCCTCATGTACCGCACACTGTCAAACATTTTCAGCACCACTGGCAAAATCCACAATTTCGAATACAGCGGCTTGTGTTTCCTGGCTGCGGATGAACCGAGCAGCATCGAGCAAGCGCTGGAGGAACCGTGCTGGCGGGAGGCAATGGACACCGTCTGAGCTTCCAGTGGCCATCGTGCCATTGGGCTAAAGTGGGTGTTCAAAGTGAAGAGAGATCCAGCCGGCAACATCGTAAAGTACAAAGCTCGATTGGTTGCTAAAGGGTATGCTCAGCGCCAGGGGGTGGACTTCGACGAGGTGTTTGCACCGGTGGCACACATGGAGACTGTGCGGTTGCTGTTGGTGCTCGCCGTGCACGGTGGCTGGGAGGTACACCATATGGATGTTAAAACTGCTTTCTTGAATGGTGATCTCCTCGAACAGGTCTACATCCATCAGCCACCGGGTTTCGTCGATGACAAACATGCTGGCAAGGTGCTGAAGTTGAAGATGGCACTGTATGGACTGCGTCAGGCCCGCGTGCTTGGAACGCGCGGCTGGACCAGGAGCTGGCCAATCTCAGTTTTAAGTGGAGTACGCTTGAGCACGCCATGTACAAGAGGGGAGACGGTGACTCTCTTCTTCTGGTGGGTGTGTATGTCGACGACTTGATCATCTGTGGGCCGAACAACGACGACATCGCCTTCTTCAAGCAACAGATGATGAACCGTTTCGAGATGAGCGATTTTGGTCTCTTGAGTTATTACTTGGGGATCGAGGTGAAGCAGAAGAATGGGGAGATCACGCTGTGCCAAGGTGCATACACAACAAAGATCCTCGAGCAGGCGGGACTGGAAGATGCAACACCTGTGACACGCCCATGGAAAACCGAGTACGACTTCTTCAAGAATATCTTCCAGATACCTAATAGTGTAGGTTTTCTGAGCTTTTTGGACATGTACTTGGTGCAGCAAAAATCCATCTTGGATTGTTGGTAACTTGTAATGAAGAGACTTGTTTTTTGTTGTTGTGATTCACTTGGCTTGACAATCTCTTCTGGCTCATGCTCTGGCTAATGTGAAGTTCAATCGACTCCTCTTGCATGCACTGCAGCCTAGCTCTGCAGGCAAACACACACATGTCCGTCTCTTCCTCCTTGTCATGCTTGTTGTTTTCATCAAGAATTTTAGATTTAAACAACAAGTAAAGCACTGATCTCATTGGATGAAGGAATTGATGTGATGGTAGGATTTACTCCCGCATCATCCTCCCCACCTTCAAGGAAAACTATCCTCGGTTTCGATGTCCTTGTTCTTGGCGACATCATCAAAGAAGAACCAACATAGCTGGTATATATCTTGTATACGAAGTCATGTCTTGGTTTGCTTGATGTGCACCTCGTCAACTGAGGTAGTTGTAGCTCAATGATCAATATCTTCTTCCTGATTTTGGAGCAAAGAAAAAATTATGCTCCCGAGATCCTCTTGATGCTTCTCTTGTTCCTTCAACTTTATCAGTCGTTTCTTTAGGTCTTCCATCTTTAGTAGCACATTGAACCCCGAGGTAGGGCTCTGTTCCATGGTCGCCATAACAGCGCAATAGATCCACCACGAGCAACAAAATGCAAATTGCAGCATGTACCATGATCAATGGAAGCTCTGATTCCAAATGATGAGGATCCAACTAGTAAATTAGCGAGATCGTGTTGTTTTGGCCTGATCTTTCGTGATACACTGGAACCACCAAGATAGATGGGTTTGATAGCTAGGAACGGAAACCCAAAGATAGTCTCCTCACCCGTGAACACATCAACCCACGATCAAGGATGGATGAATCTTGCAATTCAACAAATAAGCACTAGCACCACATATCCTCATCAATCACGCTCATTGGTGGACCCCATCCAAGTGTACGCAAGGAAAGGGACCATCGTAAGAAAATTATCAGCTTGCAACCCTTAATATCCGTGTGTGGCAAGAAAAGAAATAACAAATGTATCTTCCTTATTTGTTTGTTTCTTTCCTTGTCTTGAAGAATATCTTTCAGATTTCAAACAATGTAGGTTTCCTGAGCTTTTTGGACGTGTACTTGGTGCAACAAAAATTCATCTTTGATTATTGGTAACCTGTAACAAAAGGGCTTGTTTTTTGTTCTAATTCACTTGGCTTGACAATCTCTTCTGGCTCATGCTTTTGGCTCATGTGAAGCTCAATCAGCTCCTCTTGCATGCACTACAAGCAAACACACACATGTCCTTCTCTTCCTCCTTGTCATGCTTGTTGTTTTCATCAAGATTATTAGATTGAACAACAAATAGAGCATTAATCTCATCATATGAAAGAATTGATGTGATAGTAGGATTTACACTCGCATCAAAGCCCAACAGTGAGGATAGTGGGTGTAGCTACATGTGAATGTAGTATTGCATTTTTTAGAAGAGTTTTCATATGCCACGTGCCTAGCTAGTCCCAAGGCCCCAGGAAAAGTCAAAAGCTTATCCACAACAAAGATGGCTAGCTGAAGGTGGGCACGCATTAAATTGTTGGAAGAGACTACAAAATGGTATACCACTGGGAATGTTCCCAATGGTACATCATGTCTCAATTTTGTTTCAAGTAAGTTTCATCTTAGTTTCACCTATTTCAAAAGTTTCAAGGAGGTTTCATTTAGATTTCACATGTTTCATTCATGCTTTAATGAGTTTTAAAGAAAGTCATGCAAGTTTTGTTTATTTTAGCAAGTGCTAAAGAAGTTTTACAAGTTTTAGAGAAGTTTCAAAGATGTTCCAGAAGTTGCAAACAAATTTTCACATTTTTCAACCAAAAAGCCACACAAGTCCATACACATTTCAAAGAAAAATGGCAAGTCTCTAGTTTCAAAACATAGTGACCATGGATTTGAAGTTATCACAGATACGAGTCTAGATAGTAAACTTGTAGGCACCCCTGGTTGGCTAAGTCGACCACTGGGGATGTGTAGATGGGGAGTGAAGCATAAGCAAGGCAAGGGAACCACTTCAATTGTGTTGCTCATGTGTATATTTGAATACAAGTGGCCTCTCCTCTCATGTTACAATGAGCCCTATTTATAGGATGAGAGGGAAGGAGAGGTGGAGCTACACGATCACCCCTGATCCTAGTACAATTTTGAGGGCAATTGTGTCTTTACTAGTTGGGTGGGACCTGCCAACGCTGGGCCCACTTGATGATGTCATCTCTTTTGGGCATTAAGATGTGGCCTATGTTCGAACCCGACCCCGAGTTCAAATCCGAGTTAGCTTGACACATCATCGTTGTTTTCGTATATGGCTAATGTAAATCATTGCGAGACTAGGCCTGGATTTGAGACCAAGCCTAGGTTTGAAACTGGGATGGCATCACGGGATGTTAATTGTGCTGCCAATGTGCACATACGCCGACCCTTTGTTTAGTCATTGACTCGAGCCATGCGTCATAGCCATGGAGCTCGCCCGGCCCTCGAGCCATCATGGCAGAGGGAGGCTCATGTCAGCAGAGCTTGGCGGTGATGTTGCTGCCATTGACTAAGTATGACGAGTGAGAAAGGTTCAAGATGCTCATAATACTGTCAATTTGGAAAGTAGCTCACCATGGTGGTGGGTAATTTCGCACAGTGTTAGTGTTGTCCAGTGTTAGTTATTCCTTGACACTCCTTTCCTACCTATGAAAAAATCAGATACCTCTTGTCCTTGCCATCCTGGGAAGATTAAGGCTTTTGAGCTTTACATATAGATACTTTTGCGTGCATGTCCTTAATTTGATTTATTCAGCCAATCAGGATCAAAGGCATGTGTTTTAATTAGGACATGCTATGTGCCTAGCTTCGTAAGCAATCAAAAAGCAACGCACAACAAAAGCTAGCTTTAGTGCTTCACAAGTGGAAGAACCTAGTATTCATATGATATACTCTATGTGCCTAGCCATTTTCACAAACAAAGACAAAAGCTTAGCCACAACAAAGCTGGCTAGCTGAAGGTGGGCACACATTAAGTTGCTAGAAGAGGTTACAACACAGTACCATACCTTTGGGAACGTTTCCAACAGTACAACAGTATGTCTCAATTTTGTTTCAAAAAGTTTCATCCAATTTCAAGTAAGTTTCACACAGATTTCACATGTTTTATTCATTCTTCAACGAGTTTTAAAAACATCAATCAAGTTTCATTTGCTTCATCAAGTTTCAAGCATGTGTGTTTCAGTAAGTGCCAAGGAAGTTTTACAAGTTTAGAGAAGTTTCACACATTTTCACAATTTTGAACCAAAAAAACCATACAACACCATACAAATTTCAAAGAAAAATGGCAAGTTTCAACTTGCAAAACATAGTGATTGTGAATTCGAAGCGAGCTGAAGCTCAGCCAGAGATAAAGATGTCGGGGATGAGCTCGACGGTGAACCTCCATGCGGTCGTGTCCGTGGAGCTTGCCACACCATCCAAACGTCATGGTGAAGGGACACGACATATTGTACAAGACAGAGACCCAACATGTTTTGCAACTCCCATGAGACGGCGTTCTTGACAGCTAGCGTAGCATGCATTTTAGTTGCTATAACTTTTTGTAAAAAGCTTCAAATCATACACCACTTGATCCGTTGAAAAGTATACTTGATAACCTTTCCAAATATGTATTTTATACGTGTTGAAACCTTTTAAATTCATGCAAATATGTTTAAATTCATGAACTTAGTGTTGCAAGCACCCTGCTGGTTGTAACATGATTGATCTTATGTCTTTCTCTTAAAGATGCTTTCCTCCATGATATGCTACTGCTACCTCCTTGGGCTAGTCTCCCTCTCCTCCTTCTGGCCTGTACTATTTTTAAAAGGTCTAGCATATCTACACATATAAGTAAAACTATAGTTGTATTCTTTCAAATAAAATATAATTATAATTAGAATTGTATGTGTCCTCATCGGATATGTTCGACAGGTGGAAGGATATGCCCTATATGTGGGTCCATGGCATGGGCACAAGGTGGGTCCCAGTCCACGTGTCACCGATTGAGAAGGAGCATGACGCGATGGCCACGCAGAAAATACGCTCTCGGCTTTGGTCAGGGGTGACGTTAGCCGGTTTTTGGGCTAAATGGTTTCGGGCTGGATGGATTAGGAGATTTAAATTTATTTTTGATTGTTTTAATTCTATATTTAGAACTGTGTTGGGAAAATAGTTAAAAAAATTCTAAAATTACGGAAAAGTTCACAGATGCACTTTAGAATATTTGAATACAAATAAAATACTACAAAGCTTTACATATTTTTGGTTTCTATAACTTATTAAAACTGTAAGTACTCTACATTCATTTTTTATTCTTTCGTATCACTGTATGCATGGTGTAGTGCCCTAGCTAGTTGGTTGTCTTTAATTTTAATGAAGCCGGTGCCGGTCATCGGAGCTCCGAGTGACCAGGAGTGCGCGCGACATCTCTCTAGTGAGAGGCTGTCAGTATGGGTCTGATCGTCCGTGAGGTTGTTCACCCGCCGGCGTTGGCGCGCCTGCATCGCTTTGCTTGGCACGCCTAGAGCTTCCGCCCCTGCTTGAAGAGCGTCTTCAACTATGCTTTTCAAATGTATACTACCGTCAGAAATATACTAACAACCGTCAGGAAATAGTATCATCTCATGCTCCTGCGATAAACGATGTACGTAGGTTGTACGGGTGGCCTGTTCGGGTACCGGTGCTGCCGCTCCTGCAATGTTTTCTGTGTGGAGATCCTCCATCGGTGTTCGACCGTCCATTTCTTCTTGTTGGGTAGCATATCGTTAATGGCTTTCAGATTGCTCCATAAGATTAGTCAATTTTGATCACCCATGGAACTGTTATTAGTGTCATAAAAGAGTAACATTTTGAGATATCTGCAATCAAACTTTATTATCTTTGGCCATCATATCTTTATAGACATTTGGATTGGACACATCAAAAGGATATAAGTATGTATATCCGTTTCAAAAAATAATTTCATAATATTATAATATTATTAAACTTTCTAAATATATTAAAATAAAAATTACCGGTTAAAGTAATGTCCAAAACAACACCTTTTATGACCAGAGGGAGTACTTAACGAAAAGAGTGCCTAAAATGGTTCTACGAATTTCAATGCACATAAAGATGGAAAGGGGGCAGGTTGACCTGGCTTGCGGAAAACTATCCAATGTTATGGAAATTTTATTTTAGCCTTCCAAATTTACGCGATTTTCTTAAATCCATACATTTTTGGATGTGTTTATTTTTCAGTTTTCAAAAAATTGTGCTATTTTAAAGTATAGAATAGCATTTAGTCATAAAACGTTCTTCAACTTTTTCCCTTACATTTTTCCCATTTCCACTTGTATGATGAGCAGTAAATGGTAGAAGTTTATGTACAGTACGTGCATAGCATACAAATACATATATGTACAATGTACAAATAATAGTTTAAAAAGGAAGAGTAAATGGCCTAATTTGAGCTTTAACGGCAGTCACTTCTGCGTGCAACAATCTCATTTATTTGATTTATTCTGCCTGGAACAAAGGCAAATGATACGTTCAACATTGGAAGGCACCAAATTGATACGTGCAAATGATTTATTCTGCCTGGAATTGATACGTGCCTATCTCCGTAAGCAAAGAAAAGGCTATGCAAAACAAAGCTAGCTAAAGAATTCTCACGTTCAACATTGGAAGGCACCAAATTGGTGTAATTCTCAGTCATCACCTCAAGTCTCTCTGCCTCGGTGACTCCACATCTTCAAGTTTTCAACTAGGTGGTGCCCCGTTGATGCTAATGCAAATTTCCCTAATTCCATTGTAAATTTCTGCATCTAAACTACCGTATGTCTATACACGTCAATAAATTGGTTAATCGTGTGATACGAAGCCAAGCCGAAAGAATCACAACACGAAAAGAAGGAAATTTGAAGCCAGTCCACGGCGGCGACGGCGTTGAGATAACAAGACGTATCACCGCGCGGAGCATCCTCCTGGGATCCCCAGCCCGTGCCAACACTCCGCCTCGGCGTCTTTCTCCTCCTTCCGCTTCTTGGCTGCCGCGGCGGTGACGACGGCCGCCCGGCGAACGGTGCCCGCGCGCCTAGCCTGTCCCGCCTCTTCTCCATGAACCGCTGGAGCGACGCCTTCCTCGCCACGGAAGGTCGGCGAGTTCACCGCACCAGCCACATAACACGTCTTGCCCGGCGGCGACGCGCACCAGCTCGGCCGCCCTGTCCGCCGGGAAGTCGTCGAACACCAGCACCCGCCCGCCGTACACGATGGTCAGCTGGGCCCGCGCCTGCGTCGCCTCGGGCTCTTCTGTGACGTCGGGCACGACGTCTGCGCCCGGCATGAGAAGCATCGTGGATGCCGCCGTCGCCGGCGAAGCCGCGGGATGACCTGCCGCCATCTTCCCGGCCGCCTCGGCCTTGACGCACCGGCTTAGCACGCCGCACGCCACCGCGAACCGCCGCCGGCTGCTGCAATCCCGCTGCCATCGCGCGAACAAGCCACTAAATTTCGCGTTTTACGGCTCTCTCGGTCTCTGACGCAGATTGGTTTTTCTTTGTCTGCTCGCTCGAAGGTCGTCGCGGTTCGGCTTTTATATAGGCGAAACCATCGTCTGCGTCTCCTCGTGGGGCTCAAACAATCAAGGCCCGATCGGGCACGAAGAAAACGCGAGGCGAAAGCGGTGGACGTGGGGTGGAGCCGGCCGGCCGCGCGCTGGTGTAACGCCCGTTTTCGAGGGCGCGTACGGACACGGCAATCCGCAACTATTCACGCATGAACAGTTATGGAGTGTCGCGCAAGAGTATACCATTGCACACTTACAACAAAGACCAACATATATTTCACATATGGATTAGCATCCAGAGTTTTGACAGCGGGGCGTGCAAGCCCAAAGTATAATTACATCACAAAAGCCCCAGAATCCGCTTGAGCGCGGCGAAGACCTACAGCCACGGATCCTCGTCGAAGAAGAGGCCCTCAGGGACTTCCTCAACGGGGAGACTTTCACCTTCGTCTTGATCTTCTAAAGAATTGATTAGCAAGCTGTGAGCCAACAACCAGCTCAGCAAACCGCAAAGGAACCCTTCCTTACTATATGCACGGGTTAACAAAGGAGTGGAGTATACTTGGTTTATTATCTTTTGAGTGGATGCAGTTTTCTTTGCAAACCTTTTTGTAAAACTTGCTGATAAAACTACTTCTTAATCAATAGGGGTTTTCATGAAGAGTAAATTAACCATCTAACCAGATTAAAATATTCAGAAAACTACTTAAGCTTTGCGGATGGGATCACCCAAGTGGCACAGCTCCATTAACCGGGAGCACGGCGTATCCGAATACCATTTAATTGACTCTGCAGAGTTTGCTCAACTTTACCCACACGATCCCTTAACTCCCGCGACAGAGTTAAGAAAGCCAGGTCGTTTCACTGCTCAAATCTTTATATAGTCTCTACCCGGTAGAATTCACTCGGTGCGGCACATGGAAACTCCCGTCCGCCGAGTGAACCCTACCGTTATTAGGTATCCATGACATGGCATACCTAATTCAACTACCCAACCTCCGGTCTCCTCAACACTGTAGAGTTTCAAGCGAGTTGAGCGACTACTAGACCAGTGTTGACAAGTCAACTCCTGTGGTTGAGCGATTGCTATGACAGTTGCTCAGCATAAGGGTTTCGGTCCTTATATTTTCACATGGCCCGCAACCTCTCCAGGTCCGCGACCACAACCTAGGGTAAGCGGTGGGCGAAGACCGACCCGCGTTTCCACAACGCTCTTACCCTTTCCAACAAGACCGACACTCTCGCCCTAGGATGCGGTGTCCCATACCACCCCACCCTAGGGTCGGGTTTTCAAATCTCATCGCCCGCAGCCACGACCTTATCAAGAAAAGACTTTGCATGATAGTAGTAACCTATAGTGATCTAGATTAATGATATTTATTTCTAGGGTTACAAGGCATGGCTACAATTTAAGCAGGGCATTTTTCGGTGGTAGGACGTATCTATATCACATGTCATTCTAAACATTTTTATTTTACTTTAAACTAGCATTTCACAACTAGCATAATGCAAATAATGTAATAACATATGTAAACATCATAGGGTACAATATGATCAAAGGATTTGCGACTTGCCGTGAACTGGAATGATCTCGGCGAGCTCGAACGTCGACGCTTCTGGATCCTGAGATTGCACTTGAGCCTCCGGGATCTCCGAAACTAGCGCAAACACATAAAATAAATAAGTCCTAGCTTGAGAATAATCAAGCAAGGAAAACAATCTATAAAAGAATTAAAAGAAATAAAATTGCATAAAATATCAAATGAAAGGGTTCTTTGAATTTTAGATTTTGCTGGAGAAGAAATTTGGAAATTGGAGTTCACCACTAGGTTCAGGATAATGAAAGGAGTAAAGTGGTGAAATTTGGGAATTTTTGGGATTTTCTGTGATTTTCTAGGATTTATTTGGGTTTTCTGGATTTTGGAAAAGAATAAACCACGGAAAATCGATGAACGATCTTGGGCGGGCCATGGCTACCCATGGTTACAAGCATGCCCAAGACCAAGACGGCCCGCGGCAAGGCGGCCAAGCGCCTGTTAAGCGCCGCGCCCTACCGATGGCCGACGCGTGGCGGTGGGCGGCTGCGATGGGGGCGGGCGGACGGCTCGGATGGGTTGGTTTAAGTGAGATCGGACGGTGAGAACAGGCGGGCGGGCGAAGCGGTATGGGGCGATCGGACGGATGAGGGTGAAGTGTTTACGAAGATTGACTACGGAGGGGAGTGCCATCCGCCGACGGTTTTAAACGATAACGGTTGGAGGGGCGGCGTGGATGCGCCACGTCGGTCGTCTTCAACCTCTCGCCGGCAGCAGAGGGGCGAGAGAAGGGGAGCTCCGGCTTCCGCGACGGCGAGGTCCCCGGCCAAGAAGGGCACCACCGGTAGGTCTCGGCGTGGGAACCCATTTCGGCCTTTGAAGGCCGGAGAATCACTAGGGAAGACAGAGACCGAAGGGAGAAATGGCTTCCCGGCGGTGAAGGAGGGTCTCCAGCAGCGATCGAGCCAAATCGGCGGTGGGTTTATGGTCAGTGGGTCCTGGGGCTCACGTTGGTACTGGTGGCCGAAGCTCGGAGGTCCCCGGGTGAGCTGGCCACGGAGAGGGTGCTTTGGCGTGGTGAGCTTGGTCTTGGGACTCCACAGCGATTACAGCCAGGAAGTGCGGCATTGTGATTAGGGAGTGGCAGAGGTGCTCTGGGAGCAAAGAATTGAAGAATGAGGGAGAGGGGAGGAAGATCAGCTCACGGGGGTCGCCGGCGCAGGGAGAGGTGGCGACGGAGCTGGAGGCGATGGGAGCTCAATCGGCTGCTCGGGGAGGTGCTGGGGAGTGGTAGGAAGTGTTTGAAAGCAGCTGGAGAGCTCGGGAAGCAAAGGGGAAGGCAGGAGCCGAAAGGGGGTTTTATACCCGCGCGGGAGAGGGAGTGAGCCGTGGGGGAGAAGGCTCGAGCGCGCACGTGGAGTCAACCGGAGGTGATGGGAGCCGGTGGGGGGTCTTCTCCGCGCAGGGGGTGACGTCCGGCTCCGCAGGGGAGTAATGGCGGTGGGAGCGAGCGCGAGCGTGCGGCCAGCTGGGGCGGCATGGGCGGGCGCGAGCATGCGGGAGAAGGGAGGGAGAAGAGGCTGGCGGCGGGGTCCACGGGAAGGAGGCGGCGACGCGCGGCGCGGGGCGGCCGGCCGGACCGCGGGCGCGGCTGTCCGAACAGGGGTAAAAGGCGGTGCGGGGGCGGGCGCGTCCGCGTCTTGAGGAAGGCGGGGAGGGTGAAGGCGCCAACGGGAAGGGAGTGCGGGGGCGCCAGGGAGGGGAAGCGGGAGAGAGGAGGCGACGCCGGGAGGAGGCGGAAAGGAGGGAAGGCGCCAACGGAGAGGAGGAGGCGGATCGGCCGAAAAGGAAAGCGATTTCACGAGAATTTCCGAATTGGGAAAGTTTTCAAAATTCACCAAAATTCAGGAAAATCCAGGAAAAATTTGGTTTGAAATTTTGGGGTCTTTCAACCTACCCCCCCTTAAAAGAATCTCGACCTCGAGATTAACTTGGTCGAGGAGTAAGTTGGGAAAATCCATTGCAAATCCGATTCTCTTTCCCAAGTGGCCTCGTCTGGCGTGTGATTCCTCCACTGTACTCTGCAAAATCTGACATTCCTGTTTCTGAGCTGCCTTTCAGATGTTTCAAGTATTTGCAAAGGTTCCTCAGGATAAGTCCAGTCATCTTGTAATTCAACGTCGACAATGGCACTTCATCGTAGGTGGCGTAAACATTTTTGAGTGGGATATGTGGAACACATTGTGGATTCTGGATAAATTGGGCGGCAGCTGTACTTGATAAGCTACTTCTCCAATTCTCCCGATAATTTGAAACGGTCCCACATATCTCGGAGCCAATTTGCCTTTGACTTGAAACCTCTTGACGATCTTGAAAGGTGTGACTTTGATATACACGAAATCTCCGATTTCAAAGCTTAAGTCTTTTCTGCGGTTATCTGCATAGCTCTTCTGTCGGTCTTGTGCGATCTTCAGTCTGTCTCTGACGATTTTGATATGTGCTTCTGCATCTTGAGCAATTTGGGGTCCAACGAGGGGTCGTTCCCCTGTCTCTGACCAATTCAGAGGTGTTCTACACTTTCTGCCATATAAAGCTTCAAATGGGGCCATCTGAATGCTGGCTTGATAGCTATTGTTGTACGAGAATTGAGCGAATGGCAGGCAAGTATTCCATGCTGCTCCATATACAATAGTGCAAGCTCTCAACATATCCTTTGAAATCTGATTTGTTCTTTACATCGCCCATCCATGCGTGGGTGATATCTCGAAATGAAATTGAGATCGGTGCCCATTGCTTCATGTAATTTTTCCCAAAACTTGGATGTGAATTGTGCCCCTCTATCTGACACAATCTTCTTGGGTACTCCGTGAAGTGTCACAATTCGGGTCAAATATAGTTCGGCAAGTTTATCCTTCCCATAGGTTTGCTTGATCGGAGGAAGTGAGCTACCTTGGTCGGTCGTCGACTATGACCCGAGATAGCATCATATCCTCACGAGTTTTGGGAAGTCGATAATGAAGTCCATGCCGATACTATCCCATTTCCATTCGAATCGGTAAAGGCATATGATCCCGAGGGCTTCTGGTGGTCAATTTTGATCTGCTGGCAGACGTCACATTTGGCTACATATTCTGCCACTTCTTTCTTCATCTGGTTCCACCAATACTTTTTCTTCAAATCTTGATACATCTTTGTGCCTCCGGGATGGATCGAGAATTGAGAAGAATGAGCTTCGGATAAGATCAATTCTCTCAACTCTTTCTTGTTGGGTATGCAATAGCGACTACGGAAAGTAAGGATCCCATGTTTGTCTATTGCATACTCTGATGAATCCTCTTCTTGAACTTTCTTTTCGGTTTTGAATCTCTTCATCGTCATCTTGGGCTGCCTTAATCGATCGTCAAGAACGGTGAAGTTCTAGTCTTTGTCAGTCGCCTTGTTCGATGATCACCAAATTCGATCGCAGTATATCTTTACGCATTCGGCGGATATTCTGCGTTAGTTGGCCGCTTGTCGAATCTTTCGACTGAGGGCATCGGCAACCACATTGGCCTTGCCGGGATGATATTGAAGGTCAACATCATAATCTTTGATCAGTTCTAGCCATCTTCGTTGTCTCATATTCAACTCTGGCTGCGTGAAGAGGTACTTTAAGCTCTTGTGATCTGAAAATATCTCACAACGATTTCCTAGCAGGTAGTGCCTCCAGATTTTGAGGGCATGCACCACAGCTGCTAGCTCTAAATCGTGCATAGGATAATTTTCTTCGTGTGGCTTCAGCTGTCTTGAGGCATAAGCAACCACTTTTCTGTCTTGCATGAGCACACATCCCAAACCCTGTTTTGATGCATCACAATAGACTTGAAACTCTTTTTCTGGGTTTGGCAGAATCAGCACGGGTGTGGTTGTTAGCTTGGTCTTTAGCAACTGAAAGTTCTCTTCGCAGGCATCTGTCCACAGGAAAGGTTTGTCTTTCCTCAGTAATTGAGTAAGTGGACGAGAAATTTTTGAGAATCCTTCTATGAATCGGCGATAATAGCCCGCCAATCCAAGGAAACTCCTTATTTCCGTCACTGTCTTGGGCTGTTGCCATTCCATAACTGCGGCAATCTTTTCTGGATCAACTTTGACACCATCTTTTGATATAATGTGACCCAAGAAAGCCACTTCTTTTAGCCAGAAACTGCATTTGTCGAACTTGGCGTACAACTGGTGCTCTCTCAATCTGGTCAACGCCATGTGCAAATGCTCTTTGTGCTCTTCTTCACTCCTTGAGTATATCAGAATATCATCGATAAAGACTATCACGAATCGGTCCAGTTGGTCCATATGCACCAGATTCATAAGGTTCATGAAATAAGCCGGTGCATTGGTTAAACCAAAGGGTACGACCGCGAACTCGTATAGTCCATATCGGGTGATGAATGCTGTTTTCTCTCGATCTTGCTTTCGGATTTTGAGTTGATGATAACCTGAGCGCAAGTCGATCTTGGAGAATACTTTGGCACCCTTGAGTTGATCAAACAAATCATCAACTCTGGGCAATGGGTACTTGTTCTTGATGGTGACGACATTCAAACCTCGTAATCTACACATTCTTAATTCTCCATTCTTCTTCTTCGCAAATAGGCTGGGCCGACCAAGGTGAAACGCTTGGCCTTATGAATTCTTTCTCTTGCAATTCATCTAGTTGTTTCTTGAGTTCTTTTAGCTCTTGGTCGACATCCGGTATTGATGCTTGGCGATTGGTTTTGTGCCTGGAATCAATTCTATAGCAAGCTCTACACACTGTGGGAAGTGCCTGGCAATTCCTCCGAAACACATCCGGATAGTCTTGCACTACCTAAGCACTTGCTCAGTGTGTTGCCAACATGTTGATCATGCGTTTTCTTGCACTTTTCAAAGACCTCTCTCCTGCTTTTTTATCACCACTTTCGATCTTGAAATTGACCAAGGATCTTGTTTTGTCCTCACGGTCTACCTTGCCTTTGTTTTTAGCTAGCCGTTCATGCCTAAAATGGCATCTAAACCTGACATATCTAATTGCAACAAATCGCCTTAAACTCTACCCCTTGGATGTTTATACTGAGTCCCGCACACCCACCGTGGGACTCCATTCTAACCCCAGGGGTTTCAACCACATAAGGCCTTGGTAAAGAAACTGAGGGTAACTGATTTTTCAGGACAAAACTCTTCGAGATAAATGAATGTGTTGCTCCAGAGTCAAATAAAATCAATGCAGGTATGGAGTTGATTGGGAACATACCAAGCAATGATATCGCGGCTCCAATGACATCTTCTCACGACACGTGATTCACCCTTGCATAAAATGTAGGCTGGCACGGCCTCCGCCTCGCTGCTGCAGAGGTGAAATTCGCCGTTCCGCGGTGATTGCGGTCCCACCGCCTTGATCCGCAAGTATCCTCCTTTGGGGTCTTGGGGCCCGCTTGTGATTTTGACTCCTGCTGTTGATTACAGCACTTGAAGCTTTGCAAAGACGGAGGGTAAGTTCTTTTGGGACACTGATCTCTGTAGTGCCCTATTTCGCCACAGTGGAAGCAAGCATTGGATCTGCGAGGACAGCTGCTTGCGAGGTGGTTTCCTCCACAAGTGGGGCATCTGATTGCCAAAGGTGAAGGGGAGTTGTATTCTTTGGGACTGTCTGGACGACTCTTTGACATCACATCGCCGAGGAGGTTGGGATCGAAAAGACGACGACCCCATAGTCTTGCTTTCACCGGCTTTGGTGGGAGGAGGATCGTGACTTGTGCGTTGCTTTACGCTTTCGTAATCCTCCATCTCGCCACGGGCTTCTTACGAGGTGATGAGGCTATCCACCATGTCATTCGTGTCTTGGAATTTGATAGTGAAATGTGGAATTTCAAGGCTGTTGTAGTCCATACGAACCTCGCTCATTTCTTCTCTTCTTTATCAACATCTTCTGGGGCGAACCGGGAAAGATGGTTGAACTGGTGTAGGTATTCCATAATTGTGCGACCTCCTTGCTTGAGTGCCAAAAATTCTCGGCGCTTTGCCTCCATAATGCCATCAGGAATATGGGCTTTGCGGAAAGCCTTGGAGAATTCTTCCCAGTCAATCTCTCGGTCTCTCTGGGTACGCTGGTAGTTGATCCACCATGTTGCAGCAGCACCCTGCAACTGGTGGGATGCATAAAGCACCTTCTCTTTGTCATCGCACTGTACGGTCTGAAGCTTCCTTTCCACGTCTACCAGCCAGTCCTCGGCCACTAAGGGATCAGCCGAGGTGGTAAAGGTCGGCGGACGGGTTTTCAGGAAGTCTGCCCATCGGGAGGAAACTGGTGCACCATCCCGAGGGATATTGCCTCCACCCTGAAGGCCTGGAGATCTAGCTGCTATCTGCTCAAGCATACGGGCTTGCTGATCAACCTCAACGGGGAGACTTTCTTCTTGTTGGGTAGCATATCGTTAATGGCTTTCAGATTGCTCCATCGGTGTTCGACCGTCCATTTCTTCTTGTTGGGTAGCATATCGTTAATGGCTTTCAGATTGCTCCATAAGATTAGTCAATTTTGATCACCCATGGAACTGTTATTAGTGTCATAAAAGAGTAACATTTTGAGATATCTGCAATCAAACTTTATTATCTTTGGCCATCATATCTTTATAGACATTTGGATTGGACACATCAAAAGGATATAAGTATGTATATCCGTTTCAAAAAATAATTTCATAATATTATAATATTATTAAACTTTCTAAATATATTAAAATAAAAATTACCGGTTAAAGTAATGTCCAAAACAACACCTTTTATGACCAGAGGGAGTACTTAACGAAAAGAGTGCCTAAAATGGTTCTACGAATTTCAATGCACATAAAGATGGAAAGGGGGCAGGTTGACCTGGCTTGCGGAAAACTATCCAATGTTATGGAAATTTTATTTTAGCCTTCCAAATTTACGCGATTTTCTTAAATCCATACATTTTTGGATGTGTTTATTTTTCAGTTTTCAAAAAATTGTGCTATTTTAAAGTATAGAATAGCATTTAGTCATAAAACGTTCTTCAACTTTTTCCCTTACATTTTTCCCATTTCCACTTGTATGATGAGCAGTAAATGGTAGAAGTTTATGTACAGTACGTGCATAGCATACAAATACATATATGTACAATGTACAAATAATAGTTTAAAAAGGAAGAGTAAATGGCCTAATTTGAGCTTTAACGGCAGTCACTTCTGCGTGCAACAATCTCATTTATTTGATTTATTCTGCCTGGAACAAAGGCAAATGATACGTTCAACATTGGAAGGCACCAAATTGATACGTGCAAATGATTTATTCTGCCTGGAATTGATACGTGCCTATCTCCGTAAGCAAAGAAAAGGCTATGCAAAACAAAGCTAGCTAAAGAATTCTCACGTTCAACATTGGAAGGCACCAAATTGGTGTAATTCTCAGTCATCACCTCAAGTCTCTCTGCCTCGGTGACTCCACATCTTCAAGTTTTCAACTAGGTGGTGCCCCGTTGATGCTAATGCAAATTTCCCTAATTCCATTGTAAATTTCTGCATCTAAACTACCGTATGTCTATACACGTCAATAAATTGGTTAATCGTGTGATACGAAGCCAAGCCGAAAGAATCACAACACGAAAAGAAGGAAATTTGAAGCCAGTCCACGGCGGCGACGGCGTTGAGATAACAAGACGTATCACCGCGCGGAGCATCCTCCTGGGATCCCCAGCCCGTGCCAACACTCCGCCTCGGCGTCTTTCTCCTCCTTCCGCTTCTTGGCTGCCGCGGCCGGTGACGACGGCCGCCCGGCGAACGGTGCCCGCGCGCCTAGCCTGTCCCGCCTCTTCTCCATGAACCGCTGGAGCGACGCCTTCCTCACCACCGGAAGGTCGGCGAGTTCACCGCACCAGCCACATAACACGTCTTGCCCGGCGGCGACGCGCACCAGCTCGGCCGCCCTGTCCGCCGGAAGTCGTCGAACACCAGCACCGCCCGCCGTACACGATGGTCGGTGGGCCGCGCTGCGTCGCCTCGGGCTCTTCGTGACGTCGGGCACGACGTCTCGCGCCCGCATGAGAAGCATCGTGGATGCCGCCGTCGCCGGCGGCCGCGGGATGACCTGCCGCCATCTTCCCGGCCGCCTCGGCCTTGACGCACCGGCTTAGCACGCCGCACGCCACCGCGAACCGCCGCCGGCTGCTGCAATCCCCCGCTGCCATCGCGCGCGAACAAGCCACTAAATTTCTCGCGTTTTTACGGCTCTCTCTCGGTCTCTGTACGCAGATTGGTTTTTGCTGTCTGTTCGGCTCGAAGGTCGTCGCGGTTCGGCTTTTATATAGGCGAAACCATCGTCTGCGTCTCCTCGTGGGGCTCAAACAATCAAGGCCCGATCGGGCACGAAGAAAACGCGAGGTAAAGCGGTGGGCGTGGGGTGGAGCGGCGGCCGCCGCAGCGGTGTAACGCCCCTGTTTTCGAGGGCGCGCACGGACACGGCAATCCGCAACTATTCACGCATGAACAGTTATGGAGTGTCGCGCAAGAGTATACCATTGCACACTTACAACAAAGACCAACATATATTTCACATATGGATTAGCATCCAGAGTTTTGACAGCGGGGCGTGCAAGCCCAAAGTATAATTACATCACAAAAGCCCCAGAATCCGCTTGAGCGCGGCGAAGACCTACAGCCACGGATCCTCGTCGAAGAAGAGGCCCTCAGGGACTTCCTCAACGGGGAGACTTTCACCTTCGTCTTGATCTTCTAAAGAATTGATTAGCAAGCTGTGAGCCAACAACCAGCTCAGCAAACCGCAAAGGAACCCTTCCTTACTATATGCACGGGTTAACAAAGGAGTGGAGTATACTTGGTTTATTATCTTTTGAGTGGATGCAGTTTTCTTTGCAAACCTTTTTGTAAAACTTGCTGATAAAACTACTTCTTAATCAATAGGGGTTTTCATGAAGAGTAAATTAACCATCTAACCAGATTAAAATATTCAGAAAACTACTTAAGCTTTGCGGATGGGATCACCCAAGTGGCACAGCTCCATTAACCGGAGCACGGCGTATCCGAATACCATTTAATTGACTCTGCAGAGTTTGCTCAACTTTACCACACGATCCCTTAACTCCCGCGACGAGTTAAGAAAGCGGTCGTTCCTCTGCTCAAATCTTTATATAGTCTCTACCCGGTAGAATTCACTCGGGTCTGGCACATGGAAACTCCCGTCCGCTTCGAGTGAACCCTACCGTTATTAGGTATCCGCAGCATGGCATACCTAATTCAACTACCCAACCTCCGGTCTCCTCAACACCTGTAGAGTTTCAAACGAGTTGAGCAGCTACTAGACCAGTGTTGACAAGTCAACTCCTGTGGTTGAGCGATTGCTATGACAGTTGCTCAAAGATAAGGGTTTCGATCCTTATATTTTCACATGGCCGCAACCTCTCCGGTCGCGACCACAACCTAGGGTAAGCGGTGGGCGAAGACC
This sequence comes from Bonia amplexicaulis, assembly GCA_036346245.1. Taxonomy (NCBI): domain Eukaryota; kingdom Viridiplantae; phylum Streptophyta; class Magnoliopsida; order Poales; family Poaceae; genus Bonia; species Bonia amplexicaulis. Next base: position 9,705,849 of record CM070762.1, read on the forward strand.
GACCCGCGGTTTCCCACAACGCTCTTACCCTTTCCAACAAGACCGACACTCTCCGCCCTAGGATGCGGTGTCCCATACCACCCCACCCTAGGGTCGGATTTTCAAATCATCGCCCGCAGCCACGACCTTATCAGTAAAAGACTTTGCATGATAGTAGTAACCTATAGTGATCTAGATTAACAGATATTTATTTCTAGGGTTACAAGGCATGGCTACAATTTAAGCAGGGCATTTTTCGGTGGTAGGACGTATCTATATCACATGTCATTCTAAACATTTTTATTTTACTTTAAACTAGCATTTCACAACTAGCATAATGCAAATAATGTAATAACATATGTAAACATCATAGGGTACAATATGATCAAAGGATTTGCGACTTGCCGTGAACTGGAATGATCTCATGAGCTCGAACGTCGACGCTTCTGGATCCTGAGATTGCACTTGAGCTTTCGGGATCTCCGAAACTAGCGCAAACACATAAAATAAATAAGTCCTAGCTTGAGAATAATCAAGCAAGGAAAACAATCTATAAAAAGAATTAAAAAGAAATAAAATTGCATAAAATATCAAATGAAAGGGGTTCTTTGAATTTTTAGATTTTGCTGGAGAAGAAATTTGGAAATTGGAGTTCACCACTAGGTTCAGGATAATGAAAGGAGTAAAGTGGTGAAATTTGGGAATTTTTGGGATTTTCTGTGATTTTCTAGGATTTATTTGGGTTTTCTGGATTTTTGGAAAAGAATAAACCCTGGAAAATCGATGAACGATCTTGGGCCGACCCATGGCTACATCTTGCCCAAGACCGCCACGGCCATGCGGTCGAAGGCCGGCCTGCCTGCCAAGAGCTGCTAGCGCCTCGCCCGCCGATGGCCGACGCGTGGCGGTGGGCGGCTGCGATGGGGCGGGCGGACGGCTCGGATGGGTTGGTTTAAGTGAGATCGGACGGTGAGAACAGAGCGGGCGGCGCGGCGGTATGGGGCGATCGGACGGATGAGGAGTGAAGTGTTTACGAAGATTGACTACCGAGGGGAGTGCCATCCGACGCACGGTTTTAAACGATAACGGTTGGAGGGGACGGCGTGGATGCGGCCACGTCGGTCGTCTTCAACCTCTCGCCGGCGCGCGCGGCAGAGGGGCAGAGAAAGGGGGAGCTCCGGCTTCCCGGCGACGGCGAGGTCCCCGGCGGCCAAGAAGGGCACCACCGGGTAGGTCTCGACGTGGGGAACCCATTTCGGGCCTTTGGAAGGCCAGAGAATCACTAGGGAAGACAGGAGACCGAAGGGGAGAAATGGCTTCCCGACGGTGAAGGAGGGTCTCCGGCGGCGATCAGGCCAAATCGGCGGTGGGTTTATGGTCAGTGGGTCCTGGGGCTCACGTTGGTACTGGTGGCCGAAGCTCGGAGGTCCCCGGGTGAGCTGGCCACGGAGAGGGTGCTTTGGCCGGCGGTGAGCTTCGGTGCTGGGACTCCACAGGCGATTACCTGGCCAGGGAAGTGCGGCATTGTGATTAGGGAGTGGCAGAGGTGCTCTGGGAGCAAAGAATTGAAGAATGAGGGAGAGGGGAGGAAGATCAGCTCACGGGGGTCGCCGGCGCAGGGAGAGGTGGCGGCGGAGGCGGAGGCGATGGGAGCTCAATCGGTGCTCGGGAGGTCCGGGAGTGGTAGGAAGTGTTTGAAAGCAGCTGGAGAGCTCGGGAAGCAAAGGGGAAGGCAGGAGCCGAAATGGGGTTTTATACCCGCGCGGGAGAGGGAGTGAGCCGTGGGGGAGAAGGCTCGAGCGCGCACGTGGAGTCAACCGGAGGTGATGGGAGCCGGTGGGGGGTCTTCTCCGCGCAGGGGGTGACGTCCGGCTCCGCAGGGGAGTAATGGCGGTGGGAGCGAGCGCGAGCGTGCGGCCAGCTGGGGCGGCATGGGCGGGCGCGAGCATGCGGGAGAAGGGGAGGGGAGAAGAGGCTGGCAGGCGGGGTCCACGGGGAAGGAGGCGGCGACGCGTGGCGCTGGGCGAGGCCGGCCGGACCCGGGCGCGGTTGTCCGAACAGGGGTAAGGCGGTGCGGGCGGGCGCGTCCGCGTCGTGAGGGGAAGGCGGGGAGGGTGAAGGCGCCAACGGGGAAGGGAGTGCGGGGCGGCGCCAGGGGAGGGGGAAAGCGGGGAGAGGAGGGGGCGACGCCCGCGGGAGGGAGGCGGAAAGGAGGGGAAGGCGCCAACGGAGAGGAGGAGACGGATCGGCCGAAAAGGGAAAGCGCATTTCAGCCGAGAATTTCCGAATTGGGAAAGTTTTCAAAAATTCACCAAAAATTCAGGAAAAATCCAGGAAAAATTTGGTTTGAAATTTTGGGGTCTTTCAGCTGGTTGGTTTGGTCGGACAGCGCGCGGCAGCGGCATGTTTCAGGGTCACGCCACACATGGCCGAGATGATTGATGCGCGGCGTAGGGGCCGCGTGGACGTCGTGTCGTGTCGTGTCGCGCCGTGGCGCGCGCGGGGCCGCTTGAGCTGAGCGGTGGGCGGTTCGTTGGTTTCGGCGGAGAAAAAATGTGCGCGTTTTGGCCGTGCGCGCGGGGCGTTTCGGCTGTGATTTGGTCCGTTTCTGCGGTGCGCACGGCGGTCAGTTTTCGGCGCGGTGGCGGGTGTTCGCCCAGGTACGCTTGGCGAGCTTTCATGCCAGCCTCACCGATAAAACACATGTTAAGGATGGGAAGTGGTAGAGTTTTGTCGCGGGTTCGCTTTTTCTAGACCAGCATCTTTATTTCGATCCAAGTCTTCCGGTAAAACTGGTTAGTGAGTTTTACGTACGTCCACGCATATAGAACTCTATCGTCAGTCAGATCAAAACATCAGTTTACTGTTAATCAAACAGAAAAAAAATACTTTATCACCCTTAAGAGCCGACAAAAAATCTTCCCCGCTCAGTTCAGTTGAAACAAACTGATTTATATGGCTTATTTTGCATTGTAACTTGCTTATTTTGCACAGTAGCTATTAGTGGCTTTTTTGATGTAATTAAGTTTACAAAAATTAAAAATGATAAAACATATTAGTCCATCACAGACAATGCAAACAAATATAGAAAAAAAAGACAAAAAAACTAAAAAAATTAGAAAAAGACAAAATTAAGAAATATAGAATTAGAAGACGCGAGGAGAAGCCGAAAATTTAGCAAAGGGCTTCTAGTGGAACAAAAGATGACTTATCTTACTGCAGCACCCCTATGTGACCCTAGCAGTGTGATTTCCGTAAAGCTGAAGCAAGATTGAACATACCAGTTTATGAAACTATAATCTGTAGCAAATTAGGATAACTCTTTTCATTTATATTCATAAGGCATATTTTCGAAATGGACACTTAGATCAAGGAGTTTATAAATCCAAAAGAATGGTCAGTATTTAGTAACGTGACCATAATATCCTTGGTAGCAAGAATAACAGAGAATAATTGATGCCAATGTTTACTCAAAAATGGTTGAGAGAGATGGGACAAGATAAATGATGGCAATAGAGAACATCCATTCAAATTGCACATGCGCCCTTTTATTTTGAATCGGAATTGAAACAACGTCCTCCATTCTTAAATACTTTTTACTTTTAGCCGCGTCTAGCATATCAATACTTTTGAAAAAAGTAACCAAAATTCTGTCCGATAATACCTCAAGCGCAAATAATGAGGCAATACAATGGGACATAAATGAGTAGAGTAAATAGGTGCCAAGTAAATAAGGACATTTTGAGAAAGTACACCGTAGGATTTGGGAAGTGTAAGCATGTGTAACCAAGGTTGTTAGAATCTCAATTCGAGTCTTAGAATCTTAAGATTTTACATCCTAAATTTAGTGGGTGATTCGATCCTATGTAGGACATTAATTTGGTAGAATCTTATTACTCTAACAATTCTACAAAAAAACTATAGATCATGATCAAACTTTTTATATGATTCTACCGATTCTAGAAATAAAATTATAAATACTTACTAGTATATATCCTTTCAAATGTAAAATTTCACTGTTGAGGTATTCATATGTATTATTATTATTATTTGTATAAAAAATATCTTTAATTTAGACTATATTTTATTAAATAATTTTTTAAAATACAACTCTAAAAGGATGTCACCATTGAAATACATTGTAATAATCAGATAGGATCTTAGATTCTATAATTTTTTTAAAATGGGCAGAAGCATTGGCTTTGAGAAAAGGTTATATACAGGTAGAGGGAGTTGAGCATGGTAGGCCAATGTAACATCCTAAATTTTGAGTTTTGAAAAATTTAAATTCAAATTAATTATTTTGAAGCAGTTGGCTTTTATTTGGATTTTTCTGGGCTTTTCTAGAGTTTATTTCAAAGTTCAAATCAAATAAAATGTATTTTAAATATTTTATAAAAGCCAAAAAGTGTTCATTTTATTTTTCCTAACCTTCCCAGAATTTTTAAATAAATTTTGAGAATTTTCTGGAATTAAAAATTAATTTTAAAAGATAAAAGGAATTTTATAAAATTATTAAATGCAAATCTGGAATTAAAAATATTTTTAATAAGTCTAAAATGTTTCCAGGAATATTCTATAATTTTTCTGGAATTTTTAGATATTATTTATTATTTTTCCAAGCAAATATATTGTTTCTAGTATTTTCTGAAAAGCTAATCCGAAAATAAAATCAATTTAATCTCAGGCCGCCACGTGTCGCTCATCCGACGGCCGATACCCCTTCGTTGGATTTAATCTAAGCCATACACTTTCATTAAAATCCAACGCGTGAGATTGATTCACTTGCCACGTGTCAAGCATCCGGCCGCACCATACCCCTTCACCTCTCCTTCTCTCACCGACATGTGGGCCCCACATGTCATATCCTTCTTCCACCTCACCTTCTTCTTCCTCCTCCCACTCTCTCTCTCTTCCACCATGAATGCCGAATGGGAGCTTCAATTTTGGCCGTTTTTCTTCGTTTAATCTTCCGTTTTATTGCGCCATCAACTCCCCTAATCACTCCTCCACTAATGTCGGCCGTTTCCCCTCTTAATCCCCATCATTTCGGCTGAAACCGCCGCCACCCATGTGCCACGGCACGGCCTTCCCCACCCCTGCGCCCTATAAAAGCCACCCCGACACCCTTTTAAGACCCCACTCTCCTCTACTCTTTCCAACCTTCTACCGCCTCACATCCGAGCCGCCCAGAAGCCTCACCGCATGGCTCTTCGCCGCCGCCGCCCATCCGCCGCCCGCCCGCCGCCCGTCGAAGGCGCGCCTCCTCCTCTTGCCCGCCGCCGCCCGCCGCCCGCCGGCGGCCGGCGGCGCTTGTGCCGCCCGCCGCCGCCAGACGCGCCGCGCGGCCGCCACTCACCGCTGCGCGCGCCCGCGTGGCGTCCGCGATGGCGCTGCGTGGCCGCCGCGTGTGCGCCTCGTCACCGCTGCGTGCCACGTCGGCCGTCTGTCGCCGGTCCGTGGACTCGGTCCACGGTGGACCGGCCCACTTGTCGAATTTTCGAATTTCAATATTTGCTGACGTCAGCATGACGTCATAATTAAATTTTCAGTATAAAAATAATTCGGGAAAATCGCCCTTTTCTTTTTCTTTCAATTAAATCTTCCCGAGGTCATATCTTTTTCGTTTTAACTCCGATTTGACCCGTTCAAATTTCTAAATTTTTCTAAAATCATAATATATTCAAATATACATTATTTTTCAATTTTTGAATTTTATTTGATTTTATGTGTATTTATTTGCTTTGTTGCTTTGTCTTTTTCCGCGCGTAGAATCCGACGTCGCCGAAGACTTTGCCAACCTGCAGCAAGACAACCAAGAACTCGCACACGAAGGCAAGTCTCCTTTGAACATCTTGAACCCATGTTTGAGAAATATTTTAATTATTTTAAAATTACTGCATTGCTATGTACATAAAATGATAACTCCTGTTTTATAAATATTAGTTAATCCAACTATTGTTATACCCTCATTTGATGTTGAATGCCATGTACCATTGACACCCTAGGATTCCCTTGTCTCAATGATGAGATTATTACATAACTTTGGTAAATATTGTACCGGTAGTAGAAAGCTTAGTCATGCAACATAAACTTTTGTGACCTTGGATTGGGAAAATATTATGTCTTTGATTTAGACTTTTGCTTAGAAATTTAGTGGCGATTGATGTTGCCACTGATCTTTAAAATGAAATAAAATGAGAGTGGGTTTAGACCGGGCGGATGGTAAGTTTGGTTTGGTGCGGATAGCACGAGAACTTGTCTTGTGTATGTTCCGCCTAGTCAATTAAGGACCGACGCTTGTGTTTGTCGAGGCCGAGCACTACCGTACAACCACAAGTCTATATGGGTACGACCTAGTCGACTAACTTACAATAGGCTAGTTTAGGTACCACCAATGGAAAGTGAGTGCTGTGGATTTTCTTGGTTATTCACGGTGAGGGACAGTGGATTTACTGTACTCATACGGCGCAAGAGGGGGCTTCTGTCTGGGTGGATTTAACCCTTCAGCGGTGAAACCTCAGCGGGTGGTGTCTAGCTAGACTAGAGTAAGGTAAAGGCTTTGTGATAAATTATCTGGGTCTCATGCCTAAGGAAGCATGTTGGCTATTAAGATGACTTATCTCTTGTGGGTAAAGTCGCACAACCTCTGCAGAGTGTAAAACTATTCGAATAGCCGTGCCCACGGTCAAGGGCGGCAAGGAATGCATTCACATGGTAGATCATTGTTTTGGTTTTAAAAATAAAGATTTGGGAACCGGAAGTGGATGGAACTTCCGGGTTGTCTGGCATTGTAGCAGTGTGGGTGGTGTAACCTGTTTTCTTGAACACAGGCGATTAGCCAAGACTTCAAGTGTTGGTGGTTGTAACCTTCACTTTTTATCTTGATAGATTTTGTGGAAATAAACACTTTGCTAAATTGATGCCTTTAAAGATAATTAATGGTATTTAAAATAAAATGCTGCTTTGTGCAAAAGAACCATATAACCCCCTTTGCTAAACCTTGCATCTAATGCATTTTTCCCAAGACTTATGAGTACTTTATGTACTCACATACTACACTTAAAATAATACCCGTAAGAGTATGAAGCTCAAGATGGAACGTTCGACTACGGAGCGTATGGATTCGACGAAGGCTTTCAGAGTTCTAGGTCGCGCTTCCCCAATCAATTGCCTGTGGCGAATTGATAGGGTCTTCTCCGCTGGATTTACTTTTGCTTCCGCTGTGCTTTATCTTTTGTGTGAGTGCGAGGTCTTGTAACCTCGTTGTAATAAAGGTCTTTCAACCTGTACTCTCTTTATTAATGTAATTTCGTTGTTGGCAATGTAATCATCACTGTTTAACTGTGTGCACTAGCTTTGATCTGGGACTAGTGATGTAATACGGAGAGGGCCGGATTTGGAAACCGGGTCCCGGCAGAGATGGTATCGAGCCAATTTGGTAGTAGGACGTGACCTAGATTAGAATGGTAAAACCTTAAGGACCTATATTTATTAAAAATATATGTGAAAATTTTCTATATCTCTTTACTTCTGCTCCATTCTTGATCTTATATTCACTTGTTTAAAATGTCTTTACTAATCTTCTCTATTATTCCAAACTTGTAGATGGCCGGTTCATCCTCCGATGACTCTTTGGACTACTTCACTCATGGCGAGAACATTGGAGCATTTGTTGGCCTCCTTCGTCGCCTTATGCGATCTCGAAGTATCCCCAACCGCCTATCTTCAGGGGGCGGAAAGTCAAGATCATGGACCGAGATTCTTGGTCGATGGAGGTATTCTGTATGCACGGAAGGAGAATTCAACTCTCCCACATACCCTATCGAACATCTTGGACGGATCGTTCAGACGCTATCCAGGATGCAGCTCGTCTGGCACTAGCTGACTTGTGCCGGATTCATAAGGATATTCTGCGGCAGACGCCTTTCTGCTTCTTTCCAACCACCAGAGCTGGACAGAGATATCCAGAACCTTTCAAGATTACCATGGATGATCCCCGTCTGTCACATCAGGTGCAGCTTACTAGGGCGATGTCAGCTACATACGCCAGCGCCTTGGAGGAGATTGACAGCTCGGACGCTCCTCACTTCCGACTACCAAGACTCGAGACTCTCCGTGCTCGGCTTATCCGAGCCGGGAGGCGAGTTCGAGCCGAGACGTCTTCGAGCGAGCGGCCGTCTCCTGAGGACTACGCCGTCTTCACTGCATCACCGCCGTCCCCGACAACACAGTGCCGCCTCGACGCACAGGACCCCGTATCATAATCACAGCGCGCAAGAGTGTGCGGCGTCCTAGTCCGTTGCCGACATCGACATCGGAGACTCCAAAGAAGAGACGCAGCCTCTCTCGCGTTCCGTTCTCGCTCTCCGTCGACCGCCTCCAGAAGAGCGACCATCTTCACTCCCGAGTCTCTTGCAACCGCCCGAGTGTGGTTGTAGGTGCGCCACGTGGGTATCTTAGAGGAGGATCCAGAGGAGGATCCAGAGGAGGACCGGAGGAGCTTGTCTTCGAGGAGGACAAGTAGTTGCGAGACGATGAGTACCCAAATAAATTGTTTATCTTCCTTAGAACGTTTTATGTTATGTTGGTGTGCTAGATGGACTGTACCAATGCCTTAGTGCACTTGTGGTACAGCCAATCTCAAAATTATATTAATTCCAAAGCTATTTCCTTCCAAGTTGTTGTTGTGTGCTCTCTTGTGTGTTGGTTTGGGATGTTATTTAGTTTGCCCCTTGCTTCTTACCTGTGCTACTTCCCCCTTATCTTTTGCTCTGTTCTGGTTGCCGCTTCAGATGGTGAACACAAGGAGCAATGCCGGTGACAGCCGTGGTGCCAATGCTCAGCCGGATATCAATATGCCGCCACCCCCTGCTCAAGCTCCTAGCATGGAACAGATGATGGCCATGCAACTACAATTGCTTCAAGCCCTGGCCCAGAACCAAGTGCAGCAAGCTCCGCAGGCTCCCTTTCAGGCACCCCAGTCCAAGCTGGGAGAGTTTATGAGAACCAGACCACCAACCTTTTCTGGTGCGGTAGATCCAATGGAAGCAGATGATTGGATCAAGGATGTGGAGAGGAAGCTGATTTTAGCCCAATGTAATGATAATGAGAAAGTGCTCTATGCTGCTCATCAGCTAAAAGGAATCGCAGCGACTTGGTGGGAAAATTACTGCGCCGCCCATCAGAATGTGCAGACTATCACCTGGGCTGAATTTGAGGAAGCCTTCCGCACTGCACATGTCCCTACCGGAGTCATGGAAATGAAAAGAATGGAATTCCATAAACTGCAAAGAAGGAAACCTCGATGTTCTGAATATATCGAATAGGTTCACTCAACTATCCGTATGCTTCAAGATGTTGCAACCGATGCAAAGAAAGATCCGGCGGTTCATGCAGGACTTAAACCCAATCTCAAGGTGCAGCTGGTTTCAAATGATTTTCCAACTTTCCAGCATATGGTGAACAAGGCCATAATACAAGAGGAAGCTCAGCGTCAGCTGTATGAGGTCCGGAAGAGGAAGTTTCAAGCTCAGCAGGGTGTAAGCAGTTCCCGGCACCGCCTTAATCCACCTCACTTCAACAGGCCCTCAGTGCCAAATGTGCCGAGGACACCATTCAGTGGACCTCGCCCAATTCCTCAAGCTCCTAGACCAAATAATGCAGTTCCGCCTCAGCAGAACAAGACTTCAATGGCTGGAGTGCAGTGTTTTAACTACAAAAACATGGGACATTATGCCAATAATTGTCCACAGAAGCGCCCAGCAGTGACCCCTGTTCGATTTAACCTGGGGACTACACCAGCCAGAGCCCCACTTGTAGGACAAGGCCGTGGAGCGCCTCAGACTCCAAGGACTCCACAAGCAGTGAATAGAGGGCATGTTAATCATGTCACCGCGAAGCGCTCAGATGCACCGACGTCGCTCGGGTAAGTTTCTTGTCAACTCAGTACCTGCATCAGCATTATTTGATTCTGGAGCTTCTCATTCTTTTGTGTCAAAAGATTTTGTGGAAAGATACAATTGGGATGTGCGTTTGTTAAAGAACCCTATGCTAGTCCAATCACCTGGAAATGAAATGAAGACTAGTACGGTTTGCCCTAGAGCAACCATAGATATAAATGGAGTAAAATTCCTAGCGAATTTAATTATAATAGACTCCAAGAGCCTAGATGTAATACTTGGTATGGATTGGTTAACCAAGTATAAAGGGCAGATAGATTGTGTCAATCGTGCCATTACTCTTACCAACTCTGAAGGAATTCAAGTGAGATACAAGTCAAAGCCATCTTCTCAGAATAGTTGTGAGTTGAACAGCTTGAAGGGAATAACTTTGGAAAAGGTGTCCATAGTAAGAGAATATCCAGATGTGTTTCCAGAAGATAGTAAGAGAATAACTTTGGAGAAGGTATATCGCTTGGACATTCAGAATTGATTTTGCCAAAATTTTCCTTCCTACAAGTATCAACAATTGATCGTGCCAACTCGTTAGGCAACCTATCACTTTGTCTTGTAGCCTTTGGAAGTGCAAGCGATGTAGTCCTCGAAGTGCAAGTGGTGAAACTCAATTGGGGTGGTGGGAAGCGGTGAGGCGTTGGAGCCGAAAGGGACTTCCAAGCCTGCATGGCGGGGGTGGAGTGTTGATGAAGAGTGGGGAGGGCAAGACTAGGTTCGGCTGCACCCAAGCATGGTGGCCGACAGTCGGCCTGGAGGCAACGGTGGTAGAGGTAGCAGTGGTGGTGAAGGGGGGTTAGAATGGCACCTCGACCTGACCACAACGCGGTAGGAGGCAAGCTGACCATGGAGCAAGGAGATCCGGGAGGGAGGGTGTCAGATCTAGGGGAAGGGGGCCATGAGAGTGGGTGGACGCCACGGCCGGGGCGGCCGGCGGCGTGCTGGGGTTTTGGGTTCACCCCAGCGGACATGAGAGCTAGGTGGTGGGTGGATGTGAAACGGTTTTTCTAGTGCATAATTTGAACCTAGATTGTACGAATTGATCCTACAATACAATCTTATATAAGCGTCTCCTATTCGATTCAAGATCATAATCCTAACAACCATGCGTGTAACAAATATCTGGTTGAAAGTGCCAAATATCTGAGAACAAAAGTAGCATACACCTTATATTTTAAAATAGAGTTTATGGAACCACAAAGCGCATTGGTACTGTCTTTACATGCGGAGAGCAACTAGAGAGAAACTGAAGGACGGTGAACGCAACATGGGCCTTGAATAACGAACTACACAGGCCGGCGCGGCCTTGGTACCATTTGCTTTCTAGCTAGCATAAACCAATTGAGCCTACTACAGGCCTTCTGTCCTAGTGGCCTACTACTCTTTGTTTGTATTGTAATCATCTCTCGTAGTGAATGATCAAATCACATTTAAGAAATTGAGAATGTCCCATTCTTTAATTTGCTATCAGAATTTCACACTATAGTACTATGCCATTACTTCACAATAACAGGAGATACATACCAACCTAGGATTCAAAGGAATTCAGGGTAGCTTTAAAAAAGAAAAAAGAAAATTGAACAGCTGGAGAAATAATATTTTATTTTGGTAGAAGAAATGAGGCTGTTCGATTTTCTTTTGGATAAATACATTTGACCGCATTTCTTACCTACGAAACGATGACCCACACCCCTCAATTGTTTAATCGGATATTTGACCTCGAAGCCATTCTACCACGGTTTTTGGGTCTGCTCAACTAGAATTTAACTTAAATTTTTGGTTATAACTTTTAGGTAAAATTGTATTGTAGCGACCGTTAACTTTTTTAAAAAATTAATAAAATACTAAAAAAATCGTTGTATCGTCACAAATAATACAAAAGAATAAAGAAAAAAATCAAAATAAAAATAAAAAAAATAAAAATTATAAGCCAATATTTTCTAAGTAACTCCTAACTTAAATTAGTCAAAAGCAAAAAAACTAAACCCTAAAGTAATTTAGAGCGAGACCTTTAACTAATCAGCACAAATGTTACAGGCGTTTTAACATGTGAGCTGGTTTTCGGTTCACATGGCAACCCAGTCAGCAAATCATTGAAGTAGAAAAGATGGGGACCCACCTGTCAGCGTCTATCCTTCCCTCCTCTTCTTCCACTCTTCCTCTCCCACCGTCATGTTCGCCTTACTGCCCTCTCTTCTCTTTGGATCGGGCTATCCTTCCTCTCGCCTCCCTTTCACCTTCGGCTTCCTCTCCTATGGCAAGCATTTTGCCTCCAACCGCACGTTGTCCGACTTGCGAATGCCTCGGCTATGGCGGCGGGCTGGACGTAGTCAGGCACATGGGCACAGCGAAGTCGAGGAATCCCTCGGTGAGGTGGTGGGACAGCTGCTAGATGGACGACCGCCCTGAAAAGTTCTCCGATTAGGCACAATCCAGATCGGTTCTTCCCAATCTTGCCAGCGGCGGGTTCGATTTGTTCCAAGGAAGTTGTGCGTCAATCTGGACAACGAAGATAATGAGTGCGGATGGTGATTTCCGTGAGTCTACCGACTACTGTTAAGCTCTACTTTGGTGTTTCTGGAGCTAATTTATAGCTCGGATGCATGCATCAATTTGTAGCGCTAATTTCTGATTCGCGTCCTCTGCGGCTTCTCCTCGCAGATGCCGAGGCTAGCGTCGTCGAATAGCACTGGCTGCACGGATCTCGCGATTCTCATTGGCCAGAAGTGCAAGGCTCACGAGGGGGCGTGGAGCAGCTCGGCGTTGCTGGGGCTGCGCTCAGGGAGCCCTCGCATTCGCTGGCGGCGGCGGCAGGACGGCGGGCGCGAGGGAGTGGGGATGGCGCGGGGAGAAGGAGCGCCTGCAGCTCCTGCATCGCGCGCTGCAGCTGGTCGGCCGCTGTGAAACGGGGTCGAGGAAGAAGAAGGGTGACCTGAAACTTGACGTGAAATTTGTCCACGTAATACATGTGGTTTTTTGTCTCATTCATTTTTACGGAATTGTTTTTAAAGGACCATGTGACATGTGAGAAGGTCCTAGTTTATGATGAACAATTACAATTTAGGAGATTTGAAAATTTTGATTGGCAATGTTGTTGATCAGTCAGAGAAAGGCTGGTCAGACTGGTAGTGTGCCACCAATTTGACTGGTTGGTGCAGCAGTCTGGTCGTCCGAGAGTTGGTGGTCTAACCGGCTGAGATCAGTCTTCCATTTCTGTGACTAGATATTCTGTTCGTCGTGTGACCTAGTATTGGGTATCTAAATCTGCTCTTATTTATCCAAATATTGAGTTACTGATGTTTTCTTCTCACTGACTTACATTCGTCGGGCTGGAAAGGAGAGATTTGGCTTGTGGACTCTAGCTATTCTCAACACATGACCGGAGATTTCCATTGGTTCTCTTCCCTAGTCCAAGTTTCAGGTGATGAGATGATCACCTTTAGAGACGCTTCGTCAGGTCGAGTCATCGCTAATGGTACTGTGCGCATTAATGATTATTTCATTCTTAAAGGTATTGCCTTAGTGAGTAAGCTGCGTTATAATTTACATTCTATTTCTCAGCTTACTGATGATGATTTCGAGGTAAGCTTTAAAAAATGCTTGTAAAATTCTTGATTCTTTAGGAAGTCTAGTTTGCAGGACTTCTAGGTTTGGAAGAATCTTTTGTGCTAATTTTGTCGAGTCTTCTGGTGATTCTGTCTGGTGTTTAGTTGCTTCTGAATCCTGTGATCTCTTCTTCTGGCATAGGAGACTTGGTCACATTGATTTTGATCATTTGACCTAAGCGAGCTGTCACGACCTTGTTTGTAGTCTGCTTAAGCTCAAGATGGTCAAGAACATAGTTTATGCTCCTTGCTGGCATGGCAAGATGATTGCTGCTTCCCATGCCCCAGTCACTGTGACTATGACCGATGCACCAAGACAATTTCTTCATATGGACACTGTTGGTCCAATTAAAGTGCAGTCGACGGGTAGGAAGTGGTACGTTCTTATTTTGGTTGATGACTTCTCGAGATTCTCTTAGGTATTTTTCATAGCCTCGAAGGATGAGACTTTCAGTCACATTCGTGGTCTGTTCAGTAGATTGTTTGTTGAGCTCTTGGGTGCCTTAAGAGCGATTCGCAGTGACAATGGCACCGAGTTCAAGAACTCCTACTTTGAGAGGTTCTATGATGAGACAGCTGTAGAGCATCAATTCTCTTCTGCATACGTCTCTCAACAAAATGGTGTTGTGGAGAGGAAGAACTGTACTTTTGTTGAGATGGCCAGGAGAATGCTAGGTCAGTATGGTACACCTAGGAAGTTTTGGGCTGAGACTATAACCATCGCGTACCATATTTCAAATAGTCTTTCTTAGGGCACACTTGCATCGTACTTCTTATGAGTTGAGGTATGGGTGAAAGCCCAGTGTCTCATATTTTCGTGTCTTTGGTTGCAAATGTTCAATTTTGAAGTTTGGGAACCTGGATAAGTTTGAGTCTCACGCATCTGATGGTATTTTTCTGGGTTACTCGACTTCTTTGCGGGGTTATTGGGTCTGGAACTGCAAGAAGAATAGGATTACAGAGACCTGTGAGGTTACCTTTGATGAGGCTAGTCCTAATACTAGGCCCGATATCTCATGTCCAGTTATGCAGTCCGAGACCAACTTTGTAGATGACAAGGATGATGAAGATGAAGGTTCTTTACCTGATCCAGTCCCATCTTCCCCTGAGGAGCCTGCTTCTACCACTGCACCTCAGAGAGATCAGCCCTTACCTTCTAGCTCTTCTGGAGCAAGTGGTTCTGTTCCTACCTCTGCAAATCATGAGGTAGAGACCACTTCTTCAGCTCATCCAAGTCCTCTCTGATACATTCAGCATCGACATCTTCCTGAGCAGATCATAGGTGATCTCCTTGATCGTGTCATGCGTTCAAAATCCGGCTTATCTTATTTTTGCTTATACTCTGCCTTTGTTGCCACTTTCGAGCCCAATGATATTTGCCATGCATTATTTGATGAGTCTTGGGTCAATACCAATCATAAGGAGTTAAATAATTTCGAGAGAAACAAGGTCTGGTCGCTTTTTTGAGCCCCTAGTGGTCATAATGTCACAGGAACTAGGTGGGTCTTTAAGAACAAGCAGAGTGAGAATGAGTTAGTCATTCAAAACAAGGCTAGACTAGTAGTTCAGGGTTTCTTCCAGGTTGAGGGTTTATATTTTGAGGAGACCTTCGCCCCTGTAGCTATGCTAGAGGCCATTAGGATTTTACTTGCCTTTGCAGCATCTAAGGGCTTCAAACTGTACCAGATGGATGTCAAGAGTGCCTTCCTTAATGGATATATTGAGGAAGAGATTTATGTTATACAACCTCTAGATTTCAAGAACCCAAAATATCAGAACTATGTCTTTAAGTTTTCTAAAGCCTTGTATGGACTTAAGTAAGCCCCTAGAGCTTGGTATGAGAGGCTTAGGTTCTATCTGTTGAGTCATAGGTTTGAGATGGGTAAGGTAGATAAGACCTTGTTCATTCGTAGGCATGACAATGACTTTCTACTCGTCTAGATATATATTGATGGCATCGTCTTTGATGCCTCCTCTCATGCTCTTGTTTTCCAGTTTTCTGATGTCATAAGCACAAAGTTTGAGATGAGCATAATGGGCAAGTTGAGTTTCTTCCTCAGCCTCCAGATCAAGCAGACTCGGTAGGGTACCTTCTTGCATCAAGGTAAGTACACTTAAGACCTCCTGAGACACTTTAACATGAGTAATAGCAAGCCAGTGTCGACTCCGATGGCGACCTCGAACACACTTGATCCTGATGAGAATGGCGAGCCTGTAGATCAGAAGGAGTATCACAGCATGATTGGCTCCCACCTGTACCTTACTGCTTCGAGACCGGACATACACTTCACTATGTGTTTGTGCACTTGATTTCATGCTTCTCCTCGCATCTCTCACCGTCAGGTAGTGAAGCGCATTTTTAGGTACCTTCGAGTTACTCTAGGCTATGGTATCTAGTACTCTTCTACTTCCTATCTTTTCCTTAGAGCCTACTCCGACGTAGATTTTGCTGGCTATAGGATAGATAGGAAAAGCACTTTTGGCCCTTGCCAATTCATTGACACTTCTCTTGTTTCTTGGCCTTCTATAAAGCAGTCTAGTGTTGTACAGTCCACAACAAAGGCCGAGTATGTTGCAGCCGCTAGTTGCTGTAGTCAGGTGCTTCGGATGGTTTCGATCTTGCAGGACTTTGGGTTAGCCATAGATAGTGTTTCGCTTTTCTGTGATAATACTTCTGCCATTAACATTATCAAGAATCCAGTGTAGCACTCCAGGACCAAACACATAGATATTCACTATCATTTGTGATTTGTTCTTATGGCATAGTGCTTCACTTTGTTGAGAGTTCGAGGTTCATGGCTTTGTGGGGAGAGCTTGGGGTGATTTGTCCTTATGACATTATCTAAGGGGGAGCATCATATATTTTTTGTATCATATGTTCATGTGCTTCTTTCTGTACTTTGCTCCTGAGCGCTTTTAGGTTAGTCTTCCTAGCATAGACTAAGGTTGATATCATGCTATGTTGTTTAGATTTCTTACTCTTATATATCTTGTGACCTTAGGGTGTTGCTTATTAGTTGCTTCTTTTCTCACTTGGCTAAGTTCACTCACTTCTTCTAGGTCTAGCTAGGTTTGGGCCCCCTTGGGTAGACAAGGAACGTATTTACTCCCTTGTGTTTGATGGCCAGCTAATAGTCCTAGGGTCATTTGTATTAGATGAGAGCGAGTCTGAGCCATAGTGATCTCTCTATCTTGTCTATGTTTTAAGGACTAGCATTTCTTCATTTTCCCAAGTTTCTTCTCTCTTGCTTATTATTGCTTTGATTTCGGGGAGTTCATTTGTGATTTTCCTAAGTTTAAAGTTGACTTAACTCAACTTGAACCAAAATGTTTCTAAAACTGACTCACTTGCTAAAGGGGAGCTAGGATCTTTACTGCATCTTGTTGCATTTTAAATTCAGCAATATGTATTGTAATATAAATACATGGAGTTTTGACTATTATCTTTATGTGACATGATTTTTCGCTTTACATCTTGCCATATCTTGTGCTAGCTTGCTAATGTCATCATGTCTTTCTATGTGTAGCTTAGTTTTTGCCATGCTAGCTTTGTTAAATGTGAACAATTTCAATTAAATCATGTCTTATTGGATCTTGTGACTAGTTTTGATCTAGTGATCCTCTTATAATTCATGCTATGTCAAATAAGCTGAGTCTTGAATCTAAATTGAGCTTTAGATTGAGCTATACTAGTTCTTTATTGAAGTGAGCTATACTAGTTCTTTATTGAAGTATAAGTTAGTATTAGCTCTTTATTCTTGAACTATTTCAAGAAAATGCAAAATGATATCTTTTGTGCGAAAAAACCGATCCCATCAATTCTTTCTCATAAGACTGCTTGCCACTACACAAGGCATGCATTCAAGGAGAGTTTTGGATGACCAAAACCACTTACTTAAGCTTCTTGCTTGGGGTGGTCACATAAGGCTTGAGATCTAGCACATGACTAAGAAAAAAGATTATGTGAAAAATGGTGTAAGCTCAATTAAAACCATAAATGAATTTCAAAAAATGCCAAATGTGCTAAATTTATTCACTTACAAGTTGTATATAGTACTTGAACAAAGTGTTTCAATCTTGAACTCGTAGCATTCTAAATTGACTCAATTGTAGCTTCTTGGTTCTATTTAGAATATTGACATGGCTTGGCTCATTTTTAGATACCTTTATCTAAACTATGATCTTCAGCAACTTGATGTGCTAAAAATCCATTTAATTTCTACTTATTGCTTATTTGGTTTCAGCTTTGCTATATATGGTTTTCCATGATCTAGATAACTATTTCACATAATATGGCTTGATGTCACACTTACAAAGTCACTTTGGATAATTTTCATGGCTCCTAATTTTCATGGCAACCACTTCATTTCATTCATACTCTATCTTCTTTCATGCATCTTGATAACTCCATTGTCAAAGGGGGAGAAAGATTGGTGAAAATGCATATCTAGAGCGTGATTTAGAATTTTTGTACAAAATTTTGCTAAGTTGGAGCCCTTGATCTCTTCTCACCATTTGGTGTATTTGAAACTCTTTGTTAAAATCCTTGCCATTTTCAGTAGCTTCATATCACCTCCGCCTTAAATGATCATTTTCAGTTCATTGCACTCTTCTTTTGACCATTTGGAGTTTTATTTGCAAATTTCTACCACTTCTTCTAATTTCATCTCCAAACTACATTTTTAAGAAATTGCCAATGTGTTCATTAAGGGGAAGATTGAAGGACCATATGAGAATATCTTAGTTTATGATAAACCTTTGCAATTTGGGAGGTTTGGAAATTTAATTGGTAGTGTTGCTGGTTGGCTAGGGGAAGGCTAGTCAGACCAGCAGTGGGCCACCGATCTGACCAGTTGGTGCAGCGGTCTAACTACCCGAGGGTCAGCGGTCTGACCGGCTGGGGTTTGTCTAGATGGGGACTTTCGTCTAGAATTCATATTTGTGTATTTAGAGTTGAGGAATGGGTTTTTGTGAGTATGGTCAGTCATTATATGTTGCATGAACTATGTTACAACCAACGTGAGCCAGGTTATGAAGAACTTGTGGCCGGAAATGATTTCTTTATCTTTGGTTTTGTAGGGACGCTTTGAATCAACCGTGGTCAACGATGAGGATCGGAGCTAAGCTCATAGAGGAACTGAGGCCCAGAACGATCAAGGATGCTAGGTGAGATGGTGAGCTCAAGCATGACACGATAAATGCGGGAAATATTGAAGGCGAGTTCGAATGGCTGGAAGGCACCATGTGGCTTGCACGGGCCAAGTGAGCCTTGGCTCAGTGGAACCGGGACGTGAGAGACTTGGCGACACTTTGCAAGCTAGTGGTGCATCTACACGTGGCAAGCATGAAGAGTGCTTGCAATGGTTGGTAATGACCGGGTCAAAGAAGGGTATTTTGTTAGATTGACCAAAATATCGAAAACCATCTTGGATAAAAACCATGGCACATGGTTGATGTGTTGTAGAGCAGTATAGGTCAAGGTGGAGCTGGTTTGATCAAGGCGAATCAAAGCTAATGATTTAGTGGATATAAACTTATGCACTTTGAAAAGCATGCATAAGTGAACCTGTGTGTGTAAAACCCGTATGTGTGGGGTTAACGAGCTTTCTTTATTGTAATAGTGGATAGAAACCACTAAGGTGAATAGGTGGTTGGTTGCCAACTTATAAAAGGGGGTTGGAATGGAGACATATGGTTAAACATCCAACCCCTTGTAAGATCGAGAAGGCTGACTAAAGGGAGAGTGAATATGTGATTTTAAAAATTCTTTTAAGCTACTACCAAATTTATAATGCGGAAGCATAAACTATTTGGTTTTCACAAGTAAGGCCAAAATTCTCTAAGTTTGACTATGTGCACCAATAAAGTACTTCTAAAACAAAATAAGCAATCCTAGGAGCATAAGTTGGACTAGCTTCACGAATTAAGCCTAATCACCTCAATCCACTAAGCTTGCTCTTCCTTCACTCTAGAGATGGCGAGCACCACACCACTCACAACACACTAGGTCTTCCCACAAGGTTTTTGAGAAGGTCACCGGATCACCATGCCTCTGAAGCTGTCTAAGAGTTGGTAAACTCCAAGAGTAACAAATCAGAGACCCTCGCTTGAACGAATCAAGAATCTCAGCTCAACGGACACAAAGTTCACCACCAAGTGCAACATATGCACAAGGTTGTCTCTCTCCACGCTCACTTAGTGCAACACATGCACATATGAGGAGAAGATTTGCTCTTAGCTCAAGGAATAGAAGAATAGTACCAGCAACCTTGTCCAAATGGCCCCTGGGAAGGTATTTATACATTTGTCCCAAAAACTAGCCATTGAAATAAGGAAAGGGCAAGAATCAGCCCGAAGCCCGGTAGTACCGGAGTTCAAACTCCAGTAGTACCACAGTCCCTCCAACAGTTATAAAAATAGCCGTTAGAACACGCTACCGTCGATCCACACATAGGGACCGGTCGATCGACAGTCCCAGAAGATCGCAAAGGTAGGTCGGCCGACCGCCACAAGAAAATTACCCCACTAGAAAAAACATACCAAGAAAGGAACGGAAATACCGCATAGCGGCTAGACCACAAAACACATGCCAGTCTGACCACCATGCACAAGCCGGTCAGACCGCCACATATAGGACGGTTTGACTGCCCCTTGTATGGCTGGCTCAATACAAATGAAGACAATGCAAATTTCTTGAGCACTTTGCACAACAACATTTCATATTGTAATGGTATGCATTCAAGGTCAATATGTGACTCTCAACAGGTTATAGAACACATCCACAAACCTTTTAGAATCACATCTCAAGGAATGATAGCATAGATTTAAACTAAATTCAAATTGTCTTTTTCAAACTTTAAGTCACATGTAGCAACGATATTTGCATGAGCTACAATCATTTAGGAGACACACCCAAATATTAGCATCATGCCTCAAGGGGAAAGCGACATGGACTTCAACATGTTGCAAAACACATTCGCAAACATTTAGTTACATGTCACAAAAATCAATGCAGAAGCCACAATCATTTTCAAAACACATTCGAAAATATTAGCGTCATGCCACAGAGAGAGCTAGAGCAATAAAGTGAGCTATCAACACATGACACGTTCAAGCTACTAGTCACGACCCCTCTTAATAGTACGCCATCCTATACTAGCAATCCGGTCTCCCAACCAAACACCAAGATCGGTAAAAGATTGGGAACATATCGTTAGCCCTAGCTAGTCATACCTTTGTCTTGCGCATTCACTTGAAGCTTGACGACATATTTCTCAACTTTAAGTCTTGAGTCATGACTTTATTCATCAGCACATGAAGTCTTTGCTTGAGTATGATCAACCGCATGAACCCATCTCAAGTCATCTGTCACCGTGAGATTTATCCAGTTCATTCATCTCAGTGAAACCATTAGTCCCACAATTTGATTGTCATTAATTACTAAAATATGTCATTAACTCATAATGATGGGTCTAGATCCTTCACCTCTCTCTCATATGCTTTCTTGTTTAGGGTTAGGGTTTGAGAGTTGTGCACTTGGTTTGCTCTCTATCCTCTAAGGTGGAGTGGCCGTAAAACTATCCCTCTCAAGCAAGTAATATATCAATCTTTGATGATCTCCATATCTATTTCTTGTTTTGATTGATTTCCTCTTATTTCGGTTGGTTTTGATCTCTCCTCTTCCGTCTTCTTGATCTTGTTGTGCCAAAAGTGTGGTTGAGATGGAGATAACCTCTGGAAATCAATCTCCTATCATTTAGACGCTTTGATAGCAAGTTCATGAAGAAACCCGGTTTTACTTGATTTTGATATCTTTGAGTGATTTCTTGTTTCAGGGTTTTTAGATCGTGATGTTAGGTGTTCTACCTTGCTGTGACATGTGGGAATATATCTAATGCCATCTTGGCCATCATTCACTCACGAGTAAGTTGTATTCACCGATTTTTGTTTTGGCTCATTCCGGTGCATATTTCCTTCAAACTGAAAAGGTCTCAACTTTGACCATGATTTTATTGATCGTTTGTTGGAATATGTTTTTGATGTCCTAGAGTTGATCCCTATAAATTTCATAAAATTTGGATCTACGGATCAAAAGTTTTCTCGATTTTGGTTTTTAAAATCATGTTAAAAACACTATTCATTTGCCTGCTTTTACTGAAGCAGCGATCAGACCGCCTTTGAAGGAGCGGTCGGACCGCCGAGACCGATCAGACCGCCATTTCTATGCTGGTTAGACTGCCGGGAAGTGGTTGCTTCAAGGTTTTGTGTTCTTGAGCTATTTGTCTTGGGTTTTTAGATAAAGATTCTTTTTTCTGCAACTCTGTAGTTATATGAGAATAGAATCAAGAACCTTGGAGGAAAATTTTGAGTTGGCACCCTTCATCCCCTCTGTTGTCATCCGGTCCATCAATTTTTTCTAATATAATTTTTTGTCTCATTTGTTTTTTTCGTAAATCAATTTTTTAGCTGAAATTTTCTTTTTTAAAACTGTTTTCAACTGAAAAATCTCAAAATGAAACAAACCGAAAATGCTGAATTTTTTTGGGACGTCTATGCAACCCACGGGCGTAAGAAGATGCACCCCGTGAAACGTGATGATCGAAAAAAAAAGCAACACTAACCCCATTAATACGTGCATGGTTTTACAGCGACCACAAGATAAAATGATAAATCAGCATCCATTATTATCATCCACTCACGGCATCCAGGACCACGCTGCCGCGCGCGCCCTCGTTTCCACATCGCGCGTGAACCACGCTACAATATTCATTGAGATCGGGTCCAACTTTTACCGCACCATGGTAGGATTGCTGGGGCTTTCCTTTTCAGTTTTAGAAACTATTTTTACTTTTTTAGTATATAACTTTTAAACGAAGTATCTTTATTAGATAAATCTATAAATTGATTGTCGTACACACTATAACAACTTTATTTATACCAACAAAAATCATATGTGAATTTACATTCCCATACTCTTTACTTAACAATTTCAAAAGTTCATAACCCGCATCCAACAATCATAACTCACAAACCAAAACAAAAAAAAAACATGCTACCGGTGGATGACTAGCAGTAGCGGGCGAAATTTGCTTCACTCTTATTTGAAAGGAAAATAATTTCATTGTTTTCTGGCTAAAACTCTTATTTGAATTTTATCTAAATTTTAGTTAAATTTCATCAAAAATTCAACTAACCTTTGAACATTTTGACTGAATTTTTTTTACTGAAAGAACAAAATTTGTTCCTTTCGTTCCTTTCTTTCCCGTCGGAATTTTTCTGCAAAAGGAAAACTGTTTTCCCTTGCAGTAGTACGTTTAGTTCGCAAGACGGGGAGCAGAGCGGAGACTTTCTCGGCCTGCCGGGAGGTTGCCGCGTGAGGTCGGCAACGTTGACGCCCTGCGCTGCACCGCACCCGCGAGAATTCTTCACCTGCTTCCTTCTAAACCCAGGAGGCCCTAGAAAGCTAGCACGGCAGTATTATTTCTAAATCCTTCGAATTGCCTTTATAACAAGAATAAATTCCGCTCGACGAAGCAGGGTTCATTCTCGAAATTAAAATAAAGTTTCGAGTTGCATGCGGTGACGCAGAGTTCATCTGCAGCACGGCCGCGGCGTTGCAGGCAAGCTACATTTTAAAATAACTTTTTTTGTAAGGGGATTTTAAAAATATGTCTGCATATACTTTTTTTAGTATTAGTGGTAAAACAATGATTTTAATGGAAAAATAGACTTCAAGAACATTACAGAAATAATAATAAAATAAAAAGTAGTGTTTCTATGTTTTTCTCTCTAACAAGAGCAGCACTAATTTAAAATCGAGATAAATAACATCCATCCACTATTCATTATGCTTTAAAAATAGGATAAATCGCTATTAAGGAAAGTATACAAGCACACCCTTAAAATAAAATGGGGAGAGAAGTGAAAGTAGACATCCGAGTTCTTTTCGACTTATGGCTAATAACTTCCCTCAAACAAGCAAAGGGATGGCTTCTTCTCCGTCGTTTCGAAGTAGTTTATCGGGATGGTCTTTTTAAAATAGCTTACTAATTTATCGGTATTCAATTCGTTTACACAAACACTCATATTAGAATCAAAAATCAAAGGCGTGGGTCATAAGCCGCAACCGACATGATTAGGCGGATCCTCAGGTCCAGCCGTGGCGATCGTGGCTGAATTTTTCTCCTCGTCTCCTCTGCACTCCCGCGTGCTTGGGTGCCTCGCTTTCGCTACACACCCGGGTCGTTAGTCTTCATGGTACCAGTATCATATTCCTGAAGGGAAAGCAACGTGACACGAAGACGAAAGGCAAAGGCAAACGCAGGTCAACAATGTACTGCCTGGTACCTACACGAAGACGCAAGAATTGTGCCGTGGAGCAGGGAGTGATCTTTCTTCTTTCCTGCGGAGTTAGGCCATGTTCGGATTACAAGCATCTTCTCCGAAGGAAAAGCGTGGCATCAACGTGGATCTCATGTACCCAACGTAGGCCTGATATTAGGTCGTTTGTTTTAAACCCAACGATTAGTTTAATTATTATCGTACCAAGTACTAGAGTGAGATCCTAAGTAGGAGTGTTGAATTCTTTTGCCCAACCAAAACATAGTGCCATAGTAAATTTCACTAAAAGCCCAACCTACGAAAAAAAATGGGAATGTTAGGTTATTCAAGAAACAGTGAAAATCGTGGAAAACATATGATGAGATGTTTTATAGTCAACTGAAAAAAAATGAAAAGTTAGAGGCTAGTTTAAATCCCTATAAATATCATTTTATTTAGAGAGAGAACAAATGTATGCAACTACAACAAAACTACCGTAATCGAAAGGGGGTCGAAATTTCTTGCAACAGGTCTGGAATTTTGCAAATACCAACGACGCATGATGCATGACAATTAAAGTAGCCTGGTTGAACTATTCTCCTTGATCTTGTTCCTCAAATTTTCAATTTTTTTTCCTTTCTTGACTCACAAAGTGACAATGCACCGCACAGTCAACATAGAAAAACACAGGAGAGGACACGCCAATTTCCGTGCTTAGCCTGCTTTGAAATGGTAAACATATGACTTGTGGTCCTGAAAGCGGACGTGTACCAACTACCAAGAAAGGGCCACACCGCACATGTTTCTTCTCCGTCTGTCGCTTTCTTTAATTATTTTCTTTGCCACTATAAATTAGAATATACCTATTTTCTCTAGTACTTAAAAGAGAAAGTTTTAATTATTTTATTTACCACTATAAATTAGAATATACTAATTTTCTCTACTACTTAAAAGAAAGAGTTATGATGATAATTCATCTGCCCCTCCCAACTCTTCCTTTCACCTCTCTAAGAAATCTCTTAACAAAAACATACAAACCAATCTCCTAAAAAAGTAAAACTCCACCACTCTAAAATTCTTAAATAAGAAAACAACAGAGCTCTACCGGGTACGTGGCATAGCTAAGGGTGCGGAAGCACGACGTGGTTGAGCGCATGGGCTGGGTAGGCTGATCTTAACAACATCGACTCAACATGATGGGATAATATAATTTTTTTATATAGCAAGTACGGACATTCGGTTAGTAACAAGAAACAATCTTCATAGAAATGTTGGTTGCAAGGAAAACAAATCCATATATTATTTTCTACTACTGGTGTTTTATTGTAAAAGAAGTGAAAGGTCTAGTAAGAACATAAGTCGTCCCTATATACTAGCACAACAATCTTTTGATCTCCTGGGGATTAATTATACATTATTCTTAAAAAAGGAGATAATTGTGCATGAACATAAATGGATAAAAAGACCATATATTAATACTAGATATTTAGGCACCAACTTATATGCCCTCGACGAGCAAATCATGACTATTATAAAAGAACGAGTTGGTGGTCTTACATCACTTCTCCTCCAACCACCCCATTCTCAATTTATCATAGCTCTTCACTTTTCAACTATTCAAAGTAGCCCTCTTTCATATCATAATTCGCTATATATCCAATAAATTTCGTTGCAACGCACGAGCAGATGACTAGTAATTAGTAAAAGAACTCTTTGCAGCAAAGAGTTCTCAAACAGATAAGACACTAAATTATGCAAAATAACAAGTCAGTACTTCTTTCTCCTCTTTTTTTTTAATTTCTTCCTCTACCCTCAACCTGAAGCTCTTCAGAGCCCGAGCCACGACGCAGGTTCATCTTTCGCTGGCTTGACGGCCAGCTCTTTCTCCGCCGGCGACGCGGTCACCTTCTGATAAGGTTCGCTGGTGGTGGTGATCCTGCCAATTCATACGCACACGTTACCATCCAATGGTCTAAACACCTCCTAGCGAGACTAGAATTTTAGTGCAGAGTTTTCTGTAGCGTAAGTTAGATTTGCCTCTCATATGGTCGGAAGACTTACAACACTTGCATCTTTTGACTAAGGCAATACTCCATCACACATCGATCGTGTACTCTGATCATCCAATTTACATGAGAACTTTTTGAAGAAAGCATATACAAACAACATAGGTTTTTGTGACACGTAAATTTCTCTCAGCATCTTTTTTGATTTTATTCTCTTTATATACTACCGAATACATCAAGTGGTTACAAGACCAACGCTACGACCAGTAAATACTAAATTTAATGTAGAATAATAAAGATGCAATAACTAATGCTTTCGTAACATATATGTAGCTATTAACTCTACGCTCAAGCGATTTCTAGTCATGACGATGCCACTGCATACAAATAAACATTAATGTTTCTAGTAAAGATTATAACTAACAGCATACTGTATCACGGTCAAATCATAAATAAAGTACTGCATGTGAAAATAATGTGGAGAGGAATTAAAAGATCAATAAATTAGTAGATGTTGAGTGATCGCTGTGAAACCTCACCTGTGCTTTCTCTTTTGGAGGAACCGCTGCAGCGACGCCTTCCTTGCGATCGGCATGTCGGAGAGCCCCGCGGGCTGCGGGGCCGCCGGCCTCTGCAGCGCGGCCGGTGCTACCTTCTCCGCCGGCGGGGACTCCGACCCCGCCAGCTGCATCAGCTCCTTGGCCTTCTCGGCCGATAAGTCCTCGAACACGAACACCCGCCCGTCGTAGAAGATGGTCAGCGGCGCCGTCGCCTGCGCCTCCGGCCTGCAACCGAAGCACCCTCACCATGAAATCACTCTCCAAGAACTCGGCAACCAAGAACAGAGCAGTTTAGGACGAGTCCTGAAGGAATTGAGGCAAAGAGCAAGCAAACTCACCGTTCATGGGACGGCTTCGACATGCCGGCGCGCTGCGGGAAGAGCTGCATGGTCCTGACGTCGGTCTCCTCCGGTGCCGGCGGAGGCAGGAGGCTCACCTCCGGCGGCCGGAACGCGGCGCCCGGCTGCTGCTGGTGCTCCCTCATGTACTGCTGCAGGAGCCCGCACGTGACGGCGAACCTGCTGCTGCCGGCGGTTGCCATCTCCTCCTCCTCTCTATATGTCTCTCTCCACGAAGCTGCCGTGCGGTGGTGTGGTGGTGGTGGTGGTGCGATGAGATTTGGGGACGGTGTGGTTTGCTCTCTCGCGTTGGGGAGTTGGACTGTACGTACGCGTGCTTCCTTTATACAGGGTGTTGGGTTGGGTTGGCTTGCGTTTGTGTGCTGGGCAAGTGACGAGGGAGGGAGCGGAGCACGTGAAATGTGAGGACAAAATCCAATGTGGGCAGGCACTGCACGGCTCCATGTGCCTGTTTTTTTCCTGAAACTTATGTCTTTTAGCTATGACATGTAATTTTTTGGGGTTGTTTGTACGAGAGATTATAGAGTAACAGAAACTCACGTGCGGTTTTTGTCGATATAAATGAAGTCAGTACAGTATGTACTACAATTAACTAGTAGACCCTATTTTAAAAAATACTCCGTTTAAAAACTAGTTACTGTAGAAAAACCAAAAGACATATTTTAGAAGCCGAAAAGAACATGCCCTATGATCCACTTCTTTTGAGTTTTATTTTTTGGCTTTTGCTTTTGGCTCCTTCAAAAATTAAAATAAATAGGATAGGTTCTTAAAATAGATTCTACAAATAGTTTTTTGAGCTCAAAACTATATATGCCATCCACGTCAGCACCTCTATCGTATGCTACCATATGAGAAAACACAAACAAAAATCACCCATCACAGTTAAAAGAACAGGACCTGCGTATTCCTATTCTAGCTATTTCCTTCTTTTTCCTCCTCCCTCCTTTCTTTTGGTTATTTTTAGGGGTATTCGTCTCCTTTCCTTCTTCTATGAACTTCTAGGGATATTTTTAGGGTTCTTTCGATGGAGCTAGTGGATATTTTTAGAGTTGGTTTCGATGGAGGACAGTGGCTCGGCGAAAGCTCAAGGGTGGATTGACCCTATAGCTTTTCAAAAAAAATCATTACACTTATCAATTTTTGGATAAATTCACACAAGTTTATAGAAATAACACTATTAAAACAAGGTAGAATTTATGGTTCTGCTACTATTACTAATCAAGGGTACTGGTCCTGAGTAATTTCATGCATGGCTTTAGTTGGGATGCTTGGTCAAGATCAACAAGATTCTGTGTAGCGTCGTTTTGAATGATCAGTCGAGACGACGTTACGTAGAGAAAAACTGGACATTGGAAAAAGATGTGTCTAGGAAGCGTCTGAGTGTTTTACTTCGCTGTAATTATTCATCTGCTTAAATAGCTTTCTTCTCTTTACACAGCATTTAAAAATGCAATGGGAATACCATTACCTAACGAAAATATTTTTATACTACTTAAATGAAAAGGAGGTGGTGGTTGTAGTGCTGGTCATGGTGGTACGTCGTTCCTCCCAACTTCCCCTTCCACCGCCTGAAAAATCTCTAATAACAAAAATAGAAAAACACAATCTCCTCAACAAAACTAATTCCACCTTGCTAAAATTTCTTAACAACAGAGCCAAGGGCACATTGTAGGACGAGCATGGAGGTACGACGGCAGCTTTGTTGGAGCTCAGGTGAGCATAGAGGTGGAACCGAGGGTGTAGGGTAGGCTTGAGCACAACAACTTCGACTCAACATGCTAAGATAATATGATATTTTATTCATAGTAAAACATAAGTATTCACAAGTTGTTAGTACAAACCAGACAACACAAAATTTCTGTATCAAACATGCATATATTACTTCCACATTTCATAGGTTCGTAAATAGTCTGATAATATGATATATTCATAGAACACATGCATATTCACCTTGCAGTAGACAGGGGAGCAACTACTTTGTTGCGTAGCAGTCTTGAACCAAAATTAGTTTATTTTATATAAATATATAATACAAATTAGTTTAAAAAATTTATAGATTTTGTATCTCTTATTAGTAACATTTCATATATAGTACTACATATCTAACTTTGCACAGTGTGAACAGAAATAAAACCTAGAGTTTAATCAACAATTTCTCTCCAGCTCTCACAGTGCCTGTACCTCCTTGTCCATCCAAAACTCATTTCTGCCTCCCCCCTAAATGCACGAGAGAGAGGACACAAAGCTGCGCGACAACCAATGCGCATATTAATTCCACACAATATCCAAAACTTAATGGGTCTGAAAGGCTTATCGGGTCGTACAAGTACAAACACGAGCGAATAGAACCCGCCTGGTGATCACTTCAAGCCCAATGAATCGCGCAGCATCCAGCGGTCGATGTAAACAAACATCCGAGTCTTACTTAACAAAATCCTTTAAAAAATCAACTTATACCTGTAGACAGATAGTTCTAGTTTCACTTACGTCTGAGAAACAGTATGTTGTTAACAAAAGAGAGAAATACCAAATTTCTTCTTTCTAGGGTACAAACCTAGCTCTATGTACGATGGATGGATTTGTTTTGGTGGCTTGTTGGATTTTTGTCGACATGTATGTATTTATTCAAGAAAAAAAAGGACATTTCTTCTTGAAATCTCGGAATTAGTTGGATGGTCCGCGCATTTGTACTGCTAGATTTGTTTCAAAATTTATAGTATCAAATAATATAACTTAGATATTTAAGAATATATTTATATATCTTGTAGGTTATTTATATTTTTAAGATATCATAAACATTAAACATGACAATAGAAGCTTAAAGGAAAATACAACTTAAGAAACCTAATTAAAGTATGAACTTTAATGGAAGAAAATTATTTAGCATAATAAATTGATGGGGTTCTTGGAATGTAATCATTCTTCATCATGCATGGATCATGTAGCTCTATACCCCTATTATTCCTCTATTAATTACTCTTTTAAAATATATGCATGCATATCTACCTTTATTTAATCTCAAACAATATGTTGATTATGTATGCAGTAAATTACCTTATTAGTTCTATATTGTATTAGAGTACTTTGCTCACGCATAGAGTGATGCATCATAGGTCACTTATCTTGAATTTATCTTCCCCCACATGCCGGCTACTCCACCAAACTATGAATCTTCTATCTCTTTTTGTCGTCATAACTTTTCTGCTTCAACCTCTAACAGCAAACTCAATTTTTGATCGATCCCTCTCAACTAATACTCCTTCTAATACAATACTCTACAATATAATTATCTTCTATTTCTCTTCAATTATTACTTAATGTTGACCGTTGGAACAACAACACTCGTACATGTGCAACCATCACTAATCCCTAGTGGAGACACCGCTACTATAGTAAAGCTCATCACAGACGATTCGGAAGCATCACCACAGACGGTTTTGTGAACCGTCTGTGCTTATGAGTCAGTAATACCCTAAGTGCATTATAGATGATTTTTAAATTGTCTGTGATAACCCTTATCATAGACAGTTCTTAACTAGAACTGTCTGTGATAACAGTTATCATAGATCGTTCTTACTATGAACCGTCTGTGATAGTCTATTATCACAAACGGTTCTAGTTAATAATCGTTTGTGATTGCGTTCTCATGATATCGTAAATAGGTCTCCTTCAGTTCATCAACATTCTCTAATTGCGCTATAAAACAACGCAATAAGAGAATACAGATGAAGTAAAGCAGGCCTATTTATGATTGACGCCATGTCTTTGGTGGCTCATGGTCATAGCCTGTAGTTGTATGCCGTGGTCATATGCTGTGGTCATAAGCCGTAGTTATATGTCGTGGTTGTATACCGTGGTCATAGGCATGCGGTCGTAAGCTGTGGTCGTAGGCATACAGTCGTAAGGCCATGGTCATAGGCGCGCGGTCGTAAGCCATGGTCGTATGCGCCTAGTCTGTTAGCATCCATGTGCACCACTTCAGCCTGCAATAAAGCATGAAATTCAACAAGGCCCGAAACCCTAGTCATCCATCAATCATCACAAGAACTAATTAAGACATCAACAATTAATTTTCACACGCACGAGCACCAAGATTTACATGACCGAAACCCTAGCCATCCAACAATTTTGTAATTTCATATCCAAGCATTAAGAAAGAGGGAAGGGTAGGGGATATATCACTAGCGATGAAGGATAGGCCGGCGGTGGCAGCGTCACCGCGTTGCATCATGACGGTGACACTGCACAAGACACTCTTATGATAAAGGTGCCTTATGCAGTGAACTGTGGCATCAAAACCAGAGGCGGAGGAGCTCGAGGAGGTAGTCAGCTTCATTGGGGGAGGTAGTGCTTCGATTGGTTTGGGAGAGCTAGCTAGGTAGCGTTTCGGTTTGGAGTGTTTGGGGGAGATGTGTGGGAAGCATATATAAGGCCGTTTGGGTAGTGGAGCCAATCAGTAGTTGAGAGATCGCAACATCGCTTCACTTTGAAAGTTTGAATAAAGGGGCGGTAAAATCGAGTGATGAAATATCATAGATGGTTTTTAATACAAACCGTCTGTGAAGAGATAATATCACAGACGGTTCATGACAGATGGTTTTCAACATGAACCATCTATGATATTATCTCTTCGCATATGGTTTTTAGCGCTGCTAGTTGATCGTGCTAAACTAGCACACCCGCAAGTGAACGGGTTGCCGCTGAAATATCGGCGAGTGTCGTGTTCTCCACAGGGACTAGACTTAGGCTACCGAGCTCAGCTAAAGCTAGGTCAATCAAAACGGGGGAAGAAAACTAAACTCAAAACAATTACTAAATCGACCGAACAAACTAACGATCAAAGGACGACTGGACGAACGACCGTACGAATGGACGTCGTACGACCGAATGAACGAAGCGACGACCGCACACGACTAACACGACTACCGACCGACAATCTAACTAACTACCGACCGCTAGAAAGAAGGAGAAAGTCGAGAAGCACTGAGGGAGTCGAGAGAGAATGAGGGAGAGAACGGTCGACGGCTAAGTAAACGACGACGGCAGACGACAACACAAATAACTACGACGAACACGCGCACGACTTAACTATCGAACGACCGCTGAGATAAGCAAAGGGGGAGGTTGAGAAGCAAGGAGGGAGTGGAGAGAGAACTAGAGAGAGGACGGTCGCCGGCTAGCTAATTCGACGAGACTCTTAAATAAACACATATATTAACATGCACAAAGATCACAATCACTGAACAGATACCACATGAACAGATTGACATCTAATCACAAATAGCATCTCAGTGAGCACAAGCATTTATCACAATGCATAATTCACCATCACACAGATAACAGGTCACAAGTTAACATCCACTGTGCAATAGAAATTAACAACCACTAATAGTAATTCGGTAGAACAGTAATTGAGAACAGCAAGAAGATAAAGGGAGAGGATCTAGAGATGAACCAAAAAAAAGGAGAAGCAGCAGAGGGCGTACAGCAGAAGATGGCACGAATTAGAAGGAAGAGAGAGGCGGCGGAGAAAGATGGCGCTAATCGAGGATGCGACGGCCGGTGGATGGAGAGAAGAGGGACTGCCGAGATGATGCGGTGAAGGAAGAGCAGGAGGAGAAGGGGGCAGCGTTGATGGCGCGCCGGCGAGTCGGCCCGGCCTCGCCGGCTACCGGAGATGAAGAAGAATCGGGGAGGAGAAAAGCAGCTGGAGGCGAAGGGAGAAGAAACTGTCGGGTTCCCCTAGACACAGGCGGCGGCCGAAGGATTTTGATGGATTTTGGCATTTGCAGATTAGTCCTCAAAATATCTAGGGTTTTCAATTAGGTCCTTCTCCCATTTATGTTTTCTTCTGTTTTGGCCCTCAGAAACTCTGATTTCTTCGCGAAAAGATCCTACGCGTCCGTGACGATGCGCACATTTGTACAGAGCAATCCCGGAATGCCAAATTTGTCGTTTATGTGCCTTGCTCGCACCGGCCTGTAGAAAAATATATAAAAAAATGTAAAATTGTCCATTTCGAGCAATTAAATATAGAAAAGCGTGTAAATGATGATAAATGGTCCCAAAATATAAAAATATGAGGGTAAAATGATGGCTAAATATATGCAAATATGACGCATATCATACTCCCAAGCTTAAAACTTTTACTTGTCCTCAAGTAAATGGTATTATATTATCGAACTTGGACAACAAGTCATTATGGTAAAAGACTAGTTTGAATGCATGTAATAGTGTAGAGGCATACAACAATGTAAAATGAGATTATCTAACTCGAGTTTTGAGAATCATCCAAGATGAGAATGAATATTCATGCAAAGATACCAAATGATAACTACAACATTTGACCAAATCAAGTTACATACACAAGTGTCGAAATGCACTAAGTGATCACATGAATCTAACCAAAATTGTAAGGCATCGGAACTAGGTATAACATCAAGAATGAGCATATCAAAGAGTCAAGCTAAGGCATTTGCTATTTGAGACAAAGAGACTAATACTTGCATGATATTTATGAAAAAACCCACACTTGAGCCATGATACCTATTTTTTGTTGATTTTTAGCAAATTTAAAAACGCATTGGGCACTTGTGCCACTTATTCACACTCACACTTCACTTGGGCAAAACTGCCACTTATTCAAATGTTTGCGAACCAATGTGACATAGTCACTTATTTCACACACTCACACATTGTATTACATTTTTTTACTTTATATTTTTTTAGTTTTGATTAAGCATATTTAACCGGTTTTCATTAATGCTAAGTAACACATGTCCTTACGCATGGATACTTAGATAAGTCAACCAAGTTATTGGCTCAAGATAGGAGTACCCCTTTCACAAATTTTACATTCAAGCAAAGTATCAATATCTAAAATAACATATGCCAAATCATGAATCTAAGATATAATCATTCAAGAGGTTATGACTAGAACCAATTCGATCCGCAAATGGTTAAAACACATGTGTAACTCGCAATGAATCAAATGCTATAGGATCACAAGGTTTCTAAGCACATCAAGGATAATAAACAATACTCAAGCTTTAATATGATGCCAAGCGACTTAAGACATACAAGGAACTAGTGACAATATGGCTCAATTAAGAAAATTTTGACATGACCTTTCTTGATTAATCATGGCGTGGGCTCACATGGCAAAGATATACAATCAAGCATAACATGAGAGCAATAGTAAAGGTCATATATCATCAACATAAGCACAAGAATGACCAAATATCATCAACTATACGACAATAAGCTCAGATGCTCACAAATATAATACAAACATGCTAGAACATCATCCACACACATGCAAGTCCTTCCCCAAGCTTAAATTGAGCAATGAATCAAGAATGTGCTTAAGGGGTAAAAAACAGCTCACCGAGCATATATGATGTAGTGGAAGTAGATAAATCATCCCATGGCTTCTCACACGTACAAGGATGAAGATCTAGCATGGGACCTGAAATAAAAAGAAAGAAAAGAGGAGAAACCAACAAAAACTAACAAAAGGTATGGAAATATAAAGGTAAAGAGATGTGCTCATTTGGGTGTAGCGGGAGGAGGGCCAAGGACGGGACATGGAAAAGGCACATGTCCGCCCTCCTCAAGAAGCAGCATGCCTCGAAATCCACCTGAATCCCAAGGAATATCGACTCGAACCATGTCCCGTAGTCGATGGTACAAAAGCATAACCCTGCAAACAACCTCACAGATATAGCAATTATGTGTGATAGGGTTGACACCCTCTAAGTCATCAATAGAATATCCAATCATATAGGTATATCGATAAAGCACATCATGAAGACTGTAAGTGAGATGAGCATAATCAGTAATAGAGTATGTCTTGTCTGAGCGAAGGAAATCAAACTTGAGCCGGTTGGGGAAAAGTTTCCAAACTACCTGAAGTGTAGGTGGAGTAGAATGTACGGTAGTAGAAACCGCCAGAGGGGCGATGTCGACGAAGGAAGTAGCAGGTGGTGGATCAATAGAAATGT
This sequence comes from Bonia amplexicaulis, assembly GCA_036346245.1. Taxonomy (NCBI): domain Eukaryota; kingdom Viridiplantae; phylum Streptophyta; class Magnoliopsida; order Poales; family Poaceae; genus Bonia; species Bonia amplexicaulis. Next base: position 9,740,634 of record CM070762.1, read on the forward strand.
GCTCCTCCTCAACATCGGAAGCAGCCCCCTCATCAAGATGTGGAACCTCAAAACTCAAAAGCATATCCATAATGAAACAATCATCATCAAGAGGTAGGTCCTCATCATCTAGCTCAGTGATCTCTCTCTCAGAGTCAATAGGCGAAGGATCTGACTGAGGTGCATCTAAGTGTATCTGTAGTGTCTCCAACAACAGGCCCTCGCTAGCAAGATCAGGTGTAAGACTGGTAGGCTAACACTCATCTCTATCCAGAACTACCTCTGTGGTGCTAATGGTAGGCTGTGAAACGGTAAAACTATCCACACAAGTATAACTGGTGCTCATAATCGCATCAATCTCGTCCTGAATCGCCATCGCACGATCACCACCAGGAGGCACAGTCATGAATTCCTTGCATAATGCATCAAGTCTGGCAGCCTGATCTTCATGTGAAGGAGGTGGCTCATGAGACTGCTCTAAGGACTCAGACATAGGAACCGAACTGCTCGGTGAAGGAACAGTGAACTGCAGCGTGAGGTGTCAGATCCAATGCGAAGTCACTACTCATTCTACTCTCGAAATCTCCTATCATCCTAGATATCCTCTCCTCAAATCTAGACATCTGATCAAGCTCAGGAGTAGGAGTCTGATGCTGAGGTACATGATAGTGCTGGTGTGACCAATGAGAATCATCCTGACCTCTATATCTAAAACCCTGCAATGGTATACTAGAAGAAAATGATGAGATATCAGGGTTGTTGTTTCCATATGATAGACTCGAATGCTCAGGCCATCCAGGGTGATAAGTGTCAGGGTATAGCCCACTCGGCTGAGCAAAGCTCATCCCGTAACACTCTGGAGTGGACAAATAACCACGCTGGCACTCAGCGGGTGAATGGCCCTGAATACCACAAGTCTGGCATATAGGAACAACTGGAGAGCAGGCGCTTGATAAAGAACCGTACTGATCATGCCCGCTCTCTAACTCAATACCTCGCTCTAAAACATAGCACTCTAACTGACGAGACAATAGATTTACCTGTTCTTGAAGAGTATCATAAGTAGGAGTGCTCATAAAACCAAGAGAATCATAATAGTAAGCCATAGCCTCAATAAGTACCTATATCAATCAACCTACGAGAATGGATACTAAAAGACACTAGAGAAAGAAATGACTAGGGAATGGGTTAGGAGGCTAGCAATATATCACAAATATAGACAAAGACGATATGAAAGACAAGTCAGCACAAACACAAGAAAAAGAAAACAAACAACGACCTAGTCTATAGCCTAACACTGTCGCTCAAAGCTAATCCCCGGCAACGGCGCCAATTTCTTGATCGTGCTAAACTAGCACACCCGCAAGTGAACGGGTTGCCGCTGAAATAGCGGCGAGTGTCGTGTTCTCCACAGGGACTAGACTTAGGCTACCGAGCTCAGCTAAAGCTAGGTCAATCAAAACGGGGGAAGAAAACTAAATTCAAAACAATTACTAAATCGACCGAACAAACTAACGATCAAAGGACGACTGGACGAACGACCGTACGAATGGACGTCGTACGACCGAATGAACGAAGCGATGACCGCACACGACTAACACGACTACCGACCGACAATCTAACTAACTACCGACCGCTAGAAAGAAGGAGAAAGTCGAGAAGCACTGAGGGAGTCGAGAGAGAATGAGGGAGAGAACGGTTGACTGCTAAGTAAACAACGACGGCACACGACAACACAAATAACTACGATGAACACGCGCACGACTTAACTATCGAACGACCGCTGAGAGAAGCAAAGGGGGAGGTCGAGAAGCAAGGAGGGAGTTGAGAGAGAACTAGAGAGAGGACGGTCGCCGGCTAGCTAATTCGACGAGACTCTTAAATAAACATATATATTAACATGAACAACAGGATTAGCACAGGACAAGAATACTGAACACAGACAATTAAACTAACCCACATGTACTAACAGGTGAATAACATAGCAGAATAACATAAGTTGAACAATTCGCTTAGACACAGAACTGACAAATTAACAGAGATCACTATTGCTGCACAAAGATCACAATCACTGAATAGATACCACATGAACAGATTGACATCTAATCACAAATAGCATCTCAGTGAGCACAAGCATTTATCACATTGCATAATTCACCATCACACAGATAACAGGTCACAAGTTAACATCCACTGTGCAATAGAAATTAACAACCACTAATAGTAATTCGGTAGAACAGTAATTGAGAACAGCAAGAAGATAAAGGGAGAGGATCTAGAGATGAACCAAAAAAAAGGAGAAGCAGCAGAGGGCGTAGAGCAGAAGATGAGGCCGTCGGTGAAGTAGAGCCGAGGAGGGAGAGGACGAAGCCATCGTTGTAGAAGATGGTGACGACCGGTGGCGAGCTGAAGGGGAAGCAGTTGTGCGTCACCGTCGGTGAAGTGGAGGAGCAGGGGTCAGCGAACTCGGTGGAGTGGATGGTGGCGATGAGTAGCAAGGCGGCGATGGAGGAAAGGCGGTGGTCGCCAAGAAGAGAGGCAGGTGATGGTGGCGGCGACGATGTGGGGTACCGGCCGAAGTAGTGGGAGGAGGAGAAGTAAGAGATGCACGGTGGATCTGGAGAGGCGGCGCTTGCCGGTGGTAGTCGAAGAGCGGCGGCACCGAGGTGGGGTGAAGAGATGGCGGCGATTCGATGGAGGACAAGAAGCCAGAGATGGAGAATGATGGTGGAGAAGAAGAGGAAGGGCTGGCGCGAATTAGAAGGAAGAGAGAGGCGGCGGAGAAAGATGGCGCTAATCGAGGATGCGACGGTCAGTGGATGGAGAGAAGAGGGACTGCCGAGATGATGCGATGAAGGAAGAGCAGGAGGAGAAGGGGCGTTGTTGATGGCGGCGGCGAGTCGGCCCGGCCTCGCCGGCTATCGGAGATGAAGAAGAATTGGGGAGGAGAAAAGCAGCAGGAGGCGAAGGGAGAAGAAACTGCCGGGTTCCCCTAGACACAGGCGGTGGCCGAAGGATATTGATGGATTTTGGCATTTGCATATTAGTCCTCAAAATATCTAGGGTTTTCAATTAGGTCCTTCTCCCATTTATGTTTTCTTCTGTTTTGGCCCTCAGAAACTCTGATTTCTTCGCGAAAAGATCCTACACGTCCGTGACGATGCGCACATTTGTACAGAGCAATCCCGGAAATGCCAAATTTGTCGTTTATGTGCCTTTCTCGCACCAGCCTGTAGAAAAATATATAAAAAAATGTAAAATTGTCCATTTCGAGCAATTAAATATAGAAAAGCGTGTAAATGATGATAAATGGTCCCAAAATATGAAAAATATGAGGGTAAAATGATGGCTAAATATATGCAAATATGACGCATATCACTAGTTACATAGACGGTCGCTAAACCAAAACCGTCTCTGATTGTATTTAATACTGACAGTTTTGGTCAACCATTTATTATGAGGCATCCAATATTAGCCTTTTTATAGTAATGCACCGGTCACACTCTCTCTGATAGCCCCAATCCTATTCCCTATGGTTACGCTAGCTCAACTCTGAGCTTCTTCTTCCTTTGCTTCTGTACACCTGTGCTTCTATTCATGAGGATGCATGCAGGTATATACGCATACATAATGTTATACACACTCGACATCCTCTTGTCTCGTGTCGGTCGCTTCTCTTCTTCGACATTAGCCAACACAATGTTGTGGCTTCCTCATTAACCGCGGCGAGCTCCCATCTTCACTTATGTCGGCATGTTTGCTTTAGTCATTGTATAATGATATGGAGCATCTTTTTTCCATTGCAAGCGATGACACGCTCGTAGCTACCCGATGATCCTATATCGTCCATATCTCGCCTTCAACAAAAAGCTTCATCTCCTCTCTACCAACGCTTATTTTCTTTTATTTTTACCCCAAATTCAATTTATTTTGATGGAATTCATATACAAATCCAATTGGTAAATTTTATTCAATTTAATTCTAAATTATAATTATTTAGGGATTTTAGTTTGGAATTCGTATCAAAATCAAATTACTTATTTTATTTTTATTTCGAATTTTATTATTTTTGGATTGCTCTTGATATGGACTCTTCATTTTAATCTAGATTGTTATAATTTGGACTATAGATATTTCTCTTTTTTCTTCGATTAACACAAAAGTGTAGTTATTTTTTATGAGAGTTTGTACACAAATACAATTGATAATTTTATTTAATTTATTAGAATTTCTGTTATGTTGGGATTTTACTTTGGAATTACTATGGAAATCAAATTTTCTTTTATTTTTGTTCCGAATTTCAATTAGTTTTTGTTGGAATTCGTATAAAAATCCAATTGCTAATTTTTTTATTTAATTTTTATTCTAAATTGTAGTTATTTTGGGATTTTACTTTAGAATTCATGTCAAAATCAAATTGCTAATTTTATTTTTTATTCAAAATTTTAGTTATTGTTGGTTGGAATTCATACACAAATCCAAGTGCTAAAATTTTCTTTAATTTTTATATCAAAATATATTTATTTAGGGATTTTAGTTTTGAATTCATATGAAAATTAAATTGCTATTTTTTTGTGAGTTTTAGTTATTTTTGGATTGTACTTGATATGGACTCTTTATTTTAATCTTGGCTGTCATAATTTGGACCCACCACGATAAACGGTGTAGATTTTTTCTTTTTACCTCTGATTAACGTGGGAATTTTAACCCATTGGAATTTAACATGGTGCCTTCTTTTCCTTTGCTTTAATGAGGTATTAATAATATATAGATGGTAGAAGAAAAGCTCCTTTCCATAGGCTCTACTCTGACTGCTTGCCTATTGGCTGGGAAAGAGGGTGACCCTTGGCGTAGTCGGCCTCCTTATCGATCGTTTTCATTCTTTTTTACACTTGATCGCTTCTATTTACCAGTTACGCCTAATAATTCTTGTTGGTTATATGCAGAATTTTTTGTACAAATAATCTATTTTTATTCCAAATTACAGAAATATATCCGCAACAATATTTTTTTTACAGAAATAGGCTAAAGTCGCCCAATGGGGGGCGACTGGAGTCAATCGCCAAACAGAGATACGACGGATGTCTAGTCGTCCGACCTATTGGGCAACTATAACCAGTCGCTCCCTCATTGGGCGACTTTAAGTGCAGTAGCCCAATGGGGGCGACTGGTCACTCCCTCGTGAATTTTGTCAATTTTGTAGTTTTTAGCTGGAGTTTGTAGCGCCTAGTCGTGCTGTGCCCGACCTCATGACCTGTTGCACTGTTTAGGGTTAGGGTTTCATCGATTAGCTACTTCGTGTTTTCACAAAATAAGGTGCAAATTTTGTAATGTTGTCTTGATAAGACTGTATATAGTTGTACAAATTTTTTGTAGTTATAAACATTACGTGTACATTTTGTTTGAGCATTTGCTGGAAATTATGTTGTCACTTATTCCACATTTCGTTGTTATTTGTTGCCATTCGTTGCAAATTATATTTGTTGCAAATTATTGGGCTACAAAATTGACAAAATTCACGGGGGAGTGACCAGTCGCCCCTCCATTGGGCTACTGCACTTAAAGTCGCCCAATGGGGAAGCGACTGGTTATAGTCGCCCAATGGATCGGGCGACTGGACATTTGTCGCCCCCCTGTTTGGCGATTGACTCCAGTCGCCTCTCCATTGGGCGACTTGAGTCTATTTCTGTAAAAAATATCACTGCGGGTATATTTATATAATTTTAAATAAAAAATAGATTATTCATACAAAAATTCGTTATATGCATCTCCGCTTAAACTGGCTGCGGTATCCATACATGGCAACAACAGCAAATTAAAAGAGTTATACATAATAAATATCGTGTTGTTCTCCGTTTTTCAATTGGTTTTAGATCGACCCATCTTCTTCCTATTGATACAGGAAATTCTAAGAGTTTGAGCTCTTCATAAGTACCATTGATATTTTGCGTCGTCACTTCCAGATACTTCAATCTTATAGGACTAAGGGCTAATTCCTCCATCTGCCTATGCGAAGATACATATATATTTAGTAATGGACATCATCCCCCATTCTTTGTTAGTACCGTGGGTGTTTTTTACTGCGATTTATAATTTTTAGTATAATCTATTAATCTAATAAATAGTTGTACTAAAAGGAGTCAAATCTAACAAAAATCTGAAAAAGTAAAAAAAAATTTGGCTGGATTCAGCACGGTTTACTATTTTTGGCTTTTCACTTGTGCTATAGTTACATAGCTTTTAAACGGTACATCTTTTTAAGACGGAGTTTACAGTTTAATTATAATAGATACTGTACCGATTTCAATTATACCGACTAAAATTATATATAACTATTTTTTCTTCGTATTTCCTCTCACGAACAATATAATCAAAAAATCATAAGGTCCAGTCAACACCCCACACATTGTCTTCAACCAGCGCCCATAGCTCCACCGTTCCTTGTCGGCACCGCCACGTCGGGCTGTTTCCAAACCGATGCCACGTATTGCACCTTCCCTCCACTAGGTAACCACAACCTGTCATAGCTGCCGTCATCGCTGGCTGCTGGAGTGCAACACTGTCGACACTTACGCAGCGGCAGCCGAAGCCGACAAAGCCATCTTCGGCGACCTCCCCATCCAGTAGTGCGCGCCATCGAGAATACCCCTACGACTACCACGGCTTGACAAAAATGTGTACTTCTTCAATCTCATCGGTGGCTCTAAAATTTGATGGATTCTAGTGAAATTTATTTTACAAAAAAAAAAGCACCATCGAAAATACTTCCCATACGACTACTGCAGCTTGACGAAATGTCAATAATACTTCATGACAAACACATGCAAGATCTCAAGGCCCAAGAAAACACATTAAAATTGCAAGAGAATGAAACAATTTAATTGGTGTTGCTGACAAGTCAAGTAGGCACGGCACGGACTTGGAGGACAAGCTGTTGAATGTCGCCGTCCATCCATCGAACAGTGGCGTCTTGCCCGATAGAATCCACGTGCCTCTTGAATTGAAAAAACGGAATGCTACCCTCATTTGACTACGATAACATATTTAATTAATGCAGAGTTAACATGAAAAACCCTACCCAAGTTCAGGTTCAGAAAACACCTCAGAAGGCTTTATTTGTATTAACTTTTATTTTTTGATTTCTGCTTAAAAAAGTGAAAAGTCAATATGATCACTCGAAGCGATTTTCTCACTCCTCTTACTACTGTCTTGATCCAGAGATAAGACAGCGGGCCACGGGTGCATCACATACCTCACTCCTCTCACTCCAATCATATACACATAATATTTATAACTCCCAACTGATATACGAGCAGAACCCATACATCCGAAAAAACAAGCTCACGAGGAGCATAACAAGTATTATTGGACAAAGAGTAAGGAAATTGGTGACTTTTGCTTTTTTGATAGGCATCACACACATATTTATTCTGATCTACGACACTTGGAAGTTTATTTTTGTGGAGAACATGCTTAACAATCAGGGAAGAAGCGTGACCAAGATAATAGTGCCATTGTTCCTATGAAATCTTGGCACCATAGGACACTTGCTTTATAGTGGAGGTCGGATGAGGATATGAATGGAGTAAAGGCTGCCCCGCACAACGACCACTAAGGAGAACCTCCTTCGTATCCCGATCATTCACAGGAAAAGTATTGGGATGAAATTCGAAAAATGCATTATTGTCTTGAGTGAATTTCTGAACCGAAAGGAGATTTTTGTTTATTTGAGGCACATGTAGAATGTTGTGTAGGTGCAGTGTGCGAGATGGAGTATGAAACTTGGAATGGCCAATATGAACCTGGTCTTTGCCTTGATATCTCACTTTGGTCGTCATCTTCTCCAGATCATTAGTCAGATGATCAGTGGCACCAGTATCAGCATACCAACTAGGATCAATGTTGTAGGCTGGAGTTATCGCAATAGAGACACACTACGATAAAATAAGCTATACTAAACGTTTCATCACTGACAGTTCATAGGGAACCGTCTGTGCTATTATTATTGCAAACGATTTTACAAGAGTGACCATTTGCCGTCTGTGATGAGCCACTATCACAGACGGTTCGTATTAATAACCGTCTGTGATAGTTCACAGAAGGTTATTAACATGAACTGTCTGTGATAGTTGAAGACATCACAAACGATTTATATTAAAAATCGTTTGTGATAGTTCATAGATGGTTATTAACATGAACTGTCTGTGGTATTTGCACACATCACACACATTTATTAATATGAACCTTCTGTCATAGTTCACAGACGGTTTGTGGTTGGACATATCTGGGATACGCCGCGTTATTAATTAATACCAAGCCAGACCGGTCCTGACAGATCTATCTTCATTGTGCTGCATTAAAGGAGGCGTCCGGCTTTGGGTAAGTATTCATATTGTAAATCTAGCTGCTTGTGGATCGATTTGTTCTAACTTGGTGATTAGATGTTAGTATTTATTTCTAATTTATATGTCTTGTAATAAAGAGAGATAAAAGGTAGATTTAGATCTAGCTTAATTGATAGTTTGCTGCAATTTAAGAATGAGTCAGTACTCCTAGTTTACTTTAACATATTAATTCTTACTTGATATATTGCTTCATGAATAGTACGCAGCTGGTTAGCTATATATAGTAGCATTTATAATCCAATTTGACACTACACTAATTTGTTACATGCGTAGTGTGGATGGACCGAACTGTATGTACGTTGAGAATTGTGTAAGTGAAGAGTACATTAATGGTATGTCTGCTTTTGGAAGAGCGGCCGAGTAGGATATGTTGAAGAATGGGATAGAATATATACTGTCCATTCATTGATTATGATAATCTAAGTATGTTTACCAACTTAGCGCAAATCAAAGCTCACCTGATTTGAAGGGGTTTCAAAAATGGGTATACATATTGGACCAGTCATGGTGAAGAGAAGATTATATAGGAAGGTGTCGAGGAAGACAATGATACGCCAGTTGTGGACTGTACTTTCAATGAGAATAGTCCGTATGATGACAATCTAGATCAGATGCTACGCGATGCAGAAGAAAACTATAGTAAAAGAGAGTTTGGTAAATTCGAGGGTTTTATGGAGGACTTGGAGAAACCTTTGTTCCTGGGCTGCAAGTCGCAATACACAAGATTGTCATCTATTCTTGAATTGCTGAAATTAAAGGCAAGCAATGGTTGATCCGACAAGAGTTTCACGACATTGTTAGGTCTCCTAGCGAACACCCTTCTAGAGGAAAATATGTTCCTGAGAACCACCTACCAAACCAAGAAGGTTCTTTGTCCATTAGGAATAGAAGTAGAAATAATACATGCATATCCGAATGATTGTATCATCCCGATACAAGCGTAAGAATGACTTTGATGACGGCGAAGGCATTGAGGTGATGTAAGGACCTCCTGCTAAGATGTTGTGGTATCTACCTATAATTTTCTGTTTGAAGCGTTTATTTGCGAATTGAAAGGATACAAGATTGCTGTGTTGGCACTTAGAGGAGTGTAAGAAAGATGAAGTGATAAGACACGATGCTGATTCTACTAAGTGGAGGAACATCGATAGGATATTTGTAGACTTCACTACAGAACTTAGGAGTATAAGGTTTGGGTTGAGTACAGATGGAATGAATCATTTCGGTAATATAAGCAGCCGACATAGCACCTAGCCCGTGAATGTATGCATGTACAACCTTCCTTCTTGGCTATGTATGAAGCGAAAATACATTTTGATGTCACTACTTATCCAAGGGTCGAATCAACCTAGAAACAATATTGATGTGTACTAGCACCATTAGTGGATGATCTTTTAACACTATGGAATAAAGGGGTACGTGTATGGGATGCGGACAAATAAGAGAACTTCACTCTGTGCGCCATGTTATTCTGCACCATCAATGATTTTCTTGCCTTTGGTAACCTGTCGGGATTCAGTACGAAAGGAGTCAAAGACTATCCACACTTCTTAGATTATACTAAGAGTGTGTGGTTGAACAACTCGCGCAAAACTATGTGCATACGTCACCGTAGGTTCCTTCCACGATATCACCCATACCGCAAGATGAAGAAATAATTTGACGAAAAAAGAGGATGACTCAGCACCAAGGCCTTTTAGTGGGAAAGAGGTCTACGATATGGTCAAGGATATCGATGTTGTACTTGAAAAGGGACGTAAGTTAAGGACCCATCAGAAGAACATGTGGAAGAAGAGGTCAATATTTTGGGACTTGCCTTACTGGGAGCACTTAGAAGTTCGCAATTGCATCGATGTCATGCATGTAGAGAAGAATGTATATGATAACTTGATTGGTCTCTTACTGAATATTCATGACAATATAAAGGATGGTGTCAACGTACGGTTCTAGCATCATCATTCATGACAATATAAACCATGTACATATGACATAGAAACACAGGGCCGTAAATCTTTATCTTCATGACAATTCTAGTATCATCGAAGGTTATGCAACTGAAGAGGTTATTGAGTTCTGTGTCGATTACATGGCTCAGATCGAACCGATAGGTGTGCCTATATCTCGTCACGAGGGGAGGCTAGAGGGTATCGGGACAATCAGAAGGAAAGCAATAACTCCCGATTTGGATACGTACACTCAAACCCATTTCATGATCTTGCAACACATGACTAATGTGTCCCCGTATATTGAAGAGTACAAGGACATGCTATGCCACGAGAATCCAGACCAGTCAGAGGGTTGGATTACGAGATAGTATAACCGTCAGTTCAACGAATGGTTAAGAGTGCGATGCACTTAGAGGTCACCAAGTGAAACGTTGCAATGGTTGGTACAAGGGCTAAAATTTACAATTGTGACATGGCAAGTGTAACAGTCCAGCTGTTTATTTTAAATTTTTAAGTAAAAAATTAAAAATTTAATTTACTTTGATTTAAAATAAAAATTTGTGTTTGGTTGCTAGAATTTTAAATTTGATTTGCCCTATTTTCTGCTTTTGAAAATGCCTTTATTATAAAAAGTAATTTAAGTAAAACTTAAAAATATTATTAAATAAAGGATATTTTGAATTTCTATAAAATCCTAATTCAAATTACTTATTTGGACTTAGTTGGCTTTTATCTGGATTTTCTGAATTTTTTGGAGTTTAAAATCAAATTTTAAAATTAAAAGTATTTTAAGTATAAAAATTAGTACCAAAGTAAGTTGGAAATTATTTTTTAAAGTTGAAATTGGTTCGTTGAATTTATATGAATTTTTCTATAATTATTGGGCTTTATTTGCTTCTCTCGGGTTTTCTGAAGATATATAAAATGAAATTTAAAAATAAAACTCCCACCTCATTCCTCCAGGCGATGTGTGGACGGCTTGAATCTGCCCATGTGACACCACCTGAGTCCATTCGGGCCACCCGCCTCTTCTCCCTCTTTCCTCCGCGCATCACCTCCACACGATCCCCATCCAACGGCGCCCCTTCTCCCTCGCCGGCTGCGCCGCCGCCGCGCCACCTCGGTCGTTTGGTTGCCCCGCCCTTCCTGGCCTTGCCCTTATCCCTGCACGTCGGTTCTCTCTCTCTTCTTTCGCCGTATTGTCCGTGCCCACTGCCCACTCCCCTAACCAACCCACGCCCCTATCTCCCCACAATGACCGCTACTGCCACCATTTTCACGTGCGATTAACTCGTCATTCAGCCACCCCTCCCCTATAAATACCCCCGCTGAGCTCCCCCTCCTCACTCATCTCATCCCCTCCCCAAAATCCTCCCCCCGAAGCTCGAGCTTCTTCAGCACTGCCTGCCTTTTTCCCTTGCCAACGAGTTCCTCCAGCGAGGAATTCCGGGAGCCTTGACCACCTCCACACTCTACCGCCCCTAGTCGGCAATGTCGAGTCTCCATCGTCCTCACTGCCCCTCCATTGAGCTTGAACCCCACCGAAAGACCTTCCCCGCTAGAGCCACTGTCTGCACCGCCACCTTCCTCGTCGCAAAGCACTCCTTGGCCACCCACGGTAAAATCAGCAAGCATCAACGCACTCCCCTCCTTCTCCTCTCTCTTATACGTGGCTCCCCGAGACACCGCCATCCACGCCATCGCCGGTGACCCTCAATCCCAGAGTGTCGTCGCACGCCGGTGAGGCCACATTAGCGAACGGCCAACGTGGTTGCCACATGGCACCACGCGACATGCCATGCCAGCACTCGCTTGCCTGGCCAGCAGCCACGTCAAGCCCCAGAGACACCTCAGTTCCTTTCTTCCACATGTGCACCACTTGTCCGCCATGTTACAATTTTGAGTCTAGTCAGCCGCAACGTAAATGAAACATCATCTCCCTTGCCACCTCAGCAAGCCTTCGGTCCATGGACCTAGTCTACGGCAGACCGAGCCCACTGGTTAGCCTAAGTCAAACCATGGGTTGATGTCATCATGACATCATAATTCCCTTTCTCTTTACAAAAATAATTCAGCCGAAAAAGAAAATCCCTTGCTGACGTCATAAATCCATTTTCCTTCAGAAAAATAATTTCAAAAATTCAGTTTATTCTTTTTTTAGAATTCAAACTTCTGGGAGCCTGTTCTCCTTCATCCTAATTCTGTTTGAGCCCGTTCGAATTTCTAATTTCGTCTTCTAAATTCGTCTAAAATCATGAACTTTCTATGTCTACAATGTTTTATCATTTTGGAGTTTATTTGAATTTTTATTTGAATTTGGTGGGTTATTTTCATGTGTAGACTACGACGATTTTGATGAATTCTACGACGATGATTCGCATCAGTTCGTAGAGCAAGGCAAGTCACATACCTTGATCATGTTGATCCCTGATTGCAAATAAAATTATGTTGTTTTAAATTATTCTGCATGTATATTTTTATTCAACGTATTTCAGTTCAGTTTTAAATTTAGTTATTGCCTACTTGTCACCTTAGAATAATGCTTAGACCTACATAGTCATAACTTTAGGCTTGCGATAACTTTTCACATAAAATGATGAGTTTCTAAAATGTACTCTTGACTTCGGTGAGTTAAGAAAAGCTATGAATTATTTCAATACAAGATATAAAATCTGGTTTAGACTTAGGCTAATGGTTAGGTGGTGGGTGCTGGCTTGCGTTGTTGTTCAGTGACACCATGTTGATTGTCAGGCACGAGGGGTATGTGGTTTGAGCCTAAGTCGAGTTAAGGACGGGTCTATGAACTATTGTTATAAAGCCCTTGTTGTAGTACCATAAGGCTGGTGTGGGACGGTCCTGGCTGACTAATTTGTAGGTCCCAACCTGAGTCTCATCATAGGTTGAAAGTGAGCGTAGCGTAGACCATGTGAAGTCTCACTCGGCTCAAGAAGGGGTCCCGGTCTGGTGGTTTCCTTACTAGGATGAAACCTTAGTGTTGGCTTGGCCAAGTTGAATGCTTTGTATTGCAAAGGTCTTGTGATGATCTCTCCGCCGTATATCTAAGGAAGTGTGCTAATCGCGTGGCAATATGAGTTGATTATGTCTTGTGGATAAAATTGTACAACATCTGCAGAGTGTGTAATCTATCCTGGATAGTTGTGCCCACGGTTATGGACATGCTGAGTAAAGTTTTTCATGGATTAGACTTTGTTTTTCAAAATGGTTTATGAAAAGCTTATGGATGGACAGAATCCATATGACGGTTGGGGTTCCCGTGGTCAGTTAGTTTGGGGGATGGACCTGCACTAACAGTATTAATTTCTTTTACAATACTAATTTTGAAAGACCATGTGGAGGTGATCCCATATTTGTGGTGAGTAATTGACCCTTGTTTTAGAAAGATTGAGTTTTGTTTTTGAAGTTTGTGCTGTCTCTGCAAAGTCGTAAGTCCTAGCGAGTGATCGACAGACCAGTTTCGACCACGTGTTCGAAGGTATCATTTACGACCATGTTGTGTGTTGTCATGGTCGGCAGACAGATTTACGGCCACGTTGTGAGTTGTCGTCGGCTGAAAGATTTACGACCACGTTGTTGAGTCGCATTTACGACCGCGTTGTGTATCATCGTGGTTGGCAAATAGACTTTCGACCACGTTGTCGGCAGACGGATCTTCAACCACGATGTTCGCGGTCGGTAGTCGAAATCGGGTTTTTGACGACGTTGTCGGCAGACGGGTTTTCTACCACGTTGCCCGTGGTTGGTAGTCAAAAAAGGGTTTTCAACCACGTTGTCGGCAGACAGGTCTTCGACCACGTTGTCCGTGCTCGGTACTCAAAAACAGGGTTTTGACCACATTGTCCGTGGTCGGTAGTTGAAAATAGATTTTTGACCACGTGGTCAGTAGCTTCGACCGCTGCAGTCGGGGGTGGTAGCTTCGACCATTGCAGTTGGTGGTCGGTAGCTTCGACTGCTGCGGTCAGTGGTCGTAGCTTCGTCCGCTGCGGTCGGTGGTTGGTAGCTTCGACTGGTCGATGGTCGTAGATTCTGCTAACCGTGGTCATGGTCGTAGCGATTTGACTGAGCGGTCGTAAGTCATTGCGAATAGTTTCGATTTGGTCGTAACAACCATCTGTGTGGTCGTTAGTCGTAGCGACCAGGTCTAGGCAAGTCGTAGATGCTAGTGATGGTCGTAGCTTCGACCGCCTGGTTGGTGGACGGTAGCTTCGACTTTAGCGGTCGGAAGTGGTTGCGATAAGCTCTGGCTAGTCGTAGCGATCAGCCTCGATGGTCGTAGCAGTTTTGCATGAGGTCAAAGGCGTCTAGCGATGGTCGTAGCTTCTGTTTTCGTGGTTGTACCGACCTCTGGGGTGGTCGTATCAACTTGGTAAGTGGTCGTAACTAGCTGGGAGTTATTCTAGGGCTATGAGTACCTTTTATCTAGTACTTTCGAGTGGTCGTCGTAAGTGGTTTACAACCAGCTGGGTTGATTTCTGAGTACATTCTTCTGATAAAGATGTATGATTTTTATGTCTAGTGCAGTGCTATGTGATGGTTTACTTGTTGTATGTTTGCAAGACTTAGGAGCTAGGTCATGGCGAGGCGTAGGAGGACCGGGACTAGGCATAGGAGGTATTGAGGTCTAGAATGATCAGGAGATGCCGAAGATGATTGAGGCTGGTGAGGTGGTTGCAAGCCGGGACGACGAGGAACCAGAGCTGGAGCTTCCGGAGGTGAACATGATAGGCAACGGCGAGGTGGACCGGGACTAGGCTCAGGGAGGAGTCGAGGTCCAGACGGTCAGGATGCCGGGTGCGGTCATGTGCAACAAGGTGGATCGGGACTAGACTCAGGGAGTAGTCGAGGTCCTGTCGGTCGGAAGCCAGGTGCGGTCGTGCGAGAAGGAAGGAAGCTTCCAAGAAGGTGCTTGAGGGGCAATTTGGAGAATTGATTCAAGGCTTGTAAAAGGAAGCGGTCTCTGTTAAAGCATATGTTGTCTGACTGTGATTAGCGAGTTGTCGCGGGTGTATGCGTGCTAAAACCCGATGTTAGTTGGGGTTAACAGGTTACCCCCTGCTACTGAAGGCTATAAATAGGAGGGTAGAGCACCACGGCGGTAAGTTATTCTGGGGTTTTATTGTCTGTTCTTGTGTGAGTTGTTCTCTGTGTTGTAGCACTTGTGCTCCTGGTTCTCCTGGATGGAGTGGCTGTAGAAACCTCCATGAGTGCAATACATCAATCTTTGTGCTTCTATTTGCGTTCTTATGTCTAATTGATGTTTGTTTGACTTGTTCGTGTTTTCTCTGTTCCATCTTCTCTTCTCTTCTGTCCGAGAGATTGTTCTTTTTTGAGTTGCTCAAGATCTGACTTGATCTGTGTTGGGGAATCATTCTCAAATCTATCTTGGCTACTCTATTCCCGAGAGCAAGGTCTAGTCGTCGTTTCTCTTTCTTGGACTTGGTCGAAAGCCCTCTCGGTGAAGTCCTATGTAGATCTTGATTCTCTTGATTTATTTTCAATTAAAGTTCAGTACAGGCTCTTGAGATCTTAACCTCTTTGTGTCTCAAGTTTCTTTTTTCTATGGATCTTTGAGTCAAAAGTTATTTGAAATCTTGGCCTGGTGGTCATGCGCCTCACTGACTCCTCTGTTTCTCCCAAGTGCGCTAAGACCACGTTCACTTCTTCGACCATGGTCAGAGCTGTCGATCTTTTGTTTTCTTTGAGAGTTTTCTGGTCCAGTGCTGTCAGAGTCAGTGCAGTCACTAGTTTGGTACGTCGACCGGCTTTACGAGTACGTTGGTTTCGACCATGGTCAAGTACCAGACCACATCTCACTGATTTCGACCACGCTGTTGTCTCGAGTGGTAGTCTAGTTTCAACCGCGTTGGTAGTTCGACCACCTGTTGGCTTACACCATGTGGTTACAACCAGAGAATATACTATCTTTGACCAAGTGGTTTGATTAACCACGAGTTGGCGTTCGACCACTCTGTACACAGACAGACAACCGCTCAATCGATTCAACCACGTTAATGAGACTTACGACCACGCAATAAGTTTCGACCTCTCTGGACTATCTTCGACCAGTGTCTGTTTCGATTTGTATTCTCGGTTTCCAGTGAGCATTCAATCCTTGACTTCATAGCTCAGTAGCTATTGGAGAAGAAGGGTTAAGTGGATACTTGAGGATATTTTGAAGGTACTGTTCACCCCCTCTGTTGCCTGTTCGGTCCTACAGATTTTAATTATTGTATTAAATTCAGAAATTTCAACCTATTTATTGTATTTCTTTAAATACTATTTTATGCTCAAACTAACCATATATACCTTCCTTTGTTGTCTCTATCATAACATTGCATATCTCTGTGTGACTTATGGAGTACAACTTTGTACTCACCTTGCTATCACCATACAGAGAAAGATGACTTCAACTACAATAAAGACCTGGACAAGTAGGTCGCGTCTTACTATCGTTTGCCTCTAGGCAGGCTTTGGGCTTCTTCCGCTTCGGTGTTTTTCTTCCGCTGCTTATGTTTAAATTTGGCCTATGGGCCGTGGATGTAAACTTTGGCAATCATGTCCATGTTTAGTTAATAAATATCATTATAATTGATATTTATCTTTGTTGTCGACTGTGTATACTAGCTGATCTTGGACTAGTGAGATTTGCATAGAGGATCTAGGAGTTGTTGCTCCGGGGTCCGATAGCAAGGATACGACATTAATGGGTACACACTTTATACAACAGATTAGGACAGAAAGAGCACTGTCCAGAACTTAGTTCAGTACTGTTGGCCCAAGCTCCTACTACGGGCTTGTAGAGGAGATTTGGGAGCACGACTATGTGATTTTCAAGATCCCTCTATTTCGGTGCCGTTGGGTCCAACTCTCATAGGGTGTGAAGGTCGATAAGAACGGCGTCACTACTGTGGACCTCGAATGCATAGGATACAAAGATGAACAATTCGTATTCGCGAGGCAAGCTATTCAAGTTTTTTATGTAACCGACCTGGCAAATAAGAAGCACCACGTAGTTCTTCATGAAAAAAGAAGGAAGCACCATGTAGTTTTTCATGGAAAAAGAAGGATTGTCAGAGTTGAGAATATCGTGGACGAGGAAGAGTACAATCAATTTGATGAGTTACCTCTATTCGGAGATAGCATCAGGCTCGAGGAAGAAAGAAGCTATGAAACAAGTATGTGCGTGTCGGTCATCGTGAAGGGCTTTATTTAAAAGGAAATAGTCAAGTGTAATGATCCCACACGGCGAACTCCTATTTGGAAATTATTCCAATGTAATGATAAAAAACTCGGTATGTAATTAAGGAATTATTCCATTATAATTGATTAAGTAATTAAGAAATAATTATATCTGTGATTGTATATGCTTATTTTTTTCATAGGGCATGGCTAGCACTTCTTGAGGCTAGCCAAAAAATTGGATTTATTGTGCTATCACAGACAATTCTATTATGGAACCGTCTGTGATGTGGTTTATATCACAGATGGTTTTATTATGGAACCATCTGTGATAGTTCCTTTTATAAGTAGGGCCCTACTAGGATTTGTGCTCTTACTACTCACTTGTGTGCCCCTGTCGCCCATCCACCGCCGCCTCCATCCTAATCTCCACCTACCACATAGATTTGGCACCGTCTACCCATTTGACCACCTCCTCACACAAATCCATTGTAGCCAGGCTCTATGTGTCTCCATCTTCTCAAACCTCGGTGACCTCGGCCTCTTCTTTCCTGACCACAACGACATCTTCGCCACCAGCTTCCTCGATCAGCCTCTTCTTCCCCAACCACAGTGACATCTGCATTGATTTCCTCTGCTGGTATTACTCCCCATCGGTATGTGAGTTAGCAGTTATCTATGTGCTTGTGAGTTATCCATGAGTAGTTTGCTATGTTCTAGGATTTGGACCAATGGAAGGAACCCCTATTAACAGTATAGTTAAAAGAAAAATAAGCCCTAAACTAATAATATGGTCTAACCAGTAGATACATTAAAAAACATCTGTAACCTTCCTTGTATTATTGCACTTCGAAATTTGATACATGGTTTTGTAATAGTTTTCACAAACTACCTGTAGCTTTGCAAATTTTAATCATACCAATATAAATATCCATTGAGACTTAATTAAGGCATATTACTTTCTGTGAGAGGTAGAAATTCCCATGGATAACCTAAAAAACCCTATAAATTATCTTGTTAGCCAAGTAAAAAAGGTTTTCACTATTGAAATTGTGGAGCTTGATTTTAATTGTGTAAATTAGTCAAGTAAAAAAAGGGTTTGCACTATTGAATTTCTTATAAAATCAATGCAGTGATAAAAACTTTAGGGGAAGATGAAATTAACTTAAACTGATACTAATATCATAAATAGTTCTTTTAAAGAGAGATGTCATCGTCATCGATGTCGCCGATTGGGTCTGACGCTCCGAAGACTGGGGTAACTAAGCATGATAGAGGAGTATCTAAAAGGCCAACGTGCCAATTGACCATCACAGAGGTATCTTCGGATGGGGTCCCTCTGCAACCAAAGAAAGCAACTACAACATTTCGGACTACATGCGAGATAATTAGAAGAGAATGGGTCCGTATCACCGTAGCAAATTGGAAAGGTTTGATAGAAGATGAGAGAAATGTGTTGTGGACGGAAATTTCAAACTCGTTCGAGATCCCAGCAGAAGTCTAGGAACACATGCAATAGCATGCACTCCTCATGATGGGAAAAGAGTGGAAGACCTTCAAGAACATGCTTGTCATGCAGTACATGACCAAAGATCACACGTCCTTCACGAGGTATCCTTTTGTTTGATCAAAAACATGGGAGGCATTTGTGCGAATGAAGACGGTGACCAAATTTCAACAGGAAAGTGTGGCGCACAAGGCTATCCAGGCATGGAACACTCACCCCACAGACTTAGCACCACTGGGTACACGGGTAAACTCTTGTAATGGAGGATGGAGGATGAGGTCGCAATCCAATCGGTGGCCTCCCAACCATTTGCCGGGATCACAAATGAGTGCGCTCAAAACTGGTTAAGAGCGAGGTTATCAACCACACGTCTTTGGATGTCGCCTCTTTCAGAAACCCCGTAGACGAGGAAGTGTCTTAACGTCTGGTAAGATATGTTAAACTATCTACATGTTAATAAGTCCATAACTTCATAGGGTCTGAAATAACATGATTGCCTCTTGCAGCAAACATTGACTACCAAATCTTTCGAAGCCTTCTTCCAAGAAGTTAGGAAGAGGGATTACTGTCCATGGCCCTAGGAAACAACGAGCCCCAGGTAGCACGTGAGGCCTAGGAGTTTACGTATCTTGGAGGCACAGATTCCCAAACAACTCCGAGGTGTATAGGAGTAGGAAGAGATCTAAGGCCGAGCGCGAGGAAAATATGAAATGAAACTTTGATGCAAAACTTAAGGACACAACTGCCTCACTTCAAAGAGAGATATATGCATTGAGGAAAGAATTGAGAGAAGTCTGCAACCAGTCGCAAGCCACCCCCGTTATTACGATACCCAGTCCCCCTCAACATCAGAGTAGCTGCACGTCCGTGTCACTTTCTTAACATAGCGACATCCACTTACCTATCGATGATATCCAGGTAATGTACATCTCTAAAATAGTACATAGATAAACCTGGTGCACGCCTTAGCTCATTGTGCATCATTACGTAGGAGGCCACGCTGTGTATCCTCAGAATTAGGGTTGTTGGCTCTATTCCTATTGACACTGGGCAGTGGTTGGCGTATCTATGCCTACCAGGGATGTTGGTGCACGGTGCCCAGCTAGAGACCATTTTCATGAAGGTCTAGGTGGACATGATTAATGATGTTTTCAGGGTTGTCCCATTGAAGAGACCCCAAACAGATAAATCATGACATTAGGGGATACCATCCACACATTCGTCCTATGGCCCAAGAGGGACATCACCCTGGACCCTTTCGTGTCGCGATCTCTATATGACCATGCCTATCAAATAGAACACTGTATGATTCCACCTCAAGCTCCTCTTCAAAAGGCCAACGCATCGGCTCCTATGAAGGCGATGTCGAAAATGTATCGCATGCGAAGTGTTAAGGCCCAGTCGAAGAAGATTAATGTGCCTCCCTGAGTCACAATTATCCAGGCTTAGACTGGTTTGCAATACTTTGCATATCTGGTACAAGCAGAGGTCCAACATGAAACCAAGCTGGTACAATGGATTCACCATGAGATACACGGAAGCACATTTCCTCCATGACTTGGGCTACTTCGTCGTTACCTTCGAAGACTTATTCTTACTATTCAACCTTAATGAACTCGACACCTCACTTCTACAATGCTGGACACTGTAAGTGTACTATACAATCAAGTTTTACATTCACGTAATATCGATAAATGTCATAACTCATTGCTTATATATAGGTCCATAATTCAACAAGTCTGGTGACGGCGAGAACCGGTGGGTTTCCTCTACCCACACTTGGTCTCTGAGCAATCCAACATCAATAACGGACCTTTTGTCCAAGATTACATAATGAGGGGATTGCTTGCTCACATTAATAAGGACTACATCAAGGTACCCTTCAACCATGGGTAATGCTTCACTAATTGCTATACAAGTTTTATTTGTACTTTGTACGCAACATAAACTTAGAATTAATCACTATAGCGACATATATGACTAGGGGTCACTGGATTTTGATTGTGATTGCACCAAAGTGGAGCAAGATAATATACCTTGATTCCCTACTTAGGAGTAACCATGACTTTACCCATATGCAACAAATAATTGACAGGTTAACTCATTTCCTCTTGATAATATAACTCTATTGTAGTCTTCCCTTTGTTTGCAATAGCCGAGGCTAACTTTTTGAAATCACGTAGGTCATTCAGTGCTTATGTTGCCCAGGGAGAGACACACAAGGAATTCAACGCCACACTACGACACAAGACGCAATTTTCAGTATCCGCTACAACACAATAATCCTATATCATATTTTGTAATAATGCATCTAGAACTGATAATATCTATGTATGTAATTCTATTTTTGCAGTGCCACCAGCAGCTACAGAGCAACGTATGTGGATTCTACGTTTACCGCCATATGGAGGACATCATGGCCACTAAGACGAATGATCTAAAAGTTTATCAACTTGCCAATAATTATTTTGTGATTATCAATATATATATATATATATATATATATATATATATATATATATATATATATATATATATGTGTGTGTGTGTGTGTGTGTGTGTGTGTGTGTGTGTGTGTGTGTGTGTTATATATGCTAATGAAACACTCCTAGCGACAGTGTGTGGAATTCGATGTAAGTATATATTCCATCTTGATAAACTCGTCGAAATTCGAGGAAAGCACTCCCAATTTTTGATAGCGGAGGTCATAAATAAGACCGGAGAGTTCTACCCCGGTGATGAAGATTATATGTTGAAACATTTGATACAATTGTAATCACTCAACTGTGCATAATCAAACAATTCATTGAAATATACTTTATTTAGTTGTTTAATTTATTTGTGTGGTCTGTGCAATGATTGTCGTATGATATATATATATGTAATATGTTTGCTTGTTTTCAGATGGCGTAACTAGCATTTCCTGAGGCGAGCCGAAAATAAGAAATAATATAGATATTCAAATAGCTATCATAGATGGTTTGTAGCAGTAAACCGTCTGTGCTATATGAATATCACAGTCAGTTTTTGATATTAGCCGTCTGTGATATGTAAGATATAATAAACGGCTATGTTTGAGAACTGTTTGTGATATATGACATATCATAGACGGTTTTTAGTATTAATTATCTGTGATAATTAGTATATCATAGACAGGTATATTTAAGAACTATTTGTGATACCTGATATATCACAGACGTGTTTTAATTATTATAGACGGTTTAGAAGCCATCTGTGATAATCACCTATTATCACAGACACATAAATTCAGACGATTTGATAATCGTTTATGATGATGGTTATGAACCATCTGTAATTACCCTTTCTGTCACTACTACAGTACGTCCTTCTTCCGCTTGATATGTGCGATCAAATCGATCGTAACACTTCAGTACCACATGACCGATTTTGCCACATACTTAACAGGTTGGTCAGTTGTTTGGTCCTCCAGAGTTGCTACCATTAAAGTGCTGACCTCCTCATTGCTGATTGTTGCGACCTCGACCACGGCTTATGTTGTTACTGCCACCATGAAAATCCTGTTTGCCTCCACGATTTCCTCCAGTGTATCAATTCTAATTGTTGTTGTTGGTGAAGTACCACTATTGGAGACTACCACTATTGGAGGAGAGACTGACGGATGAAGCACTAGCTAAGGTAGAGGCAGACATGGTGAAGGTGATGTGCATTACAATGACTCTGATAGCATGTAAAGAGCTAAGGAAGAGGCGGACATGGTGAAGGTGATGTGCATTACAATGACTCTGATAGCATGTCAAGTAAACACAAGATGTGGAAGAAGAAGAATTGGAAGCCTTCAGCTCAACCGAGGAGGCAGGCTGAAAAGCTGTGGCTTATGGATAAAATTGCACTGTAACTGCTGAAATTTCACTGTAGCTGAATGTGGCTTATTTAGCGTAATTAAATTTAAAAAAATAAAAATAGAAAAAATATATTAGCGCATCACGGACAACGCTAACGAATACGGGGAAAAAAAGAACCGGTAAAAAACTCAAAAAAACCAGAAGCCGGAAGCTGAAGCCGAAACGAGCGAGGCAATATATACACCTTGTCGTTCAGCTACAGTATTGTCAGCCGCCCTTGCTAATCTCTCAAATCTCTAGCTCACGCTTCAAATAAAAATGCATACACAGGAAAAACACAGATATTTTGGTGCTGCATGAACCGACAGCGTTTTCTATTTCTCATCTCCTTTTAAAGCAAAGGCAATGAAACAATGCAAGAAACGGAAGAAACTGAAAACAGAGTATTTCAATACGGCATGACTCAGAACGTTCAATCCCCACGTCGCATGCACAAACTGAAAGCTGAAATAGTAAACAAGTAACTAAATGTCTCATGCAGAAACCGCAATAGTAAAACACTAATTAAATATATGCACAGGATTAAATGATCGTGCTAACAAGTACAACCAATAATAGGAAAGAAACAATTCAGAGAAGGAAAACAGAATCACGCAGTAAGCGGGATCCTAATCAATCCTATCTTCTATACATACGGGATCAAATCAAATCAGTTACGATTAATTTTTATCTAAACTGCAGACTGTTTAACAAACAACTGGAGAAGGTCAAATAGAAAAATCTGCTTGTCCAGGGCCTCCAATTTCCTAATTCGTAATCCAGCAAAAGGAATAGCTGAAAGTCAGCATGCCAGCTCCAGAAAAATCCCTGCATGCTATGGCTATCTCACGATCAAACGACGTTGACGCGGCCCTGTGGCCCTGGCCTCAGGACATCGCTACAAAATAGCCTTACAAACCACACGGCTAGCTCCTCAAGCTCTCAATGGCGCCGTTTTCACGTCTCCTCGTGGCCCTTCTCCTCACCCTCGTCGTCGCCGCAGAGGCCAGCAGCTTCGGCGGCAGCCACCAGAAGCGCTATGCTCGCGTCTTCGGCTTCGGCAACTCGCTTACCGACACCGGGAACGCGGCCATCTTCCCTGTCACCGCCGGGGGGGCCTTCACGCACCCACCGTACGGGGAGACCTACTTCCACCACCCCACCGGCCGGGCCTCCGACGGCCGGCTCATCATCGACTTCATCGGTAATGACAAAATCTAAGCAAATCATCCCGCATGAAAATTCAACAATTCATGCAGTACTACATGTTTATGCTCAAGACTCAGTTCTGTGCTGCTCTTGTGGGCGCAGTGGAGGCGCTGAGGGTGCCGCAACCAACGCCGTACCTCGCCGGCAAGACGGCGGATGATTTCCCTCGGCACGGGGCGAACTTCGCCGTGGGCGGAGCGACCGCGCTTGACCCGGAGTTCTTAAAGGGCTGGGGCATCGTCTCGCTCGTGCCGGTTTCTCTTAGTAACGAGACGAGCTGGTTCGGGAATGTTTTGCAGCTTCTTGGCTCCTCAGCCTACGGTAAATATGGCATCACACTTTGTTTGAATAGCTGGCTTTTTTTCTCCGAAGAGTGCAATTGGTTATCGTAATTATCCCTAAATCTTAAATCCTGTAAAATTTACATGTAAACCCCATCAATATTTAGTTAGGGGGACTTGAACCGTACCTTTATTCATAAAAAAATATAAGTGTCATATACTTATAAGTTGGAATAATCATCGGTTAGCTAGTAACTAGCTTCAATTCCACGTATTAAAAAGCTATTATACATATAAACTCTCATCGTATAACTCTAACGTCAAGAAATGTTTGTGATATACTATATCCGATCTAGTTGCTATTTGGTTAATTTGCATCATTAATTAGGGCCAACCAAATAAGAGGTGTAGATCTAATTTTTTACGGATTAGTGGGAGATTTTCTAGAAATTATTACTTTTCTATTTTAAGGATTATTTAGGTGTCTCTATATATCCGTTAATAAGGATTTCGAGGAATTACTGATTTTTCTAATTTATGGATAACTGATGTGCCTTTAGGCTCACCCGTACGTTACTTGTATGTATAGCGTTGTGTTGTGGAAGTAAGATAAAGGAATCGCTTATTGTCCTTTTCTTTTGCCAGGTCGTTTATTGATTTTGACACCTACCAATTGCCGTTTATAAGGTTTTGTCAATTGTAGTAAAATATTTATGTTTGCCTATAAGATTGCATCAATTAGTTAGTCAAGAGTAAAAGACACCTGTAATGCTAAACGAAGAGTATCTCTACTATTATATAAAGAGGAGTTGATGGTTGTCGGTACGTTCTCCTCTCCTCTCTCTACAACCATAGATTTGATCTAGACCATCCGTCTGTCTCCTCTCTCTCAGGATACAACCGCCCACCCCCTCCACTTTCCTCATCTCCTCGTGCATTCTGGCTACCCTTCTCTTTCTGTCGCTTGCTCTCCAATGTTTGATGTGTGAAGTTGGCCAGACAATAAGCTCCATCTCACTATTTTTATGACTCCGTTGCAACGTACGAGTCTCTAACTAGTACTACTATATGGAGTACTATATGTATCTACGATCCACGTGAAACATGATCTTAATTAGTAATGAATAGTGGACGCAACTAGAAGATGTTTGGCTCAGATTTTCGTAAGTAAGCTAGGGCCAGTAGATACAGAGCCTGATCTTTTTGGCTGAGATTTATGACTTTTGGCTGCGGCTTATGGCTTTTGAACTGTTCATACGAAAGATTACAGAGTAACCGAAACTGGTGTGCGGTTTTTGCTGATATAAATGAAGTCGGTATAATATGTACTACAATTAACTAGTAGACTCCATTTTGAAAAGTTACTCCTTTTAAAAGCTAATTACTATATAAAAGTCAAAAATAGAAACCAAAAGCTGAAAAAGAACAGGGCCACAGTCGAGGATGACACCGAGGTGCAAGGCAACCAAGAGAAGTGAAAGTGGGCCAGGAGAGGGGAGCTCGTGGCTATAGGGAAATTAATAATGGTAAGATATACTATTTGAATCTATTTCTTCTATCCCCGCAATAGAAGTCTTCGTAAAAAGCGTCGTCCTATAATATAAATCTATTGTAAAAACTAAAGGTGTAGTTATTGTAATATTTTCATTATATACCCCTACTTTAATGCTAAAAAAATAAATAGTTATAGAATACCATATAATAGGGGTATGCATAGTCCAATAATATTAATTTTTTAAAATTTAATATCTCTTTGGTATGTGTGTATGGTGGTCTTTAGATTTATGTTACAGGACGGAGGGACTAGACTATTGGGTTGCAAAAATTTATGGCTAGATCTTGTGGATGGTAGAATAGAAATTGAATATTAGCTAGATCTAGGGTCTGTTCTTTTTGGCTGTGGCTTATGGTTTGTGGCTGCGGTTTATAGTTTTTGAGCTGTTTGTGAGAGAAAGCACGGAGTAACAGAAACTCGTATGCGGTTTTGGCCGATATAAATGAAGTCGCTATAGTATGTACTACAATCAGTTTGTATACCTCGTCTTAAAAAGATATTCTGATAGAAAAATCGAAAACTAACTTTTAAAAACTGAAAAGAATATGCCTTAGTCGTTTGAAGGGTTAAAAAAGTACTTCATGTGCTCCCACTGACTTTGTGTGCCCAAAGATGTGTTGGGTGTAAGAATCAACTCACGTCTTTTATATTAGTATAGAAACGGTTTAGAAATAATTAATTTGTAGCCACCCGCCCGCTGGCCACCACGTGACACAAGTGGATGTGATTTGTTTTTGTAACCCTGCTTGTTCGTGGGTTTTAAAGGATTTGTTTGGAACATAGGAGTTTTGTAGGACACTCGCAAGAGTTTTGCATGGAATAATATAATTTCTATAAATCCCTTGTTCCAAATAAAGCCTAGACTCTATGGTTCTTCTTTGCTTTATATTGAAAGCCAAACTTTAGGGTCTCTTTGGATTGTAAGATCTTTGGAGGAATTTCGAAGGAATCCAATCCTATATGAAATTATTCTATATAGCCCTTTGTAATAAAGGATTAAGCTCATATGATTACTATGAAATTCCTATGCAATGGCTCATTCCATGGGAATTTTGGAGAAATTCTAACGTGAGGTTGAACCTCATGGAAATTTTTTTTTGTATCTTGCATGCACACTCTCTCTCCTCAAATTCTTGCAAAACATCTAAACACCATTTTTGAACCATTCCTCTATTTTATGTTCCTATAGAATTGCACTGATATTCATATCAGGGATAACAATGTCGGGCCAAATTTCTGTTTTCTTGGTCTAGTTCGAAAAAGGCCCAATCTGGTCAAAACAATTTGGCCAGTTTTCAGATTTTTCGGTAGGTTGGCCCAACCCACTGGCCCACCATCTTTTAGTCCATGCTACAGTGCCACTCCTGAACCCTCACTCGCCGCCACCTGCTCCTTCTCCCTGCCGCTGCCTCTACCTCCCCTTCTCCCGGTGCTTGCCCTGTCATTGCCTCCCATCCTTCTCCCGCCACCTCCACTTCTTCTCCTGCCACTCGCCCTTGCCATCGCCACCCCCTTCTCCCGCCACCTGCCCCTACTGCTGTAGAGGATGTGGCAATGGGAGAAGGGGCGAGGTGGCAGATGTGCCATCGTGCGTCGCTACCTACTCCGATTTGTCATCATCGACCTGCTATCCATGGATATCCCGATCTGGAACTTCGTGAACTGGCCCAAGGGCACCGACTTGCTGCCTACCAAGAATGTGTTGTTCTTCATCATCCTCGTCCAGTATGCGCATTTATTGAATTCAAATTTTCAAATATATTTGTACTTCTTGAATTCAAATTGTATTTTGAATATTTCGATCGATTTTTCTGAAAAAATTACAAAAATTTGAAATTTCTAAATTTTGGATTTCTCAAAGGGGTTTAGGGTTTTAAAAACCAAAATTGTTTTGCCTGATTAATATATAATTCATGTGATTTTCCTATTTTTGCAACCCTTGACACCACATAGAATAGGGGAAACTAGGGACACTAGTTTCAAAAACTAGGTACAGAGGCAATAACGAACAAACCGCTCCTCCCAAACTGATAAGCCGGACTACATAACACCATTGCTAAAGGATGGGCAACTACTGGATGAAATAGGCCAAAAGACAATACATGTCATCCCTTACATCAAAACAGACCAAGAACACAGAGACCAAAAGAAGCAATGACTAAATTACCCATTCGCCACAGAAATCTTCGGTTTAACAGCTTCACGATGGTAAAAAATAGTATAAAAGACTCTCCCATGTGGTTTCTCGCGACCAGTTAGGCATCGCACCCACCACCCGTTGCCGACCACTTCGGCCGCGGCGGCCAACCCTCCACACCACTGGATCCAGACTCTTCATTCTCCCCACCCATGGCTCACTTGCCCCTGATGCCGCGTACAACCCCAACACCCCCCTCACCACCAACCCCTCTACTACACCCACCACCGCTCCCAAGCTCCCCAGCGGTAAGCTGGGCCATGGGACCCCCCGATTCATGATGTCCTTGGCCCCGATGCGGCCTCCACCTCTTTCCACCCCAGATTTGATGCCTTCAGCCAAACCCCACTGCCATCTGGAGGGTCCCCTTCGTCAGCCGGGGTATGAGATGCCCCACCCCCACCCCTAGGCAGCCCCGGTGAAGAGCGGTGTAAAATCGAGTAGGCCGACTATAGGGGGTGAATAGGCAGTCTTAAAAATTCTTCTTTCAATTAATATCAATTTAAAGACATATTCTATTTGTTTAAATAAAGTATACAATGTGGAAGCTTAAATCAATTTGGTTTAACACAAATAACGTCTAGATCAAATAAGTTCACCTAAGTGCACCAACAATATGACTATGTCAATATTTGCAAATCTAGAAAGATAAGTAATCAATTTAATTCTACGAATATAAATTGCTTCAATGTAAATTAAGCACAAGAAAACAAACTACAAATGACATGGTCTCTTTTTACCGTGGTGTTCGGAGACTTGCTGGTCTTCCCTAGTCCACATTGAGGTTAGCCCAAACGAATTGGAACGGCTCCACGAATTAAGCCGAAACAACTCAATCCACTAGTGGTAGCTCTTTGCCGCTCCGGGTAGGTAAGCTCCAACCTTCACACTTAGTCGGATCTTCTCACAACCTTCTTTGAGAAGATCACTACGCACGATACCTCCAATGCTGTCTAGGAGTCAGCAAACTCCAAGAATAATAAGTCAAACCCCTTGCTTGACTCTTACCACGTGCAACAAATGCACAAACTCAAATGGATACTCAATCCAACTCTAGAGGCAACACATGCACTCTAGATCTTCCTCCTTGCTCACAAGGTACAACACATGCACAATTGAGAAGAGGACCTCACACATGACTCAAGGAAGTGAAATAGAGTGCCAAAAGTCTTACCCCGACTGACCACAAGGGGTTATTTATACTCCACACAAGAAAACTAGCAGTTAGAACCAAATCCCAAAATAACAAGGCAATCGAAAGTACCGCTGCCCTCAGACCGGTACTACAGCTCTGCTACGCCAACAGTCGAAAAAATGACCGTTGTAGTTGTAAACGGAAGTTCTGACAGCTAGAACTCGGTACTATCGACAACCGGAAGTACCGCCATGGTCGAATGGAAGTACCGATCACCTCGGGGACGAGATAACTCCACGAAGGTGTCTCTATGGAAAAAAACGCACCGCAACATAGGCCGGTAGTTCCAACAATCGGAAGTTCCGCTCACACAGAGCCGGTACTACCGCACACTAATCGGATCACTTACACAGAGCTGGTCGAACTGCTCACACAGAGCTGGTCGAACTCTGATCGTCGACTGCCTGATCTACGACCACGTCGAATGATTCGACCCCTCAGGTCTCATACCACGTTGTATGGTTCGACCACTCAGGTCTTTGACTATGTTGTCTGGTTCGACCACTCAGGTCACCGACTACGCTGGTCTACGACCACATTGGTCTCAGACTACGTTGTTTGGATCGACCACACAGGTATCTGACTGCGCTGGTTTACAACCACGCTGGTCTCAGACCACGTTGTCTATATCGACCACACAGGTCTTTGACTATGCTGGTTTATGACTACGCTAGTCTCAGACCACGCTGGTGTACGACCACAAAAGTCTCTGACCATACTGGTCTACGACTACACTGGTCTCAGACCACATAGATCTCCGACCACGAAAGTCTCCGACCATGTTAGTCTACGACTATGTTGGTCATAGACTACGCAGGTCTCCGACCATGTTAGTCCACGACTACGCTGGCCTCAGACTACATAGGTCTCCGACCATGTTAGTCTATGACTACAAAGGTCTACGACCACGCCATTCTCATACCCCACAGGTCTACGACTGCGTCGCTCTCAGACCATGTAGGTCTACCACCACATAGCTCTTAGACCACGTCAGTCTATGACCACGTCGCTTCTCAGACCATGCAGGTCTCAACCACGTCGGTTTACGACCACGTTGGTTCAATGACTCTGGTTCGACCATGCTGGTTTATGACCATGAAGGCTTACGACCACGCTAGTTTATGACCACAAAGGCCTACGACCTCACTGGTTCGATCACGCTGGTTTATGACAACGAATGACTACAACCATGCTGAATCGACCACGCTGGTTTCGATCACGTTGTGCTCGATTACATAGATCACGACTGCGTCAGCTCAGACCACATTTGTCTTCCGACCACCAATGAAACGGTAGCTCCAAGCCTTCCACGTTGGTAGTTCCGAAATGTTCTGACAGTGCATATACTCAACGCAAAACACATTTGCAAACTTTAGTATCATGCACACAAGGATCATACATGATTTTCAACAAGTTGTAAAACACATTTGCACACTCTTAAAATCATGACACAAGTATTAAATATGACCCTCAACCATTTACAAACCACATTTGCAAACTATAAGCCTCATATCACAAGGATTACGAAACATGGACTTCAAACACTTGCAGAACATATTCACAATGTATAGTCCCATGTTATAAGAATGAGCTAGAGTGAGTGAGATTTGATCTATCAACACATGATGAGACTCAAACTACTAGGCAAGACCCCTCTTAATAGTACGGTACTTATACTAGTAATCCGGTCTTCTAACCACACACCAAGATTGGTAAAATACTAGGAACATATTCTTAACCCTAGCTAATCATACCTTTGCCTTACCATCTTCTTGAAGCTTGATGACACATATCTTCATTTCAAGTCTGGGTCCTCGTCACTTGAATTTCATCAGCACGTGATGATTCTCTCTTGACTTGATTATCAACACATGATCATCCCAAGTTATCCTTATATGTTGAACCTAACCTATTCATCCAACTCATGAAAAATGTTAGTCCACAAAACAACTGCTATCAATTACCAAACTTCACCATTAACTCATAATGGAGGGACTAGATTTTACAATCTTCCCTTTTTGGTAATTCATGACAATCTCAACACATAATGAGATAAAGATTGTATTTGCAAGTATACAATATGTACACAACACTTGTATAATCTAGGGCAAGAGTATATATGAACTACACAAGCTATATATACTCAAGAAATATATGTCACAGCAAAGATCCTAAATATATGTATGAAAGGAAGCATGGATCAATACTAATGAAACCACAAAACATATAGTGAACTCCCCCTAAATGTGTGCATACAAGTGTGTGTAATGAAGGCATAAGCACATATTTATTTTAGACCATTGATGGAGTTCATTCTATATTTTAGATCCAAAGAATGCACTAATATATAAGAATATGATTTCAAATGCATACCTTTTTGATTTCACCTTTTCATCCAAATGAGACTAAGAAATATCAAAATCAATAAACAAGGATAGTCTCACAATTGTATTTGTCATTATCACTAAGACCTCACAATTGTATTTGTCATTTATCATCAAAAATAACTTAATGGAGCTTGATCTTTCAAGCGGCCCAGTTCCCTCTCAGCCAGCTGCATTGATGTCCAACCACCAGAAGCAATCCTTGCCCCTGCTATGCGTCGAGGTAGCATTCAAGGCAAGCCCCCCCAAATAATTCAAATCATGTTCGGGGTAGAGCTTCGGTGGACATTCATTCCGCCTGTCACCTCAAGTTCGTGGTCATCGCCACTCCACATTTCCTCCAGGCTCAAAAAGTAGGTGGCAAGGGCAGTGAAAGCGCGTAGCTCCCAGTCACTTCCCAACGGTGCCCTCTTCCCGAGGAAAGCACTCCTCCCAAGCTGAGCTTCATTCGCCTTCAATGCGCAACCACCCCTGCTTGACATTAATGGGAGCTTGTGAAGCTGAGGTTCTAGCGGCGCAAGGGACAGAAGCATTGCTTAACTACACCCAACAACACCTCTTTCCCCCAAGACCTTCTCTGCCGAAGCTCCATGCCACAGCTACCAGCTTTCCTCTACCAGCTTTGCCAGAGACCACAAGGCCCTC
Organism: Bonia amplexicaulis; assembly: GCA_036346245.1. Taxonomy (NCBI): domain Eukaryota; kingdom Viridiplantae; phylum Streptophyta; class Magnoliopsida; order Poales; family Poaceae; genus Bonia; species Bonia amplexicaulis. Next base: position 9,772,997 of record CM070762.1, read on the forward strand.
TCCTGCCATGACCCGTCCAAGTATTTTCGCTATCTTCACTCAGGCAACAAGACAAGAGAGTGTGGATCAGGCCATCTGTGACCGCCTTCCAGTGGGCTACGACCGTCTGCTCCACCTCTACCACCACGACCTCCTCCCATTCGGCCGCCCCCACCAGCCTCAGTCACTATGGCAAATTACAGCTTCGGTGACCTGGCTACCCACCCCACGGAGGACGCATGCATCAACCCCTCCACTAGGGAGCCGCAGAGAGACACCAGAGGAGCAAAGACTACTCGGTGAGTCTTTGGCTTGGCAAGATAAGACGTGATGTTGACCCTCGCACCATCACCGAAGCAATTAGGAAGAGGTTCAACCTTCGGTCTTCCAACTTCTCGGTGCATCATCACTACCCTGAGAATTTTCTCGTCAACTTCGAGCACAAGCACCACTTTGATGAGGTGACCGGCCTTCACAATTTCTCATTCCACAACCTTGAGCTTCATGTCTGTCCATGGAGGCCACTCTGCCATGCCTTGGGGGTAGCCCTCTGGTTCCATGTGCACTTGTGTTTGGAAGGCCTCCCCTTGCACGCCTGGAATGAGGAGGTGGCAAACCGAGTAATTGGCAACAAATGCCCACTGGACCATGTTGATGACAAATCACTTCGCAAAGAAGATGCACAAATGCTAGACTTGTGACCATGGCTAGCGAATCCTAGCTCCATCCCTAAGGTAACATGGATAACTTTCGCTGATGGCACTTCTCATGGTTTGTCATCAGGCCCACAGGTGACATCGACAGAGCTTGATCGCTGCAAAAAAGGCCTTTCATTCAAAGTTCTCCTGCACCTCGACTTCATCAAGGACTTCTTGGCTGCCCCAACTAAAGCTGACTATGGCACTAATGCTTTCATGCCTTTCAAGTCGGTGAAGTACAGGCTATCCTGGCACCTGTGTGTTGCTGATGGAACCGCAAAGCACGCCGAGGACCGCCAAAGCCAACATCAAAGCAATGAGACTATGTGTCTCGAAAGGGGACGCTCCGGAGTTTTTTGCCATAGAAGGCCGACCCTTGAGGCATGCCACACTAAAGAAAAGAAACCGCGATAAGCGCTTCGATAGCGACGACAACAATCACACCTGCCACTGAAAGCATGACCAGTCGCGCCAGTGGAGAACCACCACCTAGGAAGACGACTGCCATGGAGGGACAAAAACACAAGAGCACCTTTGTGACAGGTCTCCATGGCCACGCCACAACACTAGAGGGCATCGTAGCAGCAACACGACATCCCATCTGGCCCCATCATCTTTGGCTCTCTCGGTGCCAACCAGTCAAGCCCAGACGATCGTAAGCGCAACAACCCCACGGACTTTGCCTTACAGGCCCTTTTTGCATCCCAAGCAACACTCCTCCGTCATGAGTTGGCTAACCTACTCAACACCAAGTTCCGCCAGTCTGAGGAGGCGCGGACCAACAGACAGGAGTGGCTCTACAAGGCCAAGATGTACTTGGCTACAACGCACCAAGTGAGCGAGAAGCTACTCCTACCCCTTCATCGTGATGGGCTCGCTGGCTGCTGCTTTGCCATAGGGTTTGATTCGGTGCACTTATGCTCCTTATAAGCTTTACACAGTGGCTTGGTGGCCTTAAACCTCGACTGGTCCTTTGCTTCTAACGCCGCTAGTGGAGGTGTACCTTGGCTACAGCCCCTCTAGTAGTCCGGGCAAAACACCACTGGAAGAGGCGTCCCAAAGACTGTCGGCCCCACCAACAGGGCTGCACATCAGCCACAATCTTCCTAGAGGTGCCATCCCAGGCCTCAACACTAACCTCGCTGAAGATGTCACTATATCCTACATGTTGGACTACTACAACACCCCGAGTGCCATAAGAAGTATCCACCAAGGTGGCTACACAAGCTGGTTGCCTCTCGGGACCCTAGCTCGCCTGGGTCCTCTAGGGCGGGGACTTCTCCAGCTGCCAATCTCTGACCTGAAGTGGATGTGTGGCCAGCTTCATCTAGGCTGCCCCCTACAGACCTTCAGCACTTGCTTGCCAGCACGCAGCCACAGTGGCTGGTGGCTTGTAGCACTCTGCTGTGTTCTTGCCTTTAGGCTGGGGCCTCCCCGTTGAAGCTCTAGTGTCCGCTGGTCGCCAGTGCAAGCTTCCTAGGCCTTCATTATTGCTTCTACACTGAAAAAGGCTTTGCCTGCGTACCAGTAGATGCCACACCATTGGCTACTATTTCAAGCGCTTAAGAAGTGCCCATGCCATCGTTCGCACCCCTAGCAGTGTTTGTTGACTCCAAGATATCACATACTGCCTCCGTAGAGCGCCTCCACGATGGGGAGCCCCCTTGGGCAATGATGATGAGGCACTCTCAGCAGGGTTCGTCGACCCCATCCCTCAAGGTGATGGCCACTCGCTGACCCGGCTAGCCGATATCTTTGAGTTTCCAGCGCCACCCATCCTTCTGCTACCTCAACCAGAGCCTCCGGCGAAGCTCGGGCAGACCGCCACCTTCATTCCCAGATGTAGCGAGCGCCTTGTGTCCAAATGACTGAAAGATCAAGCTCCATTTAAGTTGGTTTTGGTGAAAATAACAAATATTATTATGAGGTTTTGGTAATAATGATAAATACATTTGTGAAACTAATTTATTTATTGATTATGATATTACTTAGTCTCATTTGGATTAAAAGGTGAAATCAAAGAGATATGCATTCGAAATCATATTCTTATATATTAGTGCATTCCTTGGATCCAAAATATAGACTGAACTCCACAAATAGTTCAAAATGAATATGTGCATATGTCTTCACTGCACATACTTACATGCACATATTTAGGGAGAGTTCACTCTATGTTTTGATGTTTTATAAGTATTGATCCATGTTTCCTTTAATACACATATTTATCATCTTTACTTTGAAACACATTCTTTGAGTATATATAGCTTGTGTAGTTCATATATACTTATTTGCAACAGGGTTGTCATCTAATTTCTCTATTATATATTAATGGGTGGATGATTAATGACAACCGGATAAGTAAATTTTTCTTTGAAAATTTATCTTAGAGTATACAATTATTATGTACGTATTGTATACTCGAAATACTATATTTATCTCATTATTTGTTGAAGACCATCAAGAAGAAGATGTATCATGAGTTGTTGCATGTCCAAGAAGAGATGATCATATGTTGATCATTAAGTTAAGTAAGGACCCACAATGTATTGATGGAGCTCAAGTGAAGGATGCATTATGGGTTGATGTATGTCAAGATATGATCATAGTTGAAGCTCATGTGTTGAATCCTTGTAACGTGGGACAATACATCGCGAATTTGTTTTGCAAGTGTTTGAAGTCCATGTTTTCATTCTTTGAAGTATGTGGTTTATATTTGCAAATATGGTTTGCAAATAGTTGAAACTCATATATAATCCTTATGTCATGATTCTAAAAGTGTGCAAATAAATTTTGCAACTTGTTGGGAATCATGTTTGATCCTTGTGTGCAACATACTATTGTTTGCAAATGTGTTTTGCAAAATCTGTTGAAGTACCTGCACTTCTCAGGGAAATCAAAACTACTGCAATGTAGTCTACGGTACTACCGCTGACCGGAACTACTAGCGTTGTAATCACGAAACTATCACGTGCGTTCGTGGTCAAAGACCTTCATGGTCGAGAGCCAACTTGATTGAACCAATGTGGTTGAAGACCTGTGTGGTCAAAGATCTGTGTGATCGAAACTAGCGTGGTCGAACCAGCATGGTCGAGATCGATATGGTCGAGATCTGTGTGATCGAAACTAGTGTGGTCAAACCAACAAGGTCGGAATTGACGTTGTCGAAGATATGTGTGATAGAAACCAGCGTGATCGAACCGGCATAGTCAAAGATCTGCGTGATCGAAACCAGCGTGGTCGAACCGACATGGTTGAGATCTGTGTGAACGAAACCAGCGTGGTCGAGCAAACATGGTCGGAACCGACATGGTTGAGACCTATGTGGTTTAAACCAACATGGTCGAACTGACGTTATTAATAAAACCTGGTCAAAGATTGACGAAGTAGTCAGAGATCTGTTTGGTCGAAGATAGACATGGTCGATGTGGTCGAGACCTGAGTGGTCAAAACCAATGTGGTTGGAGACTAGCGTAATCAAAAACTTGTGTGGTCGATCTGGACAGCATGGTTGGTAATTAGCTTAGTCGGAGACCTGTGTGGTCGAACCGGATAATATGGTCGGAGACCTAAGTGGTCGAACCATCCAATGTGGTCAAGGACCAGTGTAGTCGATGATCGGTACTTTTGACCAGCTCTGTGTGAGTGGTCGATCAGCTCTGTGTGAGCGGTTCGATCAGTGAGCAGTACTACCAGCTCTATGTGAGCGGTACTTCCGATTTGCGAAACATCTAGTTTGTGCAGCGGTACATTTTTGTCAGAGAGACACCTATGTGGTGGTCTTCTCCTCGCGATGATCGGAACTACTGAAAAATGTACATCGAAACTACCGGATTCGACTGGTCCTTTGCTTCTAATGGCTAGTTTTTTGACCATTGCGAGGGGAGCAAAAGTTCCGCAGTTTTGTCATCGGTACTTCCGATAACTCTGATTTTTCAAGGATTTGGCTCCAATGGCTAGTTTTCTTGTGTGGGGTATAAATACCCCTTTATGGCCGGTTGGAGATGAGGTTGCTTGACTCATTTCTATTCCACTGAGCTAATGTGAGGTCCTCCTCTTTAATTGTGCATGTATTGCATCTAGAGTTAGACTTAGTGTTCATTTGAGCTTGTGCATTCGTTGCACGTGGTGAGAGTCAAACGAGGGGCTTGACTTATTACGTTGGAGTTTGCCGACTCTTAGACAGCATTGGAGGTATCGTATGCGGTGAGCTTCTCAAAGAAGATTGTGAGAAGTCCCGGCGAATTGTGAGTAGTGTGGTGCTCGCCATATGCGGAGTGGAGAAAGAGTAACCTTAGTAGATTGAGGTGTTTTAGCTTAATTCGTGAAGTCGGTCCAATTAATTTGGGCTAATCTCAATGTGGACAAGGGGAGATCGGCAAGTCTCTAAACACCATAGTAAAAAGAAACCATGTCAATTGTGGTTTGTTTTCTTATGCTCAATTTACATTCAAGCAATTTGTATTCAAAGAATTAAATTGATTATTTGTCTTTCTAGAATTCCAAACCTTTGACATAGACTTAAGTTGTTGGTGCACTTGGGTGAACTTAGTTAATTTAGACTTTATTTTTGCTAAAGCAAATTGATTTAAGCTTCTGTATTATATACTTAGTTTTAGCCAAATAGCTTAAATAAAATTTAATTGAAATATTTAGAAATGACTATTCACCCCCTCAGTTAGCCTCCTTGATCTCACAACGACGCGACACTCCACACATAAGGTAGGCTCAGGAGACAATCGCACGTTGGCTTGGCGTGTTGCACGATGAACAGCCAATGAAGGATTAGGCACTCAGCTGCTACCTCGCCTTGTTCAATGGGCCTCTGTCGCAGGATGCAATCCAAGCCCTTTTGGCTCTGTTCAACTTTGATTGCGTGGAAGCTCTATAGGTCAACGACACCCTGGTGGCACAGGGGGAGTCAGCTCGCCTTGAGGATGTAATCGCGCCAGCTGGGCTATAGAAGACGCGTTTCCTACAAGGCCACTTTGGAAAATAAAATGTGAAGCCTTCACCATGCAGCTAGTTAATCCGGGCTGCCACCACTGTTGTTTTTGCTACCACTTCCTAGTCTGGCCTTGTACTGCACAACTTTTATGATTTTGTGGACGCTACTTCTATGATAGCTTCCCCTTGCGGACTACACCCATGTTATCGAATGGAGTTCGATTCCTACCATTGTTATCAGTTCTTCATCTTTTGCTCGCTCTGGCTCCTATCCTTACTGACCCTTTCCCATTGCTATGCACAAATCTATAGCCTCCCCCATCAATGGATGGCTGGTGTCATCACCACTATAATGCCTACCAACCTCTCGGGTTCTAGCCACTCAGCCACGGAAACTATCACCGCGAACGCTAGCCACACGGCCATGGTAGCTATCACGGTGAACGCCATCCCATTGCGAACGCCAACACCTCCATGTTGTTGGCCTTCGGCAGGAGCAAAAATGGAGAAGCCCCGCTCTACATCATGTAGCTTCATCCTTTTTGCTCTAGCATTTGTTCCATTTTGATTTGCCTTGCTGTGAGTTATGCAAGAATAGAGAGATCTATAGGGCGCCTCAAATGATCAGCCACTTCACTCAAAAAGGAACCATGCCCCCATATTCCCTCATCTTGTTCCCATTTGCTAGCGCTTTCATCTCCTTATGCCAGGGCCCAACCTATCCATTATTTGCTGGAATGTGAGGGGACTTAACTCTCCCGCTCGTTGAACAACTATTCAGGCTACTCTTGAGGCAAACCCTTGCCACATAGCTTGTCTACATGAATCAAAGCTGAGTGCAGCTGACCTAGTTCTTGCCAAATCCATTGGCAAAAATAGACTAGACAAATTTGACTTTCTCCCAACAGAGAACACCAGAGGAGGAATACTTATTCTCTGGAACAACGATATAGTCTCCATCTCCAACCCCTGACACCATGAATTCAGCCTCACAATCGACATGATGATCTAGGACTGCACTATCGCTTTTGTCCTAACCTCGGTGTATGGCCCAATACTTGACAGGGACAAGGAGAGATTCCTTATGGAACTTATGCTTGTACGCCCACCATCGGCCGCCAAGTGCTCCTTCTGGGTGATTTCAACTTAATCTACAGGGCCAATGACAAAAACAATTCAAACCTCAATTAGCATCTTATAGGAAGGTTTCGCAATGCCCTTCACACTTGCCAGTTACAAGAGATCCACCTTCATAGCCACAAATATACTTGGAGCAACTTAAGAGACAATCCCACACTAGTCAAACTAGACAGATGCTTCTACAACACCGCCTGGAACACCACCTTCAACAATCATGCCCTACAAGCCGTATCCACTTCCCTGTTAGATCACTGCCCCCTCCTCTCAAACATTGGTGCACCACGGCCACCCAAAGTCTTTCGCTTTGAAAATTTCTGGACCCAGCTTCCGACCTTCCAACAGGTCATCCAAGAGGCTTGGGCGGAGACCATGCCTGGTTGTAACCTGATTCCACCTTTAAGAAGAAATTAAAAATCACAGTGATCCGGCTAAGGACATGGAGCAACAGGCTACTCCCAAATGTCAAGCTATAGCTGCTCACATGGCCAAATAGATCATCCTGTGCCTTGACATCGCTCAAGAAAATAGAGCCTTGACTCCTGAAGGGGCCGAGCTCCGAGCTTGCCTAAAAAAGAGAGTTATGGGTCTAGCAGTAATCCAAAAATCTCAGATTAAGCAAGCATCGCATATCAACTGGCTACGAGAGGGAGACACAAACACAATTTTTCCATATCAAAATCAACTCCCACAGACGAAGGAACTTTATCCAATGCCTCACGAGGGGACAAGGTTGGGCGACCTCACACGACGAAAAATCTGATGCGCTCTTTGATCACTTCTCTCAAATACTCAAACACAGTTTACAGGTAGCCACCACCTTCAACTAGGAAACACTACAATTTATGTGCTTGGACCTACATGACCTCGACTCACCTTTCATTGAACTTGAGGAGCACACGGATGGCTTCAACAAAAACTTTTACCGTGCATACTAGGACATCATAAAAGAGGATCTCATGGCCATCCTTCATAGTTTTTATAACCTCAGAACAGCCAACTTTCAATGCTCCCACGCCACCAATATTATTCTTGTTCCAAAGAAAGATGGAGCCCAATCCACAACAAATTTTAAATCAATAAGTTTCATTCACAGTGGTTCTAAGATCATCACCAAATCCTTGGCCTTGCGCCTCACCCCCTTCATGAACAACCTAGTCTCACAGAGTCAAAGTGCATTTATTAAAGGAAGATGTATTCAGGAAAATTTCCTTTACATCCGGAATCTCACAAGAATTTTTCGTCGTGCGAGAACGCCAACCCTCCTCCTCAAGCTAGATATTGCCAAAGCTTTTGACTCGGTACGATGGGACTACCTATTACAGCTGCTAGGAATCAGGGGGTTCCCTACACGATGGAGGAATTGGATCTCTTACCTCCTCTCCACCGCAACCTCTAGAGTTCTTCTAAATGGCATCCCCAGAAGCACTATTCAATACCGCAAAAGTCCTTCATCAAGACAACTCACTCTCCCCTTCCTCTTTATCATAGCGATAGACCCTATCCAAAACATCCTCAATATAGCAACGGAACAAGGTCTCTTGCAACCTTTGCGTGGATGGGCAGCAACCTTGCGAACCTCCGTCTATGCAGATGACATGACCATCTTCTTACACCCTTCCTAGGCAGATGTTAACTCCCTTGTTTACATTTTAAAGAAATTCGATGAAGCTACGGGCCTACATATAAACTTACAAAAAAGCCAAGTGGCATTGATTTGTTGTGAAGGGACTGATTTACAAGCCGTGCTACATGACTTATCGGCCATTCTAGCTTCCTTCCCTTTGGAATATTTGGAACTACTCCTTGCAATTCGAAGACTATGTCACTTGCACTTCCAAAGGTTACATGACAAAGTGTCTGGTCGCCTATCGAGCTGGTGTGGTTATAAACAGACGGATGAGACAATTTCTTTGGGTCGATTCTGAAAACTAATGGGAGATAAATGTAAGGTCAGTTGGGACAATGTGTGCAAACCCACACACCTAGGGGATCTTGGTCTCCTAGACCTCTAGTGCTTGGCATGAGCCCTGCGAATCAGATGGCTATGGTATGAGTGTACAACTTCAAACAAGCCATGGAAAGGGATGCATACCCCTTGCGATGAGCACAATAGACTCTTATTGCGGCAGCCACCACCATTACAATCGGTGACTAGAAAATAGCTAGCTTCTAGAACTTAGCTTGTGCTCATGGGAGACGTCTACGCGACATTGCTCCACGTCTTTTTGCTACCTCAAAAAAAACTGTTCCCTGCATATGACTTTAACTGAAAATAAATGGCTACAAGATCTCAATTGGTTGGCTGGCCAACTACACAGCACATTCAAGAACTCATCACCCTCTAGGGCCACATATCTTCCTTGAACCTTTAGGGAGGGGTAGAGGATAGTATAACTTGGAAGCTCACTCCACATGAAAGCTACATCACGGCCTCAGCTTACAAAGCGCAGTTCTTTGGCACAATAAACAACTTCATAAGCCCCTACTCTGGAAGACTTAGGCCCCAAAAAATGTAAAATCTTCGCAATGTTGGTGATACAAAATAGGTTGTGGACTGCTGACTGCCTCTCTTTGAGAGGATGGCCAAATGAATTAATTTGCCCCTCTACAGGAGTTCCCCAGAAACATCCATCCACTTCACCGAATGCCGCTACACAAAAAAAATTTGGACCCTCATTGACCATTGGATTACCTCAGACTCCATAGACCCAGCTTCTTGGCACACCATCGCCTCCATCCAGCACTAGTGGAAGTCCGCCTCGCAAACCTTTAGCTTCATTAATGATGCTTATCACTTGAGAGATCTAGAAAGAGCAGAATTCTCGCTTTTTTTCGTTCTGTAGATTCATCCTCCACATCCCTTCTCGCCAAAATTAAAGAGTCTCAAACCTGGATCTTAGCTGGGCTGAAGAGGCTAGCGAAGCCCTTACCTACCTTGTAACGCCTTAATTTCATCCTTTAGGTACGGCCCTCTTAAGCATACCATCCTCTATCTTGTATGTAAACTTTTCTATCGGCTTTAATATATAAGGCAGTGCTCCTGCCGTTTCAAAAAACAGCTTCACTCATCTCCGAAATCTTCACTTGCTGGTGCACTGGCAGCAGGATCTTCCATTTCTGCGACAGCCCAATAAGACGGTAGAGTAGGTCAGTTGGGTGTTTCAACAAGCGTTTTTCAACTACCCTATGATATTACAGACTTTTTTTTTTTTTTTTGCAGAGCAGCGCTGTGCCCTCTGAATTTTCATATTACAAATTTCCGCTTTGCCCTCGGGAAATTTGCAGTGTTACAGACTTTTACATATTGCAGAGCAGCGCAAGATCGCGGCGGACTCGATCTTCTACTTTGGAGAGATCGGAGTCAACGACTACTTCTTCGCCATCTCCATCAACGGCACCGTCGGCGTGGCGGAAAGCTTGGTACCGCACGTCGTTGGCGTCATCCGTTCGGCCCTGACCGTAAGTTCTCCCAACTCGATCGGTCATCACCCTAACACAAGTCCGACCGTCAGCAAATAGCCCAACATTGTCGACCGCATACTTATCTTGATCTATGTAGGCCGTGATCGCCGCCGGAGCAAGGACGGTGGCGGTCACGGGGATGATACCGCTCGGCTGCGAGCCGGAGCTGCTCGCCCTGTTCCCCGGCGGCGTAGGCGACTACGACCCGGTGTCTGGATGTATCAAGCGGTTCAACGAGCTCGCCGAGCTGCACAACCGCGCGCTGAACCGGATGCTCCACGAACTCCGGCGCGCCCACCCAGGCACGGCTGTTCAGTACGCCGACTTGTACCGCCCCGTCACCGCAATCGTCGCCTCGCCGGCCAAATACGGTGCCCTCTCGCGCAATAACATCGTCCTCTTGAATTGATCATGACATTATGCACATGTCCATCCACGCATGCGTGCATGCATGGCCACTGATATTCCTTGGCATGTCGTGTTTTCGTTGCAGGTTTCGGCAACAGGCCTTTGGCCGCGTGCTGCGGCGGCGGCGGTGGCCCGTACCACTTCAACGTCACGGTGTTCTGCGGCACGCCGGGGTCGACGGTGTGCGCCGACCCGTCGGAGTACGTTTCATGGGACGGGATCCACTACACGGAGGCTGCGAATAGGTTCATCGTCCACGCCATGTTAAGGGGACTGAAAGAGTTTTATCCCTAATTATCTCAGACAAATGTGTTTGTGTTATTGCTATGAGATAACACTGCGACGAGTACTCATTTTACAAGTAGTTTATCAACACAAGAGGCTTTTTCGATACCCGTGGCCGGAAAGCCATCTAAATCTCTTGAATATTTTATTTTTAACAATTATCTAAATTTAGAACCGTTGTATTAGAGATCTAACAGCTCTTTTTTTAAGAGAAAATTTTTTTTGAAAGAGGAAGAGAGAATTTGTGGTCGTTAGATCTCTAATATAATAGTTATAAATCTAGATAATAGTTAGAAAAAATATTCAAATAATATTCATCAATACCCCGAAATCTTTAACCCCAACTGGGCAACGCATGCGGCGATCGCGTTCGTGACGTCTGCAACGAGATACATATATCGAGGTGTCCGACAGAGCGGTGCGTGAGTTATTTCTTCTGTTCAAGATTGAGTAGCTGATAGGAGATAGACCTCTGCTTAAGAAGCAACAATGGCCACGAAAAGAAATTGGAGGTAGCTGACAGGAATTTGAATACAAGTGTTTAAGGTAGCTGACAGGAATTTGAATACCAGTGTTTAAGGGCCTTAATCACGATACGACAGTTCAGGTTCGAGAATTTTCGGGAAACAAACTCAAACGAGACCTTGAATTCAAAACAGGGCCTACAGCTTGTCCTACCGTGATAAGGGGCACTTATGTAAACAATGTCTATGGTATATCACCTTAGATTATAGTTGAGGTGAAGGGAGAATTAAAAAAGAGAGAGAGGAAAGAAGTGTCTCATACAACATATTGCTTGAGCATAAAATCCAACAGAAAAAATTGAATCCAGTTCTCGTCCACAGAAACATCAAGAAAAGCAGAGAAAGTTCTTGCAGTCTCGTCGCTGATGCACTTGCCGCCAGCGTGCTAACGCCACCATGCTTGCCACCGTTCCATGCCGCCCACGCGTCCGTCGGTGCGCTCGACGCCTGCACGCTGGTTGGTGAGGGAGAGGGAGCTTGGAGTTCATTGCTCGCCGTCACCCACTGTGCTCGTCGCGTCGCCGCCGCATGATCGAACCGCTGGCAACCATGCTCGCCGCCCCGGCACCTCCATCGAGGCTATCGCTGCACCATGGCCGCCACAATGGCCACATCTCAGATCTGGCCGGATCTGGGGTTGACGGCGTAGATCCAGCCAAATCTAGGAGGTGGCGGGCAAAGGAGGGGGGAGGCGGCGGAGGGGAGACTGAGGTGGAGGACAAAGGACTTGGTTGACCGCCGACGTTAGTGAGAGGAGAACAAGGTGGAGGGGAAGGAGTCAGCTGGCCACCATTGCTGGTAGGGCTTAAAAACAAGCTTGAGGCTCATAAGCTGCTCGAGCACGGCTCGCTCTAGGCTTGGTTTGAGTTTGGCTTGAACTCTAAACCAATCGTTCTTGAGCTTGATCTCGAGCTCACGAGCTTTAACGAGTCAAGCTCAAATAGCTCGTTATGGCTCTGATTCGAGTTTAAATATTGATGCATTTTAACTCATAGTGAGAATGGTCTAAGCAGGTCAAAGAATTTGGCACGCTAATTTTGGCCACACAAAATAAAAACGGAAATGCCCTGGGTCCTGCTGCCCCGTACAAATATGCCATATACAAACACGAGTTAGTCAAACCTAGAATTTGAAGCATCAAACCAGAGAAACAGCGCGTACCATTCAATCCTCGATCCGGTGCGTGTGTAGGGATGCAAATGGATTGAATATAGACGAATAGTATTTTTATCATATTTATTTTCATATTTTTTTTGGATGCAGATATGAATGCCGATACCTCGGATACGAATACAAATACGAATAATATTGAATACAGATACGGAGCGAATACGAATCGAAACGAATACGGTCATAAATATTTATCGAAACATGAAAAACCTCATCCAAAATCAATGAAAACACATAAATAGTTTATCTTGTCAAAACATTCATGAAATCTAAACAAACAAAAGTATTTTTATCCATAATAGTCATACCGTTATTTTAAAACTTCAAGTGGCGGTTATTTTTTTCTAAAGTCCTAAATAATTCTTAATAATTTCTACCATTTAGATGTGACTAATAAATTAATTAAGTATTTAAATTTGCATCAAAATGATTTAAACGGGAGTACATCAATTTAATTGGAACAAAATTTAATCCATCGACAATATTAAATTTATTTTTTAATAAACATAAATATTTGCTAGTAGTGTTTGTAATTTAATATGACTATGGAATCTAATGCCTAATGGTAATGGAGGCTTATGGTTTGGTTGGGCTAGTAGGCTAGTGGCAGGGGAGATGAGAGAGGCTGACTTTGGCTATGCAATATTGGGCTGAAATTCCGGATATCCGTTTTCGTATTATCCAGATAATCAGATTCAGATCAGATTCACGGATATCGGTCTCTGTATTTGTATCCGTATCCGACAAAAAAAATCTGTATTCGTATCCGATCCGAGAATTATCCGAAGAAAATCCGATCCGACATAATCTGTATCCGTTTTCATCCGGATCGGTCTTAAACTATCTGATCCGTTTTCACCCCTACGCGTTTGCCTAGTAACAGTATGTATAATAGTATGATGTCAATTGTTCGTAAGTTTTATCACGTAGAATATGAAATGATGTAAAGAAACGAGAGGAAGTATAGAGAATTAGACTGTCTCTCATGCAAAAATATCTGTAACATGAGAAACAAGACACATTATGTTATGAAAAACTATCTATGTTATGAAAAACTATCTATAGAGATATGTAAAAAGATAATTTATTGTAGGAGTTGTTTTTAGTGTCATCTATAGATGACATAGAGAATATTATAGACAATAGTTATCTATAATATTGTACATGCCCTAACATGCGCAGATGCATGTGTCGCCCCGCCGTCCTCTCCAACGTGCGCCGCTGTTATGCGCATTTTGAGCTGGGGCAAAATGAAATTATGTTGTCGGATTTGTAGTCAACATCATCCATGTTTCTGTTGATTTTGACATGCCTGCTTTTTTGGCTGTGGTTTATGACTTTTGATTCAACTATGAGTGCTCGTACGAATGAACCAAAAGCCAATAAATCGATAAACTGCTTTTAAAGGACTATCTCGATAAGCTATTTCGAAACGGCGACAAAAAAGCTATCCTATTGTTTATTCGAGGAAAGTCATAAGCTATAAGCTGAAAAGAATATAGGCATGAATTAGGCATGGCTGCGTGCTTCATCTAACTTGTACAAATGCATTACCTAGGATGCCGCGGACAATTAGAGAAGGATCACATCTACATAGAAACCCTTTTCTCCTATTCTGTTCTCCAACCAATCTACCCTCCCTGGGCGGTCGCTCTTACGTGCCTGTGCTGGACCGTAGCCCATCCAGGCAGCGAGGCCTCTCCGCCCGACGTTAATTATGGGCTCCACCACGCCGCGCGCTCACCGGCGACCAGGTCCACGTACAGTGGCCGACTCGCCGGTGAGGTTGTGCACCCAGAAATGGACGGGAACGGAAGGAAGTTGCCTATTTACGAATATGCAAAATAAAATCAATCATAGAAGACAAAGAATAGTAGATTGATTTATCTGTTTATGCAAAACAAGATCAATCCGATCGATTTCTCTGTTTATGCAAAACAAGATCAATCACAAAAGATCGATTTCTCTGACGTCCATGGCTGTCTATTGGTGAATGGCGCACGGCATGCAGTGCACCCAGATTTGTTGCCTGCCCCAGTGTCTCGGCGTCCGGTGGTCTTCCACTGAATATCGATGTGGTTGACAGGTTTCCCTCTTCCTGTGGCACAAGCCCAAGGCTCGGGATTGAGATGGAATTGCTGAGGAACCGTCGCTGGCGATCAATCCGATCGATTTCTCTGTTTATACAAAATAAGATCAATCATAGAAGACAGAGAATAGTATATTGATTTATCTGTTTATGCAAAATAAGATCAATCCGATCGATTTCTCTGTTTATGCAAAACAAAATCAATCACAGAAGATCGATTTCTCTGGCGTCCACGGCTGTGTGTTGGTGAATGGCGCACGGCATGCAATGCACCCAGATTTGTTGCCTGCCCCAGTGTCTCGGCGTCCAGTGGTCTTCCACTGAATATCGATGTGGTTGACAGGTTTCCCTCTTCCTGTGGCACAACCCAAGGCTCGGGATTGAGATGGAATCAGCGGCCTCCCGTCGCTTCCACGTCTCCCGTTTCGCAAAAAAATTCTCGGAATTCTCAAAACCACGGTGACGCCTACACACATCATTTATAAAAAAAACTACTTATGGTTTCTTACAGTTACGTTGAGATCCTGCAATCTTTGTGACGCCTACACACATCATTTATAGAAAACCACTTATGGTTTCTTATAATGACGTTGAGATCCCGCAATCTTTTTGCCGTCTGATCACACTAGAGGGCAGATTCGGCCATTTGCGCACGCGCTCCAGGCTCCATGCCCTACCTCCTTTCTTGATCCCCTTGCATTGGCCTTCTCATCCTCCTCTCGCTCTCTCTTTCCCTCACGCTCTCTCCGACAAAATCGAGCAAAGACCAAGGGCTGTTGTAGTCGGTGGGGATGGCGGTGGCTGGGGCTGTGGTGGCCGGTGACATCGGTACCATCAGTGAAAAGGCTACTCTTGAGCCCCACGCCGTCCTCGCCTTGGCCTGCTTCCTTTCCTCCTCAACGATGTTGGTGCCGCCGTTAAGCCTCTCTGTATCCCATGGCAGCTAAGACGACAGGTCTGTTGACCTCAAGGTCTTCGAGTAGAGGTTACTAGATTCGGTGATTGTGTGCTCCTTTACTCATGGCAGTGGTCGCCATACTCTAATGAACTACCTACAATTATTGCTCCCATTGGCTCGAGATTGATGCCTACCAGGCGTTTTGGGGAGCCTACAGCCACCATAGGTCTCTTCTTTCCAGGCTCGGTCAAAGCCCTAGCTCGCTCTAAACCGACCCCCTATCGCCAATCTATCCTGCATCATTGATCTAATTGCCTCCTCACCTTCCCGCGCCCTCGCCCCTATCCAGCTCGCACCGCCACTGTCGATCTGCTCACCGGCAGAATGACAAGGGATGCATCGGGGGCATAATATGGCCATCGGGTTCAACCGAGTACCACTTGCAGTGTCGATGCGCTACCTCCTGACCACAACCTAGAGTTGTGGGCTTGTGCCCCTCTTCTCACTGTAACCGTTGTTGGAAATAATCAAGACTTACCAGAGTTTGTAGAGATCACATAGTTTCATGCTTTGTGTGACAAGTTAGATGGTAGAGTTCAAATGCAAATCCACATCAAATCAGTTTATTTCCTTGTTTAGTTATTCTCTAGATAGATCTATGCATGCACTATAAATAGTGGAGAAATGCAGAGTGAAAATTGCCCAAAATTTTTTGTGTTCTCTCATGTGCGTTCATAGGGTTGAAATCAATAAGTGGTATCAGATCTCTAGGTTCAATTCTAATCTCCGGGCAACAGCACGATAGAGTCGTCGATGTGTCGCATTTTTCCCTAGGTCCCAGTGTGTCCCGAGGCCAGCACACATTGTCCCAAGGCGCAAGATCGCATTAGAGCACACGTCATCTCGCTTCTATCCTCCGGTTTTTCTCCATATGTCCAGCACAACATGCACCAGATGAAGCAGCAAGCCTTCAGTTTTTGCTTGATTCGGTACAAATTCTACAGGCACAAAAAAAGGAGTAGCAGCATTATTGTTTTCTCTTCGGTCAATGCACACACATAGGGGTAGGGCTACACAGGCACACACATACCAAAAAGTTATTGCTAGCCAGATACGTGGGGAAAGGAGCAGCACGTACGAGTACACAGTTGGGTTCTTTTAGGCTTATGGCTTTTGGCTTCTGCTATAGTAACTAGCTTTCAAATAGTGTATCTTTTCAATATGGGGTCTATAAGTTGATTGTAGTAGATACTATACTGAATTCATCTACATTGCCCAAAATCACGGGTAAGTGTCTCTCTCTCTATACTCTCTCTTGCGAATAGTCAGAATTCAGAAATTTAAGCCAAAAGCCACAGCTCAAAAGAACTCACCCACATCAATCTAATCCAGCTAGGGAGGTGAGCTAGTTAGAGCTTGGGCAGCAGTAGGTTTTGTCTTTCGTCGGTACAGGCGGCAATAGTCACGTGGAGACCTACACCAGAAAAAGAAAAGCCTAGAACCCAAGCCTTCTTGCACTAGATAGAGAATCAGAGGAAAGGCATCGTGCCGAAGCAAATGTCAAGACGTAGGTAATATGAGCCACCAACTCAATATTTTGATGGAGGTGTCATCGACGGGGTGATGGTGAAAAGGTATAACAGTATTTCGCTACAATATGCATTGCTCACATGGAGCAACTATGCCACATGGTCGTTGAGGATGCGTGTCAACCTGCAGACACAAGACGTGTGGGACATTGTAGCGAAAGAAGACATCGATGAATGAAGGGATAGAATTGCCCTCACCATCATCTATTAAAGTGTATCAGAGGATGTGCTCCTGCGTTGGCTAGGAATGACTTCGCCAAGGATGCATGGGAGACGCTTAGGACAATGCACATGGGCACATATCATGTCAATGAGGTGAAGATCCAAACTTTGATAAGTGACTTCGAGGTGATTCGCATGAAGGAAAGCGAATGAGTAGATGGTTTCACCATGAAGCTGGTGACGATCACCAATAGTATCCAAGTGTTGGGTGAGTAGGTGGAGGATACCACTATTGTCTGTAAATTTCTTTGAGAGGTTTCGGCAAAATTCTTGTCAATCGTAATGTCGATCGAGCAATTCAGTGACCTAAAGACCATGTCCATTGAGGAGCTGGTCAGCCACCTCAAAGCCTTTAAGGAAAGTGTTTGAAGCTACAGTGACAAGGAGGAGTAGCAACATCTGTTTCCCCCACACTTAGAGTGGTGAGGCACAGCTTGTGTCCAATAAGTGGTACCTAGACAATGGTATCGACAACCACATGACGGGTTAGAAGTCAATGTTTAATGAGCTAAATGAAATCCTGTACAGATAGGTTCGATTCAATGATGGATCAACAGTGGAGATCAAGGGAAAGGAATCAGTCCTTCTTCATTGCAAAAATAGAGAACAACATGTACTCTCTAAGGTATAATTTATACCGAGCTTTAGCAACAACATCATTAGCCTTGGGTAGCTTGTAGAAGATGGTTGCAGGGTGGTTTTCTACCATGTATGGCTGTGGGTCTACGAGTGCAGTGGGAGACTCTTCATAAACATAGAAGGATCCAATAACCAGCTATATAAGATTCTACTAGAGATAGGAAACCCGGTGTGTCTGATGGCCAATTTGGAGGAGCCTGAATGGCTATGGCATGAACGGTTAGGACACAGGAATTTTCATGCCCTAAAGTAGACCGCAAAGAAGGAGATGGTGCTAGGCTTGCCCAAGATTGACCATCCAATGCAACTGTGTGAAGGTTGTTTGGTGGCTAAACAAACCAGAAGTCGGTTCCCATTACAGCTGCACCATCGAGTGAAGAAGCTGTTGGAATTGTACATGTGGATTTATGTAGTCCCATAACTCCACATACACATGCTAGTAACAAGTACTTCATACTCTTCGTTGATAATTTTAGCAGATACATGTGGGTGCACATGTTGAAATCTGATGATGAGTCTCTCGGCGCATTCGAGAAGTACAAAGCGCTTATTGAGAACAAGCATGGGCTCAAGGTGAAGGTCCTCAGATCAGATCGTGCAGGCGAGTTCCTATCACGTGAATTTGGCCTGTTCTGCGATGCTGAAGAGATAGTTCTACATTTTATGACAATGAATTCACCATAGCAGAATGGTGTTGTGGAATGCTGTAACTGTACCGTGTTGTCCATGGTGAGGAGTTTACTCAAGAGCAATCATGTACCTACAATAATGTGGGGGGAGGTGGTGCGACATGCGGTGTACCTTCTTAACTGTGTTGTCCATGCTGTATGAAGCCTGGACCGGAAAGAAGCCATGCGTCGAGCACTTATGAGTGTTCAGGTGCATTGCGCATGCCAAGTTGGTAAAGCCACACTCAAAGAAGCTCGATAATCGCAGCACTGCCATGGTGTATCACGGTGTGGAGCATGGCAGCAAGGCTCGTTGACTTTATGATTCTCGACAAGTGAAACTTCGTATAAGCCGCGATGTGGTGTTCAAGGAAGGAAAGGAATGACCATGGAACGACAACATCATCAACGATGTAACTAACTTTCCTTGGACTATGTTTGTTGTCTTTGGTAACACAGGTATAGATGAGGCAGACCAAAACGAGGCGTAGTAGGAGGCTATCCCCAAGAGCAAGTTCTCTACAAGAGAAACAGTGGATCTGAGTTATTACTGGTGGGAGTTTATATAGATGACTTGATTGTTACTGGTGCAAGTGAAGAACAGATATAGTTGTTCAAGCAACAAATGATGAAAGTGTATGAGATGAGTGATCTTGGACTTCTTTTCTACTATCTGGGGATTGAGGTGGACCAAAACGAAGGAGAAATCACCTTGAAACAATTAGCCTATGCTAAGAAAGTCTTGCAAGTGGCCAGCATGCTAGAATATAACCCAGCAAAGATTCCCATGGAACCAAAATTGCACCTAAGCAAAGATGAGAATGGAGCACCAGTGAATGCCACAGATTTTCGTTGCATAATTGGGAGTATGAGATATCTCACACACACCCGGCCAGACTTGGCTTATCCAGTAGGGCTATTGAGCAGACTCATGCAGACACCGAAGGAGTCACATCTTTAGGTAATTAAGCAAGTTCTGAGGTATGTGGAGGGCACTGTCAACTCTGGATTGGAGTATAAGAAAGGGAGTGAAGATGTACTGACAAATTATAGTGATAGCAACTTTGACAGCGATGTGGAGGATAGGATGAGTACGACTTTGAAAGTTTAGTAGCATGGAGCTCATAGAAGCAGAAGAGTGTTGCACTCTCCTCATGCGAAGCTGAATTCATGGGGCAACGGGTGTAGCTTGTCAGGCCATATGGCTCAGAGTTTTGTTGAGTGAAATCATAGGGAAGCAATCTGAACTGATGACTTTGTATGTGGACAACAGGTTGGATATTGTGCTCATGAAGAACCCAGTGTTTCATGGAAAAAAATAAACATATTGATAATCGCTTCCATTTCATCAGAGAGTGTGTGGAGCAGGAGAAAATAATTATCGAGCATGTTAGTACGGAAGTGCAGTGTGCCGACATTCTTACTAAGGCCCTTCCCAGAGTCAAATTTGGTGAGATACATGAACTTATCAGTGTTAGTGATTTCCCAATTTAAGTCAGGATTACAGGGTGAGTGTTGCATGTAATCCTGACTTGTCAGGATTGTTAGAAGGAAACCGAGTCTTCAGTGAGTGCGTGTGTCTTCAGTTAGAGCATGCGTGCATTTTGTGTTATTGTGCAGTATGCGCAAGTGTCATAGGAGTTGAGGCCAGCAAAACCGGATGTAGTTTGACCCACTAGCACTAGCCAAATAGTTTAAGCTATTGTAATCGCATTGAGCTGTCGTTGGAGAAAAAACAACCAAAAATTGCCCCGATACTCTGCCTCTCTGAACTCTGCCTGTTATGTTCTCTGAACTTTACTGTTCATCATCAGACAACACACATTCTGTGATTGTTTTGGGGATGTTGATCCGAGGCTTGAATCCAACAATGACGTCACTACAAATAGCCTCCTCTTAAACCACACAGCTCTCTACAAGTCGTAATAACCAAGCATAGCAGGCGTGAACACGATGGCGCCATTTTCACGTCTCCTCGTGGCTGTGGAGCTTCTCCTCGTCCTCGCCGCCGCCGCCGGTGGCCGCGCGACATGCTACGACCGCATCTTCAGCTTCGGTGACTCACTCACCAACACCAGGAAGTCGTTGCAACTATCTACCACCGGTGGGGGCCCGGCCAGCCGGCCGCAGTACGGCGAGACCTTCTTCCGCCGCCCCATCTGTTGGGCTTCCGACGGCCGGCTATGAAAGATAAAGAAAGGACAAAACACCGTGCAAGATATTATCTAGGTGAAACGTGACACACTAAACATAAAAGGAAAAAGTGCATTATACTCCAAAAGATTTTGGTTAAACTAAGCCAACAGATGCAGCGATGGGGTTAGCACTTGGAGGAACACACAAAGTTCATTAGTACAACAATAGATTCCATTGAACTAAATCCAGTACCACTAAGGCCATCACGCAACACAAGCCACAGATTAATAGCTCTATGCAACAAAAAAAAGCTCACAGGTGAGAACAGACATCAGTAAATCCAATGGCACTCAAAGCATCAGATTACAAATAATAAATAATTAGATATACAGATTGTTAGTGTGCAGTTGTGTGGTGACCACGTCCCGTGGTTCCCCTTGTTTGTAGCCGATGCAGTTAGCTACCACAGCAAGGCGACAATGGTGTTCTGTGACAACGTGTCCGCCTGCTACATGAGCAACAATCCTGTCCATCACAAGCGCACCAAGCACATCGAGTTAGATGTTCACTTCGTCCGGGAGAAGGTGGCCATCAACGCGTGCCGGGTTCTGCACGTTCCTACGACACAGCAGTTCGCCGACGTGATGACCAAAGGATTGCCCACAGCAAGCTTCAACGAATTTCGATCCAGTCTGTGCGTCTCCGGCGACTCCGACGTTCAGACTGCGCGGGGGTGTTAGCGTGCAGTTGTGTGGTGACCACGTCCCGTGGTTCCCCTTGTTTGTAGCCGATGCAGTTAGCTCATGTACCTGTATATATATCTGTAACACTGATCAATACAAGACGGGGTTGCAATCATTCTCCTGTTTACACATATTAGTAAGCGTGTATATCTAGTGCAAACTAATAGGTAAGTGAAATCATGCAAAGCACTTCAATTTGGACAACAAGAATCATTAGCGGAAATGGCCAGTTTGGACGCATTATTGGCAAAAATAGCACCTATTTTACGTCAATTGCAAAAATGGCACTACCTGTCGCCCCGTCACCATGCGACAGGTTCCTCAGAATGACACATGGCACCTAACGCCCAGTCACCGGGCGGCAGGTTTCTCAGGACAACACGTGGCGCACCTGCCATCCCGTGATCAAGTGGTAGGTGCCTCGGGCAGACACGTGGTGGGCCAATGCGCACAGTGAGCCGTCACGTGTCGGGCCGAGGCACCTGCCGCCCAATCATCGGATGGCAGGTGCGCCATATGTCACCCCGAGAAACCTGCTGCCTGGTCACGGGGTGTAGTGTCATTTTTGCAATTGACACAAAGAGGATACTATTTTTGCCAATAATGTGTCAAAACCGGCAAAAAGCTGCTTTTTTGGAAAGGAAAAAAAAGAAAAGCTACTATTCACAACAATTTCTCTTTCTTGTTTCTTCGATCTTATTTTTATTTTGAAACTTGATATGTCAAAGAATGCTACAACAGTCCACAGACGATCTCAATTTTTTTTAGGAATTATAGTGTTCCCCAAAACCAAAGTGGTTTGAATGATTACACCTAGCTATTAGTTTGTACTAGCTATGTCCCGAATAACACAAGAAACTAATAGCTTCTCTGTTCACCAGGGGTTGCTCAGCCACCTGAGTGGCTGGGTGCAAGCTACAAAGTGGTAGTCAACTAAAATCCAGTTCCTTAAACATGACATACCCATGCATATAGTAATGGATCACATAATTCAAGAAATACACATGGAAATAACGAACTAAGTTTCCAAATTTACAATAAGCAAACTAACTCCACCAGCACCAACAACAGATTACATGAATAAAAAACAAAAGAACGTTGCACATAATCAGGTACTGTGCATGGGCACAGATGTACCGAAAACATTATAAATATCACTGCCGTTCATAAAATTTTCCACCCAATCTGTCTTTGAGAATGCGATGACACATTTTGAGGCAATAAACCATGACGACAGTTGAGAACAGAACCACTAGCATCCGAATCCAACAGGAACATAGTGGAATCACAATTCTTAACAGAGAGCTAAGCTTCTGGGCGCACCGATGGGGTTGGCGGCGATGAGCTGCTCCCCGATCGCGCGGACGGCGTCGGCGAGGGCCGCCGCCTGGTTGGTGGTGCCCATTCGGTGCTGCGACACCAACGACCGCAGCAACTCCGACGTCTGCCGCGCGATGGCGCGCGTCCCCTCCACCTTGCTGCACGCCCACACAAAACACACGGGCATGAGCACATCGGAGCAACGCCCTCGATTCGGCATGGAATCGGACGGTCGGGTTGCTTAACCTGTAAGATCTGATTTTTCAATCCAAACTTCTCTGCGATTTCACCGTACTATTCCCTGAATCAATAGATAGTGTATACAGATACAGTACTGAATATCAAAATACATATCATGCGGAAGCGTAAATATAATAATAGACTTACTCATAGGCCTATTAGGCCGAAATCAATTATATGCAGCAGCAGAAATGGAACACATAGGTGAGCCCCTCAAGGCATGCCCACAGGCATCCAACTAAAGTTCGCGACTTAGTTCTTGACCTCTTCACCTTCTTCACCATCAGGACCACGTGTATTGCTGAAGCATTGTGATCGGACTCCTGATTCTGGATTAATTGAGTGAACGAGGGTGAACATAAACCACCGTGCTCCACGAGCTAATACACAGGATGTAAATAAATAACATATATGGCTTATCAAGGGAGACTCAGATTATTTTATTTGCCATAAATTGCTTTTAAAATACAATACATAGAGATTTCCTGAGACCTAGTAGTTTTAACTAAAACAGATTTTTATCAATGTATGAAAGAATGCAAAAATAATAGTCATCCATCATTACATGGTTTTTGCACTATATGCTAACATTTCAGCGTTATAACCGCTTACTTTATCACTGGGGTGACATCCAGGGAAATACAAATCAGGGCTTTTCACTGCCTACCACTTTTCCAATTCCACTTACAAAGTTTTTAAAATAGAACTATATCTGGTTAAGTTCTCATGTCCACCCATGACTGTGGACATGGCTATTCGAATAGTTTTTACTCTGCAGAGTTTGTACATTTTACCTACAAGAGACAACCCGCCCGTTGCTCCACATGATTCCTTAGTCATGCAGTTGAGTAGATCATCACAGTAACTTTTAAAAATATCTGACCCCTTTTGTCATCTCACTCTATAAGCTACTCGCACTTGCGATGGGTCCCATATATTGCGCGGGATGTTTGTCACAGATACAAGCGTATTCGGACTCCACTCTCCACAACTCTAGCACAACAGTCAAACTTCACCCTCCACTCTGTGTCCCTTTAGGCCTCCCCTTGCCCTTGCAATATTGCACTCCTTTCCTCTACCGGTGGGATGAATCCGGGGGTTTGATAGATTTACTTAGCCAAGTTGCAATTTGCAGACTTCTGGTTGTACTATTTTACGTAGAAGGTCATGACTAGATTCAGTCCTTAGGGTTATCTAGGTGGTTCTACCACAATATACACTCTCGTGCTTCCACCGCACCACACCCTTGTACAATCTGCCCATATATTTAAACAAGTTGGGGTTTCTGGGAGCATAAAATATCAATATCAAAATATACCAGCCATTTTCACCCACGACTTTCTAAATCAGTTTCTGATGATTAAAAGTGATGCTTGGGGCATTTTGGTGTCCCCCGAGTATCTAAACATTACTAAGCATGGCACATAATTGTAAACTTATTTTTGAAAGGTTACCATTATAATTTTCCTAGGGTGATAAGGTTCAAATGTTCCAAAAGAGTTGTAATACTAACAAATCAATTAATGGACATATAACTAGAATCTTAAAACAAACATAGATTTGCATATTAAATAATAGCATGTAATTTGATAATTTAAAATAGAAATAATTTGTAGACAATATAGGTTCAACATGATCAAAGTATTGACTCGCCTTGCACTATTTACCGCGATCTTGAGCTCACTCAAGATTTCTCATTCGATGGTCTTGAGCTTCTGGTCTTCATCTTCATCTACATGTTGGTCTCGCTTTATCCGTTGATTCTTCAGTTCTCTAATTTCTAATTACGTGCTAAACAATTGAATCCAAATAAATATAAATAACTCAAAAGGTTCAAATAAATCCAAATAAGCTCAATTTAGCTTTATTATGATTTAATGGGTGATTTGAGGCAATGTTGATTGGGCGCGGAGTACTGACGGAGTCAAATAGCGTTGGAGCGAAGTGATGAATGGCTGGGAAAATTCGCCGAGACGGATGTTAAGGAAGGTTCATGATAAAGAAATATTCACGAGAATATTCCGCCTAGACATATGAACAGGTGTATGAATTTAGTTGGGTATTAAGTTGTATTGGTCGAGTGTTGCCATTTATAAATTAGGGCAGAGATTCCGTAGGCGATGTATACGACTTTTAGTTTATCAAATTAATTAATAGTGCTGGTAATTTGATATGTAGCATTTTATGCGGTCCTAATTATCAATTAATTGTATAATTGTTTAAATATTTATTTATTTAGCAGGGGTTGTCATCCGTTAAAAAATACTCTTTAAAATTAGAAATAATTATCCGTAATATCATCTAAAGGAGATTATTAAGCCGTACTTGGTCATTTTGGTGTATAGACACCTCCTCAACACAAATGAAACATGTGGTCTCTCATTCGTTCAACAAAAAGGAAAAGAGACATGTCGTCTCTCAAGTCCCCTCTCTCTCTCTCTCTCAACCAGAAAAGCATCTTCCTCCTTCCTCCACCGCCCGTCCCCCAATTCCTTGTCTTCCCCAACCTAACCATTCCGTTCAATTCAAGAACCAGTTTAGCGCATGTGCTGAATTCTTCTCTACCAACCGCCAATTTTGAACTACCTCAACCGTCGGTTGCCGGTTCACTGATGGCCCCCGTACATTGAGGCAACCCTTCACCTTTATAAATAGTTTTTCCAACAGCGAAGGTTCTTAAATTTAAGCTAATAAGCTACTATCGAGCAGAGTCTCGTTAATCTTCTTCACTCGAAATGGATCCACTTCAATTTCAAATTATTAACTATTGTAATTAAAATAATTTTAATTTAAACCTTAACGAGCTTTTTTTGTCAGCACTACACATCACCGGAGGCTTCACCAAGCCATCAAACAACGCTCTTAAAATCACTACATGGTAAGGCTCACTGTAACAATGTGTAGGCATTACTAAATACTAATGTCTTTTGCATATAGTCTTTCTCTGTGCCAGAACATGCGCCTAGATAGTGGTTAATTGCTGCCAAAAAAATGTCGTCATCATGATCTAGCCACCATGAAAGGCTTCAATTGCAATTCATTTGTCTTTCCCGGAAGCCAGTGTTATCATTTGTCGAGTGGTAAAAGTTCTTGTCCTATTTAAAAGTTTACTTTTTGAAAGTTAGAATTATCATTGCTACAAAAGATGTTATACTGTACGTTTATATCATAGACGATAGAGTTATCACTGCTATAAAAGAGATTATACTGGACACTTATATCACAGACGGTTCTCAGAAACCGTCTATACTGTAATTATCATAGACGGTTCATACGAATAACTGTCTATGCTATTTTCATAGACGGTTATTCATACGAACTATCTGTGATAATGCTAGACATCACAGACGGTTCTTACTAATACTCGTTTGTGATAATTCACAGACGGTTATTGATCAAAACCGTCTGTGATATGTTTCCCGCCTTGCAATCCTCAAAATTTCATAATCTCCCGTCTGAGTCCGAGTAGGATTCTGTTTTGAGACACTTTTAGTAAAACAGGCATAACTTTCGTGTCTCCTGGCGGGGCTTCTCCTTGTCCTCGTCGTCGGCAACGCTGCAGCTGCGCCAAACATCAGCGGCGGTGATGGCCAGATGCACTATGACCGCGTCTTTAGCTTCAGCGACTCGCTTATTAAGTTTCATATACCAACTAATGCAACTAAAAACCTAAACTACAAGATAGATAATTCATTTATACTTCAACATGGCTCACCGACACCGGCAACGCGGTCATCCTCTCGCGCGGCGGGGCCTGCTAGACTATGGGGCTAGATCTAGGATATTTTGGTGATAAATAATTGACAATGGTTAATTTGTGATGATGAATAATTGATAATTTTGTTTAGCGTTGTTATGCGAGTTGTGTCGCGTGTGTGTGGATTGATGTTGGTCAAGTTTGAACGAACTTGTGCCGGAAGAATGTTCTGTGGTCTTTGCATGTGCAGCTTGGGCGTGGAGACGGTCATGATCGGTGACGAGGAAGATCGGGACTAGGAGGGGGAAATCTGAGGTCCAGGCGGTCGAGAATATCAAGAGGTGGTTGGGCTCACGCTGGAGCATATGGAAATCAAAGGTGGATGATGTGTGGAGAAGATACTGGAGGTGCAAAGGTAAGGTAAAAAAGGTCCAGCCCAGTTAGACGAGTTGTATTAGGATTTCGAATAGAGATTGAATAGGAAATGGTCAACCGTATAAAAGAAAAATATAGAGACGGCGGCAAAGAGGAGGAGAGCCGTGATTGAGTTGAAAAATATGCTATCGTTGATTGCTAGAATTGGGAAAAACGTTGTTTCTGCTGCTCAGTTACCGGTCGAAATTTTTTGTTTCGGTGCTACAGTAATCACTACAGTAGTCACTACATTACCTGCTATAGTATCAGCTACAGTAATATACAGTATTGCTACAGTACCCGAGAAAAATTGCCCTGTTTTGTTTCCTGTTTTTTATTTTTATTTTTCAGATTGAACGATTAGAAGGCAGAAAATTTGAGAAAAAATTTCCGCTGTGCGCTGCAATCATTCACCTCCCTCTGATTGCTATCGACGATCCTACAAGTGGTATCAGAGCGGGTTGCTATGGCGTCAGAGCTCAAGCTCGTAACTTATTGTTTCAAAGAATTTCTCGCAAAGAATTTGATCGTGTAGCTCATATTAATTCTGCCCATTTAATATGTAAACCTCTTTGCGATTATCATGAAGCAACCACTAAAATCAAGAAAGTGCGTAAAAATATTTATCAAAAAGAATATTCTAATTTTGCTATGAAGCCTGGTGAATCCATTGATGATCTCTTTGCTCGTTTTGAGAAAATATTGAGTGATCTGCGAGGTGTTGGTGTTATTCCTACTGATGAAGATAATGCAACTAAAATTTTGAGATCTTTAGGTTCTGAATGGTTAATGATTGTCACAACTATTAATCAAACTGTTGATCTAGATACTTTAACCATGGATGATCTTTATTCTAGATTAAAAACCTATGCGATGGAAGCTTTGCCATCCAAGATTAATAAATCTTCACCTTTAGCATTTGTGACTAACCCCGTACAGGCTGCTTCATCGAGTGCTTTGTCTTGTATTTCTTTGTCTGCCTTATCTTCTTTTTCTGAGGGACAGTTCGAGCAGCTTCCTAAAGAGGATTTGGTGTTGATCTCCTCCCGAGCATACAAGGCACTCAACAATATGAGGATGAGGAAGTGAGGTGGCATGTCAGGTCCGATCAGATGCTATGAGTATGGCGAGCCAGGCCACATTAAGATGGATTGTCCCAAACTCAAGGGGAAGGTGATCAAGAAAGACAAGAATTATCGTCGTCGGCCATCCAAGAACAACAACACCAAGGGTAGCAATTTTCGTCGCAAGTTTGCTGAAAAGGTCATATCGGCTATTGAGCGTCTTGATTTGAGCGATGTGGAATATGCGAGTTGCGACGACGACGACGACGATGATGCTAAAGGTAAGAAGAAGAACAACGATGATTTCACGGGCATGTGCTTCATAACAGGCAACAACAATGATGACAACAACAGTGATCCTGATGAGGTAAGATCATCATATGATGAGCTTGAAGATGGTTTGATTAAACTTGCTATTAAATTAAAAAAGACAAAACAGAAATTGACAGAAAATAATTGTGTTGTTAAAAGCCTAAATTCTAAATTTAATAGACTTAGAGCTTTAATTCCTGATGATGAATCATGTGAGTCTTGCCAACTTTTACATTCTGAGTTGGAGGCTGCTAGGTCTATTAGTGCATCAAAGCTGGTTCAACTTAGAGATGTAACTAACAAATTTGATGAATTAAAATTGATACATGATTCTTGTGATGAAAAATTAAAATTTGCTAATGATGAAATTGAAAATCTCAAATCTAGTTCTTCTCCATGTTTAGAGTCAAGTATTTCAAATACTCAATCTAATGCTTGCTCTAATTGTGAATTGCTAGAAGCTAGACTTAACTCATCTCAGAAATCTATTCAACAAATGCTTTATCATGAAAACATGTCTTGCTCAAATTGTTCTAAGTTAAATATCGAAATTGATGCTTTAACGAGGCAATTGAATGATTTTGCTGAAAAGGAAAGATTGGCTGAATCTAGTGTTTCCGAGAATTTTGTTAATGAACCAGCTAAATGCACTGGTTGTTCCACTTTGGCTAAGGAAAATGAGTACCTTAAGGACACTTTAGGGAGATTCTCTTTTCGCAAGAAAATTTTGAATATGATTCTAGACAAGTCAAAAACAAGTGTGAAAAATCGTGGTCTAGGATTTAAGTTTGTTGAGCATACCAAGAATAATCCTCCTAAGGTTGTTAAGGTTCTTGAGCCTGGAAAAATTGAAGTAAAATGTGAAGCAAAACAAACTGTATTTAAATCTGTTGGCTTTATGTAAAGTTCATCGAATAATAATGTAGGTGCTAACTCATCATCTCAAAAAAATTCTGGTTATGTTAAATTCCATTGCACCTACTGTGGAAGATATGGGCACTTACATGAATTTTGCTTTAGGCGTGCTAACAAAAAGATGAAGGAAAGATTGAATGCTTTAAGACAAAAACGTGCAATCTCTTTTATTCCTAGAACTAATGTGAAAGTTAGGTTTTTAGAGAACTTTTATGATGATTTAAAATCTGCTTCAGATGCTAGTTTAGGATATAATTCAAATAAGTCACGTTCTTTTTGGCATTTTAATCACCGATATGCTCATGATTTTGGTTCTAGATTTGTTGCTGTTTTTCCTCGTCGTGTGTCACAGTATTGGATTCCTAAATCTTATTTTCCTAACCCCAATGCTCTGAGACCGATGTTTCCTGTGATGTTAGAACAATTGATGAGGATGGAGAACATGAGCTTGAGTGAGTTTTGATCTTTTACGTCATTGCTTGGTTGGAACATTTGATAGTTCTTCACTTCTTTGGTGGTTTCTAAGAGATTTCACTTTTGAGAGACCATGTGAAAAAGGTGACGTAGTCTTACACCTTATTGAGTTGGATTCTAAGGTTGCTGATTTTATCTCAAAACCACTTGATTCTGCACGTTTTGCTCTTTTGCAAGTGAGTTGTGCGTGTTGCATCCTATAGGATTATTATAATGGGGAGCTTGATGTTTAAAAATTTAGGAAGCTTTGTTTATTATACTTGTCAATTCATTCAACAAGTCCAAGCCATCAAATTTAAATGAGTTGCGGAGTTCTCTTTATCATATTTACTCATATGCTGTGTAGCTTTGATCATAACTGGTTATGATTAATTTGCTGCACTTGAATTAAAATATGACATGCAGAACTACTTTGACTAGATTGATTATACATAATTTTTTATGATGTTCATAAAAAAAGATTAGCTTAATTGTGAGTTTTATTTTAAATCTCGGCTATGAGGCTCACATGTTTCATATTGCAATCTTTATATGATCATTTAATTTGGCATGTTATAAAGGAAAAAAAATAGAAAGAGACATTTGAAAAAGATGTATGCTCCAAGCATGCCATGGTAAACAAAAAAATACACAAAAAGTGCACAAGATGAAAAGAAGTATACTTCAAGCATGCCACCATTTACAAGAAGTAAGCTATCATGAAGAGAATTATGCTACAAGCATGCGAAGAATTGAATGTGAAGTAATAGGGTATTATATGAGACTGTTAGCTCGTATAGATTAAAGATTTTCTTCACTTTTAGGTTTTGACTTTTTATTATGATATCTCATTGTGCTCTCTATAATTGGTTTGGTCATTGTTGAGATGCCTGTCATTGATATAAATTGCTTAATCATATTGAAAACTTTGTTTTGATATTGCTATATGATATATGACTTTATATAATCTAGATAGCTCTACTAAAAAAATATGACTTGGTTAAATTATTAAATCAATTCAAAGTTACTTGGATAATCTACAAAGCTTCTTGATTTTTACTCTCATTGCTCATTCTTAGAATTATCTTTTCTCTGAATTTTCTTGATGATTACATTGCCAAAGAGGGAGAGATTTGGTGTGCTTTGTGAGATATTGGAGAAATTTGCTGAAACTTATCTCTTGTGTTGAGGGGGAGAGATTTGAGACTTGTGGCTTGAAATATTTTTTCGACTTCAGTTCTTCGCTTATGTGTAATTGAAGCTAATTCATCGTGCTATCTTGAGGTGTTGTCAATGTATTCATCAAGAGGGAGATTGTTAGACCATGGGGCAAGGTCTAGGATTTTTGGTGATGAATAATTGACAATGGTTAATTTGTGATGATGAATAATTAGTAATTTTGTTTAGCGTTGTTATGCGAGTTGTGTCGCGTGTGTGTGGATTAATGTTGGTCAAGTTTGGACGAACTTGTGCCGGAAGAATGTTCTTTGGTCTTTGCATGTGTAGGTTGGGCGTAGAGACGGTCATAATCGGTGATGAGAAAGACCGGGACTAGGAGGGGAAATCTGAGGTCCAGGAGGTTGAGGATGTCACGAGGTGGTCGGGCTTACGCTGGAGCACATGGAATTCAAAGGTGGATGATGCATGGAGAAGATACAGGAGGTGCAGTCCTGGAGGTTTCGACACGTGATGAGTTGAAGAGTCAGAAATGTGAAAAACCCGTGTTAAGAAGGGTTTCGGGTCCCTTGATAGTTAGTGGGCCAAAATCTTAGTTGAGGTAAAAAAAGGTCTAGGCTTAGTTAGACGAGTTGTATTAGGATTTTAAGTAGAGGTTGAATAGGAAATGGTCGACCGTATAAAAGAAAAATACGGAGACGGCGGCTAAGAGGAGGAGAGCGGTGATCGAGTTGAAAAATATGCTGTCGTCGAGACGTAGCGAAAAAAATTGAGCGGGGGCTACATGCATATGGCTGATGGATGGATGGATGAATAGTGTTCACGATTTTTGAATAAAAGTTCGTGAGTTTTTAAATTCACATATATTATTATTTTTCCTGATTTTTTGATTCCTATGGATTTTTCATGCATTAATCTCTATCTATATATTTTTTGTGCTTATATTTATGAATTAGATTGAATTAAAAATCGATTGCTAGATTTGGGAAAAACGTTGTTTCTGCTGCTCAGTTACCGATCGGAAATTTTTGTTTCGGCGCTACAGTGATCACTACATAGTGGCTACAATACTGCTACAGTAATCCCCAGTATGCTACAGTATGGAGAAAAAAAGCCCTATTTTGTTTCCTGTTTTTTTTTTCAGATTGAACGATTAGAAGATAGAAAATTTAAGAAATTTTTTTTGATGTGCACTGCAATCATTCACCCATTACCATCGACGATTCTACATGGCCCTTCACTCGGCTTCCGTACGGGAAGACCTATTCACCACCCCAGCGGCCGGGACTCCGACGGCCGGCTCTTCATCGACTTCATCGGTAACAAAAGTCTAAACAAATCATCCCGTCATTCTTGCAGTACAACATTCAAGACTGATCAAGCTAGCTAATTATTTCGAGACCCTCTTGTGGACGCAGTGGAGTCGCTGGGGTTGCCGCGGCCAACGCCGTACCTCGCCGGCAAGACCGCTTGCATGGGGCGAACTTCGCGGTGGGCGGTGCGACGGCGCTTGACCAGGTGTTCTTAAAGAGCAGAGGGATAACGACGCTCGTGCCAGTTTAGTTAACGTAAAATCTATAGCGCACCTACTCACGCTATTGTCTTAGAGTGCACCCACTTTAAAACAGTCCGATCTATGTGCATTCAATCGAGACACCTTAGTTGTGGGACAGCTGATCTATTAGAGGGATGACTTGCATAGTACCTGTGAGGCCCACAGCAATAGATGATGCATGATATCTGCCACTTGAAATCAATGGGGCCCACCTATTAAATTAAGTTATTTTTGTCCCCTTCCTACTCTGACGTAGAGCTGGGACTTGGGCGTGCTTTTGGGCCACCAAAGTCTGACCGGCCCAAGACGCCAAGCAGCCCGGCCCACCGACACGTGGCGGGCCGTCTTGGGCCAAGACGAGCAGATGGGCGGGCGGGCACGAGCATCCGGCGCGGTGGGCGGCGCGGCGCGGCACGGCAAATCGTGTGGTGTTTCTCGGCCGCAACGCAGACGGACGGACAAGCAATGACACGGCGGGCATGGCGGCTGGCGGGGAAGTAGATCACCGAAGTGCGAGCGTACCGCAATCACAAATTCACAATATGACAATGACAATAATACAAGCAATCACCGATACACACCGATACACACAAGCAATCACCGATACACACGGTAGGGAGGTGGGGGCGGCGGCGGGGGAGCCCGGAGAGGTGGGGAGGTGGCGGCGCGGGGAGGTGGGGAGGAGGAGGCGGCGGGGAGGTGGCGAGGAGGAGGCGGCACGGGGAGGGGAGACCGGGAGGCGGTGGGCGGTGGGGCCGGCGCAGGGGAGGCCGGGGGCGGTGGGGAGACCAGGAGGAGGACTGAGGCCGGGGGAGGCGGTGGCGGTGGGGCCGGGCAGGGGAGGCGGGAGGGTGGTGGGGAGACCAGGAGGCGGAGGCGCTGGGAGGCGGTGGCGGTGGGGCCGGGGCGGTGGGGAGGCGGGAGGGCGGCGGTGGAGGCGATGGGGAGACCGGGAGGCGGCGGGGAGGCAGGCGTGGTGGGAGAGGTCCGGAGGAGGGGCGGCGGGGAGCCGTCTTGGCCGGCGCCATGAGGAGGGCGGATGGCGAGGCGCGGTCCATGGAGGAACCGAGGGAGGAGCGGAGCGGATGGGACGGGAGGACTGGGATGGGAGGGAGAACCGAGGGAGGGCGGCGTCCACGAGGTGAGAAAAGGCGCGGAGCCGTGACCCGTCCGTCCTCCGTCGGTGGGAAAAAGAAGAGGCATGGGCAGGCGCAGGGACAGGTGGCGTCCTATGAGTGGTGTGACGGTGGAGAAAAAGAGGAGGAGCGGGCTGAACGGGTAAAAAGAGTGATTGGATGGGGGAAAAGCCAGAAAAATTGAAAACGGTCTGTTAAACGGTCAATTTAACGGTCATGTAAGTGTAACGTTCCAATAATCGTCTCTATAAATCACTCCGCTTCAGCCTTCAGGCCTCCAGAGTCCAGACTCACAACGCAATTCATTTTTCACAGAATCACTCCAGTGCTTCACCATTTTTCACCTTGAATCACAGCGCAATTCTTCGCATAACATTCTCCTTTCCTTCTCATTTCTTCATTTATTTTAGTTGTACTCTTTATTTATTTATTTGTTATTTCTTATTTTTATAAGCATATTTATTGTATTAACTAATCATCATGTTACCAAGAAATCACAGTACTAGGGAACACTCAAGCAGTATGCAGAGGAATCGAAGCTCGAAAAGGACAGCGGGACGACTTAGTGTAAGCTCTCGCCGTCGCTACGAGGAGTACCAGGGCGGTCCAGAGTCAATGGGGACAACAGAATCCGAGTCCGTATGGTCTCGCACGAAGGGCGGATTGCTGGAAGCACATGACCTGGAGCCAGGAAATCCGAGACGGTGAAACGGTAGATATCGCAACTTGTAATTATTGTAATGCTAAATTAAGTGCTCAGACAAATTGTAGGGACAGGACACTTGAACCGCCACTACAAAGCATGCTTACGCAAGATGGCGGCACAGGGCCGAGGCCGAGGGGGAGGAGGAGTACAAACACAACTAAACTTCGAGGCTGATGGCTCTGTAAGTACTTGGGTATACAACCCGCTTAATGCCCGTGAAGAAATTGCTAGATATATTGTTTCGGAAGATCAGCCGATTAGGATGGGTGAAAGTCGCGCGTTCGAAAGAATGATCCAACGCGGCTTTTTCCCACAGTACCAACTACTACATCCGATATTTTACGGATGTATCAAAAGGAACTGGTAGAGTTAAAAGAATTATTTCAACAAGTTCAGTATTCTTTTGCCATAACATCAGATATTTGGATATCATCCCACCAAAGAAGTGCATACCTTAGTGTTGTAGCCCATTATTTAGATGATAATTATAAACTAAACAAGAGAGTCATAGGATTTAAAGTAATAAATGAATCGCACACGGGAGAGGCCATTGCCGAGCGTATACTACATGTACTTGATGATTTTAAGATAGATAATAAAATTACTTCTATAACTCTTGATAACGCATCAGCAAACACAACCGCTATGAACATCCTCACCCCAAAATTACAAACATATATTGGTGGTTATGTCCTCCACCAGAGATGTGTATGCCACATCTTGAATCTTGTTGTTCAAGATGGTATGCAAGTAATTGGTCCATATCGCACAAGATCCGTGATGCTATTCGTTACCTCACAAGTTCTCCACAAGTGATAGCCGACTTCTCGGATTCTTGCGACTAATGGTAAAGAGCCAAGAAAATTTGGTCTTGACATGAAGGTGAGGTGGAACTTAACATATATTATGTTAAAAAGTTACAAGGCTACGAAAATGTCATATCCGTTTTGTCAATGTCAATTCTCAAAATAATGAATTGGTAGTTACTAATACAGATTGGCGATTGCTAATCATTTTCGAGAGTTTTAAAACCTTTTATAAAGCAACAAAGGTTTTATCGGTATTTATTATCCTACCTCTTGCTTAGTTATAGAGTTTATTTGGTTAATTGCAGATAGAATTGCTAAATCTAGGGACGATGCTTTTTAAGTCATGCCGTCGTTGCAATGGAAGAAAAATTTATTAAATATTTTGGTTCTCTTTCACACTTATATTGTTTTGCTATTATTTTTGATCCTACAAAAAAGTTGGCAGGTTTACAGATAGGTATGGAGGGGATAGGTGAATGTCTTGGCCTAGATTATTCGAAGCTTTCGCACATGTGAAAGAGGAGCTTTTTCGTGTTTTCCGTTTGTATCATGATAAGTTTGGTAGCGCGGAAGATCGGAGGCCTCACAACAGACGCAACATCGAAAGACAAGCATGGCATCACACTTGTGGAAGAAGCTAAAGGGCAAGTCTACTTCTTCGTCCTCCCGGTCTCAGCGGCCTCAAGTGGAATACTGTCTCGGAGTTGAACCACTATTTGGAGCATGATTTTGCAAACATTGATCCTGATCTTACTGATGGAGGCAAGATAGACTTGCTCGAGTGGTGGAAGAACAACAAGCGGATCTTTCCTGTGTTATCACATTTTGCACGAGATGTTCTCTTGGTGCCAGTGTCCACCGTCTCTTCAGAAGCGACATTCAGTACGGTAGGGAGAATAATAGAAGAGAGAAGATCATCCCTTATGCTAAAGATGGTGGAGGCAATCACATGTACCAAAGACTGGGAATTAGCCAAAGAGCGGGAACAACATCAACTGGAGGATCCCGAAATCGTACAGGCGTATGCTGACCTAGACATTGCCGAGTAGATATTATCTATGCATGCTGTAATAGTTAGTATATGCATGCTGTAATAGTTAGTATATACATTGTATTTCTAAAATATCAAAGAAATTCCACTTTTTTTCGAAATATTTATGTCATTACGTGCCCATATTTTTATGCAATTAATTCAATTATTTCAACTAGTTTTAAACGAGACGGGTACGAGAGAAAGAAAGATGCTGACCGTCGTCACCGCCTTTGCGTATAGTAATTTCGGTGGGCTTGGCCGGCACGGCACGAACGCCGGCACGGTGGGCTTTGGGCGTGCTTGGGCTGGCCGGAGACGCCGCGGCCGGCACGGCACGGCACGATGAGATGATCGGGCCGAGCCAAGACGCACGAAGCGGCGACGAAGCACGATGGGCTTGGGCGTGCCGCTGCGGCACGGCCCAAGTCCCAGCTCTACTCTGACGTAGGAGAGCATCGGATTAGTGATCTGCTCATGAGATTAGTTGTGGCAAAGTTATGTTGATCTTTTTACAAATAAAAAAGACTGATGATAATTTTTAAGCTAAGGTTGGTAATTTTTAAAACCATAGACATTGATTTAGCGTGTAATTGA
This sequence comes from Bonia amplexicaulis, assembly GCA_036346245.1. Taxonomy (NCBI): domain Eukaryota; kingdom Viridiplantae; phylum Streptophyta; class Magnoliopsida; order Poales; family Poaceae; genus Bonia; species Bonia amplexicaulis. The sequence continues at coordinate 9,810,015 of CM070762.1, forward strand.
TGGTAACTTTACGCAAAAATTAATTCTTAAACTATTTACACAAACTCAAAAATTAATGGTAAATTATAAACTCGAGAAAATTTGATGAAAACAAACAGTACTTTGAGTGTGATATTTTGATGAAAAAATGCATAGTAACTTAGACGTCAGCTGATGGTTATTTTGAAGTTTTCAAATTTATAAAAGTTCTGGTTGGTAATTTTTGAAATTTAGGTTGATAATTTGTTGAATTTGCAGATAGTAACTTATGTATAGCTTATCGTAAACTTTGAAAAATTTTATGTTCATAGAAACCATGGCAATTTTAACTTAGGGTAGTTTATTAAAACTATAATCTTGATGGTAATCTTGAACTAATGGTGGTAATTTGTTACCATCGATGCTAAATTAGGGTCCAATTGATGGTAATTTATATGACTTGGTTTGGTAATTTATTTTAAAATATATGATACTTTTTACTTGCATTTTTTCTTTCTTGAGTTATACGACATGATTTAATGACAAATATATGAATAGAAGATAAATTATTTCTAAAATTATTTCAGAAAAAAGAGGGTGCTCTATAAGACTAAAGAGCACCTATATTATCTATAGTCGCTCCCTTTAGTTAATTAGTTTCTGTGCCAAAAATAAAAAGACACATATTGTAGCGTAAACTATGGTGCTGATTGCTTAATTGTGATGATTCATATCATCGCTACCGGTAATAGCATCAACCTCGCAGTCTCTTACTCTAATATCACATTCTAGGTCTTTTCAAGTCTGGGTCGTCTTTGTTTGTTCCAAAACTTCTGTTGTTCAAGCCATGAGCCATCCAACCTAGGGCTTCCACTTGACATCTCCACGCACTACTACAGAAAAGGTCATCACAGACGGTTCAAAAACGTCATCACAGATGGTTTTGTGAACCGTCGAATTTATGGGTCGATGATAATCGAAGGTTATCACGAGGCGGTTGTCGAACAACCGCGTCGTGATATTTCAACATCACGACGGTTTGTAGCTACAAACCGCTCGTGATGTTCAACATCACGAGCGGTTTGTAACTAAAACCGTCGTGATATTTCAATATCGCGACGGTTTGTAACTACAAACCGTGCGTGATGTTGAAATATCACGCACGGTTTGTAGCTACAAACCGTCTCGTGATGTTCCTTTCTACCCCTAAATCTAATTCTTTTTATTGGCTAGCCTCTGGAAATGCTAGCCATGCCCTCTGAAACAAGCAGATGAACAGGTATATGTATACATACAATTCAGATCTCAATTCATTTGGCAAACATATCACACTTCATTCACATCACATTTCATTCACAAACATAAAAGCATCCATTTCGCAAATGAATTAATTGAAATGATATTAATATCCATTAACAAATTCACAATTACAAGGTCATGGAACTCTCCATTGGATTTGATGACTTTACTCCACAAAACCAAGCGAACTCTCCTCGAATTTTGCAAAGTCCACCGCTTCAATGCACATGTAGGGATGGGCGCGACTGTCGATAGGAAAATCAACGCTTACATATATAACGTGACAAGTATGAAATGAATGTGGGAAGATTGACAAATCTTAGAATTGCCGATCTTCGAGGAATCGAGAGTAGTCTCATATGGTGGCACACGTAGTATCCACACGTGTTGCCCGGCTCCGCCGGTGGCACCGCAAAAATAGAATGTGTTAAATCAAAAGGCATTATCGCTAAGTGTTGTATAGGATTAATTAATGTGTAGCTAGTGAATACCCGAAAATTGCGAGAATGTTTCAAGGGCTTGGCCCCTGTCGTCGAGCCACGTGTTTGTTGAATGTATGCGCGAACGACCTTCGTTATTCGAAAAAGTTAGATTAGTCATTCGGAAGGAAAAAGAGTACAATGTACAATGTACTTACCTATCGAGTATTTCGCGATAGCGTGTACTTGGATTTGTTCTTACTTAAAGAATCAAGGTATATAGCCTTGTTCCATTTTGGTATAATTACAATTAAAATCCAATGGAAGTTCTCATTGTATGGCATAAGAACAAAATCCTTATCGCGGTGAGCCGCCAGTGTTGTTGTAATATAGCTCTCGACGAAGGATGCATCCTCGTTGATGGTATCAATGGCGACCAAGCGTGGGTCCAGGAAACCAATTGGTAATTTCGATGATCTAGCTTGGTCAGCATGAATCTATATATATGCACGAGAAGCAACAAATTGTGACATATATCGGTATGACGTGAATAGATCGTAATTATGCGGACTTACAGCGTCCAGCATCGAATGAGTGAGGCGTCGAGAGCGTTGAGCGTGAAAAGATCAAATATATCGTCAAAGGTCACCACGAAGACACAATCCTGAACTTCGTGCTGGAAATATTCCCGATTGAATTTGTGATGATACCGGCGTCGTTCGCCTCGGCCTATTGGATTGCTGCATATACCAATTGTGTAATGTTTGACAACCAAGTCCTAGGGTTACGAGTTGCTCTTGCGGGAATATCATCGGCTCGCCTAGCACGAATTTGCGGGACAATGGCAGGTACGGGGGATCGTCATCATCCTCCATCTTTGATTTGCCCTTGCCACTGCCTCGACTGTAGGTCGACTTTATGGTAGACGACCGTAATGGTTCAGACGCTGCAAGTTGATTTGGCGAGAATAGCACCCGTGGAGATAGCGCCAGCGCTAGCTCTGGGTCGTGCTGCCGTTGTGGAGATATCACCATCGCTAGCTCTGGTTCGTGCTGCCGTTGTGGAGATAGCACCATCGCTAGCTCTGGTTCGTGCTGCCGTTGTGGAGATAACACCGGCGCTTGTAGCTCTGGTTCGTGCTGCCCTTCTGGTCCAACCACCGGTGAAGAAGCCTCCGAGGAGATGTCGCATTTGGGCCTTTGGATGAATGTTCCAATGGCCGCCCTAGAGTCACAATCTCGTCGTTGAGGGCCTTGATGGCGGGACGACCTCAAAATTGGCATGCACACCATCCACATTAACTTTGCGTAGCTGGCGCTAAGGTTTACTGTGCACCCAGCCCCGTGCATCGATATGCCCGGCCCCAGCAGCGTACAAGGAGCGGAGGCACATCTCACTTGGAGCACACGCACGTGTAGGCTCCTACATAACGATACAAAATGAGCTACTCCAATAGGTCTATGAATGGAGCAAGCATTGCAGAGATAATATTTTTACCGGATGTTGTCCACAGAAATCGCCACGCTTTCGTCGGATTGGACGCGCAACTACTCGGACGGTTATGCGGGCTAGCTTCCACGGAGCGGCGGGCTGCGACTTTCTTTTGTTCCGCACCTCATCTACGATTCGGTCACCACTCACCCATTATCTCCTCTCTAAGAGTTGCCTTGAACTCTTCTCGTAGCTCGGCTTTGGTTCTCTTCCTCGCCGATACATTTGAGTCATCTTGGAAACCATGTTTCCAAGGAACGTAAGCCCAAGGCCTCTCGTGCGGCCGGGTGCTCCTTGTTTCCTGGGCCACGGAGAGCATATCATTCTCCTTGCTCCATGGAATGATCCCACAGAGATTCAAAACTCGGCTCTTCCGCAAGAGCACGACATGTCATCTCAATTGTATGAAGTTCGGAGTAATTACAAGCTACGCACCGATTGATATCTTACCGCATTGGGACACTTGCCGGTCTGCAGAGTTTCGAAGGAGACGTCCCCATTGTCGTTGTAGATGACCTTGCTCTAATCCAATTCGAGCGCTCATCCGGATATTGGAAAATGGAGGGCGATGTCTGTTGGTGCCAAGTCATCCTCCGTCCTCCATCTGCGGATTTTACCCGCATACCCAGATGTGCCAAGTCTGTGGGGGTGTGTGTTTTTTGCTTGGAGGGCCTTATGCGCCACACTTGTACTTTTGAAATCTTCAGTTGTCTTCATCGCCTTGAACTCTTCCCATTGTGTTTCCAGGAATGGGTATTTATGAATAGGCGTTTCGTCCGTCTCCACGTATTTCTTGACAAGCGTGCTCTTGAAGTTCTTCCATGCTTTGCACGCCGCTAGGTAGGTTTGTCGTTGCACGGCGTCTTGGTGTTCTTCGGGATCTCGAACGATGCCAAAATTTGGTCCTGACTCACGTTCCGAGTCTCAGAACGTTCTTCCACGAATTGAATGTGATCTCAATTCGCTCTCGTGCAACTATTCCAATCAATGTTCGAATGCGCTTCGCTTTGTGAGGAAGGAGAGGGACCCCGGATGCATCGACCATTGTGATGGTAAATCGCCCTCGTGCTTCTTTGATAGCCCTCTTCCTTGGCGTCTTGATGTTGGAGCGGACGCCTCCGGCGATGGTGTTGAAGAATGCGCGGATGACATGTTGCTCAATTGGTGGGTCTATAAGGATAAAATAAGAAAGTGATCATATTGAAATGGAAGAGAGGAGAGGAGTAGAGGGAGGGGTGATGTGCACGAAGAGACATTTTCAAGAGGGGTGATGTGCATGTAATCTAGCTCGAAGATATCGGTTGAAATGTTCACATGCAAAGGTAAATGAATAGTATGCTATTGAATCATTCACGACAATAAGTTTATTTCGATCATCCACAACAAGCGTGATATATAACAATGATAAATTGAATCTGAAACGAACAGGATATCACTGTGAATAAGAATATGACACGAACAGAATAGAACCGAAACTACAGCATACTCTACAAATTCATTTGCAGGTGAAACAAATCAACTTAACATCAGACAACAAACTACAACTCAGCCAGTGAAGCCAATCAATAGAGCTCAAATCTGATTCTTCTATTAGAGTCACAATCAGGATAGGACTAGTTCATCACGAGCATGCATTTTGAGCCCACAAGAGATATCTGACATAACAATTATTTGAACTCTCGATAGAAATCAAAGATCAAGAACACTCGCCGCCAGAAGTACTCAAACTGTCTAGAAATAGTCAAGTCAAGAACACGAAGAACAGGGCAAGGCTCGGGAGGCGGCGGCTCGGGAGGATGGCGGCGGCGAGGGCTCGGGAGGACGGCGGCGGCCTCGGGAGGACGCGCGGCGAGGGCTCGGTCGGGAGGACGGCGGCGGCCTCGGGAGGACGGCGGCGGCGAGGGCTCGGTCGGGAGGACGGCGAGGGCTCGGGAGGAGGACGGCGACGGCCTCGGACGGCGGCGGCGACGATGGGCTCGATCGCGATCCGCTAGAGCGTCTAAGTGTTGGTTTGCCAATAAGCGCGGTTGCGCAAAACCCTAGCGGGGATATATAATAAGGATTATCACAGCGGTTCTCATTTTAGAACCGTCGCGATAATAAATATCCTGACGGTTATACATTGCAACCGTGCGATATTATACTATCACGACGGTTATAAGTTTATAACCGTCGAGATATTATATCACGACGGTTATACATGTAGAATCGTCTCGAGATAAGCCGATCGTATTTCTTCGACAAATACCAACCGGTGCATTCATGATCAACCACCCAACGACTTGCGCATTCATATACAACACCAACCGGTGCATTCATATACAACACCAACCGGTGCATTCACATAGTATATTTCTTTACATATTTTCTCATTCTCAAAATTGACTACATCACACATTTTCACATATACATCACACAAATGCGTTGTTATATACATATATGCAAATGCCCACATATATGAAGCTCATTCTCATTGTACTTGCTTATTTCCTTTAAAAATGAGCCCTTCATGATGGTCAATGCGTACGTAACTAGTTTCATCACGTTGTTCGTAAATGACCCTTATGCCATTTCAAAAGGAGGTAACTCGTCAAATTGATTGTATTCTTCCTCGTCCACTACATTCTCTACTCCGACAATTCTCCTTTTTCCATGAAGAACTACATGGCGTTTCTTATTTGCCGGGTCGGTTACATAGAAAACTTGAACAACTTGGTTGGCGAGCACGAATGGTTCGTCTTTGTACCCGACACGTTGGAGGTCCACGGTAGTGACACCGTACTTGTCAACCTTCACCTGTGGGAGATGCACCCAACGACAGCGAAATAAGGGGATCTTGAAAACCACGTAGTCGAGCTCCCAAATCTCTTCTATGAACCCATAGTACGAGTTTCTCGACCCATCGATACTGAACGCATCTATGCGGACACCGCTATTCTGGTTTGTGCTCTTTACATCCTGAGACTGCGTATAGAATGTGTACCCATTTATGTCATATCCTTGCCATGTCACAATCAAATGTTGGCCCTTTTGCCAACCATGTCAGCGTCTCACTTGGCGAGCTCCTAGCGATTTGCTCCTTCAACCATTGGTTGAACTGACTGTTATGTTGCCTCTCGATCCAAACATCCAGCCGCTCCGGATTTTGTTGTCAAGCACATTCTTGTCTTTGGTCGACATAAGGCGCCACTTCAGTCATGTGTTGCAAGACCGTGAAATGGGCTTGAGTATACGTGTCCATATCTGCAGTGATTGCTTTCCTTCCGATAGTTCCGATACCCTTCAGCCTCCCCTCATGACGAGATTGAGGCACACCTATCGGTTGAGTCTGAGCCATATAATCGACACAAAACTCAATGACCTCTTCGCTTGCATAACCTTCGACAATCTGCCCTCGGCGAGATCGATTCCGACGTGGGACTTGAGAATTCCATGAACCTCTCAAATGGGTACATGCTACGTAGGAATACGGGCCGCACATTTTATCTCCCACACAACGTGAACAATGAGATGTACCATGATATCGAAAACGAAGGAGGAAATACATTTCAAGATGACATAGAGTCACCACCACCTCGTCTGTAGAGCATCTAGTCCTTCCGGATCGATGACCTTCGGGCAATTGTGTTAAAGAAATAACATAGCCTCATGATTGTCTCTCGTACTTTGATCGGCAAAATATTTCTAATTGCAATAGGGAGCATCGTGTCATCAAGACATGACAATCATGAGACTTCATGCCATTTAACTTCAAATCTTGCATCGAAACAAGTTTCTTCACGTTGCCGGAGTAACCAGACGGAACTTTCACACCATGCAAGCACTGGCACAGTTCTGTTCTCTCGGCCTTGGATAGACTGTAACACGCAGGGGAAGGTACGTTCGTCCATTATCTATTTATGTCGGTGCTAACTCGTGCCCGATGTCCATATCGCCAAGTCAAGCCGTGCGTTGACGCCGTCCTTTGTTTTGTCACGAATGTTCGAGAAGAGACCAATCAAGTCGTCACATACATTCTTTTCACGTGCATGACGTCGATGCGATGTCGAACATCTAGGTACTTCCAATAAGGTAAGTCCCAAAATATTGATCTCTTCTTCCAGGTGTTCTTCTCACGAGCCCTCATTTTACGTCCCTTTCCGAGGACAACATCTAAATCCTTAACCATATCATAAACCTCGTGTCCCCTTAAATGCCTTGGAGCTGAACCGTCTTCCTTCTCTCCGTCAAATTGTTTCTTCATCTTGCGGTATGGGTGAGCCCTCCGAAGGAACCGGCGGTGACGCATGTAGACTGTTTTGCGTGAGTGTCTCAGCCACACACTCTCGGTATCATCTAAACAGTGGGTACAAGCTTTGGCACCTTTTGTACTCTGGCCCGATAGGTTAGCAAGGGCAGGATAATCGTTTATGGTGCAGAACAATAAGGAGCGCAAAGTGAAATTCTCTCGTTTGTATGCATCCCATACCTGTACCCCTTCGTTCCACAGTACTTTTAGATCTTCTACCAACGGTGCTAGGTACACATCGATATCATTCCACAGTTGCTTTGGCCCTTGGATAAGTATCGTGAAAAATATACTTTCGCTTCATACACAACCAAGGAGGAAGGTTATAGATGCAGAGTCACGGCCATGTGCTATGTCGGTGCTCATGCTACCGAAGGAGTCATTCCATCCGTACTCGGTCCAAACCTTATATTCCTTGGTTACGCACCAAAGTCTGCGAAACTCCTATCGAGGTTTCTCCACTGGACGGAATCAGTAATATGTCTTAGCATTCCATCCTTCTTGCGCTCCTCCGAGTGCCAACGCAGCAGTTTTGCCTCCTTTGGGTTTGCAAAAAACCTTTTCAAACGGGGAATTATAGGAAAATACCATGCCACCTTAGCAGAGGTCCTTTCTTCGCCTCTGTTCCTCGCCGTCATCGATTGATTGTTACGTTTGTATCGGCATGCGTTGCTGCGGACATACATGCATGTTTGCATACTCTTTACGGTATAAGATACGATCGTTCGGACATGCATGTATTCTTTCTACTTCCATTCCCAACGGACAAAGAACCTTCTTGGCTTTATACGTGGTTTTAGGCAGCTCATTTCCCTCCGGAAGCATGTCCGCTAAAAGACCTAGCAGCGCCGTGAAACTCTTGTCGGACCAACCATTGCTTGCCTTCAATTTCAACAGTTCAAGCACGGCCGACAACCTCGTGTACTTGCAGCACGTGAACAAAGGTTTCTCCGAGTCCTCCATCAAGCCCCGAAATTTAACATACTCTCTCTGATCATAGTTCTCTTCTACATCGCGAAGCATCTGATCCAGATTATCATCGTGCAACCTATCAAGTATCATCATCCCGTGACATGTCATTCACTTCACCGGCGATGTCATCCGTGACATATCATTCACTTCATCATGGCGATGTCATCCCGGCATATGATCATTCACTTCGCCATGACCGGTCCAACACGTATAACCCTTTTGAAACCCTCCGAATCAAGTGCGCTTCAATTTGCCCTCGGTTCTTAAACATCTTTAAATTCTCGCAGTCAGCGCATGGACAATACATATATTCCACCCCCTTATTCAACATATCCTCCTCGGCGGCTCTTGTAAGCGAGACACGCCATTAATATACTCTTCACTCACACGGCTCGCGGCATACATCCGACTTGGTCCTACGTTACGTACATATATAACAACTCAAGATTAAAATTAAATTAACTAATTATTACTAAATATATATACCGCCACATATATTATCTTCACTCACACGGCTCAATTCATATTATAAACACAACACTCTTATATAACCAATAATTTTGCAAATTAAGCATTTTCAATAACACTCACCAATTACTTAGATCTAAATTGTAATGCAATTAGAGAAAAAACAAATTTTCTTACTAACCATATCTAGAGCTACCAGGAAAAGTATGAATGAATCTTCAAAGCTCAATCTCTTTCTCTTCCCACCAAATTAACTGGCCTGAAATCGCCTAGGCTCGAGTGCTTGCAGATGGCTCTGATCTGGATCGAAATGAAGACGAGGCGGCGAGCAAGCGCATTAAATGCTTCGTGGCATTATCACCGACGGGTTTTATTGCAAACCGTCGTGTTGTCAACGTCGCAGACGGTTTTGAATAAACAACCTCTGTGAAAAGCTGGTTATCGCAGACGGTTCTTAATAAACAACCGTCTGTGATAACCAGCTTTTCACAGACGGTTGTTTATTAAAAACCGTCTGAGATAACCAGATTTTCACAGACGGTTGTTTATTCAAAACCGTCTGCGACGTTGACAACACAGACGGTTGTTTATTAAAAACCGTCTGCGATAACAAGCTATGATAATGAAAAGTCAGAACGTATCTCTTGTGTTTCGTGTAACGTATCTCCTTCGTTATACGAAGCGTCTCTTTGGTATCTGAACCAAATCATCTTTGAAGGTTAAATATGCGCCAGATTCTTCTACATACGCATTGTGTCCTCTCATCATTCTTACTACCTCTCTTCATACACGCGTCTTGTCTATTTCATTAAAATGTCTACTGTTCAGCTTCTGATCATCTCCTTCCTCTCTTCTCTTCATCGTGAATTGTTCGGCCGCAATCTTACACAAGCGGCCAACAACCACAAGCCGAGCGACTTCGCGGTCACGCCCCTCTCCTTCCCCAAGCGTCTTCCATCCGTCGCCCACACGACCATCCGCCGTCGGCAGAGGCGTCTCGCTGCGGCTCAAGACAGGGAAACAGCCATTACCCTCGTTCTACTATACAACGTGCGCAAAGCCGAAGAAGCAGTTGTCGCGATCGCATAGGTCGATGGATAGCATTGCCGATCAATTAGATCAGGCAGATTCTGAGGAATCATACCATGCTATCCTCTACGAGATAATGACGTACGCTGAGCGTTTGCCAGCGCTGGAGGAGGAGGTGCTGAGGACAACGGCAATGTTAGCGGCGTTCGAGAACGCAGCGGGCCCTCCTCCAACTCCCAAAGGCGAAGAAGCGTCTGAAGCCCGTAAGATTAGAATCGAAATGCTTTATCTGCGATATTTGTAATAAATCTCCTCCACTTGATATTAATAAAATTGTCTTTATTTCGATCCCCGTGTCTTTACATATTTGAATTATGATGACGGTTTTTATTACAAACCGTGCGTGATAATTCAGATTATCCTGACGGTTTTAATACATACCGCTGCGTGATACTTAGTATCGCTGAGCGGTTCATAAGTAACAACCGTCTGCGTGATAGTTCAACCCCGCCATCGAGATATCTCAAAGGGATTATTACCTTTATAGAGTAAGCAACACCGAGTGAACCCCCGGCTATCGTGCGATCTGCCTCCCACTACACCCTCGGCGCGTTCGAGCCCCGCCACGCAGCGTGAGGTCTAGCTATTTCTATGAAATCCGTCGACATGTGGGTCCCACTTACAAAAGTTCAAAAAGACATTTCAGATTCTTGGTGAGTAATGATCGAGATACCGACCGCCGGTGACCGACTATCTTCTGCGTCTTCCACTCCTTCGGAGAAGTGGGAAGATGTTCCTTCGGAGAAGTGGGAAGAAGCATCTGGAATCTTCCCACTTCTCCGAAGGAGTGGGAAGAAGCAGAAGGATAGTCGGTCACCGAAGAAGTCGGGTATCTCGGTCTACCGCTCACCGACATGGATATTACGCACGGTTCTTAACAGGAACCGTCTGTGTTATCTGTCTTTTCACAAACGGTTTGTGTTAATAACCGTCTGTGAACTTTCACAGACGGTTCTTAACAGGACCCGTCTGTGTTATCTCGATTGGTATAGACGGTTCGTATTAAGAACCGCTCGCGAAGCTTCTGACGGTTATTAAAAACCGTCGTGATGTCTCAATTATCACAGACGGTTCATGTTAATAACCGTCTATAAAAATATCACAGACGGTTGCCAGTCAAACCGTCTGTGATTAGCCGTCTAGTATTAGCCTTTCTGTAGTAGTGACGGCTTCTCAAATTTCCTGGTTTAAAATTCAAAGACGCGGCTGCTTCCAGATTCAGATCAATCGCCAAACGTCACGTCTCTCTCGATCTCTCACGATCAATCGTGATGCTTTCGTCTGGGCCCTCACGACGACACTACAAATAGCCTCCTCTTAAACCACACAGCTGTCAACAAGTCGTAACACCGAAGCATAGCAGGCGCGAACACGATGGCGCCATTTTCACGTTTCCTCGTGGCCGTGGCGCTTCTCCCCGTCCTCGCTGCCGCCGGCGGTGGCCGCGCGACGCGCTACGACCGCGTCTTCAGCTTCGGCGACTCGCTCACCGACACCGGGAACTCGCTGCATCTATCTGCCACCGGCGGGGGCCCGGCCAGCCGGCCGCCGTACGGAGAGACCTTCTTCCGCCGCCCCACCGGTCGGGCTTCCGACGGCCGGCTCGTCGTCGACTTCATCGGTGAGTCGGTGACCACCAAACAGTCGTTTCCATTCGATCGGTGTATATATTTTAGACACGGTAATATGCGTGTCAATGACTCTACTTTGCGACACCGACACGTTGATCTTGTGGTGCAGTTGAGGCGCTGGGGGTACCGCACCCGACGCCGTACCTCGCTGGCAAGACGGCGGCGGACTTCCGGCGCGGCGTGAACTTCGCGGTGGGCGGATCGACGGCGCTTGGCCCGGAGTTCTTCGAGAGCAGAGGGCTAAAGCAGTTTGTGCCGGTTTCTCTTGAAAACCAGACCAGCTGGTCCAAGAACGTTTTGCAGCTTCTTGGCTCAGTTCACCGTAAATATTCTACAGTAGATATTACTCCGTTTATCAACACACTCCATTTATTTGCTCTTACCGAGAAACCTTTCACCACTGTCGTCTACATTACAGACCAGAGAAAGATCATGGCGAGGTCGCTCTTCCTCGTCGGAGAGATCGGAGTCAACGACTACCTCATCGCTCTCGTCGTCGGGAACCACACCGTCGGCAAGGTGAAGACCTTCGTGCCGCACATCGTGGGCTCCGTCCGTTCTGTCGTGACCGTAAGCTAGCCAGCCCACCGATCAATCGAAGTTCGTCTAGCTTCCAACATTGTACGTCAAGATCATCAGTCACGCACACGTTTCCATATATATAAGCAGGACGCGATCGCCGCCGGAGCAAGAACGGTGGTGGTCCCAGGGATGATACCTCTCGGTTGCGAGCCGCAGCTGCTGGCCCTCTACCAGGGCGGCGACGCGGGCGAGTACGACCCGGAGTCCGGCTGCATCACGCGGCTGAACGACGTCGCCGAGTTGCACAACCGCGCGCTGAACTGCATGCTCCAAGAGCTCCGACGTGCCCACCCTGGCACGGCCGTCGTCTACGCCGACCTGTACCGCGCCGTCACCGACATCATCGTGTCGCCCCGAGAATACGGTGCGCAATAATGAACAGCCAGCTCCCTAAATTGCATTCGTCAACCTTCTTGCTGATCATGGTCTTGATACATAATTACATATACGTTGTGATATCGATCGCAGGTTTCAGAGGCACGCCGTTGACCGCGTGCTGCGGCGGGAGAGGCGCGTACAACTTCAACATGACGGCGTTCTGCGGCGCGGCGGGGACGACGACGTGCGCCGACCCGTCGCAGTACGTCTCCTGGGACGGGGTGCACTTCACGGAGGCTGCGAACAGACACATCGCTTGCGCCGTGCTCAACGGACAGTACACCGACGACGCACCGATTGTGTCGAAGACGTCGTGGACGACGACGGAGACTGGACGTAGGATCGGGTGCATCTAGACTGCGAGAGGGGTCTCTACTTCTCGCGGAATCATAGGATAGCTAACTACGTGTCGCGCGTGGATGCCCTCGGGTTGATGCCTCCACTTTTGAGTTCTCACTAGTAAGGGTGCTCGGCATGTTGCTCAATGGACATTTCTGCGGAAAATAGGTCCATTTTAATGATGATGCATACGTATATAAAGCGCATGAACAATGTGTGAATAACATGTGACCCATTTGGAGGAGATAAACTTTTTTTTTTAGGGCTAGGAGATAAACTTGTAAAGTTAAAATATATGAACTTTTGTGATCAAGCTTTTCCAGTTTTTTTTTATCAATATACCTTTATAGAACCTCCAACAGTGATATTCGATGGGGGAAAGTATAATTAGCGGTCGTCCGCTGCAAAGCCCAGCAGCGGACATCATGCATTCCCCTTTTAACCATATAGAGATTGGAAAAATTAAACTTACAACTATATATTGGGGGATTTCAAATTGAAATTGAAAGAGAAATTAGAACTTTCAACATGAGGTTTGGAAACATTAAACTAAAAAATGTGGACTTCAACTCCATCTTTTTGGCTGAGGTGGCAAGGGAGTGGGTTGCAGAGGAGTCTATGCCAACCAGAGCCCGCGGGGGTGGTGAGACCTTGCGTAGGAAGCATATGCCAGTGAGGGTGCGTCGCCACCATATCTTCATGCTCAGCGCCAGTGATGGTGGCCAACATGTGAGGTCTCCGCAATGGCCTTTTGTGTGCCAGATCATGCAATTGAGGAAAAAGGGGAGCATAGATCGGGTTGGGAGGGGAAAGAAAGAGAAAAAGAATGTTGGAACTGGTGATAGCACAACAAGGAACAAGATCACACACAAGAGATACGATGTTTGTTTACCGGGCTTGACAATGCCTATGTCCCTGAGAGCCGAATCGCGGTGGCTCCATCTGTACGAAGAGTTCTTTTTTTTACCAATTAAGGTTATAAGTGTTCGGCGGTATAATTTCTACCCCGGTTACATGGTTTGACTTGGACATAATTTCTTCCTTTAACCTTGCTATAGATGAGCCATACACAACAAGCAATGTGATTGAGATCTTGTCAACGATTTTAAAAAATAATGAGGGAAGCACTAAAACTCATGGCTAAGCCGTAAAATGTCTTTATTGCTAGGAATCTATTATAGGGAGTGCTCATTGATCATAGATCAAAATGAGCATGAATTTGTTACAATGGCGTGTGTCTAACCTACTGTCTGACTTGTCCTTATATACACCTAACGGGATGGCAGTTGCTACTATTGGAGGAGGTGTCTCTTTGTTCATGGAGGCGGCGCACATGATAGTAGTTGTTGTCAATGACTACTCGTCCCTTGGGTGTGGTCGGAGGAACGGACTTCAGGTGGTTATCATCAGAGACATGGGAGTATTTGACAGTTGCCTGTCATGAGATATGATAGATAGTTATGCATGTGCGGGTCTACGGTAGTCCCCTAACGGTTGGGAAGTGGGTTCATGGTAGTCTCATGAACCCCTCAACTGGTACAATTTATCTATCATGTGTCAATAACTCGTAAATGTTATATTAAAATATACAACATTTAATTGGCGAGACACAGGTCTTGAGATAGAATAGTTGATAAATATAAAATTATGATATCCTCATCAGGTCTTGAGGACGGGGAATGGGAAGAGAAGAGGGGGAAAGAGAAACTAGAGATTATGTGCATTGTGAAGGAGAGAAGGGGATACTAGATCAGACACATGTTTGTAGATTGGACATCTCTTGCGGCCGTTCGCCAATTAAGTTTCCTATGGGCGGCCGTAAATTAGCAATTTCAATAATAGTACATCAAAAATATTTTTAGTGACAAATCTAATTATACTATTTTTTCTATGATTGTTTTTTAAGGACTTCTACAAGTCCAAAATACATGTCATTTTTTTGTGTTTGTACACTCGCCCACATACAACTTTAACCATCAATACTTATCACAACGCGATAATATAAATCTATAAAAATTAGTATAAAAATACTTTTTGAAAATATGATTCGATAATTTTGTTGTGACAAATCTATATAAATGCATAGATATTAGCATCTAAATAAGTTTGAAATTTTGACCGGTAAACGACAAATGTTTTGCATAAGAGACTGTGTACTTTTTATTAGTACTCCCTCCTATCACAATATAGGTCATTTTAGAGTTCTCAACTCTTCTAAAAATATAAGTTGTTCTATAATTTCAAGACGTTTTTGCTCCTTTTGTTCCTATTATGCCCTCGATTAATTTCATCAATAAATGGTCTCTTTTTCCATGTCTATACTCAACCTCTCATGCAATTCCCACCTAACTCTAAATAGTAAGGTGTCTGTGCGTTGCAACGGAGTACCAAAAGAGGATGGTATGTATCAGCAAACGTGATCCAAAACTGTACCATGAATATCAATTTTATCTTACAACCCACATTGTGAAACATATATGTACAAGCATGTCCACATTTAGTAGTGGATGTTGTTAATTCTATATTAAATTCACATATTCTTCTAGAATGACAAGATACTATAAAATACATGACAAATAAATATCAATTTTATCTTTCACACATATCATGAAATATATACGTACAAGTATGTCCACATTTAGTAGTTGACGTTGTTAATTCTATATTAAATTCACATATTCTTCTAGAATGATATGATACAGTAAAATATACGACAAGAGGGCTATCGTGAGAACCAATTATCCCATAATGCTAGATAGCCTTATCCCCAAACTACATTGTAATTATTCCGTTGTACATAGCAATATGGAATAGTTCCTAGAAAGATTTATACGTAAGTTTTAGTCCATAGAGCTTCTCCCATGCATAACAATCCAGACACTTTACACAGTCTACTATTGTGAAAACAGAAGTGTCGATGTTTTAATATCGATCTTATGCATGATTTGTTTGGATTTAGGGATCTTTATCTAGATTCAGGTCTTCTCCTGAGAGAATAATAACGCTATGTTCTATGTAATTGCTAATCACCAGAAAAAGAATTACAATAGATAATCATGCGAATGGCTAGCCCCCTCCTCTTCTTTTCTCTCTTTGATGTTAACCTTTTATATAGCCAGTGAAGCGACGGCCATTGTCCCGCGCCAGAAGACGCCTCTATGCTTCGATGATAACCGTCTGATGTAAGTTACTGTCAGAGAGATGTAAAAGGCCGTTCACCATGTAGCGGTTGTTGTCAGAGAGAGATTGTGTACGGTTAGTAGATAAACGCACATTCTAACCGCCTTGTTAGATGAACCAACAATGTAGTTCATCATCGTAGACAGGTTGGTTGCACATAGACTTGTCATAGGAATTCCCACAACCAAAGAGTGGTCACAGTAAGACTTACGATTGCGTGGTCTTAGAAGGACTTACGACCAGAGGAGTAGTCGCACTAGGACCTATGACTATTTGATCGTAGAAGGATTTACGACCAAGGGGGTAGTTGAGTAAGACTTAAGACTACGTTGTCGTAAAAGGACTTACAACCAAGGGATAGTCACAATAGGTCTTACAACTATGTGATCGTAGAAGAGCTTACAGCCATATGGTTGTAGAAGAGCCTACGATCATCCTACGATATTTACCTTTTACCAATAAGGGGTATATTCAAGGAATATAAGGACATAATAATTTGAGGATTATTCTATCCTCATCAAGAAGGAAAGCAACTTCAAAGTGAATAAGAGAAGGTAACAAGGTGAATTAATGTTGGTGTAAATTAGAACGGTTATACCAATTTGAAATTTAGGCACAGGGGAGAACCAAGCATCTCAAAGGCTAAAAACATCAGTGCTAACAGTAATCAGTACACGAAGAGAGATAGAATATGTTGGTTTCTATGAAATATATCTGGCTAATTCAATTGATGCAAAGGAACATTCCTTACCTTATTTCACAAGGCTCCAACCCAACAGGGGTGAAAATACCATCATAATTAAATGTGCTCCAGATCCTTATTACCACTCAAAACAATCTTGAACAAGGTAAGCTATGCTTGAAAAAACAATGCAAGTTTGTTTACCAATTATAATTTTAGTTATTAAACCTTTTGTGTCATAAGAAAATATCACAATTCATTATTATTTATTATACAATAGATCCATACACATTTGCATTTTCGCTTAGGCGCACCATGATACGAAGTTATGAACAATTACAAGAAACATTCTAAGGAATGTGATTTGCACAAGAACAATACAACTCTTCAAATGTCGCAAGAAAAACTATGGAGAATAATATTGCCTCAAAGATCGATTTGCTATGATTGACAACAGCTTTTCACAATGAAGGTAGCCAATTTTGCAGACAAAAGAACTATGGGAAAGATTTAGAATTAGAGAATGCTTACATCCAACAACACACACTTGCCATTCAAAGCTTCATTGGCCACTCTAGCATTTTTTTGCTCTCAAAATTCAAAATAGCATAGGCTCATGCATCAGAAAGAAATTTTAATGGTATAAATACTAAAGCATCATATTTCACTTAACAGGAGACAAAACGATGTACTGCAATAAGTTGTACCTTTGATTTTTTTGTGGGCCTCTCAGTAGTTTTAATTCTCTAATATTTCCGTACTTTGAAAACAATGCAGACACTTCATGCTCCTTTACACTCCTTGGAAGCATATCGACGAAAGCTTATGTTCTGTAAGTTAAAGGCAATCATTTTAGAGTATGACTTTTTTTGCTTTTTGAAACACCACTTCAGAGTAAGACACCAACAGGGTTGCAAGAGTGTCAAAGAAAGAACTAAACATAAGTTATTTCAGAGCAATTCATTTAGATGAATTTGGGATCAAATGTAAAGTGTTTGTAAAGTTGCACCTAATCTTTCCAACTTGCCGTCTGTGTATTTTACTTGTATTGCTTTAGAGGCCTAAATAAAAATGAGGTAGAAACATCATTTTGCTTATTAGAACTAGAATTTTTCAAGAGAAGTCATGATCTTCATGAAACCGAACAATTCCTATCTAATTCTACACAAATTAATCACTTCTGATCTTTAGTCACTCAGACAAAGACAAAAACTTTCTCCATCTCTAGTTCCACACAACTCAAATGACACAATTTCACATCAATCATGTATAGAACAAAAAATTGCAAGCGAATGCAAGATGAACTATTGCTCGAATTGCAAGAGAATGCAACATGAACAACATACTCCAGGAGGGTGCACTTGTTGTGGTAGGTGCCGATGGCCTTGTCAGCCTCCTTCTCAACGAGCAAACCATGAAGTAGCACCCTACGTGAGCCAAAACCCAAACCTTTCTTTAACTACAACAAGAACGAGCGAGTGGGCAATAGACACGGTGCTCGATGCCATGGATCTTGGGGTTGTTGGAGTTGGACTCAACAAGGAAGGGCACCCAATAGAACTCGAGCATGGCTTGGTATTCCTTGGCGTGGAAGATGGTGAGGGAGCCCCTCTTGACGATCTTCTTCCTACCCCTGGACAGGATGGTCTACACCAGGCACACAAGCGACTCCCACTGGTTTCGGTTCAGCGAGTCCGCCATGAACATTAGCTGCTTCCCCCGCATCATTTCCATGAGCTGCCGCACATAGAACCTTTCCAATTCGGTTTGATTCATTCATTCACCAACAAAATCGCTAAATCAACAAAGAAAGATGTAAGCTTTAGCAATTTGTTGCAGATCTAGGAAGAAATAGAGTACGTACGTGGGTAGGGAGCAATTGTTGGGCTGCCATTTCCAATACTTCCATTTGTCATTGGCATGACTGTTGGTGAGGCAGGTGACCTGCGTGGTGAGGAAGGTGCAATCTTTCTCTTGATAGACGGGGAGGGAGGAGTTGTTGTGGACCCAGTGACTACGGGAGAGGTCGCAGGTGGGTAGGGGTAGGGCAACGGGGGCAGGCCGGAGATATTGTAGACGTCGACATCTGGGAAGAGGTAGTCATTGATAGAGAGCTCAGTGATGGGGCAGACGTCCTCACCATACAAGAAGAGGGCAAGGAGCAACAAGGCAGCAACGAGGGTGGTGATAGGGGAGCGACAGCCCACGACGAGGAGGGAGTGCATGGAGGAGGCGAGGGAGTTAAGAGCCATGGGGTGGGGCGGCTTGCATGCGGAGGAGGCGATGGAGCTTGCTCACCTCGCCTGAGGAGGTGGGGTGGCTTGCACGCCTCGCCTGAGGGGGTGGGCTAGTAGGGGAAGGAGTATCAGGTGAGTTAGACGGGGGTGGAGCAAGGAGAGAGCGTAGGAAGATGGGGCCACTTGTTCGCACTCCTCCTTTTTGTGAGGGAGATCGTGGATTCGTGGGGAAGGGAGACAGAGAGTTGAACAGAGGAGGTGGGACGACGGACAAACTCACTCTTTCTATTAATAGAGATTAAAGAGTAAGATTGTGGAATGATTGAAGGATATTAATAGAGATTAAAAGAGTAAGATTGTGGAATGATTGAAGGATAACAATATAATTTCACCCACTCTTTTAGTTCTTGTGTCCAGCTCTAAAACAACCTATATCGTGATACGGAGGCAGTATTTGTGAATTAAAGGATGTAGAGTCATTGGAGCTTTCACTGGAGTAAAGAACATGGCCTGTTCTTTTCGGCTTCTAAAAGTTGTTTTTCGGCTTTTCTACAGTAACTAGCTTTTAAACAGATTATCTTTTTAAGATAGGGTCTACTAGTTAATTATAGTACATACTGTAACGACTTCATTTATATCGGCAAAAACCATACATGAGTTTCTGTTACACTGTAATCTTTCGCACGAACAGCCTAAAAGCCACAAGCCGCAGCCAAAAAGAACAGACCTTAGAGTACTTTTCACCTGATTGATTTGTCACATTTAGTTTGCGTGACTATTATATCAAAAACAACCGTCGGCTACCAACCTCTCGATCTTCCTGAAGGAACTAAAAGGAAAGACTAAACCATTCGTTTCGAGTAAATATGGATAGAAAGTACCATTATTTTTCCGCACTTGCTGAAGAATGTTTCACAAACCACTAGCTTGACAGGTTGCTTTTATGCACGCATGCGGCCCTGTTCAATATGGCTTATAAGCTATGATTTATGATTTTTTTTTACTATAGTAGTTGAAAATAAGCTATAGCGGCTATTAGCTTTTTGTGAATAATTAAATTTAAAAAAATAAAAAAATTATATCATTATAGACAACACAAATAAATAAGGAGAAAAAAAGACAAAACAAAAAACCTAAAAAATCAAAATAAAATGAAATTAAGAAGTCTGAGACTCAAACGCGCTTGAGCAGGATCTTAGACAGCGTCGAGCTACCTAAATCGTACGTTTCTGAAAAAGGTTCACATCACGTTTTGTGGACTACGACCATCGTACCTTTTCGTTCAACACATTTTTTATATAAAACATATACTGATCTGTGATTATGATAGATGCTTTTGTATATTATATATGCACCTTGCATACTTCTGCAAGTGATTTTTTCTCTTAATTTTATCAATCAAAATTTGATCCGTCGGATCAGCTTCATATAAAAAAAAAGGATTACATTTTACATCCAATTCTCATCGTGCAAGTGAACGGCCGGAAAGCGGAAAAGCACATGACAGAAAAGAAGTCGAAACTTCTCCAGCTAATTTTGCTTGCATCATAGCCATCTCCTATCACATTGTGCGTACCTTTTCGCTGATGGACTAGCGCATATCATAGATGTTCAAATGTAACAACTAAAAATAATTATAAGTTTACAACAGCAGTTCGAAAAGGGGAGCCTAGGTCAGACACACGTTTGTAGATCGGACGGCTCCTGCGGCAGTCCGCCTGTTAAGTTTCCTATGGGTTGCCGTAAATTAGCAATTTCAATAATAAATTTATAGTGCCGTAAAAGCATTTTAGTGACAAGTCTAATGATACTATTTTTACTGTGATTGTTTTTTAAGTACTTCTTCAAGTCCAAAATGCGTGTCATTTTTGTGGGTTTGTACAGTCTCCCACATACAACTTAAACCATCAATATTCATCACAACGCAATAATATAAATATAAAAAAATAGTACAAAAATAATTTTTGAAAAATATGATTCGTTAATTTTCTTGTGAAAAATCTATATAAATTTGTAGATATTAGCATCTAAATAAGTTTGAAAATTTGATCGGTAAATGACAAATGTTTTGCATTAGAGATTGTGTACTTTTTGATAAGTACTCCCTTCGTATCACAATATTGATCATTTTAGCCTTCTCAACTCTTCCCAAAATATAAGCTATTCTATAATTTCGATACACTTTTGCCCCTTTTGTTCCTATTATGTTCTTGATTAATTTCATCAGTAAATGGTCACCTTTTCCATGTCTCTACTCTACCTCTCATGCATTTCCCACCTAACTCTAATTAAAGGAGTAAGATTGTGGGAATGCTTGAAGGGTAACAATGTTTTTTCACCTACTCTTTTAAATTCTTGTGTCCATCTCTAAAATGACATATATTATGATACGGATGCACTACTATAGAAAGCCTAATATTAGATGCCACATCACAGACGATTCCTTAAAACCATCTGTACTAAATACTATCACAGACAGTTTTAGTTTAGAACCATCTATGTTGCTGCCAGTGATAAAACTAGTCCGTGAAAGTGAACTATCACAGACGGTTCGTGGTTAAAACCGTCTGTAAAGTATCACAGGCGGTTATTAAGAACAACCGTCTATGATATTATGAAGTATCACGGGCGGTTATTAAGAAGAACCGTCTATGATATTATGAAGTATCACATATGGTTTTTAATTTGAATTGTTTGTGATAATTCACAGACGGTTCATTATAAAAATTGTCTGTGATAATTAATTTATCACAGAGAGTTTGTAGATAATTCTGTTGTATTAATAGCGCGTAGACCTGTCGACCTTCTCTGTCTAAAATTCCAGATCTATGCTGGTGCGTTGAGCTGCAGGTGGGGCTTTGAGGCCATTTGGTGGGAGATCGACTATTTGGCAAAAATAATTGTAGATCCACTAAGTTATTGGATAGCTATGGTTAGTAATTTATTTCTAATTGCATTATAATTTAGATCTAGCTTTTGGTGAAAGGAGAATTGAAGATGGTTTAGATCTAGCTAGCTTGATGTAGAGAGAAGACTATTTACATCTAGCTACATTCAACTACTTAATTTAGATCGTACATATGTAATATAATAATTAATTAATTGAATATGTTATACTAAATTGTTATATGCGTAACGTAGGACCGAAGCTGGATGTACGCTGGGAACCATGTGAGTGAAAAGTATATTAATAACGTTTCTGCTTTTACAAGAACTGCCGAGGAAGATATGTTGAATAAGGGGTGGAATATATGTATTGTCAATGTATTGACTATGAGAATCTAATTATGTTTAAGAACCGAGAGTAGATTGAAGTATACTTAATTCGAAGAGGTTTCAAAAATGGTATGCACGTTGGACCAGTCATGGTGAAGAGCAGATTACACAGAAAGGTAGTATAATGACAACGCTAATGAAGTCAATGATATACCGTCGGATGATCATGTCAATTATGGTTCCGATTTGGATAGTCTGAATGATGACAATTTGGATTAGATGCTTCGCGATGTAGAAGGGAACTGTGATGAGAGACAGTATGTTAAACTCCAGGGCTTGATGGAGGACTCGGAGAAACCTTTGTTTACGTGCTGCAATTCAAAATACATGAGGTTGTCAGCCATGCTTAAAGTGCTAAAATTGAAGGCAAGCAACAGTAGGTCCGATAAGAATTTCACGGCATTGTTAGTTCTTTTAGCGAACATGCTTCTGGAAGGAAATGAGTCGTCCAAAACCACCTAAAAAGGAAGGAAGATTCTTTGTCCATTGAGAATGGAAGTAGAAATAATACATGCATATTCGAACGATTGTATCCTCTACCGTAAAAAGTATGCAAACATACATGTATATCCGGTGTGCAACACATCCCGATACAAGCGCAAGAATCAATCAGATGACGGCGAGGAAATAAAGGTGAAGAGAGGATCTTCTGCTAAGGTGGCATGTATCTTCTCGTAATTCCCCTTCTGAAGCGGTTTTTTGCATACTCAAAGGAGACAAAACTGCTACGTTAGTAGCGTAAAAGGATGAAATGATAAGATACCTCGCTGACTTCGTTTAGTTAAAAGGTATTGATAAGATTTTTGCAGACTTCGAAGTATTTGTGAATTAAAGGATATAAAGCCATTGGAGCTTTCACTGGAGTAAAGAACGTAGACTACTTTTCACTGATTGATTTGTCACATTTCACATGGCTCTTATGTCAGAAACAACCGCCAGTTACCGACCTCTCGATCTTCCGGAACTAAAAGAAAAGGCTAAACCACTCGTTCCGAGTATCTATGGATCGAAATGATCATTATTTTTCTGCACTTGGGGAAGAATGTGTCACAAACGACTAGATCGACAGGTTGCTTTTATGCACGCATGCAGCCTTAGTGGCTTAATTAAAAAGATGTTTAGGCAGCTATACTTATATGTGCAGCACCGCAGTGGTTCACTCCCTTGCGAAGAGATTTTTAGGCAGCGTCGAGCTGCCTAAATCGTACGTTTCTGAAAAAAAAAGTTTACATCACGTTTTGTGGACTACGACCATGACATAAACAACTTTCAGATAAAGAGAAAAGAAAGTTTAATTAGTATCCATTGGATATGTTCCTACCTTTCCGTGCAACATACTTTTTTTTTATATAAAACATATACTGATCTGTGATTATAGTAGATGCTTTTGTATTTTATATATGCACTTTGCATACTTCTGCAAGTGATTTGTTCTCTTGATTTTATCAATCAAATTTTAATCCGTCGGATCAGCTTCATATAAAAAAAATTGCATAAAGGAAGTATCTTTTTAAGATATGATCTACTAGTTAATTATACTACATATTGTACCGACTTCATTTATATCGGTAAAACCACACGTGAGTTTCAGTTACTCTGTAATCTTTCGCACGAACAGTCCAAAAGTCATAAGATGCAGCCAAAAAGAACATGCCCTAGACTACTTTTCACCTGATTGATTTGTCACATTTAGTTTGCGTGACTATTATATCAGAAACAACCGCCGGCTACCAACCTCTCGATCTTCCGAAAGGAACTAAAAGGAAAACTAAACCATTCATTTCGAGTAAATATGGATAGAAAGTATCATTATTTTTCCGCACTTGCTGAAGAATGTTTCACAAACCACTAGCTTGACAGGTTGCTTTTATGCACGCATGCGGCCCTGTTCAATATGGCTTATAAGCTATGGTTTCTGGTTTTTTTACTGTAGTGGTTGAAAATAAGCTATAGCGGTTATTAGCTTTTTGTGAATAATTAAATTTAAAAAAATAAAAAATTATATCATCATAGATAACGTAAAGAAATAAGGAGAAAAAAGACAAAACAAAAAACCTAAAAAATCAAAATAAAATGAAATTAAGAAGTCTGACACTCAAACGCGCTTGAGCAGGATCTTAGACAGCGTCGAGCTACCTAAATTGTACGTTTCTGAAAAAGGTTCACATCACGTTTTGTGGACTACGACCATCGTACCTTTTCGTGCAACACATTTTTTATCTAAAACATATACTGATATGTGATTATGGTAGATGCTTTTGTATATTATATATGCACTTTGCATACTTCTGCAAGTGATTTGTTCTCTTAATTTTATCGATCAAATTTTGATCCGTCGGATCAGCTTCATATAAAAAAAGGATTACATTTTACATCCAATTCTCATCGTGCAAGTGAACGGCCGGAAAGTGGAAAAGCACATGATAGAAAAGAAGTCGAAACTTCTCCAGCTAATTTTGCTTGCATCATAGCCATCCCCTAAATCATTTTGTCACATTGTGCGTACCTTTTCGCTAATGGACTAGCGCGCATATCTAAATGTAACAACTAAAAATAATTATAAGTTTATAAAAGCAGTCCGTAAAAGATACATAGCATTCTAGACAAAAAAAAAAGAAAGAGCAACCTAAAATGATAACACACGTGCATATGTGTAATAACCTATATTAAACCAGGATACGATCGACAACCTAAACTATATATAGAGATATGTGATAACCTACATAGGGGGAAAAAACTCCACAATACAAAAAAAAAACGAGGGAAAATAAGTTGATATCGACACTTTCGGCCTAATTTTGTATTGTTCTCTTCTGTCCTCAAAATTGGTCAAGCCGGTTTCCCTACTTTTAAAAGTAGCGTGCTGCTTTTCCTTTTGTTGAAGATGAGGACATGTATATGGACTTCCGACGTGATCGACGAGGGTAAAGTTAAAAAGATCTTGTTCACATACAATGCAAGTGATATTTCAAATCAAGGACTATTTCTGTTCTATTTTACTTGTTGTTTCGATCTCTAATTCAAACTTTTAACTCTAGTTTTTTTAATTATGGGTTAGTAAAGTTACTAACATTTAATGATATAAAAGTATTTTTAGGACAAATCTAGTAGTATAATATTTCTACGTAACGTATTCAAATATTTTTTGTATATTAGCGGTCCTAGCTCATGGAGGCAAGAAAGTTCAATTGTTCCCGTGTCTGTCTCACTCATCCATCAGTCAAACAAAATGATCACTTACATACGAATTAGCGAATGGACATCGATCAGAAACACGTGCAATTAAGCTGCAGGATTGAAAAATCTCGCAAAAAGAAAAGGAAAAAAAACCCTACATGCATGCATGCATGGGCTGCGACGGGAGGGAGAGGAAAGGAAAGATTTGATCTGTATCTCGACGCACATCCTTTTCCCGGCAAGAAAATTAAAGAGGATGAGAAAAACAATGGTGTGCAGGGCAAATTACTATCGAAACCCTTGTCAGGTAGCACCGCACTTACGGAAGCATCCGGCCGGGTTTGGACGGCCGAAAAAGTGAGAATGTTTCGTGAGGAGGACACATGGCATACTGGGACAAACGCCAGGCAGCCAGTACCATTCATTCCTCGATCTGCTGCTTGCCGTCCGCCGAGTAATGAAACACGCGCGCTGGCGACGCATGTGCCGACATGCGTGCATGCCGTGCTCCGCCCTACTCGGCCGGCCGGCGATCGGCGCCCACGGAATTTTATTTGCGATTGTCTGTCGACGAGCGACATACAATAGAGTTTGACGAAGAAAACAAAACAACACATGATGCGGTACAAGATATAAAAGTAGCAGAGCATAAACGGTTGTGTAAATACGCTGTCTAAAAACTTTATTGTCGCTCTATACAGGAACTATTTGTGGTAATAGTTCGAAGAACCCGCTCTCTCTTTCCGGTGCACGCTGAGAAAGAAGATTAGCAAGGTTCGATCGTACAGCACACCAGCACATATTAGTAGAGAAGAAAGAAGGTTTCAGTCACTCTAACATGGATGTCTCTAATTCTTATAGATGTTTCTATGTAACAAACAACATTAGCTTAATTAAATCGAATTAATCCAGTAACTACTGCCAATAACTGAATCCTAGGGTCTCTGGGTTTTTATAGATGTTTTCAGTAACTAACACCATTAACTCGATTAAATCGAATTAATCTAGTAACTGATGTCATTAACCGAAATAATTCAGACGTTCGAATTCGCATTCAAATAAAATTAAGAGAGATGATGGCATGATTCGGCAAACTAAAAAAAGATGAATTTAACGTGACAGGAACAATGCTATGGCACGATGCAGTCACAAGTTACAAATCACATGGTTTTCACACAAAAATATGCGAATACGCGCACATGTGCGTACACGTGTATGTGAGTTTAGCCAAGTCCTTCTCATACCACATAATACCATAGGTCACATGCTTTATGTGGTGGCAAGACTACCAGATATATGTTCTTCTCCTACTTACCCAAACAATACATAACTAAACTATGCCACGCTTTAAAATTGGGATGAATGGGCCTTTGTCTCATGGGCTCAATTCTAACATGTGCCGGTTTGGCAAGCCGTCGGTTGCTTGGGCCACTTATTCAACTGCATGCTAGGCGCAATAGGCCGGTGGCCACTAGACTGTGCGGTTGGCAGGTGGTAGAAAGTTCGCGGTGACATCAGACGGCAGCGCCGGCAGGCGGCGACACATCGTGGCAACAAATTAGTTGCTTCAGGAGCATGCCTTCGCGAGTATTGGATTTGGATATCCATCCATTAGCACATTGTGGGTTGACTGGTTTCGGGCTAGTGTTTTGTAGTGGTTGCAAAGGGTGGGAGGTTTGGGGATTGGTGAGCTTGTACTATGGAGTGCTCGATTAGATACTAGGCCTGACTAAATATCATGCAGTTTTTGGGAAGAAAGATCCAGCAAGTCTGTACACTTCTAGGCGGCCTAGGAGTGAACATCCACCGTCCTGTCAAAAAAAACCTTGCCAAATTTTAGTCCATCTTCTTCGTTCAAATTTTAGTTTTTTCACTAGTGCGCCCACGCTGTACTATTAGAATGCATTTCAACGATATAGAGTTTTATACCGGTTAGGAGCTATAATACCTATTAGGAGCTAGGTTAGCTTCGGCCCAACCCAACCCATGCTAAGCCAACCCCCATTTAAGGAGGCATGCCAGGGGGCATCCTTATCCCCTCCTCCTTTGTCCTGAACTCCCCTGAGCCGCACCTTAATGCCCCTTGCTGATGCACACGCCGACACCGCCGTCCCCATTCGTGCACGTGCCATAGTTGTTAGCCACCAGCGCGCGCCGTCACCAACCACCAACACCATCGCCCCTTGCTGCTGCTGGCTGCCATCGTCGGCAACCAGTGCGTGCTGTCGCCGCCCTTGCTATTGCTGCATTGCCGTGGGAAGGTAGAAGTTGGTTGGCCATGAAGAAGGGAGGTCGGGGGTGAAAGAAGCCAGGCTAGCTAAGAGGAAGGAGAGAGCAGAGGGGGCAATTGAGTGAAGAAGAGAGGGAGGGGAAGAAAAGAAGAGAGGGGAGGAGGCCGGTCAGAAGAAGAGGAAAAGAAGAGAAGAAGAGAGGACTGGCTATGAAGGGGAGAAAGAAGAAGAAAAAGAAGAAAAAAGAAAAGAAAAAGAAAAGAAAAAGAAAGGAAGCTCGATTCGGCGCCTGATCTCCCTGCTTGATTATTGATTTCTGTAGAAGTTACAATACCAATTATTAATACGAACTTGGATTGTGTAATTGATGTTGCGGTAGTTGATTTTGTTAGTTTGTGGAGGGATAGGGAAAGGGAGAGGAAGGTTGGATGAAGAGAGTATTTGCTAGCAGTGTGTGGTGTAGTGCACGCAAGTGTTGGCCATGCAGGTGTGCTAGCAATAGAAAATTGGGTTGTCAGAACACAGCCGAATGGGTTAATTAATGTAGGTGATTGGGTATAAGTTAAACATTGGATGATAAAGTGATGTAAGATTGGTTAGTATAACTAATTGAAGAGAGAATGAGAGAGATCAACAAAAAGAGAGATTAGATAAGAGAAAGGTTAGATGGTATGTTTGTTCAGCTCTATAGTGAGCAAAGGGAGATTAAGCGTGTAGAATTCGATCCGCAAGTACAGATGGCGGAATCTTTAAATTTAGAGTCGGATGAGCATCAAGACAGTGGGAAGGTGTCTGGTGAAAAAGGGAGTGTTCATGTCAGGTTTGTGCGCAAGAGCGTTGTCATTTGCTCATATGTGTAAGTATTGCTTTAGCAATAAATTAAGGTGGATGATGTTTGTTTAGGAGCAGGCCCGAGATCTGTGCCATCTACACATCACCCACGCAGTTAACTAGGTAAGTGCATGGTAAAATAGTACATTCGGGTAGTGATTGCTATGAATTTGATTTTGATGCACTATCTAGCATGCTATTGTGAGTTTTTTTTATTTCTATTGGTATAATGGCATAATGATGAATGGTGAGTAACGATTATTGGAACATGACACGTCGATATGTTTAAAAGGAGAAATTGCATTACATATATTCATGTCATAGAAATATATAGCCTTTGTGATATCTATGGTCTAGTTGTATGAACCCTCTATAGGAGTGGACAAAGACCTACTTTGGTAAGCACCCTATGGTAGTGGGGAGAGACCTTTTCGGTAGGCACTCCATGGGAGTGGAGGTTGAGGTCTCTGTATGAAAGAGGACGGACTTGAGGTCTGTCGAGACCCGAATATACAAATTCGGACTCTCCTGTATATTCTGCACCAGTCTAGGATCACGCTAGTGCACACAGTATAAACAAAGATGAAATATCGATCATATCATGATTGACTAGGAAAAGAATAAAATAGTATTAATAATTATCAGAGCTGCGACCTTATGGCCAAGCTTAATGATAATAGCCTAATGGCTTAAAAATCTTGTAGTGGAAAACATAAATAAGCGTGGTAGCCATTCGACATGCCCACAGACAATCGACTAGGTAGCGAAGTCCTAATCCGTGAAGTCGTCGAAGTATCCTCCTTCTAGTACCTCCTACTGATCTGGTTCTTCTTCCTCAACTGAGCAAATGTGGATATAGCCGTGAGTACATAGAGTACTTAGGAAGTCATTTGTAACAAAGAATGCAATATAATATGAAAGGCTTACCAAAGGATGGCTAAAAGGTTAATTTACGTAAAGCAACAAGTTAAAGTAAATAAAATAAATAGATTGAAAAGCGAACTTTGAAAATGATTAATAAATAAGTAATCAAAGGAATTGAGATAAACCACAAGTGAATTGACCAATCACTCCAATGAATCACCCGTGAACTAAGATTCACGGAATAAACCACCAATGAACCAACCATTCACTTCCCAACTTAAACCCATCCAGATATTTATGAAAACTCTACCCCTCGTGTGAAATCACCGAGCATTGTCCATAACCGGGGACATGGCTATTTAAATAGTTTTACACTTTGCAGAGGTTGCACAACTGTACCCACACGATGTGATTATCCTCACGTTAAAGAAAATCACAACAAGGCTTTTATAGTGCTCCATCTCAACCCGATCTTGCTCGCTAAGGTTTCACCGTCGAGAAGGCTAACCACCTAGTCGATAATTGCCCCCTCTTGTGCCAATAAAACATCAGTAGTGAAATCAAAGTTGAGACTTCACAAATTATTATACCAGGTCTATCCCATACTAGACATGTGGTTTGCGCGGTAAGGCTTCGATCAATTGCGCACAAAGTTAAGTCCTTAGATTTACCCAAGCGAAACATCCACATCCCGATGTGCAAATTGCACCCCCTTTACTGAATGATCATTCGTCCAACTGAAAATTATTTTTGTATAACCAACACCAATGACACTACCCATGTCGTGGTACTCAAATTTTATAACTGTGGCTGACCACCACATTGCAATATATCATTAAGTCAAAATTAATTAATCATATGTGATGATAACCTAACATAACTATAAGCATGGCTAAGCAATGTAAACGTTCAACCCATATGACAACTAATATTGCATCACTAAATAATTACTCATCCTATGGTGACAATGTAATCATAGCATTCAAATTATCAAGGATGAATGAATCAAATAGGTCATTAACTATCAATACAAAGGTTTGTAATAAAATAGTGATGTATGACAATTTAAAACAAAATAATACATAATAAATTTGAAAACTAGGTTCAACATGATCAAAGAACACGACTTGCCTTGGCCTTGCTCAGTTAATGGCTCTTGATCTTCAAATATTGCTTCAGCTCCTTCGAAAGCGTGATCTAACGAGAGAGAAAAAAACACAAAATAAAGTCAAATAAAATAAAAATGAACTCTAAAAACTTCAAAACCAGAACCAAAAGGTAGAGCTCAATTTTAGATGATTTTACGAAAAACGAATCGGGTCAATCGGAGCTAGGACGGAGGAGAACAGGCCCTCGAAAAATCTAATCTAAAGGAAAAGGCTAAAAATCAGAAAAACTAGTGTGCTGTGAACTTGGTGCACGGAAAGGCTGATCTACCATGAACCTGGCTCACAGAATAGTGCACGGCGACTGGGCTGATGATGTGGCGGCTAGGGCTGACGTGGCAGGTGAGGTGGCGGCTGACTCGGCTTGGTCGGTGCATGGGTCCATGGAATAGTGCATCTGACAAGTGGGCCGAAGGTGTCGGCGAGTCAGTCTATGGTGGACTGAGTGCACCGAGGAGGGGAACCGACATGTAGGCGCGGGTGCGGGCTAAGCTGGCAGGCACGCAGTGTGAGGTGTCAGGCACGTGAACCGAGAGGCGGCACGGCGGGCGAGCGAGCGCGGTGAGGCGAGCGGTGACTGTGGCCGAGCAGCGAAGCGGCGCGGAGACGGGGACTACGGCAGAGCACACCGGTGGCAAAGGTTGGACGGCAGAGCTGAACAGTGGAGAAGCTCACCAACGGTGGCGAACGACGGTCGGAGCGGAGAATGATGACGGTGAAGGCAAAGGCGACGGCTAAGGTGACAATCTCGAGCGAACTCGACGACGGCGTGAACGGTGGGAGAGGCGGCTCGGCGAGATGCAAAAAATGAGGGGCGACCCTGCCTTATATAGCGTGGACGTCGAGGAGGTGGCTCACACTCGGCATAGAGTTCGGGGTGGGCATGCACGCCAAGACGGGGATGATGTGGATGGCGGCGGCGGAGTGCAGAATGGACACAACGGCGAGGAGTCCGCGAGGAAGACGACTGATAGGTGGGCCCCACCTGTCAACGGCACGGAAGCAGAGAATAGCCAGGATGCAATGAGAGATCGGACGATTGAGACGAGATGGCACAGATAAACAGTGCCAAAGCATCCCAATGGCCGACGCGCGGACGAACGGATGGCTAGCACGTGGCAAAGATCCGACGGGCAATGCGCTGCGAACTAGGCTGGGCCAAGGCACGGGCTGGTTGGTGTGCTTTGGCCCACTTGGCCTTTTAAGGTTTTTTAGGATTTCCTATTTTTTGAAATTCAAATAAAATCTCTTGAGCTCTAAAAAATAGCAAATAAATCCAGAAAAATCATAGAAAACTCCAAAAAAATCCTTGAGACACAAGGAACCCAAATAAAATACTTTCACCAAATGTTAATGTTTGGTTTAATCATATTAAATCCTTTTACTTAATAAAAGTTCAATTTAAGCTTTTATTAATTCCAGAATAATCCAAATGGTGAATTTTATTTTAAAAGCTTCAAAAAGACTATGAAAATCAGGATGTTATAAGGTCCCCACATGAAAGAGAGCGGGCTTGGGTGAGCACTGACGGGTGCTCACCCCGCTATACCGGTATAAACTAAAGAGATGAAAGACATGTGCATCTTCATCTGCATTTACATTTGACATAGAAAAGGTGCAAATGCATAAGGAATGGTTGATGAAAACGAAAGAGGTTAAATGGATAATGAATAATACGTGTAATTATTGTTTACTATTTTACTTTGTACTTGCTGAGTCTTGGACTCATACTTGTTTTGCTGATTTTTTAGGTGATCCTGATTGTCGGCATGCCTGGTATTGGAGTAGACCTTTTGCACCACACTTATTAAATAACTGCTTAGCCACCCACTTCGTATTCATGTTTAAGCTCTTGTTAAGTTGCTTTAGGTAATCCTGGTTAGAGTATGCTTTGGAAATGTTAAAGGTTTGCATGAGACGCAGTTAGTCCCCTTGTTGCTTGAAGTAGAGAACGAGGTTCTCCTATCGGCGTGAAATCCATACGCCAGCCTTATGTGGTTCTCCGATTCATTATATCATGTTTCGAGCTCATGGTTATGTGCTTTCTTCGGTGTGGATCTCTAAGTTTATTCTTGTTATGGCTATATGTGATATGATATCTATTATCTTACTATGGTTTAATCCATATATGTTTGTTGCTCCCTATTTGTAGTCATACAAACAGGGGAGGTGCTGCCTAAATTTTTAATAGCAGGGCCGATTTGAGATGGTAGTTGTGTAGTGGTAGCATTCCGAGTTCAGATGATAGGCTAGGGTGTTACAGTTGGTATCAGAGCGGGCGTTAGGTCCGTGGTGGATAATTTGGTAACCTAGGCTACCTTAATCAACTAAAGCTTGACTTAGTCCAAGTAATTAAATTAAACTTGACACAGTCTGGTGCACAATAGGATAGGGTTTGGGATAAGCATTGCATTTAGGTTTTTGTTAGTTATGTTGTTGAGTTGTAATAGTTTGTGATAAATGCTTGTGAGTTGATGACAATCATTTGAATTTGTTGTTTGTGTGTCCAAGTGGACTTTGTTATTATTGTATTGCTTAAACAAGGCAAAAGAAATAGAGGTCGTGGTCGCTGGAGAGGCTAGGTCATGTGGCCATTTGAGGCATAGGGGTAGTGATGTGCTGCTCATGAGATGTTTTGCTTTAGTTTCGGGAAGTGGGTTCCCTTTGGTTAGTAACTCATTGAGTTGTTTGATAAATACCCAATAGTGGAGAGTGCCCTTTGCAAGTCCAATAGTCGGTGGGAGTTTTGATCCTACGAATGTTTGGAGTAAGTTGCATTTTGAGGCCTAATGCTTTTATCCTAGAAGCCAACATCCAATAGTGGCAGAAGTATTTGGTTAGTCTCAAGTGGGAGATGGTGGTTAAAGTATCAGGCGGGTAGGGCATGAGATTCCAGGTTGTGAGAACCTAGGGGAGTAATTATTTTTAGTTATGCCATGGGATTGAAATTGATTCGAATTTAATGGGGGTTTAGTATGTATATGAGAAGTTACGGCGTAAGGCATATCCATCTCTGCTTAATAGTGGGACCTGGAATATTGATGAACCATTAGGTTGTCAAGATTGATTAGATTGTTGAGCCCCATTGAATGATGTGTTTTACTATGGTCTCAATCGATGAACCTAGCTATGCAATTTAGACATGCTAAGAAGTGTTTTAATGTATTGTTTCGGTGGAAATCCCTCATGGAGTTATCCTTTCCATGGGTAATAGGAGAATGATCATAAAGCTAAGTTTACCAATCTTGCACCATGATTGATTGGTTACAATCACGACTGATGCCTTGGAGGGTTTCAATAGTTATAATTTTATAACGCTATTGGAATTAAGTTGTAGAGGACTTAATGTTGGACTTAATTTTAGAAATAAATTTCGTTAAATTTGGAGTTAAAATGAGAAAGAACGGGCTCTCCAAAATTTGAATTTGGATCAAATACAAAATAAATAGAAGAGAAATATTTCTCTCACCAGCAGGTGGGGACAACCAATTTTTAAAATAATATTTAAATTAATTTTCAGTTGAAAAAGCTTGTTGAGACTCACAAGAGGGTCCCAAGGGATTTTAATTTAGTTTTGATTTATTTTCTAAAAGAAAAGGATCTATGACTTACAGTTGAGACCAGTATCGTGCAAACAATAGCACGGGGCCCACATGTTAGTGTCTAACCTTCTTAAAACTAGGCTTTAAAGAGTTTTAAACCGAGGGGCCCACATGTCATACAGACTTGAGCTTAATTAAATATGGTGGGATCCACAATTTAGAGGGATTAATCAAGAACTAATGGTAGTCATTAAAGAACTAAACACATGTTTTTAAACTTAATTATGGTGCTATAGTAGCTCGCCCTCCCACCGAGAATGGCACAGCTCATCGCCGGTGAAAAGGGCCATGGCAGTTGGAGGGGAGGGCCAAAACGGGCTCCTTGGCTCGACCCAACCCTCTAAGCAAGGTAGCGCGGCTCGATTTGGAGCCCAGGGCGGTCAGCGATGAGCTTATGTGGCGGCGGATGACTAGAGCATGCCACTACGACGAATCGAGGCACTAGGACCTAATTTTGAGTTAAGCGAGCTACTAGGGGGCTCTGAGGGACTTACTCGAAGCAATGGCAATGCTCAGGGAGGCTTAAAGTGGTCTGGCAATGAAGGACCAGAGGATAGAGGGAAAGCATGGCACCGACAAAGCTAGGGTGATGGCAGTACGAATTGGTGTTGGGGATGGCTTCATGACATCGCAGGGAAGCTGTGGGCAGAAGGAATTGGATGGAGATGCTCGGAACTGATGAGTGGCAGAGATGGCCGGAGTTGAGGAAGATGACCACTCCGGCGAGCTGCAAGCGAAGAGAGGACAATTAGGCGTGGTGGGAGGGGAAGAGGAGGAAGGCGAACTTAGGGGAGTGCTCAGCGAAGCTCGAGGCTCATCGAGGAGGGCTAGTGATGGCGAAGGCCGAGGGAAAGCTCAGCGGTGGTGGCGAGCTCCTCTTCAAGCTAAGCACAGCTGAGACAAGGAAGGGGAAGTATTGGGGAGGTTGAGGATATTCGGGAGGCCATGGCAATGCTTAAATAGTCAAGGGGAAGGGGGGAACCATTACACGGCATTGAGGGTAGTGTTGTGGCCAAGGCGGCAAAGCTGGTGGAGAAGGGGGGACGGCATGCAACAAGCGAGGAGGATGGCATACTACTCATTCGAGGGATTCTCGGGCACATGGCATAGAGGACTACAAGCGTGGCTCAAATACAATGGCGCAGGCCCAAACACGACATGGTTCAGCGAGAAACCGGGGAGAGGAGAGGGAGCTCTGGGTAAGGGGAAAGCGATGGAGAATCCAGGATGGGATGGCGTGTAGGTAGTGGGGAGGTGACGCGCTGACGATGGTAAGGACGTGCAAGTGACATGAGCGGCGCAGGAACCAGGTGCACACGACGAGGTGAGGGCATGTGCGGCGCACAACCAAGCATGATCTAGTGCGACTGGGGCTAGCATGGGCCAGTTGGACTGGGCTAGAGGCCCAGTGGACCAGGGGAAGGGTGGAGGGGAGGTTGCGCTTGGCTTAGCAAGATTTGGGTTTGAAAGAAATTTGAATTTAGCATTTTGAGTTGAATGTACTTTGAAATCCAAAAGGAAATTAGGTACTTGAACTTCAAGCAAAATTTTGAATTCTTCACAAAATGGGATGTTTCAATTCCTACCCCCTAAAAAGAATCTTGACCCTGAGATTCTAACTACTCAAATAACAAAAAAAGGATAATCTACTATCAACTGATCCTCACGGTCCGAGGTGGCTTCCCTTTTTGAATGGTTGCTCCACTGAACTTGATAGATATGGATATTCTATTGCCTGGTTTGCTTTTCCATGATGTCGAGGATTTTGATTGGGTGCTCTGGATAAGTTAGGTCTTTCTAGAGTTTGACGGCTTGTACCGGAGTTTGGTATTTAGGTACTCAGAGACACTTCTTGAGCAGCGAGACGTGGAACACATTGTGCACATCTGCTAGGCTTGAGGGTAATTCCAATTGGTAGGCCACTTCTCTACGTTTGGCAGTGATTAGGAAAGGACCAATATATCTTAGTGCGAGCTTGCCTTTAACTTTAAATACTCAGATTCCTCACAAGTGTGACACTTTGAGGTAGCCATGATCTCCAACTTCAAAGTTCACTTCTCTATGATGGTTGTTAGCCTAGCTCTTCTACTTGGATTCGGTGGCTTGGAATCAGTGTTTGATCAAGTGAACTTTCTCTTCTGCTTGATTTAGGGTATCTAGCTGGAAGATATAGGCTTCTCCTGCTTCTGACCAATGAAGAGGAGTTTGGCACTTCCTCGCGTAGAGGACTTCTAACTGGGACATCTTCAGGCTAGATTGATAGTTGTTATTGTAGGAGAACTCTATGAAGGGTAGGCATTTCTCCCTGTCTATGATGAACTTCAAGGCACAGGCCCGAAGCATGTCTTGAGGATTTTGTTCACCCTTTCTATTTGCTCATCAGTCTGTGAGTGATATGCTATGCTAAAATCCAAGTGGGTTCAAAGGGCTTCGTGCAAACTAGCCCAGAAAGTGCGAGGTGAATTGAGAACCTCGATCTGAGATTATCCGCTTGGGTACTCCATGTAAACACATAATGCGGGCCATGTATAACTCTACCAATCGGTCTCCCTTGAATATGGTCTTAACAGGGATGAAATGAGCGACCTTGGTCAGCCTGTCCACTATAACCCATATAGAGTCATATCCAGTCTTGGTTCAGGGTGGGTAGATGATGAAGTCTATTCCCACTTACGCCCATTTCCACTGGGAAATTTGTAGGGGTTGCAGCAGATATGCCGGTCTCTGGTGCTCACCTTTAATCCTTTGGCATACATCGTGACAAGCTACATACTCTGTGATGTCTCTCTTCATACGAGGCCACCGGTGTAGGGTCTTCATATCTTGATACATTTTAGTACTCCCTGGGTGCAAGGAATATGCTGAGTTGTGGGCTCCTTGAGTATCATATCCTTAAGTTCCTTCTAGTGGGGGACAAAGAGATGCTTCCCGTACCAAAGGATGCCTTGCTTATCTTTAATCATTTTAGGGGATTTCCCTTAGCATAAGGTGTTGAATCTATTAACACAATGATGTCCTTCTTGAGTGGCCTTGATATACTCTTCCAGTGTTGGGTGCACTTCCATGGCGGCTATGGTGCCTTACTCTACTATCTCTAGGTTGAGTGCTTCCATTTACTTGTAGATCTTGGGTTAGAATTCCTAGACCATGACATTATTGCAATAGAATTGTGGCTTAATGCATCGGCCACTAAATTAGCCTTTCTAGGATGGTATTGGATATCTAGGTCATAGCCCTTAATTATCTCTAGACATCTTCTCTGTCAAAGGTTAAGATCTCATTGAGTGAGGATATATTTCAAACTCTTGTGATCTATGTAGATATTACAATGGTTTATGATCAAGTAATGTCGCCAAATTTTTAGTGCATGCACTACTGATGCTAACTCCAAATCTGAGTTGGGCAATTGTTCTCATGGGTCAGAGTTGTCTTGATGTGTAAGCCACGACTTTTCCTCCTTGCAATAGTACGTAGTCATGTCCTTGACGCGAGGTATCACAATATACATCAAAGTCCTTGTAGATGTATGGCAAGACTAACACAAGAGTAGATGTCAGCCTCTTTTTTAGTTCTTGAAAACTCTCTTCATAGGCCTTCATCCATTCATACGTCTCTTTCTTGAGCAGGTAGATTAAGGGTCTGGCAAGCTTCGAAAACCCTTCAATGAACCTTTTGTAATATCCGGCTAGTCCGAGGAAACTTTGCACTTCAGTTACAGAGGTGGGATACTTCCCTTCCAGGATAGCTTCTACATTGGCTAGGTTGACTACAACTCCTCTAGTGAACACGGTATGCCCGAGGAAACTGGTTTCATGTAGGTAGAATTCGTACTTGCTAAATTTAGCATACCGTTGGTGCTCCTTAATGTTCTCTAGGACTAATCACAGGTGTTCGACATGCTTTTCAACATTCCTGGAGTAAATTAGGATGTCGTTTACGAATACCACCAAAAATTTGTCCAAGTACTCTATGAATACCTTATTACTAGGTTCATGAAGTAAGCTGGCGCATTGGTCAAGCCAAAGGACATGACTGAAAACTCATATAGACTATATTGGTGGTGAAAGCTGTTTTAGAGATATCCTCAAGCCTAATCTTGAGTTGATGCTATCTTGACCTTAGATCTATCTTGGAGAATATAGTGGCTCCCGAGAGTTGATCAAACAAGTCATCAATGGGAGGCAAAGGGTACTTATTTTTTATGGTTACATCATTTAGAGCTCTATAGTCCGCACACATTCTACCAGTGCCATCTTTTCCTTCACAAAAAGGACTGGTGAACTCTAGGGTGATGAGCTTGGTCTGATAAATTTTTTTCCTGCAACTCCTTAATCTGCTTCTTCAGCTCTTAGAGTTCATCGGTAGCCATTCTATAGGGTCTCTTAGCAATTAGGGCGATCCCTGGTTTTAGATTGATGACAAATCTATGTCCTAATCTAGTGGCATGCCAGGCAATTCTTCTAAAAATACCTTAGGGTATCTTTGGACTACTGGGGTTGCTTCTAAGGGCATGGCCTCAAGGTGGTGGATTACGCATCCCAAATATTAGGGCTAGTCTACATTAACCTTTACTGTTAATCCAGGACACTTGGTAAGTACTACCCTTCTATTGGCATAATCTATCATCTCTTGGTATTTTGCTAACCAGTCTAGACCTAGGATGATATCAAGTGTCTGGGATGGCAGTACCATGCAGTTTGCTATGGATCCAAAATCCTCCATGGTGATTTCTACCCCAGGACTTATTAAAGTGGCAGTTAAGGATCCCTCAAGTGAACTAAATACCACAGGTTTCTTCAACAAATCTCCCCGCTATGAATGAATGAGAAGCCCCATAATCAAATAGAACATGTGCTGGTACTAACTTAACATGTGCTGGTACCCAATAGAACTCCAGTGGCATCATGAGCTTCTTCTGCTATGACATGATTCACACTTCCCTGGGTTAGCATTGAGGTTACTCTTGGTGACTAGGGTGTTTGATACCCCTTGTTAGGCGTTGAGGTCTGGCCACATGCTGGAGTAGTTCCTAGGTTGAACTTCACTGGTGTCACTTGGCGATGTGGGCAGTGATTGGCAAAGTGTCGTTTCTCTTCACATCTAAAGCAGTGAAGGTTGGCCACCGGGTTGGTTGCTGTAGGTTGGTCTACAAGGCGAGGGGTGTGAAGGATGCTACCACTTGGATGGGGTGATGGAACTGGAGCCTCAGTCGGTTCAACTACCACTTGATGAAAGGAAGGGTTTTCATATAATACTGGCCTCTAAGTGAAACTTCCTTGCAGCCTCTGGATAGCCATCTTGCATTTGCGATTGGCCTCCATGGCCCTTCTATTATTCTTTAGGATGAGAGCCTTGTTGACAAGGTGGTGGAATCTATGGAAGTCTTGAATGATCAACTGGGCCCTTAGCTCTTCATCCAAGCCTTCTAGGAAGCGATCTATCTTCTCTTCCTCATCTGCTACGTCCCCTAGAGTATAGCGAGCCAGCTGGTTGAACTTAGTGAAATAGTTATTGACTAACGTATTTCCACTACTTGAGGCTTCTGAATTCATTCTTCTTCATCCTCATGATGCCCTCCGGAACGAAGTTGGTCCTAAAGGATTGCTTGATCGGCTGGGTTAGCTTTTTTTTCTTCTTCTTGCTGCTACTCTGTGTTCTCTACATTTGCGGGCACTGCTTTCCCCTTAGCTTCTTCTTCCTTAGATTCTTCTGCCACTAGACTTTCTCCTCCTCTAGTTGCCAGGAAGTTTTTGCACCAAACGACTGCAGAACCCTTAAGCTGGTGTCTAGCAAAGTCCACTTTATCCTCCTCTGCATAGCAAGTGAGTCAGAGCTTCTTTTCAATGCTACGGATCTAGTCTTCTACTTCCAGGGGCACATTGGCACTTGAGAAGCTTAAGGAGGAGTTGGAGGGTGGGTGGTAACTACCACCGTAACACGCTCAAGCTCAGCGATGACTGTGATCCTCTCCTACACTACGACAGAGAGGGCCATCTCACACTTGATGAGCTAGCTGCAAAGGGTGTCAGAATGGTGATAGCTGGAAGTGAGGAGCATGCAGAGCTGATTGATCTCCTCCAAGGCATCAACATAGGTAGCCACCCTGGCCCTAGTAAGCTGAACCTAGTGCATCAATTGTGGGTTGTCCTCTCTGACAACGTAGGTCTCGGGATAGCGCTCTCCCTCTTGGAGAGACAGGTAGAAGTAGAACAGGGACCCCAATAGGGTAGTCTCATGAATCTCGCATAGGCAAGTTAAGGTGAGACACACCGCATCCTGGACGACGTCCGAAGAGTGGCTCCTGGGATGCTCAATCTTGAAGGTGAGGGAGTAGAATTCCCCTTCACTTGCATAGAGGAAAATTTCCATCAACCAAGACTCATGTTCCATTATCTAGGTCTTCTGGCCCTGGAAAATAGGCTGGTGGCGATAGCCTAAATACTGCATGAGCTTATGGAGGATATCCACAACTCTCCATTATCCTTGTTGTGGGAGAAAAAAGTCTCACGGGAGCGGTAAGGACACAATTGATGAACTTGTTGTAGTTTGGCTTCCTATGCTACGGTCATAGACTTGAGGACGCCCTCAAGAGTTCTTCTCCTCCTTACCCTTCAAATGCTTCTCACCCCTATCATAAGAACAAGACCAAAAGAAATGACCAACCATGCCACACTCTTCACAAATTTTTCCATCCTCTTTACCAAATCATCTAAAGAACACACAGGCCTCTTTATGTCATTCGCCAAAGAGTCACAAGAAGAAGAATCAAAAGACTCACAAGACCTCACACTAACCGCAATGCTTATGATCAGTTAAGATCACTCAAAGAGCAA
This sequence comes from Bonia amplexicaulis, assembly GCA_036346245.1. Taxonomy (NCBI): domain Eukaryota; kingdom Viridiplantae; phylum Streptophyta; class Magnoliopsida; order Poales; family Poaceae; genus Bonia; species Bonia amplexicaulis. The sequence continues at coordinate 9,851,008 of CM070762.1, forward strand.
AGCATACTCTGATACCACTCGTAGGACCAAGAATGGCAACTAGAGAGAGGTGAATAGGAACCAACCCAATTAAAAGCTTTTTAAAATCTTTTTTGAAAGAGAAATCAAATATCTTCACTCTAATATCTATGAAAAGCTATAAAGATCAAAGACCAATCACTCACAAAGAATGATCCAAGAAAAACTGAGCCAAACCGACCAAATCTTGCCTGAGCAATCTGACCATAGTGTATAGGGTAGACTGACAGGCCTAGGGTAGTCTGACCTCTCTCAGGGGTGGTATGACCTCTTTTCTCAGGACAGAACAAACATTTAGCACTCTTTTAAATCCAAAAATCGATGAAACTTTTGATCCACAACTTCAAATGACTTGAAACTTGAACCAAGGCAAGATCATGACCTTAAGAATCAATCCCAACTAAAGACCTTGAAAGAATTTAAGAAAATTAGGACCTTTTAGTTCTTGAAGCTCTATTGCACCAAAATCGAGCTAAAACCAAAAATTAAGCTAACTCTAAAACTAAGGCTCCAAATCACTTGAATGCTATGCACATTCTCTAAAATGTTAGAAACCTAGTTCAATCAACGATCAATAAAATCATTGCAAAGTTCTAACCATTTTCATTTGAAGGAAAGGTTGCACCAAAACTAGGCAAAAGAGATGAATTTCGATCTGCTCTTGCTCATAAGTCCTTGATGATCTAGATGACCTTGAATGTGTTCTTACATGTCACGGCAAGCTAGATTATAGTATGAACTTAAGCAAAAATGCCCACAAGTCCAAAAACCCTAAATCACCCATTTATTGAGCAAAATCGAGCAATCACAAGAACATGTAAATAGTAAGTGTCTAGATGGATGAGATCTAGTCTCCAAGAGACATTATCATTGCTTACACATCCTTGACACAAAGTTAGATCAAGAAAGGGAAGGGGAATCACAAAAAATTAAGCCAAATCAAAATTTTATCACTTGAGCACAAGACGGAAATACTTAAATGAATTTAATGTCTATTGATACTTGGAGATGAATATTTATAGCCACTCCTTAACCATACACAAAACCTAAGAATGACAAAAAGCTCAGTAATAAGAGCCTCTCATATCTCCTCGATATTCTTGACCATCTGGATCTCGGCTCTTCCATGAGCATAGTCTCGGTCCTCATCGTTGACCATAGTTGATTCGAAATTTTTCTGCACATCTAAAGACAAAATATTGTTTCAGGTCACAATTTCTTCACAATTTAACCTACATTAGTCCAAACATATTTCATACACTATAAATGCACCTAAACAATAGCTAGATCTAACTCAGTTCAAACTAACTCACGCTCCAACAGCACCAATTAGACCGTCAAACCTAGGCTAGTCTGATTGCCCCTTCCCTCTTCGGTAACAGGGGAGCGCAAGTCTACTGTTTTCGTGCGTCACTCCCAAATGGGAAAACGAAAATTGGATAAACGTAAAGCAGCAGAACTGCAGAAGGGAGACACGAAGTCTCACAAGAAACAAGCGTTATCCGTTCGTTAAAATTGTTGGGCAGCAATTCAATCACTCCAGTGTCCATAGTACATCAAAGATCAAATGTCCATAGTACATCAAAGAATCGCTCTAAATAGAGTGTTTTTATACTTTTTGGTTTTTCAGCGGTTTTTAATTTTTACATCAGCGGCTTTTAATTTTTACATTCTCTTAATAATCATTATTTATTAAACTAATAAATCGTATTTAAAAGCTATAAGTAGTACTCTAAAAGAACGGATCAGCTGCTTCTAACTGTGCAGTAACTGTTATATATACCTGCAGTAACATGCTTATTTCACCTAACAATTTTCGGTACATGGCAAGCAATAGCTAGTATTTTACCATCGAAATTAGGCAACAGCTTGTAGATAACAATGTTCTTTCAAAACAATTTGTAGATAACAAAATGGTTATTCTTTTTAGATTAACAAAATGGTTATTCGAGACTTTTTTTTTTTGAGAGGTTGAGGCGATTAAGAGTTCTTCGATTATTATACGTCCATCCCTGCAACTAGAAAGCTTTCGCTCTGGGCCGCTTGGACAGTTAGGCCACTACGGAAAATGGGACGATTTGCAGATTGTTGCTCAGGCCACTTGTGCGCAGATGGCTCGATGCTGGATGGACAGACTGGCTGAGGCCTGTGCGCAGGGACAGGAAATGTACTGGTTGACTACCGTCTACCGGTGCCCCCGGTGGAAAAAGGGTGAGATTTGACTTCATGTTCCGGGGAGTTTGAGTTGAAAATTGAAAATTTGGATTCAGTTAGAAGATTTTGGTTTGAAAGTTATTGAGGATAATAGTTGGAAGGATGTGGAGTTGGTGGTGGCCGGCAGTGGCGACTGCCAAATAGCAAAACTAAAAAAGGAATATAGTCGTTATGTGTATGTCACCTGATGTTGAAATAAAATCAGTCAAATGTCTTGTTCTTCCGCCCCACAATTACATAATTTCCATAATTTCTTCTTCAGCCCCAACCCTAACCTAACCAGTGTTGAAGCCCAGTCCCACGACTGCGAGTACCTGATACTCGTTACGATCACGCAGAACAACTTACGATCATGCAATCAAACTTACGACCACACAGAATGTCTTACGACCACGCAATCGATTATGACCACGCTGAACGTCTTACGACCACGCAGTCGATCTTACGACTATGAGGTCGTTTACGACCACTCGGAGCTACGACCACGTAGTCGTTTACAAGCACTCGAAGTTATGACCACGAAGTCGTGTACGAGTACTCGGAGCTACCACAAGTATCTAGTCGCAACTGATAGTCGAAAGTCGTACACGACTAGGAAGTCGAAGGCACTCTTCGACTAGCGAGTCGATTCCAACTTGCAAGTCGTAAACGCTCTACGACTTGCGAGTTCCTCAAACACTTGGTTGAACTCACACGATAGAGATGGAAGACACATGATTTTGTGCTGCGTACGTATCATCTTCTGCAGCTTTTCTGGGGACTCAATTTATACCAAAAAGGAATACAAGTAATGGCTGTTTGGCCCCTCCTAAACGTACGCCACGACTACATGGTCGTGCCATCTCACGACCGCAAATTACGCACGTTCTCTAACTGAACAACGAGAAAGACTCGACTAAACGCATGACCAGGATGTCGTGCTCGACTACTTGACGTGCACGACCGGGACGTCGTGCTCAACAACCTGACAACTTGATCAATTATTCTGACAACTAGAGCTAACAATTTCGCTAAAATTTTGATCCCCTCCAAAATTACTTTGTTAGACCGAAATTTGAGTTCAAATTTAAATTTTGAGATGAACTTCAAATATTAGAGCAAGTTTCATCCATATTTTCATCTCTATTTCATCTATGTACCATATCTATTTCATCTCTGCCATCTTTGGTAACACTTTTCCTCGTAATTCTG